>CM068828.1:102127514-102808764 GCA_028554795.2 Sinohyriopsis cumingii | reverse complement strand
TTGTCAAAATAAATGACATCGTCGAGAGATTTTACAGGGACACGTCTGTAATACTCGCAAAGACAACGATAGTTAAATTTAGCACTACTACGAAAATCCTTGGATTCGTCAAATAAACTTACAATGTCATCATCGACATCGTAACAATACTTCGAAATCTTTGCTCGATACATTCTATTATATCTATTATGTATTTAATTATGTTATATCTTTAATTGATTTCTATTACATGATTAAATTCAAGATATATTATATGTGAGTTATAATAGAATGCTCGTTTCAAACAAGTGCAAGTGGATATTCAAAGGGAAAACTGACCACTGTGAAAAAGCCTGTGCAGGGGAATATTGTGGTGTTCACGCGTTCTTGTTACGAAAAAGCCCAAACGCGGGTACTCATCCTTGTATAAAATGTGGCGTTGGCGTTCGTGGTAAAATATCCATCTGTGATGAATGTGGCAGACACGCGTACAGGTGCATGTTAACATATTACCGAAATAGAAAAATAAAACGGGCAACGGTTGAAAAACCACCAACTATAGAAGAATTTCTTGCCAATCACAAAAAAGCTGTAAAAGAGACCTGTATGTAGTTTGAGGAAACTAGCAAAATCCTATATAATTTAAATTTTTGCTAGTTTCCTCAACAACAAAAATATGAAATTTTTAACGTGGCTGGGATTCAAAGATTTTTAGTCGCAGACTGATAATCAGAGCCTTTGTTGTAGTTTGAGGAAAGTGCCGAAATCATATATATTTATTGTAATTATGACACTTTCCTCAACATTAAAATTGAGATATAATATAATTAAACATATAATAGATAATATAAGATGTCTCTGACAAAGACAAATCAAGGACTTTTACGGCGACGTGAGCTAGTGGATGAATATATCAAATTGGTAAAATCAAAACCCGCATGGCCAAGATCCAACGTCCAACTTGCTGAATTATTAATAAGAATTGAAACAATCAAAAAACATCGACAAGTGATGCGACAGTTACAAGATCGGGAAAGTGGTTTTACCATCGATGAATCTTTTGATGGTCTTGACAAATTTATTAAATTTATACCCCGGTCGGGCAACTATAACTATTTTAGGGTCCATGATTTAAGAAAAATTATAAATAAAATAATTCCCAAAGTGTTATTGAAACAGCCAGCGATAAAGTTAGTTGTCACTTATAGCATCGATATGTTTAAAGCAACTGACCCATCAGTAACCCAAACTGCTGATATTAATTCATGGACTAAAACCGTCTACGCGAATACAGATCTTAATGAACTCGCTGATGGTGTATATCAGGATATCGCATCGACCGTTGATAAATTTACATCATATGGATCTGGTTGTGTCATACACAAGATCAATTTCATCAGATTATCCACCCACGAATTTAAAATATCAAAAGGTGGATCTTACAAACTGCTTCCACAAAAAATTATAAATACAAGGTCGTGTGTGAACGTAAAAAACAGCGACGAAATATGTGTTCTTTGGGCGTTGTTATCAGCGTTGTATCTAGCTAACGATAACGCAGATCGAGTTAACAAATATGTACCGTATCAAGATCGCATCGACATGACCGGAATTAAATTTCCGACTCCGGTCAAACAAATACCACAAATAGAACAGCAAAATCCAAAATTATTTCCCAGTGGTATTAACGTGTTCTCGTTAGATGATTCACTGAAATCATTTCCGATGAGTATTTCAACTATGTCGAAACATTGTACAAATAACTCTGTGATAAATCGTTTATGGTATAACAATCACTATGTGTGGATAAAGGATTCAGCAGATTTGCGAGATCGTCAATGACCGCACATAAATCAAAAACTTATTTCTGTTATAGTTGTCTGACTGGTTTTACAACTCAAGAAAAACTTATTGAGCATAATAAATATTGTTATGAAACAAAAGCAACGACAACCCACTGAACAAGGAAAAAACATCTTATTCTTCAAGAAATACGAGAGAACCATCAAGATGCCTTTTATAATTTATGGGGATTTTGATTCTTTTATTGTCCCTGTGAGAAATTCGAAGTGTGTTTGTGATGCACAACCATGTAAATGTAATTTTAAGACTATCAGAGTACAAAAAAGACATGTTCCAGCATCATATTGTTTTAACACGGTCTGTATCGATGACAGACACTCAAAGTTGTCACCGGTGTATCGCGTAAACGACTTTAATGATTTGACACCAGAAGTTCACATGTTAAAATATCTCTTTGAGGAACAATCCCGTATATAACGAGTATTAAGGATCCACGATAACGCCTTTGACAAGTTAGTTGCGCGTGCAGTAAAGTGTTGTATTTGTAAGAAAGAACTCAAGCGTGATAAGGTTCCATTTTACGACCCAATAAACAAAAAATACATAGGAGCATCACATGACAAATGTCGTCAGTTTCAGAAATTTATTCCAGTGGTCTTTCACAATCTTCGTGGGTATGATGGTCATTTTATTCTGCGCGCGTTAGGTCATCCTGAAATAGTCAAATACTGCAACGATAACGGAATAAAAGTTAACTGCATACGTAGTAATTCAGAGCGACTGTTGTCAATTACAATTGGTAAACTTCGTTTCATCGACAGTATTCAGTTTATGAATACATCACTGGACGCACTAGCTAAAAATTGCTCTAGTTTTCCCTGTATAAGTAAATATTACAATGACGATCAGATGAAATATTTAACAACCAAGGAAATCTTCCCGTATAGATTTTTTAATTGTCCAGAGGTCTTCAGTGATATATCATTGCCACCCAAAATGAATTTTACTCATCGTTGTATGACAAACACTGTACAGATGAAGAATACCAGCATGCGACTGAAACCTGGAATGCATTTCACTGCGCGAATTTCGGTGATTATCACGACCTATATTTGACCGCTGATGTCTATTGTTGTCAGATATATTTGAGCAATTTAGAATAACTTCTATGAGTGAATTTGGTTTAGATCCCGCACATTACTTCTCAGCACCGGGATTGTCATGGGATGCTATGCTAAAGAAAACTGGTGTTAAACTAGAATTATTAACCGATCCTGATATGTATTTGTTTATCGAAGCTGGGACTCGAGGTGGAATCAGTGTTATCACAAAAAAATATGCCCGCGCCAACAACAAATATCTCAACGATTATGGCCCAACAAAACCTAGCAATTACATTATCTACCTCGACATGAACAATCTCTATGGAGGTGCAATTTGTATGCCAATGCCATTTGGTGGATTTAAGTGGATCTCCGTGTATGACTTTCTCAAGGCAACGTCGGAAACCGAAGACCTGTCAAATTTTTGTGAGATGGACCCGGATATTAGTTATTTTGTTGAGGTTGATATTGATTATCCAGCGTGTTTACATGATGCGCATAATGATTATCCATATCTAGCTGAGAAAAAAGTGATTACCGACGACATGTTATCACCGGAACAATTAGTGTTAAGAACAACAAATTATCATGCGATTCACAAACTTGTACCAAACCTATATAACAAACAACGATATATATGTCATTATGCGGTATTAAAACAAGCGATTGATACAGGTCTGGTTTTAACAAAAATTCATAAGGTGTTACAGTTTAATCATTCCACGTGGTTGAAACCATATATCAATGCCAATACTACAAGAAGAGCTGCAGCAAAATCAGACTTTGAAAAAGATTTCTTTAAACTGATGAACAATTCAATATTTGGTAAAACTATGGAGAATGTCCGTAAACGTGTCTGTGTGGAGATTGTAAACAACATTGCCAGACGCAATAAATTAGTTCAATCAAATTGCTTCGAACATGAAAAAAGAATTTCCAGAGATCTCGCATTGATCACTCGGAAACAACCAAACTTGCACTTGTGTAAGCCAATCTATGTTGGCGCTGCTGTGTTAGATTTATCAAAGACAATGATGTATGAATTTCACTATGGATTTATTATGAAAAAATACCCAAGCGCGAGATTGTTGTTCACGGACACAGATTCACTCGTGTGTGAGATTCCCACCGATGACCTATATCAAGATATCTACGACCATCGAAATTTATTTGATCTATCTGACATCAAGGGAAAATTCAACGATAACACCAACAAGAAAGTGATTGGTAAGATGAAAGATGAATTCGCATTTACGCCAGTGCGTGAATTTGTAGGACTTCGATCGAAAATGTACTCGCTGATAACTGACTCTAACAACGAGACTAAAAAAGCTAAAGGCGTAAACAACAACTATGTAAAAAATAAATTAAAATTCAAGGATTATTTGACAGCGTTACATCGAACACCAGGAATGAGTTTACCAACTGCGACCACACGTGGTTTTAGATTTATAAGCATGAAGTATTCAACGACGAAATCATACAATCCGGATTAAACAACTTTGATGATAAACTATATTGTCGCGACGGCATTAACACTCTCGCGCTGGGACATTACGCGACAACTTAACTTGCAAATTTTTTGTATAAAAATTAATTCTGACAAATCTGTATTCGTCAATATCAAACATCATAGAAGTATGTAAATTTATTCCGTCGGAAGAGTTTGCAATATTCACATATTCACGTGCCATATACAACATCGGTGTTGTTGTTTTTAACGGTTTGGCTAAAAAATCAATCCGACGATGAAACTCTTCCATAAACTCTCTCTCTCGATTGTTATCAACGAAATCGAAGTTAGATCCGGTGACTTATCACCAATCACAGGCACAATCTCATTATCACGCAGCGTAAAAGTTATCATCGCATCCAGCGGTAACAAATAATGTTTTTCACGCTCACCGATGATTAATTTTCCATTAAAATATCCCGGCCGCAATAGATTTAAAGTGGCTAAATCGTTCATATAGTCATATTAAATTTTTAATAACATTTTTTTATGTGAAAAATTTCGCATTGTCTCCCTGACAGAGAGGTGTTGAGGAAACTAGCAAAAATTAAAATTATATAGGATTTTACTAGTTCCCTCAAACTACATACAGGTCTCAGATTATCAATCCCTGACTTTGTCTAGTTGTTTTATTTATGACACGTCAGCCTGACTTTGTTGACACTTATCAAAATTATCAAAAACACGCGCATGTCTCCCTGACAGAGAGGTGTTGAGGAAACTAGCAAAAATTAAAATTATATAGGATTTTACTAGTTCCCTCAAACTACGTACAGGTTTCAAATCATCAATCCTGACTTTGTCAGGGGCTTCGTCGGTGGTATCATACCAACTATGAAATCCAGTATAGTCAACATCTCTCAGGTGCCATGACAGAGAAAGTGCCAAATATTTATTGTAATTTCTCCAAAAAGATGCAGTGGTTAGTTTAACAATCTGCGATTTAAATTTGAACGGTCAGTGATACTGTGATAAATGGAGGATTTTGATATAAAAAAAACTATGAGTGTAATCGAGCTAGCATATTCAGAAACTGCACGAGTAAAAAACCAGTTACCACAGTTATCAACTCTGGTTATCTCATATTTCTGCTAGACGCGGTAAAAAAAAATATTTTAATCACAAATTTATTTACGGTCCAATCAAAGATGGATCACATCAACGGAGATAAACTTGATAACAGCATAGAAAATCTTCGTATGGTTTGTGATGGTAAAACAATTCCTCCACAAGTGGAAAATTCTGTAGCTAAATACTTCGACATAATCATATCCCTGTATTTAAAGTACAAACAGTGTGTGATGTTTTCGTGTTATAAATAATCCCATTTTTTTTACCACTTTCACCAAACTGTATGCTGGTCTATCCTCGACTTTGTAAAACCAATGGTACTATGTACCAGTCGCCCTCTGTGGTTTTTATCTTCCTGACTTTGTCAGGGAGTTTTGTTTTAGTGTGAGGTTTTCCTCAGTGAGACGTTTTAGTTCCGCGATTAAGCTGTCCACACTGGCCAGCGCTTGCTGATTGGCATTTATTTCTATTCGTTGTTCTTGTATGATTTTTGTATTCTTAGCAAGTTGTGATTCAACCCGTTTAAGTTCCTTTTTCAATTTGTTGTTTTCATTTACCAGTTGTGATTCTGCCCCTGGAAAATCTTCGATTTTCGCTGTCCCTGGAGAATCTTTAATTGTCCCGGGTTCAGATTTATTCCATATCGAATAAACACGATTAAATCCAATCTTGTATTTGTCTGCGATTTCCGTTATTGGTATTTTGTTTTTAAGTGCGACAATATCAGCGATATCATCATCGGTCAGTATTACTCGCCGCGGCATTGTTATAATAATAATAATGTATTAAATAATAATAATAAAAAATATATCAGACCATTTCAATCGCAGATCTATTATCAACTCACAAAAAGATGAGTCCAAATTCAAACGCGAAATTAATAATAATAAAAATAACCGAAAAAACAAAATATGGATGTGCCAGAAAAAGGTTTCTAAGATATTTAAATCGAAATGAAGCGGCAAGGGTTCGTTTACAATTAAAATATGCAGATCACGTCGTGGATCGGCGCTAATGAAGTTTGTTTTGTAATTGCGATCGTGCAAGTTCGCCACGGGTTGGATATCTTACTGTGGATTTATGTGAAAATCCCTTAACACAGCAATCATAGATATTTGCAAAATCACCCCGTTGATATTTGTATATTTAATTTTACAACCGGGCTGTGGTCGTGTACTGAGGATGTGATCCATTATATAATTTTTAAATCAAAGATTTTTATCAACAATTGTTAAAATGCAGCAACTATATCTTCAATTTTCCAGGGATAAAGTTATATCAATTAGACTTTTACTTGTGATCGACGACACCATGTTGAGAAAAGTGCCATAATTACAATAAATATATATGATTTTGGCACTTTCCTCAAACTACGTAGAAGGCTTAGATTACCAATCCCCTAACTCTGTCAGGTACCTTATCAAAAAACACACGCAGGTCACCAGACTTTGTCGAAAGTGTCTATACAACTACAACGAAGTCTCCGACGCTGGCTTGGCATTTAAAAGAGTTCTCGATAATATATCTTCGATGTAGTTTGAGGAAAGTAGTAAAATTCTATATAATTTTAATTTTTGCTAGTTTCCTCAACACCTGTCAGGTGACCGGACTCCTATGTAGTTTGAGGAAAGTAGTAAAATCCTATATAATTTTAATTTTTGCTAGTTTCCTCAACACCTGTCAGGTGACCGGACTCCTATGTAGTTTGAGGAAAGTAGTAAAATCCTATATAATTTTAATTTTTGCTAGTTTCCTCAACACCTGTCAGGTGACCGGACTCCTATGTAGTTTGAGGAAAGTAGTAAAATCCTATATAATTTTAATTTTTGCTAGTTTCCTCAACACCTGTCAGGTGACCGGCAATTGTCAGTATGATAAATCTGACACCCTGACTTTGTCAGGACATAAATAAAAGTCGCCGATTGTCGATTTAAGATCGGCATCAGTTTTGGCGAAAGTGTGTATAATTTTTGGCACTTGAGACAAAGTCAGGAGACCGGCGCGTGTTGTCAATAAAGTAAATCTAATATTTCACAAATAAAATAGCCAGACAAAGTCAGTGATTGCCCACAGTATTCGATTTTCCCCTGACTTTGTCAGGGCGTCAATTTTCTTTTCTAATCACTGCCGCCTGACAGAGTCAGGCCCCATATATCGTGCATTGCTAGAATTAAAAAATAAACAGTCCCCGACAGCACCCGTTAGTCCAAATTTGAAAGGTATTAAAATCCAAAAATGGCTCATCTTTTTCTTGAAAACGGAGAGAGATATGTACACCATCCTCATCCACCACCCAACCATAAGAGTAAGAGATATGTCTGTTTCAACTTAATTCGAAAAAGAATCGCTGTATTTCCAAATACTGAAATGGTTTATGCTATGCTCGGTTCTTCTGTAGGTCCCTGCAGTGGTAGTTTTGTTGCGTTAGATGGTTCACTGTGGTATTATTGGCGGGAATCATATCATGGCCCTAATTTATATGTTTTTATAAAAAGTAAGCCTGACATTTTTGAGTATTTAGCCAATTATTATTTAAAAATAACCTTAACAGAGATAAAATTAAAATATGATGTACCCGCTAATGGACTAAAACCTAATATTGAACATTATTATTTAGTGGTTGAAAAGCCGCCGTCTGAGACCTTTTAGGATACCTAAAAAAAATTTCCCGTGGAGGTTTCAGATTGACAAATCTCCAGTTAACGTTCAGTTTGATATCCAACTTTAATCGCACAAAGAGGTCTCCATTGGTGCTATCGAACCTTAAAATTTTTGGAAAACTGAGCCAGCATTTTAACATTAGATTTCCCATAGGACTTCTTGCTCCCGATTTGGCAAACTAAGGGTTTTATCGCGTTTTGAAGGTCAACGAGGTGATAAAATTTGAAAAAGGCCTCTGTAATCGGGTGAGCCAGAATCCCCATTATTATATACTACTTTTCTACTAGGCATCAATAACTCTCATTCGTCCACCAACACCTTCAAGTAACATTGTTTTCTCTGAGAGTATGACAGCGATTCCTCTATTATCAGTAACACGAGCTGAAAGTGCACTTACTCGAGCTCGAACATGTATGTCAACGACTGACTGTCTGAACAAATCCAGGTGTTCCAGCGAGAAGTAGTAGATCAGATGCAACATCGAGAAATCGCGCTGATATAATTGCAAACCAGAATCCACATTCTGATCACGCCCCATGAATGTCATCAAACGACGATAAGCACGTGCAGCGTGATTATTTCCGAAATCCACAAACACTTCTTCAGACGGTTCTTGGTGTCATTTTATCCTTAGAGAAACCTCACTAACTCCAAGTGGGTCAAATACCATACGATTTCGTACTTGAGAATCCCGTCGTCGTATATCTTGAAAAGCTATAAATACATGTCATAGTGCTGAAATTCCCTCCTGTGATGCGATCTGCCATGCAAATGTCCCAACAGCTGTACCCATCATCGAGCGTGTAGTAATTGTCAACCATGATAGCGTTGATTTGCCACCGCATTCCATAAAAGAGAGCAGTCGTTGTTCTTCAGCGAGTGATGGTGACATTATTGGCATCCACAACGAACGTTTTGTCAGTGTCATATTTTCATTAAGATCCGCGGTTGCAGCTGGATCAACTCCTTCAGCGTGCCAGATAGCATCGTCGTCCGTGGATTTTCGAACGAGAACAGCTGTATGTTTTGCCCCGAACATAATGTTTCTAATATTTATGCAGAAACCAAAGATATGTGACAGTGGTATTTTACAAATAAATCTTCCCTGAGCATCAATTTGATTTTTACGTGCTGTGAATCACAGAATAAAATTTGCATTTACAAGGAATAAACTTTCAACATCAGCGTTGTCAGCCGCAGCAGTAACCTTTTTGGGGTGCCGAAAAGTATAAGGTCTGCCATCAGCGTGATCAACAGTGTATGATCAACAGTATATTTTGCAAACATCATTGACGGACCAGCAGACTGTGAATAATCATCGCTGTATCTGGATAAATGCAGTATCATCGTAGCAACATCAACACCATTATGACAAACCTCAATGTCCCGACCATCAATAATATATCGTGCACTGTTAAATAATGCCACATTTCCATTATTAACAAACACACCCTGTGCATCACCATAAGGATTACCCTCTGGTTTTTACAAGTCTACCCTGAACTTCAGTGAATGCCTCGGCGGGTAAGAAATATCTGATTGTATCCTGAACTTGTAGTTAGATTCGACCACTTTGGTTTGATTCTCGTGCTTCATAATATTGATAATCATGCACATATTCATCTTAGTGCATCCATGTTAAATGCTGGATCAGATACACGTTTGAACATTTTATAATAATTATTACCGTTCGACATGTACCTGATCACGCCCGCTTAATATACAAGAACAAAGCACTGAATGTAATACTGTCTTCTCACTGGTTAAAAGAAAATGACGTCCTGTATTTAGAACTTATTTTAAGTTGGCCATTGAGAAGGTAGTATTCCATTCAAGACGTTTTTGCATATTAAACGGACGCGATCAGGTACATGCCAAACGGCACCTTGAGAAAATGATTTGGCATTCCTTAAAGGTATGATATTCAGTCAAACTTTTGATGGAGATACACAGTCGAGCGACTGAGCTAAACATCGGTACCAAATTTATTATGCTACATGAAATGTGGCTTGAAATAACAGCGTTTATTCTTAAATGGGTAGTGTGAGAAAGGAGAGAAGTCTCCTCCCTTGTAGTTATATAGTACATGTATGACAGGTCAATTTTAAGCAAAGATACGAGCCCCTGTGCCTTGCAGACATTTAAGCTCTCACTGGACCAAAGCAAGGAGCTGGTGAGGGCTGCAGTTCTTGAGGCGAAAACGCTCTTTGATGGTCTCTGTAACACATCATGACTTCATTCAGAGTCCAGCAACATAAATCACTGGCCACTACTCCTGGCCCATCGGAACCAGCCAAAAGGTGAGGCCACCCTGATCGAGCTATGGGACCTTCTCCAGAGTTGTTTTTTTTTCTTCAGATACCCAGGCCAACAAACAGATCTGGTTCAAAAATTCTTCCCATTCATCTTTTGCTAGATGATGCTGTTGTGGAAGCCAGAGGACACAATCTTCGGGTTTTTCCCCTTCCCTAAGGAGGGAAGTTAGCGATCTTAGGGAGTTTCATCCTCCTGGACAGCCCCTTCCTCCTATCAACATTCCAGTGGGTACCCGATTGGCCCTCTAGTTAGGGGTATCGTCGGGTATCGTGCACAAATGGGGGGTCTGTTCTACTTTACTGGAAGAGTAACAACAGCTGCTATGCTGGAAGGCAGATCGTCAAGATCTGAATAAATTTCAAATACCTTAATGCATATGTAGTTTTTGTCAAATTTTACCAGAATCTGTTTTGCAGTTTATACGAAATGTAATTTTTTGTCTAATTTTACTAATGGCAGCCATATTTGAGAGCAGATGGCATTATTTTTTTATAATTTTTAAAGACCTTCGTTTCAGGAAGCAGTCAAATTGGAATAAAAAATATTTTATGGTTTTTAAGAAGTCATTTAAACGTTTTTCTATTTTGTAGTAACATGGGCCATATTTGACAAAATTCTTTCTGTGTTATATTAAGTGGTGTTTTTTTTT
Organism: Sinohyriopsis cumingii; assembly: GCA_028554795.2. Classification (NCBI taxonomy): domain Eukaryota; kingdom Metazoa; phylum Mollusca; class Bivalvia; order Unionida; family Unionidae; genus Sinohyriopsis; species Sinohyriopsis cumingii. The sequence goes on along the minus strand of CM068828.1, from coordinate 102,797,669 downwards.
TGAGAAATCGTTTCAAGTTTTTTTAATTTTATTTTATCATCTGCAACCCAATTTGACGGTGGATTTGCATTACCAGTATAAACTGTAAAGACTTTCATGGCAGGATGCTTTCTGTTAAATTTAGTAAAATTCTTTTATGCAGGTCTTGGCTCTACTGGTCACAGACCATATGAACTTATGAGATGACCTATTGTCAATCACCCATTAATCTGTTAGTACAAGTTTGTTTTCGCTATGCCTCCTAAACTACTTGGGAGATTTCCATGAAACTATACACACGTTTTTATCATAATGTCTAGTTGATCCCTAATGATTATGCTGCCACCTGGACATCCAATATGACTGCTGCATCAACCATTTTACAAATCTTATTATGACTACTGTTCCCGAGGAGACGGTCACAAGAACATAGGGTTTTCACCAAAAGACTTAATACGATGTCTAGTTGTGCCAAAGAGAAAATTGACCCAATCTGGCCACTATGGCACCTTCTTGAAAGTCTTGTTATTGCTACAACTTCTGAACAGAAAGTTATATAAATGTGGGGTTTTCACTATAGCATTTTATATGTGAAATTTGTACAAAATGAAATTGGTCCTAATTTAGGATTTTTGAAATTCTTGTATTCTGGATTTATAGTAATATTGGCATGTGGTTTGCAAATTATGTTATACATTGTTAGTCCTAAATGAAAAGGGTGCTGATCCCACACTCATTAAGTTCTCCTAATTAAAACTGTTATCACCACACTCCTATACAGAAAGTCATATTGTCTCTTATGGTCTCTTGTTGGTCCTAAATAAAAATGATGCCATCATGCTGGCCATTTTGAAAATATTGTTATCACCACTCCTCTTGAATGGATAGTTATATTGATATGGGGTTTTTGGATAAAACTTGAAATAATGCATGGTTGGTTCTAAATGAAATTGGTCTTGATCTTACATCTAATATAGCCATTGTGAAGGCCATCTGAAAAATCTTGGAGTTAATGGACAGGAATGAGTAATTCTTTGTGTGGTGATGATAGCTTCAACTTAAGTCAGGTGATGATTTGTACATTTGGGTGTCATCAGCATACAGTTGGTGAGACACCAGATGATGATCTACTACACTTGTGAGTGTATAGAATGAAGAGAACAGGTCTAAGAACAGAACTCTGTAGAACTTCAAGACAAAGATTAACTGGGCTTGAATGTTTGCCATTTAGGACCAGGATGGCCACTAGTGGTGGAGTGGTCACAGGCATGTGCCTTTGCAGATTGCAGACATGTCACCTCTGTCCACATGGGTTTGAGTCTTGACTCAGCCGACATCAGTATGTGAGAAAGCTTGCCAGTAGCTTCCCATGGATCTACAATTGTTCCTAGGTTCTTCCTCCACCAAATATACTGGCTGCCATATATAGTCCATAAATTGCTCAAAAATGGCATTAAACCCACAAAAGCCAAACCAGATCATTGTAGACCAAACAGACATCATATAAATTCTATGACTTTTTGTTTAGGAGTGCTATTAAGAAAGATTTTCCAGATGGTCACTGTATTGACATATTGGATATCCAAGCTAGACAGTGTAAGAAATGTGTTTAAAGTTTCATGGCAATTCTCCAAGTAGTTTAGGAGGTGTAGTGACAACAAACTTGTGCTAATGGATGGACAATGGCCAACAGGCCAGTCCAAAAGTTCCTCTGGTCTATGACCAGTAGAGCTAGAAGTTTGAAAGTCCTTAATGCAGTAATGTTCCTTTTAAAGTGATAATCAATTTGGTCAGTTGGTTTGCAGAAGTTATAAATAATAATTATGAATGGACAGAGGAGGATGCATGAGAGATGGAACTAGACCATAACCTGACTTAGCCTTAAAGTAGGGTGAGCTAAAAGCAGCTCCTGAGAATTTGCAACCATCTTTGACAATACACTTCTTTGCATAAATGCCTTTCAATATTGCACAATTGATGTTGATATGCCATCTGTTATGTTTTCATAATGTATGCAATCAAAAGCATTGGATGATTTCTACCCACTCCATCCTACTGATCAAGATTTGTTGGCTAAGTGCTCTTGCATTTGGCTATTAGGAAGCCGTCAAAAAGCTGAGTGATGTTAGGCCCACTTTGGTCTCTTGTTATATTTCTGTCATAAAATTTGAAAGCTGTTTAACATAAAGTGGTGAATACTTGTGCAATTATGTATCTCCACTATAATGTGTATACGGATTACTTTCAGAATAACTATCAATAGCATTTATCAAAGTACTTGTTGAACTTATAAAATATGACACTCTTTTGAAATACAGACAAGGAACTCATTATTACCTAGGAATGTGTAAACTACTACATTCAGTCATATTTTTAAGATTAATTTCATGGGTCAACATTCTTTTTTTGTTTCTTTTCAACAAGTCAGTATTCTAATTGTATATACAGACTCAATATTTTAAATTCATAAAACTTAAAGATACTTGCAAATTGGATCCTCTACTAGACTAATTAATTTAGATGAAGAAGATGTACTCCAAGGTTTCATATCTAATGTATCTGGGCTCACTAATTTTCAAGAACACTGGGCAAAGTGGAATTACTTTCATCTCCTGTAAGAACAGCAGGAAAAATGGCATTATCTGTCTCTTATAACAACACAGGGCCATATGTCATTAACTCTGTCTCCTATAACAAAATAGGGCCATGTCATTATCTCTTATAACAAAACAGAGCCATATGGTATTTTCTCAGTCTCTTATAACAACACAGGGCCATATGGCCTTATCTCTGTCTCTTATAACTACACAGTGCTATATGGCATTTTCTCAGTCTCTTATAACAACACAGGGCCATATGTCCTTATCTCTGTCTCTTATAACTACACAATGCTATATGGCATTTTCTCAGTCTCTTATAAAAACACAGAGCTATATGGCATTATCTCAGTCTCTTATAACAACTCAGGGCCATATGGCATTATCTATGTCATTTATAACGACTCAGGGCCATATAGCATTACCTCAGTCTTTTATAACAACACAGGGTTATATGGAATTATCTCAGTCTCTTATAACAATTCAGGGCCATGTGGCATTATGTCAGCCTATTATAACAATACAGGGCCATATGGCATTATCTCAGTCTCTTATAACAACACAGGGCCATATGGCATTAAATTGATCTCATTTATACACAACAAACATAAAGGCTTGAGTGAAAAACTGTTTAATAAATGGCTTGTAAGAAAATAAAAGATACACAAATGTAGTGCATATATATATATATATATATATATATATATATATATATATATATATATATATATATATATATACACACACACACACACAAGAACGTCACTACTTGAATAAAAATGTTTGGCTTTCTCAATGGGAGTTAATAACAAGCTAGAATCTGAATGAAACACTCTAAATGACGGATGATTCCAACATTGTGCTAGGCTGATCCCAGCGTAAGAGTGTACATTGGGCATGATCCCAGATCAGGCAGAAACTCTGCTAGGTTGATCTCAGAATTAGGTTTTGTATTCTGGTTTGATCACCGATTGCTTAGAAACTGTGCTGGGCCAATCACAACCTTTGAGCTTATTCTGGGCTGATCCCAGCATAAGAGTATTCTGGACTGATCCTAGCTTAAGTAAATGTATGCTAGGCTGATTCCCACAAAAAAGTGTGTTCTGGGCTGATCCCACCTAAAGTAATTCTTTGATAAGCTGATCCTTGCGTAAGAGTACTGTATATTCTGGGTTGATCCAGGTGTAAGTCAAATAGTGCTAGGCTGATCCCAGCATAAAGAAGTATTCTAATTTTAAATTACATGTATCCTAAAAAAATCTAATCACCTAGCTTATCCAAGTCTACAAAACCTGTGCAGTCTAGGATGACTCAAAATAAAGGAGGGGAGGGGATGCTCCTTTATTTAACATTTGCACAAGAAATGTATTAAACAGGCATGGCATTCATAATAATCAAAATAGAATATGCACCTGATTGGGGAAAAATAACAGAGGAGTTTGATATTAAGATATATCAAATCTGCCACTGAATAAAACTAAGATGAGAAATTGTAAAACTTTTGAGTTGCTGATATTTATCACTTTGATTAGTAAATTATGTGATCAAGAATTGCAGAGCATATCAGTTTTTATTGCTGCCCACAGGCGACACCTTCATTTAATTCAAATGACAATTAAGATAAGGGAACGTCCATTTAGTATGTACGCATGGAGGGGGGGTTAACCCAAATGCATACGCTTGCATATGAGGGGTGTCTACTGATAATGTACATATACATAGGAAACAGGTGTGTGAAACGTCAATAATAATTTAAAATGTAACCTGTTCGACTGGGTTCAGTCTGCATTTGAATTTTAGAGGACACTAGACAAACTTTTTAAAGTTATGCAGCTTATTTCTTTGATGCAGCCAGACATTCAACGTCAGTGGACTATCTGTTTTATTTAGATGCATTAATATTATTAATTCTTGATTGTTTCTGTGTGGATTAAATATAGGCCATTCTATAGAATTCGTGTGTGTGTGTGTGTGTGTGTGTGTGTGTGGTGCGTCAAGCATACATATGTAGGTAGAGGGTGTAAAAAAGTATGCCATGAGTACAGGGAGGGGGACGGGGTCAAGCTTTTCCCGATTTTTGCATACATACTAAATGGATGGCCCCTAATCAAAGCAGTTTCACAGTTTGATGGTCAGCTATTCAATCACATTTAAAAAAAAAAAAGTTCATCCAAGGGTAAAACATTCCTTTAAGTCCTTATTTTTTGGCAGCTGCAAGAAACACATTTGATGCTGGAAATTGTGTATACTATTGAAATTACAAATTCTGACAACATGGTATCCAGAAGGGTCTGAATATTGACATTAATGATGGTACATTTTGGCATTCTAAATCTTTCCAAAATTTTAGCATTCACAGACACTGTATATTGGAGCAAATGATGCTAAATCTCTTTGTTTCTCAATTTGACAGTGATCGAGGTTATGATAATCATATGCTAAATATCTTTGTTTCTCAATTTGACAGTGATCGAGGTCATGATAATCATATGCTAAATATCTTTGTTTCTCAATTTGACAGTGATCGAGGTCATGATAATCATATGCTAAATATCTTTGTTTCTCAATTTGACAGTGATCGAGGTTATGATAATCATATGCTAAATATCTTTGTTTCTCAATTTGACAGTGATCGAGGTTATGATAATCATATGCTAAATATCTTTGTTTCTCAATTTGACAGTGATCGAGGTTATGATAATCATATGCTAAATCTCTTTGTTTCTCAATTTGACAGTGATCGGGTTTATGATAATCATATGCTAAAAAAAAATATTTCAAGTTCCTTGTGCTCAAGTTTAAGGAACCCTTCACATATTCAGGCTAAGATTCAACTTAAAACCCTGATGTTTGATTGGCTATTCTCAAATCACTGACCAATCAGACAAGTTTGATCTTTTCTGAATTGAAGGATGAGACTGTAATCTGGGGCCCTGATTCTGATGCTCAGTTAATTATTATAAATGTACATTAGCCACTCAAGGCTCTCCAAAATGGACATGCCAAAAAGTGATGAATAGCAAAGTTTTTCTCAGTGTTCTGAAAGTACTTTCTATGTGCGATTAAATATACTGGTACAGTGCTCCCTCACTATAAAGTCCCTTATTATAACTCAATTACTGTTAAAAGGCATGGATGATCATAGATATGATTTTATTAAGCAGTGGTAAAATCATTTGTGTCATGTATTTCATTATTATGTGGTTTCACTGAAAGGCAGTATATTCTATGGCTTCCATAGATTGTGTTATAGGAATACTGTAAAGTTGACATGCATTTCAACTTTCAAAAACAAAGATGGGGGTGTGGGTGAATATAAAAATAATAATTAACAGTACAAGTGGAAAGCTTTTATTCCAAAATTCTTTGAGCAAAAAAAAACTTTTCATTTTCTCAGACATAACCACATTTGGAATTTTAAAAATTCTTTTATCATCATTTTTTTGTAAATCATTCAGAGATAACAGGCTTATAATTTATTTCATTTCTATTTTTATTTTCTCCATCATGTATCCATAGAATTATCAAAAGTATTTTTTTATATAGAATCCCACAATTTCTATCCCAATTGTAGAAGCCCAACTTTCTTTTCCTTATGACTATTTTGTGTCATCCTATCTTTTCATTCTCAAAATTGCCAAAAATGTTTCATAAATATTTTTTCATGATAGGTAGTTGATGATTACACAACTCTCACCCCACCCCACCCTGCCTATCTTTAAATATATGGTCCTTAAGTACCTTCATACGCATTGCAAACTATCTGAAATCTGGAGCCCTTCATTCATTGTAAATGTAAGACTTAATTACATTCTTCTTTACTGTTAACTGAATTTGCACTTGCATAAATTACACACATTTTTAATTTTAAAGAGAACATGAAAAACCAAATTAAATATCACAATAACATCTCCAAGTTTCCTAAGATGTCGAAGCGCTGTCTTATTTCTGTCCACTTAAGGTTACAACTAATTGTCCATTTATCTTAAAATTTGCTCAAGCAGTTAACCAAATTATACCAAAAATGTGACATCAAGGAGTCAATCAGTACAATGGAAAACAAACTGCTAAAACAGTTAAACCAAACCATACTGATATGTGATGTAAACAAGGAAATCAATACAATGAAAAACATTCAGGTACATACTCTAATTTTGTTGTGTAATAAGTTTAATAAAATGACATTACAAGATTTTGAAGAGCTAATGAAAGAATTTCCCCTTAAAATAGTACAAGCTTGTAATCATAAAAACACAGGAAACATGCATATATATGTTCTATTAAAATGACGACTTGGATTTTATACAGTTAATACAAGGCCTTCAATCAAAACAGCAACTTTTATTATGAAAACATAAAAAGCATGTATATATCACAAGTAATCCAGATTCTTACATTTAAAATATATAAAATGCACTGGCAGTGATACTGTATGATATCTGTATATAAACAATTTCATACATATGAATAGGGTTTATAAGCACGTCATCACAATAAAGGCTATATAAAAACTGCACTGTATTTGCTCTCATGTACCACACATCCAATTGCAAAGCATGCAAACCTCTATCTGCTGTTGCATGTGCTGGCAGATCAGGTCTGTGAAGTTTGTTCTATATGATTTCAAACAAAGAGCATGGACTCTGATATGCCAGTCCATTATATACTGCTGATCAGGTCTATAGTAGTGTTTACAGTTGCACCTGTGTTACATGAAAAAATAAAATGTCAGAAAAAGTTTTAAAAAGATGATCAGCACTGAGTTACAGATTTGGCACAATTCTGAAAAATGGAAACATGATGAATTTTGTATTCATCAAGGTACATGTAAAACTGAATGCCTATAAAACTTGAATAATTGTAATAAGTAAATACATCCAATGAATAGCACCACTAAATCAGCTTAGAGACATGAACATACAACAAAATACAACTAACGTTATCATGCTATCTACAACTTGTACAAATCAAGAGTGTTATGTAAATTTAATTATGTCAAAGACCAATTACACTTTTAAACTGCCCTCCCCCCAACCATTGTATTGATTTATTCTTAGCTTTACTGAACTACTAGGCATAAACAATGAAGCAACTCTTAGATCACAAGGAACAGGTTGATAACCATTAAACATGGACTAGGTCGAATTCCTATCCTGAGAAGATACTTTTCAATAGTAAAGATTTAATATCCTCTAATGCAGACTTGACACCTGCTAGCACGAGTTCTCTGGTTGCCAGCTTTAAGTGTTTCTGATAATGGAGTCCTAAACTGAGCATTTTGTTCTATTGTGGCCAGCCAGTAGCTAGTTGCTGTGGCGTAGTAGTTACAGGTGCCCCTTCCATGACACTCAATGAAGGGTGTGGAACGGAAGTCTTCCAGACAGGATCCTGGAGACTGCAGGTCAATACCAGAACCACCTTGACCAGCTCCACTCACCTGAAAATATATCAGCAAGAAGCTTGTAATTATTGCTCAACAAATTTAATTTTCCTAATTTAATTGAAGCAATTTTTGCAAATTTAATTAAAGCAATAAGCCTGCAACCAAAACATTAAAAAAATTACTTATTGAGGTAAAGTATACATTTCCATGCAGCATGATTTTTTACCAAGATCAATTTTGTCTTTATATTCAGACACCTAAACATATCTTCCATGACGTCCAAAATCTTTGAGATGGCAAGTTTGAAAACTATTCATTTCTGGAGTCAGCTGATAAATGAATGTGTTTGCAGGATATTTGTAGTCTGTCACTCGCTTTTAACATCTCTTACATAAATGGTGTTTCCAAATGAGAAAAAACCTTCATTGACATAGCAGTTCATCAATGTCAGTGATTTTCAAAATTTTCAGAACTACCACACATAATCATCTTCTGGTGTGTAAAGCTGAACCATTTCAGTTTGATGACAGACTGAATACAGTGACTTCCAACAGAGACTATCAGATATAGAAGCCTTTGTGCAAAACTCAGATATATCGCTTTGTTTATTCACGTTTCCAAGCATGAGATTAAAAAAATTCCAAGTGTCAGACAAAGGTACATTCTATGTGAATTTTATACTCTACCAAGCAAAGATTTTTGTCTTCAAGTCATGGTATCTATTATAAAAAAGTGTGAATATATTCAGTGCAGACCTTTTTTAGATATCTGACAATTTACATAGGGCCTCAGCAATGTGACTTACAAGGGACTGACCATCTTAAAGAGTCACAACACCGCTTACATAAGATGGATTCTGATGATTTGCAGCATTTTAATTAATTTAAAATTATATACCCACTTATAAATTGAGTCAAATTGCAAACAACAAAGATCCTAATCTACCACAGCATAATGCACCTGCAGACCATGGTGTAAGTTGTTTGTTCTACTGATTACTCCCAACTGCACAGAGCCTTATCTGCTGGTGCATTATGCAATGGCAGATCTGGTCTGTGCAGTTTGTAGTTGGACTTATAAGCGAGTCCAGATGGTACATGTTTTATCAATTTATCCTTTTTAGCATATGTTCTGCTTTTCCTCTGAGGAAACAATTTCAAAATCAAACTTCTTACCAAACCAATCATATGTTCTGCTTTTCCTCTGAGGAAACAATTTCAAAATCAAACTTCTTACCAAACCAATCATATGTTCTGCTTTTCCTCTGAGGAAACAATTTCAAAATCAAACTTCTTACCAAACCAATCATATGTTCTGCTTTTCCTCTGAGGAAACAATTTCAAAATCATACTTCTTACCAAACCAATCATATGTTCTGCTTTTCCTCTGAGGAAACAATTTCAAAATTAAACTTCTTACCAAACCAATCATATGTTCTGCTTTTCCTCTGAGGAAACAATTTCAAAATTAAACTTCTTACCAAACCAATATAAATATCTCTGTTATCATACCTAATGCCTGAAGTTAACTTGCATTAATGACTATATATAAAATGAAACTTAGAAACTCAATTATCCCTTTACCTCATAGAGCATAGTTACAAAGTGCAGTGCGCTATAAATAGAACACATCTTACCTATTCGACTCCATATGCTTAGGCCTGCCTGTGAACTGTTAAGCAATGTAGTGTATGTTACGCTTTAGCAGCAATTTTAACCATTTTACATTTTTGGTACACATCTATTATATGTGGAAATATTTAAGAGTAAAGTCCAATTGTTATATCTGCTTAATTATTTTTCACGGAAGAATTTTTTATGTGCTTTAAAATCTTGAGAGAACTCGTTCACCATCTTGTCAGTGAGGCCGCGTGACCAACCATAGCTGCCATTTCTCATACTCAAAATTTACAAGTTTTTTGTCTGCGTCTACATCACTGAGTCATCTGAATTTGATAATTTATAAAAACTAATTGCTGCCTACATCAATATCAGAGCCTTTACCCAAGTTATTGAATCTTTCATAGTTGTGATTCTAATAGTGAAAACTTCTTAAGTACTGAATAAAATCTGCGACCACCATTTTGGAGAGTGGAGATTATGACCCAGTTACTTTAAATAGCAGATATCGACCAGTGCATAAACAGTGATCATGTGATCTGACGTAATTGTCATTCACAGAAATGAATGTAGTATCTAATAGGGGGCTTTTCCCCGAAGGTGCCACTATGAAAACTGGCTTAAAATGGCTTATGTTTACAGCCAACGTCAAAAAGCGCTTTCATGCAACTGGAGTAGAGGCATCAAAAGGCGCTTCCATGCGATTGGTGTAGAGGCGTCCAAAGACACTTGCATGAGGTAAAGGGTTATCAGACTTTTTTTTCTTCAGCAAAATAGTCATTTTAAAGTATGGTTGATAATCACATCGCACTAACTAATGACATTCTTTTATATGCAGTATACATCATAATTGTGTGTCAGTTATCAGTTGCTGTATTCACCTTTCTGTTTGTTAATGCAAATCATAACTGATCTTATTTAGTGTGTCCAAAAATTAGAGTAAAAAAAATATTTATATTAATGTACACAAACTTTAGGTCCATTTAAAAGTTGTTCAAAGACTTGGGACTTGGGACAAAAATAATTCTTCATTGCTAATTTACTAATATTTGAAAAATACAGATTTGCATCAATGTAGCCATTATTATTTTGCTAAACATCTTGAAACTGTCTTCTGAAATAGCGTAACTGCTGATAAAACAACAATTTCACAGGCTGTGGTAATTAAAATAAATTCTCCTGCCTGTCATTCTTCTAAAAAGTTAAATTTATCCTTCTATAGACTTTTTCTTTGCTACAATTCTGCAGTTTTTATCTGTAGGAAATTAAGTGCATATATAAGGACTTGTTAACAACAATGACCACAAAAATAATAAAATATCATAAGATTACTGTGTGGTTAAAACCATTGTTAACTGGTAATTTAAATCATTAAAAACGAAAGAGAAACACTACCAAATAGAAACATTTCCTGAATGTAAACACTGCTCATAAAACCTTTGACTGATAAATTATACATTTTCCAGTGTAATACAAAATAAAATCTAATTTTAAAAGCATCTATTTTAAGATAAAGTAAAATAAAGTTATTTCTATTTTGAAAAAGGTATTATTCAAGATGGCTGCCATGGCTGTCATAGAGTGTAAACCCAATGGTAATATGACCATTCATTCAGGAGGAGTGGTGATAAGACTTTCAAGATGGCTGCTGTGAGGGCCATATTGGAAGTCAGTTTTGTGCCATACTGAAATAGGTTAAACTAGACATAATTAGTAGTTTAGTGAAATCTCCATGTAGATATCACTAACTATTTAGTGTGAATAGTGATATAATTTTTAAGATGGATGCTGTGGTGGCCATATTGGATATCTGTGCAGCATCATTTTCATTTGGAACCAACTAAAACCATGGGACAAATGTGTGTAAAGTTTCAAGGCAATAGGGAGGAGGAGTAGTGATAAACATCTTGTGCTAATGGACATCAGATAGTGGACAACAGACCATCCCATAAAGCTCTTCTGGTGAAATTTTCATGGTTTAGGGATGACTGTTAGTTGCAGACTACTGACCATCATGAAGCTGTATCCAATCCAGAGACCTCTCCAGCCATCAGGACAGTTGGGAATCCTCACTGTCTGACTGTGCACTGCAATCACCTGAAAAAAAGCAATAAGAAAGTTACAAGGATCTGTAGATGATAGGGAAATCATTTTTGATTTATTATTTAAACCATACCTCTCAGGGAAAACTGTATGAAGACAAATGATATCAAAAAATGCAGTACCTGCCATTAAGTGGCTAAATGGTAAAATCACTTGCTCACAGACTCACACTTACTCAATAGATAAATTAATTCATCCATTCAGTATCCAGAGCGTGAGATGGCAGTCAGTAGTCAGGTTTTTAACTCTGGTATCACTTTTCAGCTGACCCTTGGAGAGGTCAGTGTCAAACTCCTGGATTGAACCCATTATCCAATGACCAAGGTGTAACCATTTGTTTGGACTGGTCAACTTTATTAACTACCTGATCAATGCAAAGAAGGCTAACCAGGTGCTAGGTTCAGCCAACTTCCAGGATTTTCTTCCTTAAACGTTTCAAATATTTTTCTTATTGCTTCAATTGAAATCACTAATTTTGCAATGAATTTGAGGGCTTTCACAACGAAAATATGGCCATTATTTTCCTGAAAATAGTCTTGTTTAATCTCTGAGAAAATGAGTTGCTTAACCCTGATTTTCCATATACTTTGGTGAAAGCTTAACTGTGTAGTAATATTATTCATATTTGACAGTGGTTTTTTTTATAAATACTTTTCAAGCACATACAATCAATATAGAGAAAGCTAACCTAAAACTTTTGTTCTCATACTAAGGACTTCATCAACAAACTGATTTAATCTCTACTGACTATAAACATCACTCAATGGAATGGTGAATGATGTTAACAGATTGCCCCAGATATGTGGCAGGCTGCGATGGCCAGTGTCCCTGTTAAGTTGAATGTCCATTTTTTCAATTATACAACTGTTGTCCTTTCTCCCACATATAACTCAAACAAAACTTCCAATATTGTGTAAAACATCATAAACAAGATACTGTAAACTCTCAGTCTGATAAATTTTTAAAAACAAATTCAGTCAATCTGGGATCCAGACGTGGTAAAATTTCTAAATTTTCATGCCGTATACTATATTCATTCGCTTATAAGTCAAGTTCAACTGCAAACTGCGCATACCCAGATCTTCCATCAAATAATGTACCAGCAGATTTATGTCTGTGCAGTTTGTTAGGAGAAATCGGTAGAAAAAACAACACAGACCATGATCTGCAAGCACATTACGCTATGCCAGATCAGAATCTTTGTTATCTGCAGTTTGACTCATAAGCGAGTATATATGGTACATATAAACTGAAACAAATAACAGATTTAGTAAATTCTGACCTCTAATTGCTAATTATCTGAGCCGACTCTGACTTACCTCTGATGGGGCCTCACACACGCTGCATCTACTTATGTAGGGCTGTATTGCAGGACCCTCCACAGGTGTCATCATGGCTGTCATGGGCTCTGGGGTTGACAGCCAATAACTGTAGTCATTACGGACGGCTACATTACACACATTATTGATATTACAGAACATGAACGGCATAGTGCTGAATCGTCTCAAACAACTTCCAGGTGTGCCTGTTACGGAACAAAATAAAAATTTCAAACTTTCAATAACTGAACAAATGCCCAAACTTGGAGATTGCTATGCACATTAAATGGCAATGAGCTGGCCCACCCCCCGCAATTCTTTTGAAAATAATCCAAGTCAGATGTGATTAGACAAAAATTTGCATACAATCAAAATGACAACAGAACAATAAGGAATTTGAGTTTGTAAAGTGTCGAATTTTGAATTGCATTGAACCTTAAAGTTGAATATATTGAGCATTAAAATGTTATCACATTTAAGCCAGAAAAGTCTTTGTGAATGGTCACTTTGACCTTTCTTCTTTCCTCCCCCCGTGTCAGTGTTAAAACTTGAAAGGCTAGCATGTATGGCTCAGTGAGGTTTGACCAGGGCATTGCTATGCTGTCCTGAGAAAGTAAACATTTGAACTACCAACCATAACCACTTGACAGGAACCCATGTCAAATTATCTTTTTCTAAGGGAAATTGATATGCACCATAAGCTGTCTCAATCTGATGAAAGAAATGATTATTTTGGGATAATTACAAATGAGCAGAGTAAATTAAGGTGTACACTTTAGAAGTAATGTGAATTTAAAGTGATGACCTTGGTCAAAATTCTTTAGTCTTAAATATCCTGAGAGAGGAGAAGTCTGACTCTGGGGAGGCCTAAAAAGAATAATGCTTTCCTTGTTAAACAAGACAAAGGGACGAGGTAGCTGTCTTGTAAGAAAAGACAGGGTTTAGTGCTAGGACACACAATTTCTGAAAGAGAACAGCATTAAGGTATGCAATTTTAATTTTGTACGCAATCTTCTATTTGATTGTTTGTGCAAATGTGTTTGATATGACAAGGATCCATATTATGTATTGTTTATTATATCTCAAGAAAATCTGTTAATGCTAGAGTTGTTATGCAATTTATCTCTATAATTTTACAGTTACTATAGTAAGCATTAGGCACACCATATTTTTATTATATAAATTGAGTTCTGATAACCTCTTTAACAGTTGCAAAGATTATATTAGTATATATATTCAATATATTTATCTTTATAATTTTATTTTTATTTTATTAATATTTTTTTTCTTCTTTCTCTTTTCTATTTATTTACTTTCTATACCTCTAATAAGTGTGCATTATACATAATACAAATATTACTAAAACTGTTTATCTCTATTTATTAATAAATTTTATATATGGTTATCAGTAGAGATATATGTATCTTTAAGATCCAGTTTTATATATTTTTATGTATTAAGATATCATTAATCTTTGCTGTATATGCACATCTCCATGTAAATTATTCATTAAAGTATAAGATAATTACATTAAAAATGTAAGCTATGACGTCATCTTGTTTATGTCATATTGTTTATTTCACTGATCACTTAGAAACACCATATTTAATGACGTAAGCAATGATATTGAATTCAGTCTGATGAAGCATTAAAGCGAAACCGGTCACACATTCTACGTGTTGGTGTTGTTTATTTTATATATATATATATATATATATATATATATATATATATATATATATATATATATATATATTATGTAATATCCTAATTGTGTGCAGTGGATGCAGTTTGCCAAAGAAATGTCACCAAAATTAATCGAAGTTTGTTGCCACTAGCTCAGCCTGTTTGCTTGACATTACATAGATGGAAATTATGGCACTACATATAGTATCAAAAGTATTAAAAGGTGAATTACTTATCAAACTGAAAGCCCAGTCTCTGAAAAGCAACAGTTTCTTTTTTCAATAAATAATGAACATCAAAATGATCTAATTTAGTCAGTACTGGATGCAAGCCATCTGATTCATGACTGTGAAAATAAACTTGAATCTGTTTAATACAATGGGACAAGAGATTTTTGCAAGGGGGATGGTTCTATAGGATCCATGTTTAGTAATGATAAATGTCTGTGCAAGAAGAAAGAAATTATTCTTACCTAGATCCTGGCCTTGTGCACGACTATTGCCCATGACGAAGACGAGAGAGTAACCATCCCATAACTTGGTGGTGCCTTGGGGGCAATCGGGTACATCAGTCTGCTGACTGTGTCTGTTCAAAAGATAATAATGGTGTAAATATTTGTGACTTAGAACTAAGATAAACCTTCTTCGATTAAAAGGATGTTGCCTCATTGTAATTGAGTGTGATGTTGCCTCAAATGTTTTTGAGTGTCACACTTTGTACTTATGTGAAATTCTGTCAGTTCAATAAAAATGATGATCTTGATTTCATTTTTAGTCAAACACAAAAATTCCTGTAGTGCTAATTATCCTTACATAGCAATCTTATGTTGCCCTATTCCAACCTCATTGTATAAATACCTTGCAAAATAGAGGCCCTGTGTAATGGCAGGTGCCCCTTGATCTCCTGGGAGCCCAGTATCTCCTGGATTGCCGGGCCTACCATCTAGCCCTGAAAGCCCAGGGAATCCAGCTGGTCCTGGAGGACCCCTCACCCCTTTGAGTCCCAGAACACCTGGGAAGCCAGGTTGACCCTTATCTCCTGAAAGACCACTGCGACCAGGATCACCTATACAACAGTGGAAAGCACACTTTGAGCATGATGTTACCATATATACTTGCTTATATATCAGATTCAACTGAAAACAAAACATATCTTGATCTGCTATGACATAATGTACTAAGCAAATCAGGGTCTATGTCGTTTGTTGTATTGATTACTCCTAACAAACTGCACACACCCAGATCTCTGGGTGCATCATGCGATGGCAGATCTTGGTCTGTGCAGTTTGCAGTTGCACTCATTTTAAAAGTAAGACTCTAAAACTCAGACTGGTTCCTCACTTGTCAGAAATGGGCAGATTTGCAATCTCGAGCATATATTTATGCTCTGAGATAAAAACGCACAAAGCTTTAGATGCTTGGAATTCCAATGGTAGGAGTCTGTTTATTATTGGTCTCTGCAGTTTTATGAAGGTATGAAAATCTCACCTTTCTAGTCTGACAGTTACCATAGTCTTCCAATTATAAGCCCATCCCACACATTTTAACAACATTTTTGGAAACAGTTTGTCTTTTGTTCCATTCTTTAATGTTTTTTAGATGCCTCAAATAAGAGCTGAAGCAAGTAATCTATATAAAAGTTGTTAATATTTACATTTTACTGTGCTAGAGTGTTTCAATCCATTTTTAAGCAGCATGTCTTAAGCACCAAAACCATGGCACCATTACAATTTTCAGGCAGTAAAAATTTACATTTATTTCAAGGAATTATGAAAACACCTTAAGTCTGCCTCTGGGCTTATCTTGTGAGAAAATCTCTAATTTCATTGGTTGAGACAATAATACATACACAAAACTACGTGTTTTGTTCCGAGTGGGTAGAAAGAATGAATTTGATATGGTGTAGGAATATGTTGAGCCATCAGGCTGAGATCTATGCTCATACATGTCATCAAATGTGTTCTTTCCCCACAACTAAGAACAAATCACTTATCTGATTTTATATTTATCACATCTCCTCTTTTTTGCAGACATTTTTATTCAATTTTTTTAAAGCATACTTAAAAAAAATGAATTAGGCATTTGACATTTCATGCAAGATATTGTATAACCCTCTAAAAAATCCCCATTTACGTAACCAGGTCTAAGCCTAGATATAAAATGCAGTTACATGATCAGTCTGTCTGCATTACAGATATGGTAATTTACTTTTAGCTTTTAAAAATGTTGTATGGAACATATGAAAGGATTTAAACTGCAGTCATATGTATGTGGATATTTTTCCTTACTTCTCAGATTAAACATGGTTTGGCATCAGCAAGTTATGTTGTGTCTGACACCCTACTTATGGAATACACATTCTGTTTCCAAACAAATTTTACTACAAATTTCACAGACTAACAGCAATACATACATTCTGTTTTATATTAAAAAAATGCTTTCAAACTCTATTTTTATGTTTTAATTTAATACAAGATATTATTGATGCATTGAAATTTAAAGGTGATAATTAAAGCACATATATTTTAAGAAAATGAATCTTTCTTACAAGCTGATAGATATTTAATATTTATTTGGATGTATTTAACAAGAACATTTGAAACAATTTTGTGCTATTTTCTTCTGTTCATGTTCTACTTGAATAGTGTAAACAAACATACACTTCCTTACATGTGCCCCAGTCATGAAATATCATAACAACATTGTAACAAGATTTACAGTTAAAACAGCTGCTGCTCTATGTGATACCTCCACATTTATGTTGCAAATGTTTGTCAATTGTATCCTCAGATTTACTAAACAAATTAGTTTCTCAGTAATATGTATAGATGACTGAAAGTTCCCCCTCTTAAACCTTCACCTTAAAAATATGTTTATAAACAAAATTCCACAGCCTATATTTTGGAAACTCTGAAGCTGAAATGGATTTTGGGTCAATGGAATTGTTGATGATTTACATTGTGAAATGTCTCTTCTCTATTGCTATCATTGCTGTAGCTATAAAACAGATCAACAGGTGCACTGTTCAGAGGCTTTTGTTCTTTAGTTTCATAGATCTTTTTGTTAAAGTAATTGCTCTCAAAATTAAGCACTTTATGGCATTTATCAAACTTATTTGAAGTTCAATTGTTGCAGCTGTAGTTACTGTCCCTTAATTATCTGTTTATCTTGACACAACTCCCTGAATCTTTCTTCCTTTGTCTGGATTTGTTAAACTTTCAATACAAGATTTTAGTGGCAAAGTACTTGGTCTCACTATCTCTCTCTCTCACACATATGACGGGTGTCACATTGCTCAATAGCTTCATCAAACATTCTGTCCAGAAAAGTGTTGTAAACCACAACTAACTCTAAATTCTTGGAGGCAGGTACCATGAAATGGCCATAAACTCCCCATTGCTACTTACACATAGCTGCCAACCCCTGAGTACAATAATAATGACTGCTTATGACAAAGATACTGATTTTCAGGAACAAATACTGATTTTTAAAATTTTAATGCATATGTAACAATTTACAACATCTACAACCATCAGTAAAGTAACTTACTTAATTATTTAATGTCAAAGATGCATGTGTTGCACTCTTACACCTTCTGAATGGGCACCATGTTCCATTTGGGTGCCCATTTAGAATGTGCAATATTGCAACACACACTCAGACACTGGCTTTATTGCTCATCAATTCCAATGTACCATCTTTCATTGATGATCTGAATTCTGTGGGATTTTCTTACTGAACTGCTTTCATTCTAGCACACAAGTATAATCCTTTGCGATTTTACTGTCTGGAAAACGTGTGCAAAATAAATCGCCACCAACATTAGTAACTGAAAGAGAAAGGTTCATTTCTAAAAAAAATTAAACCGAATTTTGATCAAATTACATCAAGGTTCTCTCTGGTATTTATATACATCATAAGTTCAGACTGAGTTGTTGATGATGAAGCAGCAAGTTGATGTTTATTAGCTTTTCCATGCTCTTGTATGTCATAGGTGCCTCAATGCTCAATAGCAAAAATCACATTACACAATTTGCAAAACGTAAAGTTTTCTCCTTTACTAGATGGTTTTACAAATCTGAACAAGATGGCACAATTGTCGTTCCAGTTCTGTTTCTTGTCTTTCCTGGAGAAAATTCTGAATATTCTGCTTTCCTGTTCAACATGATGAGAAGTTAAATATTATGAAGATGAGATACAGTGATAGCAGCAACTGTTTGCACAATCCAATATGGCAGATAAAGATAGGCATGGTAGCCTCATTTTCAAATGAATCAATCATATTTTGAACTCTATTCCTATATAAATGCAGTACATTTTTATCAGAATGGAATCAAGTGCCTGTTCTAAACAGAAAATTGCAAGGAAATTTTTAAGTATTCCTTTTTTTCATTAAAAACTTATTTTTAGCAAAAAATGTACACCCATATTCAGGTCCAAAATACGGGAAGAACAGCACACTTGGCAGCTATGCTTACAGTACTCCTGTATTATCCCCAGTTGCAAAAGTGGCCATTTTCATCCAGTACTACCATTTCATTGGTGCACAGATACTAGGATGAGTTGATTTTTGTATCACTTAACTGATAAACAGATACTAAGACGTGTTGATTTTTGTATCACGTAACTGGCACACAGATACTATTATGAATAGATTTTTGTATCACTTAACTAGTACACAGATACTATGATGAATAGATTTTTGTATCACTTAACTAGAACACAGATACTATTATGAACAGATTTTTGTATCACTTAACTAGTACACAGATACTGTTATGAATAGATTTTTGTATCACTTAACTAGTACACAGATAATATGATGAATAGATTTTTGTATCACTTAACTAGTACACAGATACTATGATGAATAGATTTTTGTATCACTTAACTAGTACACAGATACTATTATGAATTGATTTTTGTATCACTTAACTAGTACACAGATACTATGATGAATTGATTTTTGTATCACTTAACTAGTACACAGATACTATGATGAATTGATTTTTGTATCACTTACCTAGTGCACAGATACTATTATGAATTGATCTTTGTATCACTTAACTAGTACACAGATACTATGATGAAATGATTTTTGTATCACTTAACTAGTACACAGATACTATGATGAATTGATTTTTGTATCACTTAACTAGTACACAGATACTATTATGAATTGATTTGCACTTAACTAGCACACAGATAATATTATGAACTGATTTTTTTTGTCACTTAACTAGTACACAGATAATTTCCTATACCAGTCTATTAGATTGTTAAACATGGGAACTTATTTAAGGCCATACACCACAAACTGGATTTTACTGTATATGGAGAAATTTCCAGATTAATCTTCATGATTTGAGTAACCTGGTCACAGTTGTAAAAATGCAATGTCAATTATCAAATCAAACCAACTGGAAAATATGCAACCCCATCACCCAAACCTGGAAAATATAAAAACGTAACAGTACTGAGATCTGCCCATTTACAGTTATTATGACTACCATATCCTATTCACAACTACTCTGATTTGTCCATTTACAGTTATTAAGACCACCATATCCTATTTGCAACTTCTGTGCATCTGATGAGCTCTATAAACAGCAGTTATTTGTTACCTGGTTCCCCACGAAGCCCTGGTTGTCCCTCCACACCTGGAAATCCTACTGAGCCTGGCTCTCCCTTGGCACTAGATGGGGGCTGTTTTATTTCCAGAGGACCCATATCACCTCCGTTTCCCTTGGGGCCTGTAAACAGAGATCACACTCTTACTAGAACCCATTTTATATTCTATAATTACTGGGATATATGATACTTTTTTTTATTCATCTCCTACATAACTACATGGGAGATGCAAATATCTTGAAATTCTAATAGCTCTTATGAAACGATTTTTCCCCCAACATTTAACATAGCCATATTTTTGAAATTTAATCTAAAAACGTTCAAAGGAGATATAACAAGTTGTGAGAAAAGAAACTTTGATATATCTAATTATTAAATGCACCAGAAAATATATTGGTTCTGGATTTGCTGCTGCTCTAGTACTGGTACTACCCTTTACAATGAATAAACAACTTTTTTTAAAAAGTTGATATAATTATATTTGGAAACGCCAATGACCAATGTCCAGTTGCTTAGAGTATGTGCCAGTCAAAACCTTTGATATTCTGGACATGTCCAGCAAACACAGGTCTTTAAGAATATATGGGGAGATGAGATCTTTTAATCAAACAAGTAATGAATTTCAAAAAGAGAGCTTAAGTTTAAATCCATGACTGAATATTGAATGCTTCTCAGAATTTTGAGATATTCAGTGTCATTGACTTTATGCATAAATTATTTAAAATATTAAGGTTTCTAAAGAATCTGATTTCCTGTTGTACAGTGAAAACTGCCTTAGCCAACATCTTCATATTAAGAACCCCTTCTTATAAAGAACTACCATACATCCTTCCTTATAAGTCTAGTCTCTACTGCAAACAACACAGACCCTGATCTATCATTGCATAACGTGCCAGCAGAACCGGGTCTATATTGCTTGTTCTACTGGTTACTTCTGAGAAACAACTGCACAGACCCAGATCTGCTGGCACATTATTCAATAGCAGATCTGGGTCTGTGCTGTATGCAGTTGGACTTAACTTGCAGTTTAGTATATACAGTAGATAAAAAAGACCAAATAGTCCCTCATTTAAAGCAGTTTGCACTCTGATCAATTTAAGGAGACATTTTCGGTGAAATATGATGTCGGCTAAATATATTGTTAGCGTTTTTTTTTAAAGGTGATCTTCAGCCATTTGTAGACGAAGTGATAAAAGGTTATGCTAGAACTGATGTACAATTTTCAGGCAGCCCAATTATTTTGCACCTGATTTCATTGTCCAATTGAAGAAAAAAAAAACTCCATCTTAGATATACATTGTCATATGTGATCCATTATGATACAAATATATTTCAAAATAACTGCATGAAAATTAATTCAGAAGTGATTCAAACACCTCATAAAGTCTTTGTTTCTTGACTGAGTAAAACAATAACTATAAGCCTTGACAACTTGAGGTCAGTCATTTTCAGAGGTTTTAGTTTTTCAGTTTTAATTAAAAGTATGATTTTAACAGACAATATCGTATACAATCGAAATTTCACAACAAAGTGCTGCAATACTTATGGTTAATTTTCTGCATTATTATTATTAAGGGTATAAATGGTATTAGGTTTTAATTTACATAAAATTTTGTTGATAAAAGGGGTGAACTACTGAAATTATAACACTGTATCAGTTTTAACCAGAATGCCTTGGAGAAAATTTACCAATTATAACATGCAAAAATAGCTTATTTTTACATGAATGTCTGTGTTTGCTTTATCTGCAACTGTTTTTGTTAGTTTTAATGGTATTTTCAAAATATTTTGAGTAATATTTTGAAGTTTAGAGTAACCTTTTGTTACTTGAAATGAGTAAAGTTTTATGACCAAGGGGCCTTGGCTCTCTGTCATGAACATTTTCACTCAACATTTCAAGTAAGAAATGTTGCTCCAGACATGCTCCTCACCCCACATCATAAAATTTTGCTCAACAGTTTGAGTAAGTTTTGGAAACCATACATGTAATTTACAAATGCAGCATACTGATTCATAAGAATATTTTGAAGTTAAGATTTGGAGTGAAGAAATGTTTATGACATGGCAGGATCAGCCTTTAGAATTGGTTAGAATTGTTTCCAGTATGATTTGGAATCAAGCAAAATTTTCAGAGAGAGGGATGAGATCAGGCAAAATTTTGTTTAAAAAGACCCATGCCATGTTTTGTTTCATTTATCCTTACATATACAAAGAAAGATTGAAGCTGGCTTGTGAAGGGGTTCTGATTTCATAATTTCTATTTCCTTATTAAACTTGAATGAGAGAATTGAATGAAATCTGGTTAAAAACTGACCAATTAACTTGTGAACTTTTGCTTTACACTTGAATAACATTAGTGAAAGAGATGTCCATTAATTGTCACATTCTACAATTTATTGTAAATAAGCATCTTTTTGGTTTTGATGAACAGAAACATTTTTACAAATTTAATGATAAAATGAATGTGCAAAATTACTTTCCATGACACAGACTATGATGCAATATTATTTGAATATTAATTCCCCAAAATCTTCATCTCAAAAATATCCTGCATTTTAATAAATCTGCCAAGATTTTATGATAATGAAAGATTGATTTCCAGTACCTTTCAATCCATTTAACCCTGGTGGTCCAGGAAGTCCGTTTATTCCACGGTCACCTTCCATTCCTGGCAAACCAGGAAGTCCATCTAGTCCTGGTTGACCTGGTTCTCCCTTTACTCCATCCAAACCATTCAGGCCCATGTCACCCTGGGGGTTAAAGTGGTATATATATATATATATATATATATATATATATATATATATATACACACACACGCAACAGACATAACAAAAAGTGCTATCACTGGATTCTATAGGAGAATGCTTGATAACAGTAGGCAGAATTAACATATTAATATGTAGTACAAATAATACTATCATTCAGGTTAGAGAATTTTTAATTTGTACTCTATGAAGATTTGAACCAAGGTCCACGGGTAAATGGCACCCATTGCCTCAGCAAAAAAAATATACCTGTGGTGATAGCACCACGACTGAAAGGGTATAATACCAAGATTGATGAGCCAGTTTGATTGTTACAAGCAAGTCTTCATTTGTATGAGTTCATTAACTCAATATTTGAGTAAACAACTATAATGTTGCCAGTTTATTTAAGACAGTGTGAAGGTTAAATTATCAGAGTGTTGAACAGCTTGTTCACATGAACAACCCCCCACCCCTTCTTCATCTTACCCAACCCACATGAAGGAAATTAGTCCAACATAAAAAAGCAGAACTCTTCTGAAAATAGTGCAAGATCAATGGCAAGTCACCATACATATTTTTTATGATGGCCATAATATGTTCTAAGTTTCACAGCAAACCCCTTAGTTTCACAGTCCCTCTGAAAAAACTTGTATAAGCCATTAACTGCACAGAAATAGATCAACAGAGCTTGACAAGGATGAAGGACCCTGGAACCTGCAGTGATACTGTCAAACAGAGGCAAGAACAGTCATTTTATTTACTTGAGAGAACAGAAAATGGGCTTCTTTTCCCATTTTTTAAATTGTTTTTGGTACTGTAAATAGATAATACATTGCCATCTAAAATCCTGTTGTGGGAAAAACATCTGCTGATGACTGCAGTTCACATGTTTGTCATACTAGTACTGGTCATCGTGTTCACTGCTGGGGCAAAGACTAAAGCAGGCAAATGGACAAAAGGGTAAACTGAGTGGAAGAGGCAGTACCTTTACAGCCTGCCTCATCATGTCCTTGACACAACCTCCAAACAGCAAAGGATAACCAAAAATGATTGCAGCACAAAAGAGTAATTTGGTTCAGGCAAAGACAAGCAAAGGGTAGCATTCAGTCTCACTAAATCCAAGTTGAATGATGAACTCAGGTCATTTGCCAGTGTAGTAAGCTGCCTCACAAATTTTTATAATGCAGACTCCCAATCATGATCATTACCTGTTTTCTCCTATAGTCTTAGAATTGCAAGTAAAACAAAGATGAGGTTGCAACAATATTTATCACTAATTCCTAAACTGCCTCAAACATCAATCATCATGGAAGATGTCCAAGGCTTTGGAATTGCCAGAATCCTGTAACTTGCTGGACAGACAATCAGTAATTTTCTTAATCATACAAGATTAAAGGAGCAGTCAGGAGGAGGGTTGGCTATCATCATTCACAAATATAGAGGTCATGACCCAGTACACATGATATAAAGAGTGCGGTAGTGAGCACCTGGCCAAGAACAGGATCCTAAAAATCTCTGTCAATGCCACTTTAAAGCTAAACTCTCTCCTCTCCACAACAGGATATGGATTCATAAGTTGCATACACTTGATGGGTTGTCCATCATCAGACAAGCCTTCCAGGACAGGTTATAAAATGTGTCATATGAACTGACAGATGGGCAACCAGAAGAGATTGGGTTGTTTGAGGAGCCAGCAGTCATACAGATCGAATGATCCAATGGATCCCTATAACAGGGAAAAAATGAGAGAACAGTCGCCAAGTTTTTGACCTCACTCATTGTTACAACCAAACTCCTCATCAAAAGTAGCAACAGACTACCAGTCAGCCAGATGGACAGGTGAAAAACTCTTTTAAGACCAACATAAATCACCATGCACAAAGACTTACAGGCACTCTGTCTCTGCTTTGGCATGTGGAGAGACCTGCATTAACTGGGTTGCCAAAGAGAGTATGCAAGTTCTCCCATCATGACCATGTCAATAGTCGAAAAGCAGAAAGATGAGCAATAAAGGTAATCTCCATAAGCCAACACCATTGTTGTGATATCTTGTATCAGTCCTTTATTCAGATTCATGTAGTGAATGTGATGGGTGACAATCCATTCAAATCTTTCGTATCCCATTCTTCCAGCTGTCTGGAAGTTATGGTTACCTACTGCAAAACATGAGAAGCTAATGTGGGATCCCCCTCACTAATGGCACTGCTGGGATGAAGGCTTACATCCTCAACATCTATGACTTTGCACTAAAAGTGTTCTTCCCTGCATCTCAATTGTTTCCATAGAACTGAGGACCAGGTCACTTCAACCAACATGCAAAATCACTGCAAGGTTGATATACAGTATATTGCAAATATCTGTGGCACATCATATAAGTGTTCTCTAAAACCAAGAAATGTTTACATTTGGTGTATCTTGTTGCGTACCTGTAATGACAATGACAGCGAATGAGTCATGCAATGAGCAATGAAATTAAGCTATAACAAAATTCATGAATTCCCACTACATATAGATGTTGTTACTGCATGCAAACAGCTGAAGCAAAGACAGCAAAATTTAATACTACATGTAATTTTAGAGTAGAATCCATTCATACTAATTAATGAATACAATGAATTTTTAAGTATTAATTATGCTAAAAAGACCTCAGGATATGTGTTAAATATAACTGTTCATTTGATGTCACAATTGACATCTCAGGCTCAGGAAGATTGTTGTTTTTATGAGTTGAACACTAATTTTTAGTACATGATAGGCTATACATGGCAGCCACTATATCTGGTGAAAGACAAACCCAGGAAGAACCAACCGATGGGAAGTTACTGGTGAGTTTTCTCACATAGCCACACTGACTGAATTCTAGATTCGAACCAAGGCAGACAAAGGTGAGATATCAGTGATCTGTAAATGTGAGCACCTTAGACAAATTCTGGAAACCAGGGGTCCAGGCTCAGGAATGTAGAATAGGCTGGACACACCTTCCTGAACATCTAGTGGTGATTAATGGAGGCAGAAGCCACAACCAAAAGGGTGGAGGTTCAAAGCGTACCAACCAATCAGTTTCTGTGGTGTGTTCTGGTGCAAGTACTTCAACTAATCAGCCCAAGCTGGCTACTGTGCCTGTGGTGTGTTCTGGGGCAAGTCTACTGTTATGTATTCTGGGGCAAGTCTACCAACCAATCAACCCAGACTAGCTACTTTGGTGTGTTCTGGGACAAGTTACCTTACCCTAACTGTTTCATCACTAAATAACCTACTGGTATTGCTGTACTGTAAAACCTTCAATGAACCAAATCAATCCTTAGGTATCACTGAATCATTCAATATGTCAATTGCTGCAAAAACCTTGTTATGTACATTACATTCTATTTGACACAATTCATATCTGATGAACATCCATACAAGATCTGACACAATTCATATACGATGAACGTCCATACAAGACACATAATATACCTTTAACCCTGGGAATCCCTTTAATCCTTCCACACCTGGAAGCCCAGGGAGTCCATCCTGTCCTCTATTTCCCTTCATGCCATCCAATCCTGGTAATCCATCACGTCCCCGTAATCCCTTCAGGCCTGGAAAACCTGCAATAAAGTGAAAATATGAACTTGTAAAATTTGACTTAAACAACATCAGCTAGAGAGTGACAAGGCAGTATAATAATGCTATTTAGTTAGATTTTTTAAATTATAATTTTTAGTTACATAGTCACTTTAATTTCTATGGTCTGTCTGACAACAATCATAGCTGAGATAAGCCAGCACAGTAGGATAGCATTTAAAATCACCTTTTATCATGCAATTTTCAGACCAGTCTTAAGGAAATATAAAAAATTTTTTTTCAAGAAAACAAATGTAGTGAAAACTAAGTTTCTGGAATTTCACATTGGCATGTTAGATATGTCAAACTGACACTGTCCTAATTATGACTGAGTCATATGTGGCCCTCTGTATATTGGTCAGTGGGCTAATGTTGTCTTTCAAGAACAATAATTGACCATCAAGTCAGAGATGGCTGTTTGTCCATTCCACAAGTTATATTCCCATTTAAACATATAAATGAAAGAAGGAGCTGAACTCCAGTTATTTGACTGCACAGAAAATATCGTTAATTAATTTCAAAGCTAACATAATGATATTGTGGTATCCTTTGCAATGGCTACAAATACACTTTATTCCATGTATTCATCATCATTGGCGACTCAGTCTCAAAAGACTATGCGAATAGCGCCCTTGGGGTGTTGTCTGTTTCTGTTGGCATTGTCTGCTGCAGCTGTGCAGGCCTATATGTGAGTGACAGTCCCTATTGCAGTTGGTGCAGACATACTGGGAAGTCTGTGTTACTGTGGTTGCTGCTGCGTTCTTCTTTCTCTTACGTTTCTCTGCCGCCAACTGGCCTCTCCTTGCATCAGCGACTGACATGCCATTGTTTACCATCAGTCTCCAGGTGCCTCGGTCCTCGGCCAGCTCTTCCCAGCCATCGGGTGAAATGTTGCATGCCTTCATGTCCCTCTTGCACATATCTTTGAAACGGAGTGAGGGGCGTCCGACTCTTCTCATGCCAGTGGCCAGCTGTCCATATAGGATGTCCTTTGGCAGCCTTACATCCTCCATGTGTCGGATGTGACCCAGCCATCGAAGGCGGCGTTTAATCAGCAGGGAGTACATGCTGGGGGTACTTTCACACTGCATGATCTCGCTGTGTGGAACACGGTCTTGCCAGCTGATTTTCAGGATGCGTTTTAGGCACCGTATATGGAAGGAGTTGAGCCGGCGTTCTTGCCTCATGTAGGTACTCCAGGTCTCACTTCCATACAGAAGGGTGCTGAGAACGCAGGCCTGGTAGACTCGGACCTTAGTGTGCTCTGTCAGTGCATTGTTTTCCCACACCCTCTTTGTTAATCGAGCCATGATGGTGTTTGCCTTTCCAAGTCTTCTGTCCAGCTCCATATCAATCGAGTGTTGCTGATGGTTGACCCTAGGTAGGTAATGTTGTTGACTGCTTCCAGGGTGACACCATTGATTTTGATTGAAGGGGCAATGGTGGTATCTTGCAAGCTGACATTTGTTTTTTCCAAGCTGATGGTGAGACCAAACTGCACGCAGGCAACAGCAAAATGGTCTCCCAGTCTCTGGAGGGCTTCCTCGGTGTGGGCCACAAGAGCTGCGTCATCTGCAAAAAGCATCTCCCTGATGAGCACAGCTCTCACTTTGGTCTTTGAGCACAGTCGTGCCAGGTTGAACAGCCTCCCGTAGGACCTGGTGTGTAGATATATGCCATCCGTGGACGTGTTGAAGGCGTAGGACAGGAGCAGGGAGAAGAAGATCCCAAAAAGTGTTGGTGCCAGCACGCAGCCCTGCTTCACACCACTGTTAATTGGGAAGGAGGTTGAGGAGGATCCATCATACAGGACTGTTCCCTTCATAACTGCATGGAAAGAGATTATCATGCTGAGGAGTTTTGAGGGGCAACCGATCTTACTCAGAAGTTCAAAAAGGCCCTTCCTGCTGACCAAGTCAAAGGTCTTGGTGAGGTCGATGAACATCATGTAGAGTGGTTGACCTTGCTCTCTGCTCTTCTCTTGGAGTTGTCGTAGGGAGAAGATCATGTCTGTCGTCGACCTGCCTGCTCTGAAGCCGCACTGTGATTCCGGGTACACACGGTCTGCCAGCAACTGCAGCCTGTTGAGTATGATGCGGGCGTACACTTTACCAACAATACTCAAGAGCGAGATCCCTCTGTAATTATTACAGTCACTGCAGTCGCCCTTGTTTTTGTAAAGGGTCACAATTGTGGCATCACGCATGTCTTGGGCGACTACTCCTTCCTCCCAGCAGTGGCAAAGTAGCTCGTGCAGTGGTTTAATCGATGCTGGTTTTCCACGTTTGATAGCTTCGGGCGGGATGCTGTCACTACCTGGTGCTTTGTCATTTGGAAGGCAGTCGATTGCTTTGCTGAGCTCCTCTAAGGTTGGCACTTTGTCGAGCTCTTCCATGGTGGGCAGATTCTTTATGCTGCTGAGGGCTGCATCGGTGATTAATGTTTCTCGGGAGTATAGTTCTGAGTAGTGCTCCACCCATCTGGCCATCTGTTGCCCACGGTCTGTGATCTTCTCTCCCATCAGAGATTTCAGGGGAGCGACCTCTTTCACTGTAGGGCCTAGAGCCTTCTTGATGCCACTGTACATACCTTGGATGTGTCCGGACTCGGCACTGCGCTGGATCCCTTCACACAGTTGTTGCCAGTACTCGTTTGCACACTGTCTAGCGATGCGTTGGGTGTTACTTCGGGCACTTCTGAGAGCAGCAAGTGTCCGTTCATTAGGGCATTTTTTGTAAGCTATGAAGGCTTTTCGTTTCCCCTCGATTTGTGGTTCCATCCTTGATAGGTGTGCTATGAACCAGTCCTGGCTGGGTCGTTCCTTCTTGCCAAACATTGACATAGCTGTACTGTAGATGGCACCCTTCATGGCGTTCCACTTGGCTGTAGTGTCGTACTCAGGCAGGTCAGGGCAGATGCATACTCCTCCACCTTGGCAGGGACTGACATCTGCACAGTGTTTATGTGAGGACGTCCTTTTGGTTTTGAGCGGTGTAGCATGTGTGGCTGTAGTTGCACTCTGCTGCTCACAAGGGCATGGTCGGAGTCACAGTCTGCACTGTGGTAGGTTCTAGTGGAGAGGATGCTGTTAAGGGCAGAGCGCCTGGTGATGACCAAGTCGAGTTGGTGCCAGTGATGAGATCTGGGGTGTTTCCATGACACTTTGTGTTGTGGCTTACACTTGAAGAAGGTGTTTGTGATGCACAGGCCATGGTAGGTGCATAGCTCCAGCAGTCTCTGGCCGTTTTCGTTGGTCTTTCCAGTGCCATGATATCCGAGGCAGGTAGGCCATGACTCGTGGTCCGCACCTACTCTGGCATTAAAGTCGCCGAGGAGGAATAGTGGTTCATTTTTGGGGCATCCTATGATCTGTTCATCCAGCTGCCCATAGAACTGATCCTTCGCGTCTTCTGATGACGTGAGGGTTGGGGCGTAGACACTGATGATGTTGACAGGACCTGAAGCAGTGGTGAGGCGGATGGACAAGAGACGCTCAGTGCCCCCTGTGGGAGGTTCAACCAAGGCCAGGAGATTGTTTTTGATGGCAAAGCCCACTCCGTGCTGATGGGGCTCCTCAGGTTCTCGACCCTTCCAGAAGAAGGTGTAGTTTTCCTCTCTGAGGGAACCACTAGAGGTGAGCCTGGTTTCCTGGAGGGCTGCTATGCTGATATTTAGTCTGGTGAGTTCTCTATCGATGATGGCCGTCTTTCTGGTGTCATCCACTTCTCTGAGGTCGTCGGAGATGCCTGTACACATGGTGCGCACATTCCAGCTTGCAAATCGAAGAGCTGGAGTCTTCTTTATTGGTTTCTTGTTTCTTTTGTCTGGTGTGGAATTACCGTCTGCTTGTCATGCTGAACAACACACTGAGCTCCAGACACCCACTGGAGCAGGCAGACGATGGCGGGTCAACACCTTATTGACCGGGGGCTGCCCGGCTTGAGGTGGGCGATAGTTGGCCAGTGGGACACGATGATCCCTCCCACCGTCAAAGCTGACCCGTGGTGCCCCTTCCCTACGCCAATCGGGTGGGACTTATAACCCGTAAACTGTCAGCTTCCATGTTGTTTCCTCACTCAGTAGCGAGACTGGAGTGTCCTCTCCAGGACGCAAGCCTGGGCGTGGAGTATGGAGATCCTGGGCTGCCCAGACGTCAGGATCCCCCTCTCGTCCTTGCTGGTGGAGTCCAAAGGAATGCTGAGCATGACATTTGGCACCATTTTGGATGCAGGAGCTGCCGGAAGGAGGTCGTAGTCAACCCCAGCCGCCTTAGGGGCTCCACTCTGGATTTTCTGTCTGGGTTTACTCCCGTAGCCTTTCCTTCTCCCGAAGATATCCACAAGGCAGTGGAGCCATAATCCAATGGATGGGACTTGGTTGGTTTTGAATCAGAATTTCCTTCTCCTAGATGAACTGCCTGACAAGGCTAACGAGCTTCATCTGCCCGGGTTTGGAGTCACAGTTTCCCTTCTCTTAGACTGGTTGCCTGCCAAGGCTAACGAGCCCAGTCTGCCCACCCAGTTATACCACCGGGCACTCGGTCGCGCCACACAGCAGGCTCTGTTAAAATGGGGGCACCGCGTGAAGGTGCTGCTGTGGGCACAATAGTGTAGGAGAAGCCATATGCAAGTAACCTCCTGCCCCGCAGAGCGAGACAGTGGTCCTGCGGCGATCACTACACCTGGGAAGGAGAGGCTATGAGAGACGCTTCACTTTCCTTTGGCAAGCTGGACGTCAGGCCCAGGCCGCACCCCAGGCCTGTTAATCTATGCAAGATGATATTTGCACTATACAACATAAACATACAAAAATCTATGCAATAACAAATGTATCCAAACACGAATCCCTCAATGGGACTGATGTTCTACTGGTAAAAAATAAAATTTTGCTTGTCTACCACAAATCTGTTTATTCAGTCCTTGTAATCATTTCAACTGCTGAGAATTTAAGCCATATCAGATATTTTAAAAAAACTAAAAAGACATTCTAAATTTGGTCACTAAACTATTTTACTTATAAGTTAACATATGACTGAGAGATATAAGATATCTGTAAATGTGGTGTGAGATTCTGTCAAGACTTTGGACCTTGAACCTGGCATAATGAGAGAACACTAACCTTGTATCATACACTCAAAATATAACATGTCTTGAGTTAAATCTATGAAATACTATTTGGAAAAACCGAAGATGCCATTTAAAATATTCTTCTAATATGTCCACAAACTGTGATACTATGAGATATCTCAATTCATACTTGTACATGTTATTGTGCTTACAGCTTAGTAGAGCCTACAACCCAAACCACAACCTTTGAACTTTGATTTTAAAATCAATGTTAGAGTGCTGACTATAAAAGTGTTTATTGGAATGCAGCTAAATAAAAATTAATGCCTGGTCAAAATTCATTTGTATATATCTATATACAAGTCACTGTGTTAAAAAGCTCAAAGAGTGAGAGAAAAAAATGAAAGCAATGACCTCTACCTTGACCCCAAGGGTCAAATAGGTCTGATTTACAAACTCCTTTATAAAAATGCAGATATGTTGGTGTTCAGATCTGTACCATTTTTCATTCAGAATCAATCACATATTTCAAGAAATGTTTTAGTTGTATTCAAGTGACTGGATATTCAATTTTCAAGATGATCAGAACAGTACCATATTCAAGGTCTATATTGAAAACTCTACATAAAGATTTTCAAGATGGTCATCAAAGTATCTATTTTTAAGGTTGGGTCATCATCACTTAATATCAACACAACCACATACTGCAAAAAACATTAGCTTTTTGTATAAAAAACTATATTAAGAAAGACCACGATGGTACATTAATCCTAGTTTTTACACTGGTTAATGTGGTGACCATTTTAAAAGGTTATATCAGCCTCATTTTAATTTAGAACCAACTTCATGCAGTGAGAGGTGTTTCAGTAAAACCTGAAGCCATACAGGAGGTCTGGTCAACACCATTTTCAGAAAGTATCACCTTCATATTAGTAGGAACCCAAAACTGATGTGTCCATCCAAGGTGGCCATATTGGAGGTCTTCATATGAAGACATTTAGTGACTACCCAACGTCAATTATGCAACAGCAGGTCTGGGTCTGTGCAGTTTGCAGTTGGACTTAACTTATAAGTGAGTATATACATTGTGGTGATGGTAGTGTTTGTTTGGGTATGGAAAGTTGTTACTAACTGTATGCATTTCTGCCAATATTATAAATTAGATATTCAGTAATGTTGATTATCAACCATGATCAACCATCCTGTCAACCATGATCAATCATCCCATAAACCATGATCAACCATCCTGTCAACAATGATCAATCATCCCATAAACCATGATCAACCATCCTGTCAACCATGATCATCATCTTGTTAACCATAATCAATCACCCTGTCAACCATAATCAATCATAATCAATCATCTCATCAACCATAATCAATCATCCTGTCAACCATGATCAACCATCCCAACCATGATCAACCATCTCATCAACCATGATCAACCATCTTGTCAACCAAGATCAACCATCCCAACCATGATCAATCATTCTATTCACCATGATCAATCATCTCATCAACCATGATCAACCATCCTGTCAACCATCCTGCTAAACATTGATAATGATGACACTGCTGCATCAATATTTCTTTTAATTCTCAATCATATATTAGTTGCTATGAGTAAAAATAAAATTGACTCACCTCTCAACCCGGGAAGTCCAGGTTGCCCTGGTTGTCCTTTCAATCCTCCAATTACTCGCCCTGGTTCTCCAGGCAACCCCTTTAATCCTGATAACCCTTGAAATCCAGGGTCCCCTGGGAAGCCCTTCAGACCTGAGCGCCCATTTATACCTGGTGGTCCCATGTCTCCAGGAGAACCAGGAATACCTTAAATACATAGACAGAATCACACAAGTGAATGAAGTAAAATATCTGACTGCATAAATTATACTGAATTTATGTGTCCGTAATGTCATCAAGGAACAAATGCTGCACAATAAGTGGATGATAAAGTTCTAAACTGATTTACTTAATTAATGTAAATACTGACTTATAAGTCTGACTGCAAACATCATAGACTCTTATAAGCAGTTGTATAATGCATCAGCAGATCAGGGTCTATGTTGTTTGTTCTACTCATCACTCCTAACAAACTGTAAAGACCCATATCTTCCACTGCATTATCAAATGGCAGATCTGGATCTGTGCAGTCTGCAGTTGTATTGGATTTATAAAAGAGTATGTACAGAAGATTACACTGGCAGTGGAACACATTAAGGTGAAGTGTATTGAATTCTGCCCTGTGAGACTGAAGTATTTTATGTCAACTCAGTTAGGAAGCTTTCAGGTGATATAACTGGAGAAAATGTGGATTTTGTATATATAAAATAAATGTTTATATGACAAATTCTTAGCGTATTATTTTTATAAGCTTTATCTTTTAATCTATATACCTTGGAAGAAATTTAAAACATCTCTGTTTTTAACCATAATCTTGTAGGAATCCATGTTAAAATATATTTGGAAGAGTTTATCTTCGTGGATGAACTTTTTGGGGTGTTTGTGAAATTTTTCAATTTACTTTAATGGTAACGTTAAATTGGCACTAAACAGAAAGGATGTCTCTGATGTCACACACACACACACATGGCAAAATTATAAGAAAAATAAATACCAATTAAAGAAGTCTTGCATGTCATGTTTTATCTTTTAATTCTGTTTCTTTGAAATCATCACACATGTGATATGTCTGCAGTTTATGAGTGTAATTCTAACTATGAAAATTTACTTCATTTGTATTTTTTATGATTAATACACATAATGATAATGAACATGAGGCAATTCCAATTATACTGATGCACAAATTTGTGAATACTGCTTGTCAACTTGATTTAAATTAAAAACACCTGTCATCAATTAGTTAACTTTATCTGATCTTGTGAGATCTTATATGCATCAACATTAAAATCTATTGTACAAATGATTAATAAAGACTGAAGATTGTAATTCTGATGTAACAAAGGAAGTGACAAACCCTTCTACTAGCATTAACCAAATTTTTCCCCTTGCTAGATCATATCCTCATTTACCACACACACACACACACATACACACACACAGGGATCTGAACATGCAGTAAATGTTAATAATTAAGAAATATAATTTCCACTTTAAACATATAAATCACACATGCTACTATTCATTACAGTTTTAAATTTTTTTTCAGCACTGAAAAATAGATGTTCCACAGAATTCATTTGAGTCTTGCGCTTTGGTGGCACTCTACAGTTACATAATTTATGTTGGATTAGATTTTCAATGAATACAAATTTCACAGGTTTTCCTTGCTGGTTATCCTGGTCATTTAAAAAACATCTTGTATATCTTCTGTATTGTTAAAAGAACATTTAATTACCTTTATTTTGGTGTATGATTGATGGGTGTAATTTGGGTTTTAGAGTATATAAACTTGACCTTACTTTAGATGTGCACCTGTCAAAATACTGCTAGCTTTGCTTGGTCATTTTCACTTCCTGGACTTCAAAAATGTAAATTGTCAAAAAAAAGAGCCAATAGCTTTTTTTTTACTTTTTATATATTTTTGTAATTCATTTTGTAATTCATTCATTCATTACACTTTCAGAAGCTGGTATCATCTAGTCTGGCAAAATTCATTTTCCATGTTTTAATAACTGATAAAGATAGTATACTTTAGACTAATAATTTTATGCAATATAGTTTCATATTCTTTTATGCAATATAGTTTCATATTCTTTTATGCAATATAGTTTCATATTATTTTATGCAATATAGCTTCATGTTCTTTTATGGAATATAGTTTTATGTTCTTTTATGCAATATAGTTTTATGTTCTTTGATGCAATATAGTTATGTTCTTTTATGGAATATAGTTTTGTTCTTTTATACAAATATAGTTTCATATTCTTTTATGTAATATAGCTTCATGTTCTTTTATTCAATACAGTTTTATGTTATTTTATACAATATAGTTTTATATTCTTTTATACAATATAGCTTCATGTTCTTTTATGCAATATCATTTTATATTCTTTTATGCAAAACAGCTTCATTTTCTTTCATACATATAGTTTTATGTTCTTTTATAAAATATAGTTTTATGTTCTTTTATACAATATAGTTTTATATTCTTTTATGCAATATAGTTTCATGTTCTTTACTGCAATAAAGTTTTATATTCTTTAATGCAATATAGCTTCATGTTCTTTTATACAATATAGTTTTATGTTCTTTTATACAATATAATTTTATATTCTTTTATGCTATATAGCTAATGTTCTTTTATACAATAAGGTTTAATATTATTTTGTGCACTACAGTTTCATATTCATTTATACAATATACTTTTATATTCTTTAATGCAGCATAGCTTCATGTTCTTTTACACAATATAGTTTTATGTTTTTTTATACAATATAGTTTTACATTCTTTTATGCAATATAGCTTAAGTTTTTTCATACACTATAGTTATATATTCTTTTGTGCAATATAGCTTCATATTCTTTTATACAATATAGTTTTATGTTCTTTTATACATCTAGTTTATATTCTTTATGCAATATAGCTTCATGTTCTTTTATGCAATATAGTTTTATATTCTTTATACAAATATAATTTTATGTTCTTTTATGCAATATAGTTTTATGTTATTTTATACAGTACAGTTTTATGTTCTTTTATACATATAGTTTTATATTCTTGTATGCAATAGTTTTATATTCTTTTATGCATAGTTTTTTATTCTTTCATACATATAGTTTTATGTTCTTTTATGCAATAGTTTTATATTCTTGTATATGATACAGTTTTATGTGCTTTTATACAATATAGTTTTACATGCTTTTACACAATAGATTTAAATGTGATATTACACCATGCTGTTTATGTGCTTTTACACAAAATAGTTTTATGTACTTTTACACAATATAGTTTTATGTGCTTTTACACAATATAGTTTTATGTGCTTTTACTCCATATGGTTTTATGTGCTTTACACAATATATTTTATGTGCTTTTACACAAAATAGTTTTATTTGCTTTTACACAATATAGTTTTATGTGCTTTTACTCCATATGGTTTTATGTGCTTTTACACAATATATTTTTATGTGCTTTTACACAAAATAGTTTTATGTGCTTTTACACAATATAGTTTTATGTGCTTTTACACAATATAGTTTTATGTGCTTTTACTCCATATGGTTTTATGTGCTTTTTACACAATATATTTTTATGTGCTTTTACACAAAATAGTTTTATGTGCTTTTACACAATATAGTTTTATGTGCTTTTACTCCATATGGTTTTATGTGCTTTTACACAATATATTTTATATGTTTTTACACAATTCACTTTGTTTATGTAGACAATATTGACTGAACTGTCAATCCTGAAATTAATTGTACACTTTAGAAGATTTAATCTAAGCCAAGAAATGCCACTTACCTAAGCTTACGAATAATTGATGGAAATGAGGTAGATATTATGGTCAAAGAATTTTAGAAAATATATGAAAATTATTTTATGAAACTAAACAGTAATATTACCGAAATTTAACAATTTTGCTGATATTTTATTCCACCAACTGTACAGAAAGGAAATTTCATCTGTCTTTTCTTTTGCAGTGGGGAGAGTTGGAAATGCATCTGCTCTGCATTTTGCAATGCAAATTTATAAACTGGTAAGTGCATTTGTTCTCAGAAGCATCCAATTATTACATAATTACAATACGGTAATTAGCTATAGTTCATTTTAGAGGTAATAAAAGAGAAACAAAATAATTCCAAATCAATTCAATGAGAGAGATTGCCAGTTTAAAAGATTGTACAATTTTCAAAATGTGGCCAATTTAAAGAAAAAAGAAAAAATTAAAAAGTGACATAGATGAATATGCCTATCAATGAACATTAGAGCAAAAGTCAATTTCAATAAAATGTCAAAGTCAACAAAATGTTGTTAAAGAAAATGTTAAGCAAGAAAATTAAACAAATCCATACCTCCAACAGCATCTGGACCAGGTAAACCTGGAAGTCCATCAAATCCTGGATCACCTGTAAATATTACAAATAAATATTTACCAAAATATGAACAAAAGCCAACCTGTAATAACTGACAAATAGTGCTGTAAAATAGAGAAAACACAGAAACAAATAGTTTTGATAAATAAAACCAGGGTAGACAAAAGGCTACCAGAATGCTGGTTCACTGCTACCACATATATTGAAGCCAGGTGGCCCAATGGGCTACTTCAAGACATCAATATTTTCCCAATTTCTCAAAACATTATTGTTAAATAATGGTAAATAGTTCATAATATAAAAGAATGGAAATAACAAAGCTGACAATTTTCATATAAAAGTGCCTTTTCTAGGATATACTAACAGCAGTTAAACTGAGTGTGATTTTGATTTTGATCTTTAAAGTAGATTTAAAAATGTCATATCACTACATCTGCAGTGTGACTGTCTATAGTGATGTCTAGCACTCGGGCATCATGTTGCAGACATGTAGCATTATGTCCCACCCAGTCGCATTATCATGATACTAGGCCAACCAGTCCAACCACTAAACCCTTAATGCTTAACACCAAGTGAGGCAGCTGCTTGTACCATTTTTATAAGTCTGTGGCATGACTTGTCCAGGGTTCAAACCTGCAACCTCCTGCATCCAAGACAGACGCTCTACCACTAGGCCAATGGAGCAATCAGTAGTAATAGTTAAACTGGGATACCAACTTCTTTTCCTGGAAGAAACGGCTACTGTCTGTCCGGTATTTTAAATTTTGTCAGACCATACCTGAATGCTCATGTTATAATAAATACTGCAGGACCATGATGGAGCTCAAATAGCTCTCTAAGGGACCATACAAACTGTTCAAGAGATCTGTAGTTCAAGTCAGTGAGGTTAAAATAATTATAAATATTCTGTCAAGTCCTAAAACCAGTTTGGGTGATTACATGTGTTCAAACCAACCATGTCTGGAGTGACAATGTTCTACTTTACTTGGAATGAGTAAATAATTTTGATCTGTTGTAATCAATGGCAACCAAAAGAGTTAATAATGATTACAATTATTTGTTTTTCCACAGATCTCACATGAAATGAGGAAAATTGTTACATTTTTATTCAACAAATAATGAAATGTAATGAAATCGTTTTGAAGAAACTTTGCATACTTTAGGAGCTATCCACTGAATTTTCTTAGAAGGTGGGACAGTGGGGATGGGGATGGCTTTTTTTAAAATAATTATTTTGCATAAAAAACTGACCTTTATGTGTTTTTGATCTGGATTTGATATTTGTCCTACCAAAACGATTTCAGTCAGTAATACCCATTAAGACAACACAAGCCATCAACTAACAGATTTTATGCATCACGGCAGCAAAACCTGTCATCAAACCAATCTCAGTCCCGTCACCAGAGAGGGTGTTAATATTAATTCACTTTAGAGAAATTGTGCACAAACAATAGTAAGATCTCATAGATACTAGTTTCTATCTGCAAAAAAGACGGAAACTATCAATAAACCCTCCCCTCTTTTCCCAATCAAAATGTGTTGACTGGGAGAAGGGGAGTGTGTGTTATCAATGATTTTCCCTTTTCTCACTGATGAAAAAAGTGCCTATGGAGGATTTATCAGGAGAATTTTGCATGGATAAATTGAAATGATGGCATGTTTTTATAAAATCCCATTAAACTTTGATTATAAATAAGGGTAATATTTCAATATAAACTTCTAATGCAAAAATTTTAAATAAAATTATATAATCAAGTTTCGAGACTGACAGTATTTCCACAGTACATTCTCAAAGAGAGAATGAGAGGAACAAATTCTGATGGAAACTGGTGACCTTAATAAATTTAACTTAAAGGTCAAGGTAGCCAACACAACAAAAGTAATTTTGCGTGTCCTCTATTATAATTAAATTTATTGCTTACCATACTGCAAATTTCATTTCACTGTCCCTCAATTGTTTTGAAGGGAGTTTTAATAGGTTGAAAGCCTAATTCTACCAGATTTATATATGGGGGATAAGTTGGAGTACACACATGCTGAATGTCATGGTTTATCAAATAGCATGACAACCTCTGTTCACTGCTATTATGGTTTGTGACACAGTTCTACTTACAAACGTCACATTTTTCAGTTACAGATGCAAGATTCTGCTGCACTCATGCTACACAGACATAAGCAATGCTGTTCACACCATTCAACGAGCATGTTACATGTTGCACCAGTTTTCTGACATATCTCTACTGCAGACTCTCCACTTGATGAAAGACCATATCTTGGTGCAATCAAGTCATACAGAGAAAATCCACTTTTATATATATAAAAATTAATTTCTTCAAATTGTAATGAGGAAAAACACAAAAAAAAACTTAGTGTAATTTAAATTATGCAGGCTTAAATGCTCCTAATGAGGTCCCAAGATCCAGCCTTAAAATAATATTTGAACTGTTCTATGTATGGTGACCTCACTCAAATCTACATTTCCAAATTGCTGCAGTTTACATCTAATTTCCAGGAATGTAATTAATGATATTTTATGTTTTAATTTTTTCTTTCATAAATCATCAGTTTCTTCCAATTTTCTTCCACCCATAATATCCTAACCATATATTTGTTACATCTGATTTAAAACGTTTTAGCCAACTTAGACACCACAGCCCTAGGTATTTCTTTAATTTTTGGCGCTTCCACCAGCCTCATTAATTTTAAAAACACTTGAATAAGATTACCTCGAATGCCTGGTTGTCCTGGAAAACCTGGCAAACCTGGCAACCCAGGAAATCCAGATTCTCCTTTGACACCATTAAGTCCTGGAAGTCCATTATCTCCACGGACTCCATTTCTTCCTGGTAAGCCGTCAATGCCTGGGTCACCACGGAAACCCTGTTTGAACAGAGAAAATAACTCCATTAAAAAGAGCAAACAAACTTGTATATATATATATATATATATATATATATATATATAAGGTAACTAGGGCTTAAAAATAGAGGGGGGTTTATTGTGAAACTAAAACAGCTGTCAGGGGACATAACTCATTATAATGAGTACATGAATTACTGGAAATCCAGCTCATTCAAAGTCTAATTAGAAATGCATGATAAATATGGCTGAAATCCAATATTCCTTACTAAAATTAAATGATATTCATTCATTGTCTCATCATTAAAAAGCTGCACACTAAATTTGGTTGAAACCAATAATCCTTGGTAAAGTAATGCTGCATATACCAACTTCAGGAGGAAGAGCAATAATGGGAGGTAACTCCTGCAAATGACGTGGAATGACGGACATATGATTCATTCAAGGTCTGATTAACAGAAAAGTGTGTTACAAAATTGGTTGAAATCCAACACTCCATGGTCAAGTTATGTTATGGAAAAGAAAGGTCAGGAGAACAGACAATGGCTTTTAAGTCTTGTAAATGATGTCACGGAAAGCAAAAAATCAAACCATTCATGGTGACATTTAGAGCAGGAAACCAAATCTGGTTCAAGTCCAACAATCCTTTAAAAAAGTAAAACTACAGAAACTTATGCTAGGGGATAGGAAATCAGGAACCATATTCATTAAAATGAAGATAGAGACAGCCAGAAATCAAACTCTTTTGAGGTCTCATCAATATTAGCGTGTATTATGTACTGAATTTGGTAAAAATCCAAATATTCCAGGTAAAGCTTCTTGCAGAAACAAAACTTATGGACAGCTGTAAAAGTTGACAGACTGATCGGCAAATGAAAAACTAGCCTGACAGATTGATGGACAGATGTACAACATGATTACTATAGGTTCCACCAGCTTAGTGAGGAAGAAATAAAATGACACAGGTCCAGATTTACTGTCTCCAGATTTTAACCAGATACTTTGGAATTAGCTCAATTTACCACCCCTCTCAGTTCTTTGTGTAAAGGTCTCAAGTTAAAAGACACTGGCATTTTCTTGGGATTGGAAATGTGATGGAATTACTTACAGTGGTTGTTGTTTAACTAAATTACAAATTAAACTAATAATTAATATGAATGTTTAGTGGAGTAAAACAAATTTAATGTCAAATACTTGTTATCAATCATGTATACACATACTCTTGTACACCATCATTTGGGCATCCAGACAAATGTTGCATCAGTGTGATGTGTCATGTCACAAATAAAATGAATTTCTGTAATTTTATTGATTTCTTTTCCTTCTTGCATGTCCCTTAGAATAAATAACTTGATGGGTTATTCTAGCTTTTGACTGTGAAGTTACAGTGAATACTCTAAAGAGTTGTTTTGCACATCTTAACAGAATTTCTCAGAAATTGGAATCTGAGGGTGTTTAGGATCTTTTCGATAGTATTAATATATAGGATGTGACTCCTATGTCAGACAGTTAATGCCATAATCAGTTGTCCAATGAGATGTCCGCTAAGACTCACAGGAAGGCAATGAAGAGAAGCAACTCTGGAGGCAAAACTGTTTTCTGAGAATAGACTGCAAATAACTATCCAGAAATTTATCTTTGTCCAAACTTGCATTAATTTTCACCAATGTTCTCTTTCCATAATACATGAGGAAAGCTCAGTGACATCACATATTTTACTTTGTAGTCGATGTGTACAAAGCATTTCATGACACTTGGGTTGATGACATATGTCTCATTTTCTCCAGACAAGTATTTTACCATCAAGACCAAATACCACCTGACAAAACATCACTGAATGTCACTCAATGTCATTCATTCTGCAAGGTCCATCCTAATTTTCAATTAAGTTGCCAAATTTAACTCACTCTGACGATAGTGAACTATAACAGCGGATTGATTTAATTAATTTGTCAGGTCCACAAAACTCTGCCTGCTGTTCCTTTTTACAAGCCAATATAGGACAAAATCATCATGAACAAGCTTATGTAGCTGGCCTGTTCCATTGAGATTTCCTGCAGAACCTATTATACTAAATTCTTTCTGAAACTCTCACTATGGCTTTTCCCACAATTTTAGCAATTCTTCAAGCAATCATTCCTTCCTTGTTACATTATGATGCTCTTGTCATCAGGTGGTGTTGCTTTACATTTTTGTCTTTTCTTCCCACAATATCAAGTTACTTATATCATTTAGCAAATATCTTATCAACTTCTTGACAACCTTATCAGTGTTATGACATTTAACAACGTCAACGTCCAGACAACCTTAAAGATGCTAAGGCATTTGGCAACCTTAATAAAAGTGTTATGGTGTTAACAGATGCATTATCAACTTCCAGACAAACCTACCAGTGTTATGGCATTTGGCAGATGCCTTATCAACTTCCAGACAATCATACCAGTGTTATGGCATTTGGCAGATGCCTTATCAACTTCCAGACAATCATACCAGTGTTATGGCATTTGGCAGATGCCTTATCAACTTCCAGACAATCATACCAGTGTTATGGCATTTGGCAGATGCCTTATCAACTTCCAGACAATCATACCAGTGTTATGGCATTTGGCAGATGCCTTATCAACTTCCAGACAATCATACCAGTGTTATGGCATTTGGCAGATGCCTTATCAACTTCCAGACAATCATACCAGTGTTATGGCATTTGGCAGATGCCTTATCAACTTCCAGACAATCATACCAGTGTTATGGCATTTAGCAGATGCCTTATCAACTTCTAAACAACCTTACCAGTGTTATGGCATTTGGCAGATGCCTTATCAACTTCCAGACAAACCTACCAGTGTTATGGCATTTAGCAGATGCCTTATCAACTT
This sequence comes from Sinohyriopsis cumingii, assembly GCA_028554795.2. Taxonomy (NCBI): domain Eukaryota; kingdom Metazoa; phylum Mollusca; class Bivalvia; order Unionida; family Unionidae; genus Sinohyriopsis; species Sinohyriopsis cumingii. The sequence goes on along the minus strand of CM068828.1, from coordinate 102,754,196 downwards.
CTAAACAACCTTACCAGTGTTATGGCATTTAGCAGATGCCTTATCAACTTCTAAACAACCTTACCAGTGTTAGTACCATAACTTTCTGCTCAACTAATTGACACAGTAGTATATAATCAAATTACATCCTAACACAACTTTAATGCTGTCAATGTGATGCAACACTTGTCATAATGCTGTAGAAGGTATTGCAGCCACCAGCTGCCAACCCTGGAGTACACAGATATAGACTGCTTCTGAAAAAATACTGTTTTTCAGAAACAAATACTGATTTTTTAAATATTAATGCATATGTAACTAATTACAACATCTACAACCATCACTAAATTAGGACAGTAACTTAATTATTTAATTTAAAAGATGCATGTGTTGCACTCTTGCATCTTCTGAACAGGCACCATGTTCCATTTGGCTGCCCATTCAGAAAGTGCAAGAGTGCAACACACTCACCCTCAGATACACTCTGCTTATATGAACCTTTCCACACCTTGTTTTTTAATCATTATCAATTCCAATGTACCTTCTTTCATTGATGATCTGAATTTTGTGTGATTTATTTTACTGAACTGTTTTTGTTCAAGCACACAAATAATCCTTTGCAATTTTATTGTCTGGAAAAGTGTGCAAAATAAATGACCACCAACACTAGTAAATGAAAGAGGAAGGTTCAGTACTAAAAGAAATTTAGTAAAATGAACTGCCAAATGAATTACATCAAGGTTCTCTCTGGTATTTATAAACATAAGTTCAGCCTGTGTTGTTGATGATGAAACAGCAAGCTAATGTTGTTTAGCTTTATGATGCTGTTTTATTTCATGGGCACCTTCATGCCCAATAGTGAAATCACAATTATGCAATTTGCAAAACGCAAAGTTTTCTCCAAATCTAAACATTATGGCATATTTGTCCATCCAGTTCTGTTTTCTTTTCTTTGCGGGAGAAAATTCTGAATCTTCTGCTTTAGTTTTCAACATGACTAGAAGTTGAATACTGTGAAGATGAAACACAGCAATAGCGGCACCTGCTTTGCACAATCTAATATGGCGATTAAAGACTAGCATGGTAGCCTCGATTTAGAATGAACCAATCACTGTTTTGAACTTGATATCCCTATATATATGTGATACATTTATTCTCAGAATGGGTGTGGTTTCTAAAATATACTGCAAGGAAACTTTTTATTTATTATTTTAATTAAAAAATCAGATTTTTAATAAGTAAAATGTAAACCTGTATTCAGGTCCAAAATACAGGACAAATACAGGAAGAACAGGACACTTAGCAATTATGTGCTAGCCATGAGAGTACTGACACAAATAGAAGTACACTACATAATTGATCTACAGATTTTTTTAAAAAAATGAAATCTCATGTCCCCTACTTCAGGGATGTATAATAACTCACCTTGGGTCCATTAAGTCCAAATCTACCCCGTGGCCCTATGGCTCCTGAGTCTCCTGGAAGTCCTTCTCTACCAATCTCCCCTGAGAACCCTGCTAGTCCTGGCTCACCAATTGCTCCCTTCAGACCTTGCCGACCTGGTATTCCATCCCGTCCCTTGAAAGATAGCAAGTGTAAAAAGATGTACTCAATTCTGTTTCTCTCATGCAAAAAATCTTTCTTCTTAAAGTAATTAATTGCACTTTTTCCAGATGCCTTCTGAGCTTCCATTTTCTGTATGCTGCTTTTTTTTGTAAGTGCTATTCCAAACTCTTCCAACTGTGATTACCATAATTCAGATCTTTCTTGCAGAGGTCATAAAATACCAGTCCTCTAGCATTCAGTTTCCTTATAAACTGACCAACTAAATTTCCATCAACTTTTCACTCCAGCCATCCTCATTTCCATACATTTTTTAAATCTTTATCTAAATTTATGACATCAGTTTCCATTACATTAAGATTCATTAGATGCATTGGATGAATTTAAACCTTTGACCAATCAGAATACTCTTTACAACAGTCATGTACTAACTAATATATGGAACATATAATTTACAAGAGTTGTTGCGGAATGGGACCAGACAGACTCTTTTTTTAAAAACCAGACTGAAGATGATATAAAAAATGGACTATATCAAGAAAAATCTGATTCAAGTCAGGAGAAAAGTGGAATTCTGCTTTAAAATGGAGAAAAATAATGTCTACTCAATAGACATGACCTAGACAATTTGTATATTTGCCTCAACAGACATGATCTAAACAATTTGTGTATTTGCCTCAATGGAAATGATCTAAACAATTTGTGCATTTGCCTTTGATAGATATGACCTAGACAATTTGTGTATTTGCCTTTTATAGATATGACCTAGACAATTTGTGTATTTGCCTCAAAAGACATGATCCAGACAATTTGTATATTTGCCTCGATAGATATGATATAGACAATATGTGTATTTGCCTTTGATAGATCTGACCTAGCCAATTTGTATATTTGCCTCAATAGACATGATCCAGGCAATTTGTGTATTTGCCTCGACAGATATGATTCAGACAATTTGTGTATTTGCCTCGATAGACATGATCCAGACAAATTGTGTATTTGCCTTGATAGATATGATTTAGACAATTTGTGTATTTGCCTCGATAGACATGATCCAGACAAATTGTGTATTTGCCTCGATAGATATGATTTTGACAATATGTGTATTTGCCTCAAAAGACATGATCCAGACAAATTGTGTATTTGCCTTTGATAGATATGACCTAGACAATTTGTATACTTGCCTCGATAGATATGACCTAGACAATATGTGTATTTGCCTCGATAGATATGATTTAGACAATTTGTGTATTTGCCTTTGATAGATATGACCTAGACAATCTGTATATTTGCCTCAATAGACATGATCCAGACAAATTGTGTATTTGCTTCGATAGATATGATTTAGACAATATGTGTATTTGCCTTTTATAGATATGACCTAGACAATTTGTGTATTTGCCTCAAAATACATGATCCAGACAATTTGTGCATTTGCCTCGATAGATATGACCTAGACAATTTGTGTATTTGCCTCAAAAGACATGATCCAGACAATTTGTATATTTGCCTCGATAGATATGATATAGACAATATGTGTATTTGCCTTTGATAGATCTGACCTAGCCAATTTGTATATTTGCCTCAATAGACATGATCCAGACAATCTGTGTATTTGCCTCGACAGATATGATTCAGACAATTTGTGTATTTGCCTCGATAGACATGATCCAGACAAATTGTGTATTTGCCTCGATAGATATGATTTAGACAATTTGTGTATTTGCCTCGATAGACATGATCCAGACAAATTGTGTATTTGCCTCGATAGATATGATTTTGACAATATGTGTATTTGCCTCAAAAGACATGATCCAGACAAATTGTGTATTTGCCTTTGATAGATATGACCTAGACAATTTGTATATTTGCCTCGATAGATATGACCTAGACAATATGTGTATTTGCCTCGATAGATATGATTTAGACAATTTGTGTATTTGCCTTTGATAGATATGACCTAGACAATCTGTATATTTGTCTCAATAGACATGATCCTGACAAATTGTGTATTTGCCTCGATAGACATGATCCAGACAAATTGTGTATTTGCCTCGATAGATATGATTTAGACAATATGTGTATTTGCCTTTGATAGATATGACCTAGACAATTTGTATATTTGCCTCGATAGATAATTTGTGTATTTGCCTTTGATAGATATGACCTAGACAATTTGTGTATTTGCCTCAATAGATATGATTTAGACAATTTGTGTATTTGCCTTTGATAGATATGACCTAGACAATTTGTATATTTGCCTCGATAGATATGATTTAGACAATTTGTGTATTTGCCTTTGATAGATATGACCTAGACAATTTGTGTATTTGCCTCAATAGATATGATTTAGACAATTTGTGTATTTGCCTCGATAGATATGATCCAGACAATTTGTGTATTTGCCTCAATAGACATGACCTAAACAATTTGTATATCTGATCTGGCAGGTAAAGACTTAATTTTTCCCCTTTAATTTCATTGTTTTGAGCAACAACAAAATCCTCAACAATTGTTTCCCCACAACACACAAAAATGAATTTAATGTCATGACCTTCAGATACATCAATGTAAATTGCTTTATAAATGAAATAATGAGGTTGAAGCAATAAGCAAGGTTTTCATCTTCTAAACTTATAAGTCAACCAGTATATTCCAACAACAATAGATAGGAAGAAAATTATGATCAGATCTTGTGGGAAAGTATAATAATATAGGACTATATGTAAATGGATTATGGAATACAGTGAGATTGAAAAAAGTGGACAAATTTAAATAAACTGCAAACCTGAAAGCTGATACTCTATATTCAAATTTTATCGGAAAGTAGGACCCTGCAGCCTTGAAACTACTTCAGATCACTAAATAAATTTATAACATTGTCAATAATGTCATGTACAGACTGAATGGGTGATGGGATAGCTTTTGGCACCAAATTCTGTTAAAAATTTACAAAAACACGGTATGTGTAATCCAAAACATTGTTTGTCCCCACCAAATGTTAAATCATGGTCTTTCTAAACCCAGTGTCACAAAGATCATAATAGAACTAACAAATGTCATCTGAATAAAAGAAAGTAAATAATGGTTTTTAAACATATAATTTTGTTTATAGTCTGAGTTCTGGATTATGCTCTTAAAAGTCTCTAACCCTAATGTAACACAAACCCTTTGTCCTTTCAGGCCTGAAAGACCTGGGAAACCATCAACACCTTGTTCTCCCTTTCGTCCTGGTAGCCCATCTTCTCCCTGTTGCCCATTCAGCCCCGGTTGCCCTGCTTCTCCTTTCATACCATCAATACCTGAAAAATGATATAACCCATGGCTGACGTAAACGTGTGTGTATGCTGCAAGAATGAAAGAAAATGTTCCTTTAAATAATATGACATACCTGTAGTAAACTGATGTCACATGACAATTTTTGCCAAAATATGTTTGAAAGGTCAATAAGTAATAAAACAATTGAAAATCATCTAACTTGTAGAAAATTATTGTCTGCGATCACTGTTTTCATAAAATCCCAACATCTTTGCTGAGCATGTTTTCCCTGTTCTGTTCATGATAGGGTTCCATATCTAATGATTCTCTTTTTTGCCTATAGAATACATTTACTCTTTTAATGACTAGTGTTTCTAAAATCTTTGGAGTGTTTCTTAAAACAGAAATGCATAGTTCATTTATTCTCAAGGACTGTACAGATGACAGATGAATTTGGATTATGTCTTTTAGTTTTCATCCCTTTGCACCTACATATGGTAAATTTGTCATTTCTCACAAAAAATCCATAAACTTCGTTATGCATATGGCAATTGATTGTACTATTGCCCCAACTTTTTTTGGGGGGCAACCATAATATTATTGTCAGGGCAACCATCATATTATTGTCTGGGCAATCATAATATTACAGACATCCTACAATGGACAGGATGGAAAGTTGCCCTCAACGAAAGACACAAGGATTACGAGAAAAAAGTGTCTAACAATCTTCATGATACTATTTATAACATTGTGAAGATACATGTCAGCTAAAGCTGCAATGGACTTCCACTTGAAAAAGAAACTGTGCTGTGGGAAATGTAGTTTTTCATATAAGACTACTCCTTCTGCCACATAAATGTGGCCTTATAAGAGGGGTAGACATTCACAGAGATGTCAGATGTAATTACAAAAAAAGTATGAAATATGGAACTAATTTTTAGATGTTTAATATTTTAATATTTTCATTTAAAAATCATAGATATGTTTTGGAATCAATGTAATAAAACTTATATTAATCTTATTAAAACAATAATAAATCATCACCAACATCTGGCTGTAACTACCACTGTCTGTCCATTCCCTTTACCCACAGCTGTAAAATATATAACAAATGATGTTTATTTGAATCTTATTGACACCAAATTTCTCATCAGTCATTAAAGTACTCTCTCTCAGCAGTGATTAAAGTACTCTCCCCTCCCTCCCAGTAGTAATTACTGTACTCTACATCTCCCTCCCAGCAGTGATTAAAGTACTCTGCCTCTCCCTCCAAGCAGTAATCAAAGTACTCTCCCTCTTTCCTTAAAATAGTGATGAAAGTACTCTCCCTCTCCCTCCCAACAGTGATGAAAGTACTCTCCTTCTCCCTCTGAACAGTAATTAAAATGCTCTCATTCTACCTCACAGAAGTGATTAAAGGATTAAAGTACTCTCCCTCTACTACCTAGTTGTGATTAAAGCACTCCCATTCCCTATCAACAGTGATTAAAGTACCCTCCTGCTACCACCCAGTTGTGATTAAAGTCTCTCCCTCTACTACCCAGTTGTGGTTAAAGTACTCTCCCTCTACTACCCAGTTGTGGTTGAAGTACTCTCCCTCTACCACCCAGTTGTGATTAAAGCACTCCCATTCCCTATCAACAGTGATTAAAATACCCTCCTGCTACCACCCAGTTGTGATTAAAGTCTCTCCCTCTACTACCCAGTTGTGGTTAAAGTACTCTCCCTCAACTACCCAGCCGTGATTAAAGTACTCTCACTCTACTACCCAACTGTGGTTAAAGTACTTTCCCTCTACTACCCAGTTGTGGTTTAAGTATTCTCCCTCTACTACCCAGTTGTGCTTAAAGTACTCTCCCTCTACTACCAGCTGTGGTTAAAGTACTCTCCCACTACTACCCAGATGTGGTTACAGTAATCTCCCTCTACTACCCAGTTGTGGTTAAAGTACTCTCCCTCTACTACCCAGTTGTGATTAAAGTACTCTCCTGCTACCACCCAGTTGTGATTAAATCCCTCTCTCTATCCTACCTATTTGTGGTTAAAGTACTCTCCCTCAACTACCCAGCTGTGATTAAAGTACTCTCACTCTACTACCCAGCTGTGGTTAAAGTACTTTCCCTCTACTACCCAGTTGTGGTTAAAGTATTCTCCCTCTACTACCCAGCTGTGCTTAAAGTACTCTCCCTCTACTACCCAGCTGTGGTTAAAGTACTCTCCCTCTACTACCCAGTTATGGTTACAGTAATCTCCCTCTACTACCCAGTTGTGTTAAAGTACTCTCCCTCTACTACCCAGTTCTGGTTAAAGTAATCTCCCTCTACTACCCAGTAGTTAAAGTACTCTCCCTCTACCTCCCAGTAGTGATTAAAGTAATCTCCCTCTACCACCCAGTTGCGATTAAAGTACTCTACCTCCCAGTTGTGATGAAAGTACACTCCCACTACCACCTAGCTGTGACTGAAGTACTCTCCCTCTACCATCCAGATGTGATTAAAGTACTCCCCCTGTACTACCCAGATGTGATTAAAGTAATCTCCCTGTACTACCCAGTTGTGATTAAAGTACTCTACCTCCCAGTTGTGATGAAAGTACACTCCCACTACCACCTAGCTGTGATTAAAGTACTCTCATTCTCCCTCCAAGCTGTGATTAAATAACTCTCCCTCTACTACCCAGTTGTGATTAAAGTACCCTAACTCCCAGTTTTGATGAAAATACACTCCCACTACCACCTAGTTGTGATTAAAGTACTCTCCCTCTACCTCCAAGTAGTGATTAAAGTACTCTCCCTCTACTACCCAGTTGTGGTTAAAGTACTCTCCCTCTACCACCCAGTTGTGGTTAAAACACTCTCCCTCTACCTCCCAGTAGTGATTAAAGTACTCTCCCTCTACTACCCAGTTGTGGTTAAAGTACTCTCCCTCTACCACCCAGTTGTGGTTAAAGTACTCTCCCTCTACCACCCAGCTGTGGTTGAAGTACTCTCCCTCTACCTCCCAGTAGTGATTAAAGTAATCTCCATCTACAACCCAATTGTGATTAAAAAACTCTACCTCCCAGTTGTGATGAAAGTACACTCCCACTACCACCTAGTTGTGATTAAAGTACTCTCCCTCTTCCATCCAGTTGTGATTAAAGTACTCTCCCTCTACCTCCAAGTAGTGATTAAAGTACTCTGCTTCTCCCTCCCAGTAGTGATCAAAGTACTCTCTCTCTTTGTTTAACTGAATTACTTTCACATTTCCTAATAAGTTGAGAATATCTGAGGACATTCTGCAGCAACTTATTCCCTCATTGGCAAACTGTAGTTATTAAACAAAATTCTCAGCGTTTACAAAGGAAGCCATGTCATTATCTATGAGAGAGAGGCTAGAACTGTTATTATACCATTTAAACTTTATGGCAACTGGATGTCACACTGACATGAGTTGAACAATACTATTCTTCTTAGTGATTAGTTTTTATCTTCTTGATAATTACTGACAGTATGAACAGAGATTCTGCTAAGATCACGCAACTAACAGCACTATGTGCCAGCAAGGACGGACAAATTCAGCACAAGGCCAGATTTTACTGGTACACATTCTACTCAGCCAGTCTCATCAATGCATAATTTACCAAGGAAATGTATGTTGTATACAATACTTTAGAGAAAGAAAATGAAATGAATGAGTTTCTGAGAAGTTGGGTTGATAATGGGCATTGTCAAATATCAGTGCCAAGACAACAGTGTAATCTCATTCCACTACTGTCACTGTCAGTCGTCAACTTAATCTACACACAACTAATGACTCGCTTATAAAGTAAATAGTTATGGTGTTTATTTGCACTGCATAATATATTTAATTTTAGTGTCTTGGTTCAAGTGAAAGCCTTCAACTTCACATGACTTACAGTTATCCATAAATAGAAATCTACAAAATACAAACCAAGCCAGTGCCTCAGCAAACAAACATGTTTTTTTTTTGTTTTGAACAAGAAGAAATAAAAACTTGGATTAACATGTATAGATCAGAAAGAGGGGTACTTTATTGTATCTCACACCAGCAATTAGTCACACACAAACCAGCAATTAGTCACACACAATAGAACTGGAAGGAAAATCAGCTTTGATAGATTCAGGCATTGTTTTCACAGCAACCACACATGATGAAAGTGAAATCAAGGCTTTCTCACTTGTTAAGCTGCAGCAGCAATCCAATACGATGTTTTCAATTCGATAACCTTTGGAACTCGAGCCCTAACTATAAGTTGTCCATTTTAATAGACTAGGGATGCAGAATTATGCAATATGTATATACCATTACACCATCTGAAATCAATTAACCCTTTACCTCATAGAGTGTATGGCATTTTAGCCCTTCGATACACATGTAGCAAAGTTACCCAGTGCAGTGCACTATAAATAGAACACGTTACATATTCAACTCCATACACATAGGCCTGCCTGTTAACTGTTAAGCAGTGTAGTGTATGTTACGTTTAACAGCAATTTTAACCATTTTACATTTTTGGTACACATCTATTATGTATGAAAGAATTTAAGAGTAAAGTCCAATTGCTATAGCTTTGTAATTATTTTTCATGGAAGAATTTTTTATGTGCTTTAAAATCTTGAGAGAACTCGTTCACCGTCAAGTCAGTGAAGCCGCGTGACCATCCATAGCTGCCATTTCTCATACTCGAAGTTTACAAGTTCTCTGTCTGCGTCTGCATCACTAAATCATCTGAATTTGATAATTTATAAAAACTAATTGCTGCCTACATCAATATCAGAGCCTTTACCTAAGTTATTGAAGCTTTCATAGAATACGACTCAGTTACTTTAAATAGCAGATTTTGGCCAGAGCATAAACAACAACCATGTGATCTGATGTAATGGTCATTCACAGCAATGAATGAGATATCTAATAGGGGGTTTTCCCCGAAGGTGGCACAACAAAAACCTGCTAAAAATGGATTGTATGAAAATCGGGTAGAGGCATCCAAAGGCGCTTGTATATGAATTGGGTAGAGGAGTCCAAAGGCGCTTGTATGTGAATGGAACAGAGGTGTCCAAAGGCGCTTGGTTGAGGTAAATGGTTAAAGATATAAACTGACTCCTCTGGTGCTGTGTAGTTGCTGTCAATTACCATCACAGTTGACAGGAATATGGGACAATAACTGTATGAAAAGACTAGGCAATCTTCTGACAGAATCTGATGTTCAGACAGTTAAAATTGAAAACATATTTTACAGTTTGTTGGTACATGAATACTGGCAGTCTCATTTTTTTCCAGTAGAAGGACAAATTTTACCAGTAAAAAATGGTTTATACCAGTATAATGGAATCTCTGATTAATAGCCAGTGTTTATCAAAGTGACAAAACCTAACATTTAAGGATCACACAGCAATTAGGATAATCTGATTACTTACCTCTTGGTATGGATTAAAGTTAGGTACTTTATCAGAATGTTGGGAAAAAAAATGTCAAAGAGTTGAATTTAGAAATCAACCAATATTCATCTTATTATCTGTATACCCCAATGTGTGGCCACTCATGAGGGATATATCTGACAATCTTTGTACTAACATGACAGCCACATTAGTGGGATCGATATCTCACTTGGGTTCTTTTCAACACAAACTCATCAGTGCCAAGGGATTATGCCATATAAAGCAAGTGGCTGCTGGAAGAACACTAGATGTAATAGAACCACAGCATTATATGATGGTAGATATGGGTCTATTGTTGCTATGGTAGAATCACAGCATTATATGATGGTAGATATGGGTCTATTGTTGCTATGGTAGAATCACAGTATTATATGATGGTAGATATGAGTCTATTGTTGCTATGGTAGAATCACAGTATTATATGATGGTAGATATGGTCTATTGTTGCTATGGTAGAACCACAGTTGATGGTAGATATGAGTCTATTGTTGCTATGGTAGAACCACAGCATTATATGGTGGTAGATATGGGTCTATTGTCACTATGGTAGAACAGCATGAAATGTTAACATATATATCTATGCTAGCTTTTAATATATGACCTGGTAGATATTCGATATGCCCACTTCCATGATGTCTATGTGCCTTGATTTAAAAGAATACTTTTGAAAGGTTCAATTGGAAATTCTTGCTGCATATGTTCTTGTATACAGAGGCTGCAATGATTTTTCCAAACTATTTCCAAGTTAAACATAATAAGCAATCTGATTGGATCAGTTTCTTTCAGTTTCATCTAATCAGATGATGTAGTGGTAGATAATGTTTGGTCATAGGCCAAATGTCAGTATGGAATGAAATAGACTGATGTCTCTTAGCTAGCAAATGTGCCGTATTATATATATCACGGATTCAGAGATCTTTGAAACCCTAAGCATTTCCTCACATTCTGTGGTTATCAAATTAAATATGAGAATCAAAAACGTATTACTGAAGTCTGTATAAGTTCTAATATTGGACTGGCTAAACAATCAACAAACAGTACTTGTTCTTTTGTCATTATTACTGCTGTTGCATCACTGTCTTTAGTAAAAAGGCTAACACAACTTGAGTAATTAAATATCATGCTAGTTGGTGTCTTTACCTGGTAGCCCCATGTCTCCTGGCTGACCCTTGGGACCCACAGGACCAGGAAGACCATCCAGACCAACCCGTCCTGGTAAGCCTGGGCGACCTATAACCAGAAATATTGCTACAGTGTTAAACACTTACCGAAATGCATAGAAGTTTTTATAAGGTAATTGATAATTGATTCTAGGCAACTGTCATTTAGGAAAAGAAATTACTTATTATGACAAAATTTCTTTCACAGTAAATTGCTAAAATAGATAATAATGAATTTATTATACAGATCACATATTTTGCAATTAAGGCTAACCTTTAGCCTCTGTAGTCACTTGAAGAGTTCCTTTTGTAAAAACTTGAAGAATAGCATGAAAAGTTTACAACTAAATGTTACAACATTGTCATTTCCTGTTTATATTTTCACTATTTTTGAAATTATTATGGTTACTATTTCTTACTATTACCTTAATGAAGCTGTTTTACATGGTTCTCAAAAACTAGTGACTAAATGAAGCATATAATAACACATTTATCTAATTACTATAGATCACAACAGTTTGGCAATCATAAAAGCAGGAGCAGAATTTTGAAAAATATTATTCATCTTTCCATACAAGATGCAACAGAATAATAACAAAATAAATGTTGCCAATCAGGTAGTACTGAAAATGTTATCAAACAAATTGAATTAACTGACTTCATCCAACTTTCGTGTTATCAAAATCATGTGATAAATAGTATTAAAAAAACTTTGAATAAAAATGTACACATACCTGATACATAGGTAAATACTTACATATTTGATACAGAATGTGTTCTTAATAAATTAAACAATTTACCTCTTTCTCCTTTAATGAAGAAACCTACATCTCAAGTTTCCCCCCAAGTCCTGGGTGATCAATATCATCTAGGCACTTACATGTCTTCCACAAATTTTTTAAAACTTTCTATATCTCTTTCTCCTTTAATGCAGAAACATGCATCTCCCTTTTCTCCCTTAAGTCCTGGAAGTCCCAGCAGACCTAGGTCACTATAATAACCTACATGCTTTTATATTTCTGTACAGAATGTCTTCCACTAAAATTGTGAAATAGCTGTACCTCTTTCTCCTTTAATGTTAAAGCCTGCATCTCCCTTTCCTCCTTTGATTCCAGGAAGCCCAGGAAGTCCTGCTTGACCTGGGTCGCCATTACGACCTGAGAGAAGAATGAAAAAAGGTCTTATCTTATAGGTGTTGTCAAATGTTGTAAAGCGCTTAGAGCTTCTAAAGATTAGGTGCTATACAAAGTCCTCATTATTATTATTATTTGTCTAATGTTGTAAAGCGCTTAGAGCTTCTAAAGATTAGGTGCTATACAAAGTCCTCATTATTATTATTATTATTATTATACATAACACATACTGTATAATATTCACAAAGTCATTTCAATAAATTACATCTTCAACCATTCTTTCCTAATTCGAACATTGCTAGGACAAAATATTGAGGCTGTTAAATTATAGGGCTTGCCAATACACCAAGGTTTGATTAATATTAGAAAGGTCATGCAAGGTCCAAACAATGGCCTGTCTGCAGAAAAGGCTTAAGATATTCAGGATAAGAAATGAGCTCGTATGCATAGAAATACAAATTATACTACAGCAATGGAATTGACATAAATGAAGACAGCAAGGAGAAAAAAACCACAACAAGAACAACTTGTAAATACAATCTGTAGGGATCACTATGTCATGTACTAAAGGAACCATATAAATAATGGAATAGTAACATACATGCAATTTTACATTAGTGTAAAATCCATTGTAATATCGGTGAGGGAAGGATAAAATGTAGTGAACTTGATTTTGTTGATGGGCATGTAAAATTTGTTTTACTTGCAAGGTGGATAAGTGAGAAATAACATTTTTCTAGTCCTGAGGGTTAAATTTGTTGAAAATTTGTTGAGTGGTTTATTTTAGAAGTCATTTAATATTTTTTACATTTTTGGTAACATCAGAGAGAAGAGATAAAGGCTTAACATCATTTGAACAAAACTGATTGGTCTTTATGCCAGGATACTTTCTATCACTCAGACTTACATCCAAATGAGCTAAAAATAACAATTCAGAACTTTAGTTTGTGGATGACTCTCAGAAAACAGGACCTTAACTGTCATAACATAGGATAACTGTTCATAAGATCTTTAAATGTAGGGTTTGTAGTATTAAAAAAAACCCCATAATAATCAATACCCCATGCATAAGGACTGTCACTGCATTTATTTGATAGGCCAGTAGGGGTTGAACTGATAAGAATTGAATCTACTTAAAAAGCCACCCTTCACTTGTCCCAAGTATATGTCCTTGCTGTTGAAAATATAAAACTTTTCTTATCATCAGTTTGAATAACAAAATATTGGCTCTACTTACGATTCTACAAATGCGGTTGAGAAATCTCTAAACATCCACTTGCCTATTCAGGCAAGTAATACAAATCCACTTGCCTATTCAGGTAAGTAATACAAATCCACTTGCCTATTCAGGCAAGTAATACAAATCCACTTGCCTTTTTAGGCAAGTAATACAAATCCACTTGCCTATTTAGGCAATAACAAATCCACTTGCCTATTTAGGCAAGTAATACAAATCCACTTGCCTATTTAGGCAAGTAATTCAAATCCACTTGCCTATTCAGGCAAGTAATACAAATCCACTTGCCTATTCAGGGAAGAAATAAAAATCCACTTGCCCAGAATAAATGTTTATTCAACCAGCCATTATAGAAATAATGTGTGAAGAACACTGACCATTTTAAATCATTCAAACATGGATAGTTGGAATCAGATGGACTAGATTTATGGAAGCACAAATAATATTGACAGCCTGGTTGCAATTCTTACAGCATACCTGCTGCCTAGAGTGACATACCTGGCAGTCCTGATTCTCCCTTTGTTCCTGGAAGTCCTGGGGGACCATTTCTTCCTGGAAATCCCTCTAGACCTGGGAATCCAGGCTCCCCTGTTATTCCTTTTAGGCCAGGTAGCCCCTCCAGCCCTGGTAAACCTGGAATACCTGGCTCTCCCAAATCACCTGAAAACAGACAGCAAATGTCACAATGCTGTAAATAAAACACCCACATGTAATTTTCCACAAACATCTAAAAGGTAGAATATGTGGATGACATCTAAAGAAAAAAAGCCAGACCTGCCAACCCTGACGAGTCCGTCTCAGTGAGGCAGTCGATTTTTTCTGAAACATTGATTAGTTTACAGTAACTGCTACTGTAAAGCTGGAAAATGTAATTAAAAGTTCAAGGCATCGATGAAAAACATTATGTTCAACTGAAAAGTTTGTAATGTATGCGTAGACTTTATTTACCACTTGTACAGCACAAACTCTAGTTCCAAACCCATTGCAGCTCAATGACTTGTTGCTATCTCTCAACTTAACATAATTCTTGGAAATTCTTTTCCATTTCACATGATGAAAGCAATCATGTCTCCCACCATGAGACATACCCAAATTGGTACGTGATGTCCAATAATCATAATTGTGTCCTTTCCAGCTTTTATTCACAAGACTCTGAATACTCCTTTTTATTCTTCTGTGTTGATTATTAACACTTTTCTAGAAACTTATTTTCCCTTTCGCCTTAAACATGCATCACTTTCAGAACGCCATTAAAAAAAAATATATAATCAACAGTTTGATTATGCAGACGCTTTGCATGAACAAATAGGTGCAGTCTAAAGCATCTGGGGGTGCTGCTGTAAAGTTAGTCTGGTTCCCTGGCTAACTTGACTAATTCTAAGATAAAACCCAGATCCAATAAAACACGGCTGAACCAATTATCCAGAGTTTTTGGCAATGGTAATTTTATCAATAATTTTTGCTAGTATGCCGTAAGTTCGTATTTTAAGAGTAATTTTCATAAGACTTACGGCAAAATTGTAAGAGTTGGCAGGTCTGAAAAACCTCTCAGAGAATATAGCACCTGATAGTACTGAACAAGTGGTTTCATAATTGTAACCAAGGGGATGCATAAACCATTGAAAATGCCCCTAATAAAGGAACTGGTAACACACCTGCTTAGCACTCTTGCAGTCCTGAATCCAGTTCTACAATCAACAATCTACTACAATTTCAGCAGAATAAGTCTTAAAGTTATGTCCAGATTAAAGTCATTTAATTTCTATAATTTAAATTTGACTTAAATTTCAGCAATATTGCCAGTATGAGGACTTAGGTGAAATCAGTTTCTAGACTGTCAGGAGCACTTATTATAAATTATTAGAACTGACTAAATACTGTGAATTTATTAATTTTTTTGCAGATATAAATTGTCATGTTTTCCTAAAAATGAGTTTCATTAATGCATAAATTTATGGATTTTAGAAGTAATCCTATATTTATCTGAAAATACCAGTGGATATTCACAACAGGCACTGTGTTCAGTTGTTTGATAACCTGAAAAAGAACTTGTTAGCTAGATGCATATTTGCAAAGTGCCTAAGAAACTGTTTTTTCTGCAGTTTGTTTTTCAATCCTTCCGAACCAAGCTTGTAAAACTGCCACATGTTTTATGTTATATTTCAAATTTTGTAGCTGTTCTCATGAAGTAAACAATTGCAAGAAGTGAAAGTGAGTGAATAGAATTAATAATTATATGCACGAATCTCACTCATTATCCAATTCATCCAAGCGCTTCATGGTTTACTTTCATATTCTGAGTTTGTGCAAAATAAGATAAAATATGGCCTCCATAATGGTACCAAGCTCAGCCAATCAAATGCAAGATCACCACATTAATATGTATGGTGCTCATACATCATCAAAATCATTTGAGAGCTTGATTATATAGTCCTATATTCCAAATTTGATAAAAAAAAGGGATCAGAAATGTGGCCCCCAGAGTTGTAACAAGCACAGCCAATAAGATAGTGGATTGCCTCAATAATATGTATAAATGAAGTGTTATGTATATTTGATTTAAATTATATTTGATTTAATTTAATTGTTTGTTAGTTTATTTTTTTTAAATCCATTACATGATATTGTAATGTAACTTTATTTAATGGAAGAGAGTTCAGTTCTGACTGATTTTTTCTTTATTTTTCAAAGTAAAAAACTAACAACAGAAACTTTGCATCTAATGCTGACCTAGTTCCTGACCTTGATTTATAACCAGTAAGAGTTGTAGTAAACAACTTTTTAAAAAAATATTCTTTCTAAGAGTAAGATTCATAAAGAGGAATTGAGGCCATACTTGAAGTATGTGACAAATAACATGTTTATTGTTACAAAAGTTTGGTTTTCCCAGAAGGATGAACTCTTGACCTCCATCTGGGAATCACTTTTACATTGTAGTTAAGATTTATTACTAATGTTTTGAGAAAGAATTGTCATTCTTGCCATAAAACTTGAGAAGTTAAAGCATTTTATGTTGTGACCAGTTTTAGGCTAGTTATTTTATTTTCTTCAAATTATTTTTGATTTCAAGATTGTTTTCCCTGGAAATACTACTGTTCTAAATTAATTCTTGGACAAAGACATTTACTGAAATTTATACAGAATTAAAAAAATGGAATATTATTTTCTGTGATTCAACAAAGAACTGTTGACACATCAGTATGATACTAACCACAGCATACATCATAACCTTCCATTCTAGATTTCATCAGGATTTGAACTCAGTTTTATTAGGAATTTGTAATACTAGGACTACTAGGATTAATTTTGGATTTGATTTGTAAAATTAAGTACTTTTTCTCATTTTTACATTGTTTTTTTGGGGGGAATAACTTGTTTGTTAAATTTTACAAAGCTTGTTGTCTTCACTCTTTTCTTGTTACTTCTGTAAGAGCCTAAACACGTAACAGAAGGTTAATTGTATATTCAACGTTAACAAGCTCAGCCAATGAGGGAGTTGTCTCAATATGTATCAATAAAAGTTATCTGTATTGAAACCTATCCAAGATATTCATGATATAAATATATATTCCAAGTTTAATAACAGTTTATGGGAAATATGACCTTCAGATTGGTAGCATGCAATTGTAAAGAAAAGACAATGTAAGATGGCTGATGGTCACTTAAGTTAATAGTGGTCTATTTTGTTCCTCACTTTGTAAACAAACCCTTATTTCACACACACACACATTCTTGTATTTGGTGGATATAGAGGACTTGTGTATGGAACCGCGTACCGAGGACATTTGTTCTGGCAATGTTAGAGCAAAATCAAATACTGTTTGAGACAGTACATTAATAGGAAATGGTGATGTATCAAGGAGGGAACTGTATTATCAATTCTAAGGAATATGAAATTTAGCAATGCAAGCGTGGATGCACACGTATACACAAATTTTGTGTATAATCCATACAAACTAAGGACGCACACTATTTGACAAAATCACGGAGACCGTGGACATTCGTACATTATGATTAACAAGGACATATTTGCACATCTAATCCAGTCTTAACAATCAGTACGACCGCTCAGGTGGCCTAGTGGTTTGAGCGTCTGCCTCGGATGCGGGTTAGAACCCAGGCAGAGCCATAACAAAGACATGACAATGGTACTAACAGCTGCCTCGCTAGTCGCTCAGCATTAGGAGGTTAGTGTTATGACTTAGTCGGCCTGGTGTAATAATAATGTGACTGCGTGTGACATCAGGCTACATGTATGTGGCGTAATGCCCCAATGATAGACATCACTATAAACTGCCACACTGCAGACAACATAGCGATATGACTGAAAGATTGTTAAAGCTATGTTAAAAAGCTATGTTAAAATCAAATCTAAATCACATATTATTATTACGTAACTGTAACCTCTATAAGGGTTTCGACTACAACTGGTCTTTAGGGCAATTCCATTATTTTTTGAATATATATCTTGTTGTTATTGACGGACTGATGAATTTATTGATTTACTGATTGTCCTGCAAAAATTAGACTTTGGTACAACATAACACGTTTCGGACTAATCCATTGCTTTGGAGATCATCTCGTAATAAATTTGGAGTATGCGCATTTGGTTGTAGCACCCCGTTTTAAGGAATTCTTAGATTTGTGTGATTATTTGTTTGATTATTGGAACTCGATGCAATAGACACATTCCTTAGCCTAAATTACTAGCCACTGAGTAGGAGCAAATGTCAAGGAGTGAAGTATTAATGCCATGGTTGACTTTTAGTGAATTCAGGTTAAAACCGCATGGATGTCCCTGGAGTAATATAGTCCCTATTAAAACCTAATGGTGTACATTGGTTGTGTGACTGCAGTGGCAGTATTTACGGCAGGAGACTGGTAAATTACACAAAAGAATAAACAAGAAGGGACTCGGCAGATACTGTTTATGTCGCCATGGTGGCAAATGTGACGCAGTTGTACTGGCGAAATGTGCCTTGAAACTGTGAATTGACTGGCCTAAGGTGGTGCAGGAAAAATAGTTCCCTGTGTTAGAGGATAGTTGTATAGTTTCTACGGCGTGAACTGCTGACGGTACGGAAAGTTGATGAAGAGAAACCATGCAGATGTGCGGGTGATATATATTTGGCAAATTTTGAGATCTGTGTTCTTGCACTGATTAGCGAAAAATTTGTATAGAATGGACAAGTCAGGCTTTCTAATTTATAACCGAAGTTGTAGAGAAGTCTTTGGAAATTTGGGGTAAACTTATTACTTCTAATATAATCGTACCAGGGATTGATACTGCTTGGTCAAGCAAATACCCCTGGATTATAGCAGTACTATTTGGCTGGATTAGATCATTTAAGGCAGGAAACTCGCCTTATTGGCAATGACTATTCGCTTTTTGACAAAATATAGTAATATCTTTGTTGCATAATACGCGTACAAATCTTCTCTCTTTCTTTCTCTCTTTCTCTCTCTCTCTCTCTCTCTCTCTCTCTCTCTCGGGCATGTGCAGATATAAAGTTGAAAATAAGAACGAATGTTTGTGTTAGCCATATTGTGTATTTCACGGAGACTTTTTATTTTTCAAGTAACTTTGGTTGAATAAATCGATGATCCATACAACATTATTTCTGTTGTAATCTGTATAATGTTTTATCTCAACCTCAAGACAAAGAATAATGATAGACTAAAACATCGACAACAACAACAACAACAACAACTTATCTATGTTAACTGAATCGAAACCTCTTAAAATGCTTTAAAGTTCAGTAATTGCAGAGGCAAAGAACAAAGTTCTATGAGAGTAGATGTATGCAAACATTTAGTGGATGGGGATACTTGTCTAATACCTTTTTACAAACAGTTTATTCTGGGTTTTTCTGTTTGTTTTGGAGCCATGAATGAACAAGAATATACATTAATGGTACAACACTCTCTTGGTTCACCTTCTGAATCATTTAGTTTATACATCTGCTAATTCAGTGTATCACGTAAAGGTGTTTTGTATCGCTGATTGGAAGTTTTAATGAGTTTTTTTTTCCGCGTCGCCTTCTGTATTAAACATACCGAATAAAAGACTAAATGAGTAAAAATATTACAGTCTAATGCAGCTCTAAGTAAATGTCCTGTTAAGTTATAAATACAAGTTCGTCCTGTAGAACATCCTGAGCGTTTTGGCTATTGTTAAAAACCTCTTTAAATTTGGGAAAGCAATATATATGTTGTGTGTTGTTTTAATAAGACTTCTTTTACAACAGAAACAGTGATACAATAATTCATGATATGTTCAGCAAAGTCATCCAATCACCAACGGAAGCAAGTAAATACATTTAAAAGAACATTTAATGCATTCAACAGTGTATGGTTGCGTACACGTTTAGTCGCAGGTCTTAAGAGCATGATAATGAAAAACACATTCCTGTAATTAAATGTTTCATTTTGGGACTGATCATCTTGATGATAAATGTTTGACCTCTGTATAATGCATTTATCTTTCTATATATTTACTAAAGTCTGTGCATGTAACTTCCAAATTCGGTTAGTGATAATTTGATCTCATCGTGATGGGATTTTTTTTACTTGAATCACATATGTTATATCCTGTTTGAATACTAAATAGGCAAATTATGAAATGGGGAGGATATAGCTCATTTAATAATCACAAAATAAATTTTGCATATCAAGGATGTCTTTTCAATATCTTAACGTGTGTAAAATCTCGCTGCACACAGGACGTTTTAACTTTACAGATGGGTCGGATAATTAGCAGTTTCATTCCAACTCTACAATGAATTCATACGTATTTCTAATAGCATTTTGATCTACTTCTTTTGTACATGTCATAGATTGAACGTGTGTGGTATGAATGTATCCTGAGTTTCCCAACACCATTGTACCACATGTATGAAATATTAATACAAATACCAGGGACTGTTATATGCACCAGCTTATCTTCTTATAGTTTAGCTTACTAGTTTGTATCGGATGCTTGGATCTAAAGGGAGATAATATGTTTTTGCAACGTGTAATTTGATAGTGGAGATCTCTCTACAAGTTTTCCACCGGGCAATCGAGAACATGGTTTCGGGCGTGTGTATCACCAACTTAGGAGGATAGATACACTCCAAAATCGCGAACAAGTACCAAGCATGTAAACGGGGACCTCCCTACAAATCATGATTTTACATTATTCTAGGCTAAAATAGTTGGGAGAAGCAAGATTTGACCATTTTACTAACCGAGGACGTCCTCGGTAGGAGGTGTGTCCTCGGTACGTTGGTGTGTAATCTCGTTAATGTCCTCGGTTTACACCAAATACAAATGCACACACACATACAAACACACACACACAACAGTAGGAAATCTACCATCTTTATAAGTCATTTAAATGTTTCATAGACAAAACCAAGCCTAAAGTGGTTACCATTGATAACCTTCAAACCAATAACTGATTTGTCAAAGTCCCAAATGATGCAAGCCCCTATTACAAATGAAATGCGATGAAAATCCTTGAAAAATACAAAATGACACTCAGTGCAAGTACCTCCATGTATCCAATATTATTTAACACAGCAACATAAACTTAATGTCTAATGAATAAATATTGTCATATTTTCTATTTTCCAACCTGGGTTTCCTTGCATTCCAGCTAGACCTGGTAGTCCCTCTGGTCCTGGAATACCAGGCATACCTGGGCGGCCCTTTTCTCCTGGGAAACCTATGGTCATTAAAATATAAATCTTATATCAACATCTCTTCTCCCACATAACTAAGGATTATGGCATCATTAGAATCTAGGACTACTGCATGGTCAATGTATAAAACAAAGCAAATTTATTTAAAGTAAGGGCAGGAAATATGTACTTACCTGTAATGGCATTTTCATGAAAATCTGCAGAAAGTTCTGCGCAATTATATCAAATTGTACCTGCACAATAAACAAGTCTCTAGATAAAAAGGTAATTTGACATTAACATTCTTTCCTCAGGTCATGAAGAGGATTAAGTAATATATATACAATAAAAAAAATAACAATATGGTGAATTCATTAAATCAATTTTCATACAAATCTGCAAAGTGAATCAACTTTATTTTGAAGTCCTTAATTGTCATGAAATTAACAATTTTAATCCTATACAAGAATATTATTAACCACAAAGTCTGTTGAAATCTTCAATTTCTAGTCTATGGCAGATATGATGGCATTAAACTTTGTGTGGCACTAGAATTACATATTTCTACCATACAGATTCATAATGCATTCATTTATACCAGTTGAAGAAAAAAAATCCAAGAAGTTTTTGTATTTTACAGGACAAAAGAACTTTCTGTATTTGAAAACTGAACAAATTTTTTTTCACATTCATTTGCTTTTACCATGCAATAATTAATTCTATTTTGTCTTTTTCTCACAAACCTTGTTGTGCTCTATATCCTTTCAGAACAACAATTGTTTAACTGACTTGCATCATGTGTAAATCCATGTAAGATAGCTAGACAGCAATGTGCATACTGACATACATAAAAGAAATCTGAATCTCTTACATTCCTTGATCAGCCTCATTAATGTGATTATAACCATCAGAATGATAAAGATGACCCTGACCCACCTGGTACCCTCTGTCACAAATGAACTTAACTCACCTGGTAACCCTGATGACCCAGAGTAACCCTTTGTTCCTGACTGGCCGGGGAGTCCATCTCGTCCCCTTATTCCATCTAGACCCCTCTCCCCAGTTAGACCCTTGTCACCACTTGAACCAGGAAGTCCCGGCAGTCCATCTACTCCAGGACCACCACGCAGTCCTGGGAGACCTGAAATTTGATCAGATAAATATCAGTCTTGGTGCTAAATCAGTTAGATCTTTGGATAACTTATTGAATAAAATACCATAAAGTACGAGAGAACATGATTTGTTCCAATGGTTCTTGATTTCCTGCTGTATTAAAAAGCAGTTTTCTGTGGTATTGGCTGATCTTCTACTGTACCCCAGCAGTATTTATGGTATAATGGTACCAATTGCGCAAGTCTAGGTGGGTGGAGCCTAAGGTGTAGGGAAGATTGCATTCAGAAATAAAGAACAACACTAGCTGTGATTGGTGCATTATGTAAGAGTTGTACTTTCTGTTAGACTTTTAAAAAAATTTAAGCCTCCTTGTAACATGTGAGATTATGTTAATTCCAATCAAGATCATATTTTGTATTTTTTATGATTTTTTTAAAAGTATGGTACACATGGCTGAAACTGTGTTGTGACTAGATAATTCTTACCCCTGTCTAGTTCCAGCAGAGTTATCTCTCTTAAATGCAATGGAGTACCTGGTTTTGTCCTTGTCAAATTGACATTCTAGCATTGTTCTGTATGATAGTGTGTGACATGCATACTGAGGTAGGATAGAAAGTATATTTATTTCACAAAACATTAGCATTGAGGTATATGGAAAAACAATTGGTACTGTGATACCTTATGTAGTGTTACAGTTAGATGCAATTAGCAAAACAATTTCTGATGTTTCACATGACATCAGTTAGTATTCAGCTACAATCATTACAGCAATTCAACTGTGTTGCTGTATTTTGACCACTGAAGAAAAATGGAACTCCAAATATATAAATCAATAAAACTTTCAGATAATACGTTCAGCATATGGAAGACAACCCCTGATGGAATGATGATAAAATCAACACAAGGAAGACAGCCCATGATGAGCTAATGTTACATTCAACACAAGGAAGACAAGCCCTGATGGAAAGATAATAGTCAACACATGGAAGACAACCACTAAAGGATGAATGATATTTTAAGCAGAGTGTGAAAGAAGAGGACCGTAAATTCAGATGATCGTGTATTTTTGTAAAACAGTTTATCAAAATAATTTCATGACATTAAATACTACAATGCAGAATTATTGTCAGCATTGTACTGTCACAGCAAACATGATTTCAAATGGAATTTTCAACACGTAGCATCTTCTCATTGTCTACCTAAGCTGTACCCAAGAAGTGTGCAAATCTGTCGAAACAATATTTCCTAAAAAGTGTCAACATTTTTTGCAAGTTTTGACTGAAAACCCAGGAATTTCACTTTTAAAGTATAAAATAAATGCAATTCTATTTATCCCTGTATCCTAAACTCCTATTGTGCCTATTATATCAACACTAGTCCTGATTACAAAATACTCTCAGACAGATGCTTATACCAATGGTGACACAAGGCTGTGCATGGAATTTCATTCCATGAAAGCTAATAATGATGAAAACTGACAATACAGGGCATATGCTAATACATAAACAGGGAAACAATAATAATACTAAAACTATTTTTCAGCTTTATTTTAAAAATTTTGAGGATTGTTTTAATGTTTTCAGGCACCACATCAGAAGATGGTCGTTTAGTACCAAGTTAACTGGAGTAAAGTGCCTTGACCAAAGGAGAGACTAGTGGGCTGATTTCGCAGCATGGACTATGTTTGTGACATTCTTCTTAGTGGCTTCATAGATTTGCTTATGAATAGTGAGTCTGGTGGAAAGCCAAAGCCTCTCAGCTTTACGGCAGTCTCTTTTAGCAGTGCGAAGCTGGTCCCTAACACTGCTATACCATGAAGAACACTTGAACTGATACTATGCACTTGGTAGCTGGGGCATGTTTGTCAAGCAATGAACGCAGGCAGTTATCGAGTTGTTCTGCTGTAGGAGGTAAGCAAGTTGTTAGGTTTGCTTGGATGTCATGCATTAGTTTGGTTCTATTTATCATACAGAGGTTTCTCTTAGTAGCAGATAAAGGTGAAGGGTTAGGGACTGATACGTCAAGATGACATATAATACAGAGGTGATCTGATGCAAGGTCATGGAATACCAGGGAGAACCGTAGAATGTTATCATCAGGTCTTGAAGAATCCAGTCTAAAATGTGACCATGTTTATGGGTGGGTTGGTTAATTGACTGTTTGAGGCTGAAAACATTAATGGAATCTATTAGTTTTGATGTGTTTGGGTTTCCGGGACAGTCAAAGTTGAAATCTCCAAGAATAATCAGGTTGTCACCTATCAAATTTCCATACTCCAGGAGATTTGGAAACTGCTCCAAAAAGAGAGATTCAGCCAGCTTGTTTTTTCTACTAGTAGGAGGGCGGTACAGGCAGAAAAAATGGACTGACCTTTGCTCCAGTGTGAGTGTGTGAGTGTGGTTTACATTAGTTCAAACAATGTGTGGTCGAAATTGAATGTTGTGGTGTGGTTAAGACGTTTGATCATGGAGTTCTTTGTGATGATAGCAAGTTACGGGGGAACGAATTGATGGAGTAACCAGTGGGTGTTAGATCCACACAAATGAGCTCATCACCCAATGTTTTTAGCTATGTTTCTGTCAGGAAAAAGGCGTCAATATTCTGGTCGTTAATAAAATTAACTATTTCTGTGCGATGTTCCGGTGGTCCTACTGATTGGGCATTGAATAATGCAATACGCAGAGGTATCTCTTGTATAGTTGACACAAAGGTTGACAAATTAATAGGGATTTGAATTAGGTTATGTAAATTAACGGTAAAAATTTTTTTAAATTGTTGAGCCAAAATAAGGGATATAACTGGAATTCTTCTTCCTGTTCTATGCTGGCCAGCTTTGTTTGCATGGTAGATTTGAAGATATGTAGATATTAGTGTCACTCTTACAATTCTTAATACACAGAAATACATTTTTGTTAACAAGTATATTAAAGAGTGTAGATATTGATGCATTTGAAGGTAGTTGTAATTTAACTGACTGCATTTGAAGGTAGTTGTAATTTAATTGACTGCATTTGAAGGTACTTGTAATTTAATTGACTGCATTTGAAGGTATTTGTAACTTAATTGATTGCATTTGAAGGTAGTTGTAATTTAATTGACTGCATTTGAAGGTAGTTGTAATTTAATTGACTGCATTTGAAGGTAGTTGTAATTTAATTGATGCATTTGAAGGTAGTTGTAATTTAACTGACTGCATTTGAAGGTATTTGTAACTTAACTGACTACATTTGAAGGTAGTTGTAATTTAATTGATGCATTTGAAGGTAGTTGTAATTTAACTGACTGTATTTGAAGGTAGTTGTAATTTAATTGATGCATTTGAAGGTAGTTGTAATTCAATTGACCGCATTTGAAGGTATTTGTAACTTAACTGACTGCATTTGAATGTAGTTGTAATTTAATTGACTGCATTTGAAGGTAGTTATAATTCAATTGACTGCATTTGAAGGTAGTTGTAATTTAATTGATGCATTTGAAGGTAGTTGTAATTTAATTGATGCATTTGAAGGTAGTTGTAACTTAATTTTTGCATTTCAAGGTAGTTGTAATTTAATTGACTGCATTTCAAGGTAGTTGTAATTTAATTGACTGCATTTGAAGGTATTTGTAACTTAACTGACTGCATTTGAATGTAGTTGTAACTTAACTGACTGCATTTGAATGTAGTTGTAACTTAACTGACTGCATTTGAATGTAGTTGTAACTTAACTGACTGCATTTGAATGTAGTTGTAATTTAATTGACTGCATTTGAAGGTATTTGTAACTTAACTGACTGCATTTGAATGTAGTTGTAACTTAACTGACTGGATTTGAATGTAGTTGTAACTTAACTGACTGCATTTGAATGTAGTTGTAATTTAATTGACTGCATTTGAAGGTATTTGTAACTTAACTGACTGCATTTGAATGTAGTTGTAACTTAACTGACTGGATTTGAATGTAGTTGTAACTTAATTGACTGCATTTGAAGGTATTTGTAACTTAACTGACTGCATTTGAATGTAGTTGTAATTTAACTGACTGCATTTGAAGGTATTTGTAACCTAACTGACTGCATTTGAATGTAGTTGTAACTTAACTGACTGCATTTGAATGTAGTTGTAACTTAACTGACTGCATTTGAATGTAGTTGTAATTTAATTGACTGCATTTGAAGGTACTTGTAATTTAATTGACTGCATTTGAAGGTACTTGTAATATAATTGACTGCATTTGAAGGTACTTGTAATTTAATTGACTGCATTTGAAGGTAGTTGTAATTTAATTGACTGCATTTGAAGATAGTTGTAATTTAACTGATGCATTTGAAGGTAGTTGTAACTTATTTGATTGCATTTGAAGTTAGTTGTACCTTAATTGACTGCATCTGAAGGTAGTTGTAATTTAATGACTACATTTGTAGGTAGTTGTAATTCAATTGACTGCATTTGAAGGAAGTTGTAATTTAACTGACTGCATTTGAAGGTACAGTCAAACCCTGTGATAACGTGATAATTGGGGTCCAAAAAATTGTATTGCGTTAATATCAGAGTTGCATTAATGCGGGGGTTTTACAGTATTTTACATGTACGTGTATTCATGTCTAATGTATGTGATGACTAGAGTATCAAAACCATTTATTATTGTGCTGTCGTGGAATGCAGTTCATCCTTAATGCATGTAATTCCATTGAAAAAGTGCACACAGATTTACAATATTCAATAATTTTGTCCCAGATCATTGTGTCTGAATTCAACATCTAATATACAGCATGAACAGAGTACTGACACCGTTTACTTGCCGTCTGATATCATACTGTCGGGGCTTGCAATTAATCCATAATACATGTAATTCCATTGCAACAATTGCATACATATTTAAACTCTTCAATAATTTTGTCACATATCATTATGTGTCTGAATTCAATGGGAAAAATTAACAGCCAAATACGGTTAAGAAAGACGAAGCCTGTGTATGGTTCGTTAGGTTACAGGGTCTATGAACACTGTACAAATTTCATACTGCTAAAAGTTTCTCATATGCATTTCTATGTACATTATCTATTGCAAATTTCCAATAATTAACGCTTGTACACCTTCTCGTTTGAATGACTAAAGCAAGAATAATTAACAATCATCACATGCTTTCAGTGTGCATATAATGTCTACTTCAGATTTTGTGAATATCAAAAGAAACATGTGAAAACTACTATACTAATCATTGTGCAAAGTGCAGAGAACTGTAATGTAAATGATACATTTGAAGGTAAATGTAAATGATACATTTGAAGGGAACTGTAATGTAAATGATACATTTGAAGGGAACTGTAATGTAAATGATGCATTTGAAGGGAATTGTAATGAAAATGATGCATTTGAAGGGAACTGTAATGTAAATGATGCATTTGAAGGGAACTGTAATGAAAATGATGCATTTGAAGGGAACTGTAAAGTAAATGATGCATGTGTAGGGAACTGTAATGTAAATGATGCATTTGAAGGGAACTGTAAAGTAAATGATGCATTTGAAGGGAACTGTAATGAAAATGATGCATTTGAAGGGAACTGTAATGTAAATGATGCATTTGAAGGGAACTGTAATGTAAATGATGCATTTGAAGGGAACTGTAATGTCAATAATACATTTGAAGGTAAATATAAATTTAACTAACTGCATTGAAACGTAACTGTAATTATTGCATTTTAAAGAAACTAGAATTTAAATGATTGCATTTTAAAATAACAGACCCCAGGTCTCATATTTTTGGAGCATTACAATAATATTTTCTTTTTTAATTTGACAGAGAAAGTGAGAAACTCTGCATTGTGGTAAATACTTGAATTCAGCCTAAAGACAAACAATCTATAGAACCACATGAAAATATAAATAATAATTTAACCATTTGAGTTTATTTTCTTTCCGTTTCATTAAACTGAAACATGAACTTCCAAACATTTGATAAGGTCATAATTAATTTTTCCTATAAACACCTATTGTTCTTACTAGTGGATTCTGTCATGTGACTCTCTTCAGCTCATAAAATTAATTGAGGAATATAGCAATTTATAGAGTACAGATTTACCATTGCATGACCAATCTAAAAATATACTACTCTTTACCTGGTTCTCCTGGAAATCCTGGTTCTCCTTTACGCCCAACCCGCCCCCTGATGATGTCTCCCACCTCACCCTTCTGACCAGGGAAGCCTGGTATACCTTCCCGTCCAGGTTCACCTACAGGGGCAGAAAAAAAAGAGTCTTATTTCATCTACAAAGCTAAAGTGACAAAGGTACATATTCTAAAAATAGCTACTCAATTAGATAATGAATCAACCCAAATCAGTCTCAATTCTAACATGCTTGATAGACTGACCTCTAAATTATATTTGATTAGAAACATAAACCAGTGCACAAACTGATAATAATATTCCAATCACATCAAAGAATGTTCATATTTTAGAAGACCAGACACTAAATTACAAACATGGCTACCTACATTCACACATGGGTGGGCAAGATCCTGCACTCCTTGTTTACTCATTATAAAAGTAGGTCACTTACCCATGCATTTTGAACAGGATGGTAAGATACTAAAACTTTCCTTTAAGTACAAGTGTTAATTAAACACTATCTATATACACTAATTACAACACATGGCTAATTAAACCTTATATATATAACAAATGACAGAACAGTGCTATACTCATTTCACTAATATTTGGTAAAAACCACTGAATAAACAGTGTATCAATCAAGTCATCTGGTACACACAAATATTTGCCGCATAAATAATCCAGAAATTGCAAAATTACTAAAGTCCAGCTTTCTCAAAGCCATGGAAAACTAGTACTGATCTCTCTGACATTTTAACATTAGTGGCTTTCCTCCATTTTCCATCAAAGGTTGCAATAGCCTGCTGATTTCATTGTAAACAAACGTACATGGTAATGACTTATAGATGGAGTCAGGACCAGCCTAAGGCAAATTGGACCGATTTGGCCCAACTGGGTCCCACACTCACAGGGGTCCATGCGTTAGTCATTTTTAAACATAAATCTATAGAGAGAAAGTAAATGTAAAGCGATGGAAGAAACTCAATATCCAATCAAACTTGTTTAAAAGCTGATTTGCAAATGCCTTGCTCACAGGGTCCTGCCAAAATGATTCAAATCGGGGACTGCATTTACTAAGGTCAGTGCTGGATGAAGTATGTCTGTAAATAATACTATGAGCTATTTACCTCACATATTTAAGAGCCAAAGTCACTCAATAGGTAATAAAAAAATTACAATTGTTGCATATTTAAATGGGGGAGGGGGTACTGATATAAGAATAAATATGGTTTGCATATGTCCTGTCAAGCAAGATTTCTAAAAATGGTGTCATCTCTTTTTCTTGTCAATGCAAATGAAATAAAAGACAATAACCATTGTCTTCTCTATTATCTGCATTGGTCACCATCACCTTTAAATTTCTTCTAAAATTGAAATTATTGATATTTTTATTACCCTGTAATCATTGTCTCTGAATGCTATGTTTTCTGTAACAAAGGCAGCCTTACAGTTTGGCTATGTTCAATACATGTAGATATTGAATATTAACAATAATGAAAATAACAATAATCAAGACTGACTGGAAATTTGCTCAAATTAAATAATAATAAAATGAGCAATTATGTAGATACTGTTCACTAAATTTTAAACCATGGTGATACGAAGTTCTTGTGGATGTATCCCTTTTTGAAAATGTTGCTCTGCATATATAAAAAACTAGACAATAATTTGGGTAAATTGTAGTTCCTTACCTCTCAATCCTTTAGGCCCTTCTCTGCCTGGTAATCCTGGTCGACCACTTTCTCCCTCTCGTCCTGGGATACCTCTGTATCCTGGCAACCCTGGGTTTCCCTGTACACCCTTGATCAAGGGTCCTACAAATCTCCCTGGATCTCCCGTCTCACCCTTAATTAGGCAAAGAAATAGCAATACAGGATATCTTTTAAATTACATTGTGATTAACACCCGGACCACAATTAACTAAATTCATTGCTTTTTATTACAGAAGTTTGCTAAAAAGAGTCTAAATGATATAAAATGTTGAAAATTATTGAAAATTAAATCTGACCTGGAAAGAAGTAGTGTAAAGCTGTATACCAAATTTTATTGTTTTATTGATTCTGTCATTTAAAGTTACTGAACTGAAGCAGATGGGACTGACTGATATATCAGTGCTGATCATTTGATCTTGTTTGGGAACAATATAGCTCTACAATTATCCTCCAACTTACACAATTTCAATTTACATGAATTTCATGTTAATGTGGTGTCACATGACATTTTCAAAATAAAATTTTAGTTAAGATTAAAACAACAATCATAAGACCCATCATTATAAGACAGTTCCTGTTATTAGGCCCATCATTATAACATGGTTCCTGTTATAAGGCCCATCATTACAACATGGTTCCTGTTATAAGGCCCATCATTACAACATGGTTCCTGTTATAAGGCCCATCATTACAACATGGTTCTTGTTATAAGGCCCATCATTATAACATGGTTCCTGTTATAAGGCCCATCATTACAACATGGTTCTTGTTATAAGGCCCATCATTATAACAGTTCCTGTTATAAGGCCCATCATTACAACACAGTTACTATTATAAGGTCCATCATTACAACATGGTTCCCATTATAAGGCCCATCATTATAACACAGTTCCTGTTATAAGACCCATCATTATAATACAGTTCCTATTATAAGGTCCATCATTACACCACAGTTCCTGTTATAAGGCAAGTATGATAATGCATTATATTTCATCCTGTGATAGTGAAATTATATATATATCATATACAGTAGAACCTGTCTTGAGAAACCACCCAGTATAACAAGGAAGTACTGCTGTCCATTGCCTTATAATGAGACCACTTTATAATTAAGTGTATAATGAAATGGATCCA
The DNA here is from genome assembly GCA_028554795.2 of Sinohyriopsis cumingii. Taxonomy (NCBI): domain Eukaryota; kingdom Metazoa; phylum Mollusca; class Bivalvia; order Unionida; family Unionidae; genus Sinohyriopsis; species Sinohyriopsis cumingii. The sequence continues at coordinate 102,722,710 of CM068828.1, read as the reverse complement.
TGACCATGACTGTCTGGTAACAGGAACCATTTTATATTGAAGGGCATTATAGTAAGGTAGCACTGAATGGCATGCCTTCCCTACTGTCTGTGTGTGCCAATCTATCAATAGCAAAGACATAAAAATGTAGCACAAGAGATTTCTGGGTTGCAATGAATAGTAGCCTTTGATACACAGACATGATTTTGGTCTTCCACAAAAAAAAGCTGCAAATCTGAAAGGGGGGTTTGGGGATCTTCCCTCAACGGTGTTTTGAGGGGCAGTGACACTGATCCAGGGGTCCAGGGGGTCGAAGGCCTCCAGTCAAAAATGCATTTTACACTCATGAAAAGCTGCTCCTGGTGCAACTTATGATCATATTATATAACAAAATAATCATTTGAAAAACTAACAAACTTACCAAAAATTTCAACTTGAATAATTTCACAATCAATAAACTTCATTGTCACATGAATTTTTTCTCTAATACTACTGGTGCCTAAGTTATTTCATGTGCATGTCAGTGTTCACATCGTCATTAAGTCAATAATTAGGCATTTTTTGCTGCCAACATATTACACTTCTCTCTCTTCATAACAAATCTGTAAAATAAACACCTAAGTACATCACCTATATACAAATAATCCCATATATTCACTTGTCTTTTTGTCCACTGGACAAAACCTGTTGATATGCCAATCAAGCTCTTTTTGCGGCTTTATCAAAGAATTCTTTAGCCTCCCTTTTTTGTCAAAAATGATTTTGTTGGCTCAATGTGCAATCGTTTTTTTTCCTTCTCAATGAGAGCCTTGTTCCTTTCAAGCCCCAGCTTGTGTTGTGACATGCAGTGCACATGTTCTGACAGAGGGCTACATCTGTTCCAGACTCTTCCAACCACGACTTCTGTAATTTATATCTTTATTGCAGATGTCACAAAATGCCCATATTCTGACAGATGGCTACATCTATTCCAAACTCTTTCAACCACGACTTCCATAATTTATATCTTTATTGCAGAGGTCACAAAATGCCAGTCCACTAGCATTCAGTTTTCTTATAAACTGACCAACTAATTCTCTGTTGACTTTTTGCTCCAGCCATTCCCATTTCCATACATTTTTTAAAATCTTTATCTAAACTTTTCGTGTCATGGTCTCTCTCAACAACTTGGGATGCCATTTTTTGTAAGCACGCTTCTTCTTTACATTGCCATCAGTTTCATTTACACGAAGATTCATTGGATGAATTTAAACTTTTGACCAATCAGAATACTCTTTATGAGAGTCATGGGCTAACTAATATATATAGTGAATGAGTTACAAAGGTCATTACGGAATAGGACCGAACAGACCGTTTAAAAACCAGAAAAAAAAACGGATCGGACATAATAAAAAATAAAACGGACTATATCAAGAAAAATTGGATTCAAGTCAGGAAAAAAATCATGTCTGGATACAGCTCTTTACAGAAATTGTCAAAAAATTTCAATTCTTGACGTTATATCAGTCCTGAGACACCTGTAATCAACAAAAGAGACATTTCTATCCTGTGTCATATCATTCAAGTGACTTTTGTTTATGTGTTATTATGTGAAGCCATCAATGGAAGGGTATAGCACAAGTGAATAACACCATACCTCTTTGTCCGATGATTGGTTTATGTCAGTATTTCAGAAGCTTTTATCCCAATGTGATTAGTGAGAAAATGACTCCACAGACAGACATAATTTTTTTTTACTTACAGGCAGACCATCCAAACCTGGTAGTCCTGGATCACCCTCACGTCCTGGCTCCCCAATAAATCCTCTGACTCCTGGATCCCCTTGTAGCCCAGGGAAGCCTTTGATTCCTGCTGGTCCTCGCAATCCTGGAATTCCATCAAATCCAGAATCTCCAGGCAATCCCTTTAACCCATTCCTACCTGGTTCCCCAGGGACTCCAGATTCTCCCTTTAATCCTAGAAAAGAAAGATCAAATAGATGTGAATCAATGAAATAGGAATTTAAAAGTTATTTACCTTTTTGCTTGTGTATGATTTGCATTCAACTGCTTTTACAGTTTATATCCAGCTTTGTATCATACAATGAACTGATGGATCAGGATCTATGCTGTTTGTTCCACTAAAATTTAAAATAAATAACACAGATTTAAAAAAAAAAACATTCTCATAAATAGACTCATATGAAATTTATATGATTAATACAGAAATTTCTATATAAATTTAATTTTTAAATATTCATGCCTGAAAACCCCAACTCCGCCATAGCCGGTCCCAAGCCCGGGTGTAAAAGGAGGAGGGTTGGGCATGGGGCTGGCAACCCAACCCTGTAAAACCCCAACTTGCTACAAAAACGCCAACAGAAGAAAAACCAGAAACTGAAAGCCTGAGGGAGGAAGGGTCTTCTTCTGGAAGATTTATGATGCTATGTGGTGATAGACGCGAGCCCACGGAAGCCATAAAGAGGACCACCCTTCTATCAAACAGGAGAATTTACATTACAACATGGATTGTGAGGACAATGTATGAGGCAGGAAAAACAAAACAGGAAGCAGCAGAGATGAAGAACTACAACCTATCCCTACTGGGCATTAGTGAGACAAGATGGAATCAATCCGGACAAAGAAGACTGATGACAGGAGAGATGCTACTGTATTCAGGACATGAGGAAAATAATGCACCTCATACACAGGTGGTGGGGCTCTTGCTGTCAAAGCAAGCATGTAATGTACTGATAGAATGGGAACCACATGGGCCCAGAATCTTCACGGCAACGTTTAGGACCATGAAGGAGAAAATAAAAATGAACATCATACAGTGCTATGCCCCAACAAATGACAGTGAAGAAAAAGATAAGGATCAGTTTTACAACAGACTACAGAATATAGTAGAGAGCTTCCCTGACAAAGACATCAACATCCTCATGGGTGACTTCAATGCCAAAGTTGGGTCAGACAACACAGGGTATGAACAAACCATGGGGATTCACGGCCTGGGCAAGATGAACGAAAATGGAGAGAGATTTGCAGACCTTTGTGCACTGAACAACCTGGTCATTGGGGGTACCATCTTTCCCCACAAGAGAATCAACAAGAACACACGGACATCACCAGACCATGTGACAGAAAATCAGTTTGACCACATCTGCATAGCCAAGAAGTTCAGAAGATCCCTGCAAAATGTTAGGGTGAAGAGGGGAGCAGATGTGGCATCTGACCACCACTTAGTTGTCGCAAGGCTGAAACTTAAGCTGAAGAAGAACTGGATGGGCACCAAAGAGAAGAAAACAAAGTATAACATCAACCTGTTGAAAGATGCAAAAACTAAAGAAGAATACAGACTGATGCTTAACAACAAGTACCAAGTGCTACAAGAGCTTCTTGAAGATGAGGAAGACAATGCAAGCAACAGATGGCAGAAAGTTAAAGAGGCAATAAAATCAACATGCCAAGAAGTACTAAGCCCCATGAAGCACCAACAGAAAGAATGGATTTCAGCTGAAACAGTGCGCAAAATCCAGAAGCGTAAACAGAAAAAATCAGCAGTAAACAGCAGTAGGACAAGAACTACAAAAGTAGAGGTACAAAAAGAGTACACTGATGCCCACAGAGAAGTGAAAAGAAGCATCAAGATAGACAAGAGAAACTATGTTGAAGGAATCGCAGCTGAGGTAAAAGAAGCGACAAGAAGTGGAAACATGAAGAAGCTGTACGACATCACCAAAAAGCTGTCTGGCAAGTACAGCAAAACAGAGAGACCTGTAAAGAACAAGCAGGGAAAGACCATAGCAAGTACAGAACACCAAATTAAGAGATGGGCAGAACATTTTGAAGAACTGTTGAACAGGCCAGCCCCACTAAATCCCCCAGAAATCCACCCAGCCAATGCAGATCTCCCCATAAGCTGTGACAATCCCACCTGAGACGAGATCAGGAAAGCCATCACCCAGCTGAAGAACGGCAAGGCAGCTGGACCTGATGGCATCCCAGCAGAAGCCCTCAGAGCAGACTTAGATGCTTCAGTGGAAATGCTATACCACTTCTTTCAGAGGATCTGGGAGGAAGAAGAAATATCAGCTGACTGGAAGGAGGGACACCTCATCAAGATCCCAAAGAAAGGCAACCTCAGCAACTACTCCAACTACAGAGGAATCACACTCTTATCAGTACCAGGGAAAGTCTTCAACCGGGTCCTCTTGGAGAGGATGAAGGAGGCCATTGACCCACAGTTACGAGATGAGCAAGCGGGCTTCCAGACCAAATGGCTACTCTTTGCATCACAGTCGAGCAATCATTAGTGGAATTCTTCACTCTACATCAACTTTGTCGATTATGAGAAGGCATTCAACAGCGTGGACCAAGAGACACTCTGGAAACTTCTTCACCACTATGGCATTCCAAAAAAGCTGGTGAACATGATCAAGAACACTTACAATGGAATGTCCTGCAGAGTCATTCATGCAGGACAGCACACAGACAGCTTCCTAGTGCAGACTGGCGTGAGGCTAGGCTGCTTGCTGTCGCTGTTTCTCTTCTTTCTTGCCATCAACTGGATTATGAAGACGTCCACCAATGGGTGGAGAAATGGGATCTATTGGACATTGTGGAATCAACTTGAGGACCTGGATTTTGCCGATGACCTAGGACTCTTGTCCAATAGTCAGCAGCAAATTGAGGACAAGACCGACATACTGGCAGCCACATCAGCACAGATTGGCCTCAACATCCACAAAGACATGACCAAGATCCTCATGATCAATTATGCCAGTAACAACCCAGTCACACTGCAGGGAAGTCCCCTGGAAGAGGTAGAGTCCTTCATGTACCTGGGCAGCATTATCAACCAGCAGGGTGGCACAGATGCAGACGTCAAGGCAAGGATCAGAAAGGCGAGAGCAGCTTTCATAACAGCTCAAGAACACCTGGAGCTCCAATGAAATTTCCTATACTACCAAGATCAAACTGTTCAACTCCAATTTGGAGTCAGTCCTACTGTATGGAGCAGAGACCTGGAGAACCACCAAGTCGACCGTAAAGAGAGTTCAGACCTTCATCAACAGCTGCCTAAGAAGAATTCTTCAGATCCACTGGCCAGACACCATCACCAACACCAACCTGTGGCAGAGAACCTCCCAGCTTCCAGTAGAGGATGAGATCAAGAAGAGAAGGTGGGGATGGATAGGACGCACCCTACGTAAACTGCCAACCATCATTACCAGACAGGCATTGAAATGGAACCCTCAAGGTAAGCGCAGAAGGGGACGACCAAGAAACACCTGGCGACGCGACCTTGAGGCACTAAGATGGGTCACACCTGGAGTCAGCTTGAAGGGATGGCACAGGACAGAAGCCTCTGGTGATCTTTTGTGGGTGGCCTATACCCCGGCAGGGGTGACAGGCAAAACTAACTGAACTGAAAAACCCCATATTCATTGTCATTATAAATTTTTCATGCATTGCTTATAAATTTGTATTTAAAAATATGACCCTCACAGAAGTTGCCACATATATTATTGGTCCCTGATATGTACAAGGAAGTGATGGAACTTGTTTGACCAACAGACTCACTAATGTAGAGATTATATTGTAGCAAAAAATCTGACAGGTCATGAAATGAACAGTGATCTGGTTGAAATTCAAGAAATTTAAATGGCTAATGCTACAATATGATCAAGAGAAAGAGGGAAAACATGATTACACAAATAAATAAAAAATTTTAAAAAATCTGTGCAAAAAATTAGTGACGGCTGTTTCAGTAAAACATACCCCCAACAGAAGCAATTTAAAAAAATTATGATCCACCATCAGATATGTTTTAATCTAAAAACACTGCCCCCTACAGAAGCATATTTTTAAAACATAATTTCTGGCCATGGGTTAATGGACAGTAGAAGTGATTTTAATATTGGGTTGGGGACAGAAGTGATTTGAATGACAGCTGGCTGGAGGTAATCTACTGAATTCTTATAGATCATATAATCTACTGCATATTTTTAATTCTATTCATTCATTATAATCAATCTTTTGTCCTTTTGTTTGTTTGTCTGTCAGCCATTTATGTCTCTGATACTGTGAAATCACACATTTTCATGGTGGCTTATTATTTGTATATATCATTGATCAGTCCCTTAATACCTACTAATTTAATGTCCATGAATACCGATTTTATGATAGTGATTTCTATTCTAACACAGAAATCATGAATTAGTATCCTTACAAAAGTGTGTGTTTACTAAAGTGATCACTTCATTTTGCTATATTTCTTTGTTCTCAGGCATGCTGCATTTGATTAGAATAATAGTTAAATCTTGCATTGCTTTAAATGTGTAGTTAGATGCTAAGATTCCTTTGTTATTATTTTTCAATAAATGTTTTGGTAAACTTATAATACATGATTTGTCAGAAAAAAAAACATTAATGCCTGTGGAAGTGTTGTTGCATTATTTCTGCCTACTTTTACACTATATCATTTTATGTAAGAACATATATTTCAGTTACCGATGTCTTATTTTTAGGTTTGTTGCAAGACTAATATAAAGCTTAAAAAACAAAAGAAATATAGCAAGTCAAACATTTTTATATCATTAATTAGATTTTTAAAAAATGGATGAAAGTCACGGAATCATTTTTCCCAGAGTACTTGTAAAATCAATGTCATTCTAGTTAACTCTATTGTCAACAGTATCATCATCATCACTGATGGCCTAGCAGTAACATTCTGCACTTTCAATCCTGTTGTCACAGGTTCTGTCTCCCACTTCTAGTCTTTCATATAAGACTTATACCTATGGCCTGAGGGACTTTCATGGCAGAGTGGTACAAGATGCTTGTCTTATGATACAGATCTGAAGGGCTTTCATGGCGGAGTGGCACAAGATGCTTGTCATGTGATTACTTGCCTCCATCCATTGTGTAAATGAGAATGTTGTCAGTTACTTGTGGAAGGTCAGTGGTTCTATATAAGTGGTGTTTGGTGTCTCAAAAGTACTTGGATTTTCTTCAGCAGAAAAACTGGCTGCCATATATAGTCTTCATCTGAAAATGGTGTAAAGGCCATAATGATCTACCGAAACCTGAGATCTAATGTCTAAATGCCTTTGGCTGTCGGAGATAAACATTAAATCAACAGAGGCTCCATGTGCCCATGTGTACTAAGGTGCTTGCTTTTACATCACTTGCACATCTCATAGAGCTTTTTCACAGATCAACTAATTTTGGTTGGTGGTCTTTTGGGGTTCTTCCTCCACTAATATATTAATTATAAAATAAAAAAAACAGACCAAACTAAATTAACAAACTAATCCACTGTGGCAACAGCAGTAAAGGTACTAGTCCATTTTTGCCACAGCTGCATGAGTGTATAAACTCGTGTAATTTTTGTAGACCTTTGAATATCGTCAATTATGCCTTTCTGACAGTTGCCAAAAAGTCATCATCAGTTGGTGCAAATGGATTTTTCATGGTGAGCATATGAGATGGAGAAGTCTTAAGCAATCCTGCATCGTACACCGCCAAAAAGTTTACATTTTAGCTCACTTAAAGTTTCTCTAACGATGTCCATTGTTCCAACTAGAACTGTTATAACTTATTCAAGCTATATTCACCGATATCTGGAGATATGCATCTGTAATAAATTTTTGTAACAAAGTATGAGAATGCATCAATATTTTTCAATGATACATTTGAATTGAGCAACAACCAGAATCAACAAACCAAGAAATACAATTATTAACATCTCTCAGGCAGAAGTATAGTGTATACCGGTAATCATAATCTGCCAAACATGCAAAGTTTTTTCCAACCATATTGATTCAGTGGACATAATCACCAAAATGGACAGAAACAGACCAGAACAGATATAACCAGAAGGTTAAAATCGATTTGATAGATCTTTTATGTAGCTAAATTCACATTGGTTTAGTTAACTGTACACCCTTTATTGTCTTCCCTTTGATATAATTTCTTACTGAAGCAGAAAAAGTAATGTTGCACACATAAAAGAGAGGCACACTTCTCCTCATTATTGTTTTTATTATAGTTCTCCATTCCAGCCTGTTCTTATGATCTTGTCCTCCCACATACTGTTTGTCTTGTTTATGATATGTATCTAAATTTGTCTCTTACTTTTCCTACTTCTACACTAATTGTCTGTGAATATGCATATCAATGTGAAATGCAACAGGGAGACTAAATCCAAGATTGAAAACCTCTACATTTCTGGATGTGTTATGCTTGGATTCCATGTTTCTGCACAAAACTGAGGAATTTAGGACTCGCTGTACTAATTCAGTTCCCACTGTAAACCTGTGCAAACACCATGATATTAAAATCCAATAACTTAAAATTTTGAGTGCTCATGATCAAATTTGTATCAATATAGACATCTATGACAGCTTTTGTTAAATGAAAACCATAATAGCTCCACCATTTTCTGGACCTACACAAATTTGAAATGTGTGCTTTCAATACTGCACCAAAGAGTCAGCTGCTAATTTCAGTAACAAGTCTTCCAAACTCAGGTCTGTAAAGGGATGGAAATTATGTTAATAAAACAATGTTCCTCACTTTTTCAGTTACAAGTAGGACAGGCTCTCAAAATATTCTTTTTACTAAAATCTTACTTTCATTGTCAACCAATAAGGGACAGTCAAATGGATATATACTCCTACTTATCATCACTGATTTATAGTATGGTTCTCGTTTTTTTATATCTGTGGTAATGCAAGTCCTTCAACAACTCTCAATGGCTGTAAGCCTTTTTCGACCATGCTGACTGGACACACTGTAAGATAATGTTCACATAACAGAAATACCATGGGATAATCAGAGACCAATAAAATCAAATAAAATGGTCAAGTTATCTCCCCTGCAGGGATGTTGCCAGAATTTCAGGATTTAAAAGCTTTGTGTGTGTGATCTCCAATGAGGGAGTGGTGGCAGGAGGAATAGCCATTGTTAAATATCTTCCTAACACTTAAATATCTGTCACTCTTTCTTATTGTTCCACTCTGATATTGCTGTAATGAAATCAAAATACTCAAAGAGATGTTATCTCTAGTTGTATAGCACTTATTACTGTGATGTCATTGGGCATGGTCACGTGGTTGTGGTGGGATCTTGGTTGGGATGGCAGAAAGACCATAGCCTTACTCCATATTTGACAGCTAATTATGATGTTGTCAAAAACTTAATATATTTCTAACAATTCAGTTGGATTCGGATTATATACTTGATTCATAGACAATGAACAAGTTCTAAAATTGATGTGTTTATTTTGGAGCCATGTTCCTCCATCAATTCAAGATTTGAATATACCAAAGGTGAAATTAGTACAGTTGCATCCTAAATTACTATCATGGCTACTTCAAATGTTATTTAATGTAAGACTTTAATGCTAGAATTCATAGCTTCAGTGATTTTTGGGTTAAAAAATTGAATTATGATATTATTATTTAAATGGAATATGTGGTGACAATACAAGTGCCGAGTCTACAACTTTGCAAAATACATCTTGTACAAATATTCTGTTCTTTCTAACAACACTGTAATATGGCAATGTGGCAATAATTTTTCATACATGAAGTTGACCGACTTTTTACTGTAGTCCCTTGCCAATTAATAGTTTTAGATTTTACAACAAAACTAAGTACATTTTACCTTTTGACAATAATACATGATTACAAATATTAAGATTGCAAGAAAATAGAAGTTACAATTTTCCTAAAAGTACTGGTATCAGTAAAACTAAAGGAGATTGCAAAAAGGAATCAGGAGGAACAGATTAGTAGTATAGTAAAGAATCCATAAATCAGAATGACATCAAGTATTTTTGCATCAATTTCATACTATGATTAAACAGTCAACATGTTTAAAAACAAAGTTCTAACATAAGTACTGCAATGTCAACACTTTTTCTTACAATTTTAAAACACTGTTTAGGTTAATGACACTGCTTCAAAATGTTGTGTACAAGAAAATAGTAATCCAATTTGTAATACAAATACCAAACGATGGCTTGGAACTAAGTGCCAAAAGGTCTGCAGAAAAGATCACCATGATCAAAATATAAATAGGAAGAACTGAACACAAACAGGACAAATTTTATCCATCTTGCTTTCAGTTTACACATATCAGTCAGTCTCTTATGTTTAATGTCATTTAATTTTTGCATATAGAGAGCACTTCATTTGGTCATACATCCACATGATACAAAAGTTTGTTTCGTTATTCTTTTGTTGCCATGATGGTTCTGCCAACTAGAGATCTACACATACGTAATTATGTAATATGGGGATTTTCTGATGTTCCATATTAGCATTAATCTGTTAATTGTTTCTGAATTTAATTTGATCCTCCTCCTCTGTGTACGAATATTATTCTGTGCTAAGAACTCCTTTCATTGCCTGCTGTCTGAAACACATATGCATAGCTAGCTTGAACAAGTTACTTTTCTTTATGGTTGTGCAATTTTCAACATCTCACAGGTATGGCCCCATGGGTATTCTCTCTTGGATATCTCTGTTCCAAAAAGAAAAGTTTTCCAGAGGTCTTGCTAGGATTTTAAAACTAGGAGTCCAGGACTCCCATTTTGGTAAAAATAGGAGTCCCACCAGCAAAAGTTGCAGTCCCCTCCCAGAAAACTATGCAAATTATAAGAACTATTGGCTGCCATTGAGTTTAATTTCTACATTCTTTATAACAATGACATAACTCTTGTTTGTCCATCAGAGTGAGTCTGAATTTTATCAATCCAAGGAAGGTCTTATTCAAAACACTAAGCTAGGCATCACACACTTTCTTACACTTGGCTACTGTCCCATCCAAACTATCAGCTCTAGCAACTTTAGCACTCTCTTCAATCTCGTTACAATCTTCGTCAGTTTGCTGTTGAACCCCAAAATACTCATTCAAGTCTAAGTCTCAACATGTCATGATTCTGAGGTCATGTGCACTGCTTATTCTGCTACACTCAGAAATGAACACAATAATGAAAACTCAAGTTGTTTATTTGATGTCTATTATAAATGACCACATGTACATCTCTGGGACTCTCTGCCTCTGAATTCAAGCACTGACCCAATGTTGTATTCACATTAGAACACTAGGAGGGGGTTAGATGTGATTTTAAAATATATTCGCTTTATTTTTTTTCTTCTAACAACCCCACCAGTGGTTTCTCATTTTGTTAAAACAGCTCACAACAGAAGTGATTTTCCTAACCAACCTTCCACTGTCAGAATCAAAAGAGTTTGAAACACAACCTCCTACAGGTTTTTTTAAGTGCCATCCCGGGGGGGGGGGGGGGGGGGGGGGGGCGGGGGGAATATATGTTTTACTGGAACAGCCATGACATTAATTCTTGAAGAAAAAAAACTGCAGTTCATTAAAACAGTAAAAGGAAAACCTTGCGTGCCTTTCATGTAACCTATTATCGTCTAATATAATATAATTTTTATAATTTTGCCCTTTACATGTAACTTATTATCTCCTAACATGATATAATTTTGTACTGACTACTTGTTACTTGCTGCTCTTATTTTTCCATTATAAATCAATAAAGCAAAAGTTTAAAATATGCATTTGAAGTTCATGTTTTTGTACCCTATTAAAGGGAACTATTTATTAAAATCTCTCTCTCTATCTCTCTGTCTTTCTTGCCTGATCAACAGCACTGTCATAATTTTTTGGTTAAAACATATGTCTAAATCCTTGTTTTAATGTTAAGATGGATTTATGATGCTTGAAAGGAAAACAGAACAAGCAGTAGGGCCTACTTGGATAACTCTTCATTGCACTTCACTTTCAAATTTAAGAAAGCAAAACGATGGTGATTTGTTCTGTTTATTCATCACAATTTGGTCTACATACTGCACAAAATCCTTAATTTGCACTTAAAATAATCATGTAGTCATGACACTTCTACATTAATACTGATTGGATTATTCTAGAATTACATCACAAATAACAGCAAGTGGAGGTGGAGCAGTAGTCAAGGGAGGTAATGCATCTGAAAATTTTGTACAATGTAACTCTTCAGTTAATTTGAATGGCAAATTTAGAGAATCTTTGTTAAGAGTAAATTTTACCAGAGAAACAGGAAGTTCACCGTTTACATAATGTTCTCTGCAAAGCATAAAAAGTTATAATTTAAAAAGTTATCATACTGGTTAATAAATGAGTTGGGAAGTTAAGGTTTGAGGACATAGAAATACTTTGAAGGCAATTTATTTGTTCCTTTCCCTGCCAAATTCATCAGGAGATATATGTCATCTACCTATCTTGGTTTGAATGAGAATGTCAGAACAAATCTCTGATCTAATAAAATTGACCATCATGATCTACTCAAATTGATCCTTTTAATCTAAGTTACCTCTCAGACCATTAAGTCCATTCATTCCAGGAAGGCCTCCAAATCCAGCATCACCCCTTGACCCCTTGACCCTGTCAAGCTCGTATGCTGGAGAAGGGTCACCCCTTTCACCTGAAAAAGAGAGGAAAAGATTCTGCAATTATCATATTGAACATCATTACAATCCAGAATACAGAGGTCCATGACACCGAGCCCACAACAACTAAATATTTAAGCAGGAAAATCATATTTTCCCAAATGAGAAAGCCCATCAGGCAATGTAAACAATGATAATGCTAAACCATATAAATTTTCCAGAATCAAACATCTGATCATTAAAATTGCCCCAGTGTTTGTACCCAATGCATGCTGACATAATTATTTAATATAATCTGTAACTGAGTGTTGGATGATTATGATCAGTAGGAGTTCAGACTGGTTTGCAGGTGTAGGAGTTCAGATTGGTCTGCAGGTGTGGGAGTTCAGGCTGGTCTACAGGTGTGAGAGTTCAGACTGGTCTGCAGGTGTAGGCTATTCATTATCAGAGGATTAAGTAATCAGAGCCAATACTACCAACCACTCATGATGAATCCTTGGAGAAACAAGAGCTGAAAATGTTTGTCTTTTGTGACATATTGAGGAAGTTTCTTTCATCTTGGTACACTGTATGCCTATGATCTAGTGTTATATTTTCTCACTGGTCTGTTGAAAAAGTTGGCATGGTGCTGTACAGACTGTAACAGTCGTTTCTGTTGGCTGAATTAGCTAAAGAAGCATGGGCAAGTTTAAAGAATAAAGCCAATCCCAACTGTTGTTACATAATATATCAGCTTGTGGGATTATGGCTTGGAGGACTTAAGTAATATTAATCAACAAAAGATCAAATGGAACAACTCCAGAAATATTGCTAGTCAAGGTCATTTTTTTCTCTAAATATACTTCCTAATTTTGTTCTAAATGTTCTTTTATTAATATGACATAAAGAACTTATATTATCATTTGAAACATTATTTGAGTAGCATTTTCTACTATTGGTTTCTGTATTATCTTCAGCTGAATGAGAAAACTCCTGTCCAATCTAATCATGTACCTAAATCTGAGTTGCATCTCTTAACAATTAAAACTGACATGAAATTACAGCGGGTCCACACTTTCTTACTAATATTAGCAAGCCCAAAGAAGAATTAGCTACTATATGTATTAATAGTAACATAAACAATATTTGGTAAAATAAAATGGACATGTCATAAGCTTGGCAGGATTGAAATCTCTCCAAACAAGAATTATGTAAGTAGTTATGTATGTATGTATGCATGCAGGTATGTAGTTTAACAATAAATCAGCACAGTCCTTTTTATTTCATAGTGAGTAATTCAGGCATCACAAAAAGACATAAAAAAAACAAAACTATGGGTTAAAATCTTTATAGTTCAAAAACAATTCTGAAAGTAAACCACTTTCATAAAGCCTAAGACCTTTTCATCATGAACTTCATTATTGAATGCATCCCAGGGTAAAACATGCCTCCATTAGTCACCTCTTATGACATTCTGGATGGATCACTGGGCCTATTCCACATCCCTGAGCCAGAAGGGGGTGTATGATAAAATATAGTTATCGCTGTGGGAATAACACTTTTTATCTTCACAAATCACATTGAATGTAGTATATTTCCACAAAAAGACTTCCTGTGATGTTGTGACTATGAGCTGGCTTACATTTGAACATGACATTTTACTTGTAAATTTAACAGACAGTAATCTAAAATTAAACATTAAATTATACTATACATGATCAGTAGTAATTCAGAAAGGATTAATGATATTAATGGATTATAACTAGATTACTAAAGAGCTCAGTCAGCATAAAACAATTAACCTTACATGGATTATTTCACACAGAGAGGGTTTGGCTTCGGACGTTTGGTGTTAAAGTTTAAATTAAAGTGGAATTTACTGTTAATTCTGGTAATGAAAAAAGAGCACTCTGACTTTGCCCGTTTCATAGTCAGTCTCTTACAGAGACTGGGTACAACTTTTTGTCATAATCACTACTACTGTCTGTTGCAATACTAAACATCCCAATTTTCATGGCTTCTGCAATTTTAAGTGAAGTATCTTCTACTAAAAACCTAACAATATTAGATAATTTTGTCTTTGCACATGCGCATTTTCTGCAAATTTGGAATGGGGAAACATCAGTTTGAACAAAGGACCAATGTAGTCTAGTATCACTAGGGGCAGTCTGTGTTCTATTAAGAACCCGTTACATAATGCCTCTGCGTTTATAAAATTCATGTCCACAATTAAGTTCTGCTGTAAAAAAGAAGTTACCTCAGTATTGGAGTTAGTAAAACGAGCTAATTCAAGGTTTGTTTATTTTACCATTATGACCAATATTAAAATCCTTTCCACACAGCCTGCAAGGGGTGTGAAGCTGCCCTAGAATGGAATGCTGTATGGTGTAATTCATGTATTCATCTCTGAATAGGTTATTGGTCTTTTCCTAATCCAGCTGTGAAATTATTTGAAAAATATTTGTACTCTAGCACATGCATCTAGAATAAATCTGACTTGACCCTTAGCGCCAAATATCTGCAGACTGGTTCTGTACCAGATATGAATTATAATAAAGAATCTGCAAACAAAGATCAAAAGTTAGAAAACCATTCTGTTCTCTCCTAACTAAGCCATACAGCTGCTGTAAAATGGAAATCGAGGTCAAAATAGAAACCAGCATGTTTCTTAAAAATAGGGTAACTGCTATAAATAGAACATAATACTGTTAGGAAAGGGCATGAAAGCATACTCTTATGTCATAGTTACATAGAAGCCATCTTTTTTAGAGTATGGTTTGTGGGGGCATTTTAATAAAGATGAGAAAACAAATTAATAATTTTTTTTGAAGGGGGATATATCGAAAACATGTAATCCGAATACAGTTATGCATAAGGCATAATTTAGTGAAAAAAAGCTTAATGATTATGCAAAAGTGTAATGGTTGGCATGTATGCCTTAATCTACCTACAGGCAGGATTTCAAGTCAGCAGATTTGTACTAACATTGCCACATACCAGTGCAGACACTGAAGTGATATTTTCTATTCTGAAGAAACTTCACAATGACTCCAGAGGAAATCTTGATCCATTAATGACAATCATCCCCATAATGTTGAGATAAACAAAGATGAGGACTATCACAAATATAAACCAGGCAATGATGTATTTTGTGTTTCATATAAGGACCGTATGGAAGGCAACAAGTTACTGTGAAAAGAGTTATATAATGAAATGATGTGCATATTTATTAATGTTTTGTCCATTTGCATGCTAAAAATCAGGACTATGAAAATCCTCCTGACTTTAAGGAAAAATTCCCAACCAAATTTTGCAAGTCTCCTGATCGGTCCTAAGCTGTCCTCTCTGTTCTGATACCAGTATATTGATCTGCATGGCATTAGGTGATTACAGACTGGTTTTACATTGTTC
Organism: Sinohyriopsis cumingii; assembly: GCA_028554795.2. Classification (NCBI taxonomy): domain Eukaryota; kingdom Metazoa; phylum Mollusca; class Bivalvia; order Unionida; family Unionidae; genus Sinohyriopsis; species Sinohyriopsis cumingii. Next base: position 102,706,899 of record CM068828.1, on the reverse strand, counting down.
ACTGTATAGTCCCTGATCTACATGCCAATTTATGATATCAGACTGTTTTTACATTGTTTACTGTATAGTCCCTGATCTACATGCCAATTTATGATATCAGACTGGTTTTACATTGTTTACTGTATAGCCCCTGATCTACATGCCAATTTATGATATCAGACTGGTTTTACATTGTTCACTGCATAGTCCCCAATCAGCATGCCAATTTATGATATCAGACTGGTTTTACATTGTTCACTGCATAGTCCCCAATTGACATGCCAATTTATGATATCATATTGGTTTTACATTGTTCACTGTATAGTCCCTGATCTACATGCCAATTTATGATCTCAGACAAGTTTGCATTGTTCACAGATGAGTCTTGTGAACAAATAAAACAATCTACAATATAAGTAGGCAATGCCAGTTAAATGAATTATTGTTTTCTCACCTTTTGTTCCCACTAAACCAGATACTCCATCATAGCCATTAAATCCCTTAGGGCCTTTTAATCCGGGCAGACCATCAATGGAATCTCCTGGCAGCCCCTTATTTCCTGGTGTGCCACGCTGACCACGTAGTCCATCCAAACCATCTAACCCAGGTAGTCCTGTATCACCCTGAATGAAAGAAATAAACAGTATATTCATCAAATGAAGAAAATAACAATCAAAATTTGTTTTTCCAATCAATTATTGTTATACAATAAGTCAAGAAAAAGCATCTGAAATCAATTTAGTCCAATCTATAAATCCAAAACTGAAGTTAATACTATATTTCCATGGCAAATGTCTGCATTAGGTCAACACAATTAAATATTCAAAAATGTTCATGAATCATAAAGTGCAACAAAAAGAGTTCAAAATGGTCAGAAGAAGATTACAAGGGATATAATTCTTCAAGAGAAACTGAAAAGGAGCATTTATAAAATAGTCTATCCCAGAAAGGATAGCTGAACAAGATAAAAAATTAATAATATTCAATATTTGGAAGAATGTTAACTACAATATTCCAGCAACCACTATTAATTATCTTGATTGGAGAAATTCCAAGATAAATAAAGACTCTAGATCCCCAAAGATATACAGTATATTATAAATCTCCTTATCACTAAAACAATGGTTCTAGGAAACAATTATTAACAATACCAAATCAATCATTAAAGCAATTAACTCCTGCAGTTTTCATTCCTTGATCTGCATGTGCTCTGAAGTACCTGCAGCCCCATAAGGCCAGGAAGACCAAAATCACCCCTATCTCCTGGTGGTCCCATGGGTCCATCAACTCCAACAGGTCCAGGAATACCTGGCTCTCCGATTTCTCCCTTAGAACGAAATTCTGGAGGTGGGTAAATGACGTTACCTGGACGACCTTGTTCACCTTTAGGTCCAACATCTCCACGCTCTCCTTTGAAACCCTAGACAAACAGTAATATGCAGAAACATTACACAGAATTAACTGAAGATATATTCTGTGTTTCAGCAAATACAGTGCCTGTCTTCCATCAATTTGTCTACATTTATTAAAAGATGCTAACCCAATACTAGTATAAAATACTGTTAACTTTATTAATTAGCGATTTATCTTAAGCATTACCTTATTGATCAAAAGCTGCTAAATGCTTCTCTTGGCTCTTAAATTTAACGTGGCATTCAAGACACTATTAAATACATTTAGTAGCAGCTTTAGTCTCTGTTGAAGTAAATAGCATGCATTGGATAAAATCATACAATTAAAGAGTTCATGCTCTTGTCTGAAATAGCCTGCAGACCATATTCCTAGTTATGTGCTCACTTTCCTGCCATGTGACATACCATTTAAAAAAAAGCAAATGTATTTTAGTTTGATGTCTAAAAGCAGAGCAGACCAATGTGTATTCTGTCCTGAATTTCTTTATTTTTTTTTATTTTTTATTAGTAGAATCTTTATCAGCTACCTTTTGTTTCAACATTTTTCTTCAACTGAATCAGTCTTAACATGACAAGTACAGCCCTGGGGAGGTTTTTTTTTTCTATCTTCAAGGACTTTCCAAAGGTTTTTTTTTTATCTTCAAGGACTTTCCAAAATTTTCAAGCAGTATTTTGTTTTCACCAAAACTGAACCATCTCCAGCTGTATCTTTGTTAACTACAAAGCACTCTCTGTCACCAAATCCACCCAATCAAATTCCATTTTATCTATTTATAATTTTGTAGGCAATATGTAAATAACAATAATTGAAAAGTTATATATTTTATTCAGTTTTAATGTTTTGTGTTCCCTCAGATAAAATCAATGAGCATATTTCTGAATTTCTCAATTATTTCAAGGACCTTTTAAGACTAATGTTTTTTTTGTTTGTTTTTTTAAATTCAAGGATTTTTCGAGTTCGTATGAACCATTGCCATGTTAATATGATTTCTGACTGATCAATATTCAACATCATTTGAAATACAAAGTCTTAAAGTACATGCAAGCAAGGGTGTAATTATATACCAATAAAATGGTAAAGTGCAATATAAAATGCCTGCTATAGTATATGGCGATAAGAGGATAGAAATACCAGTAAACCGTTGTTTTTTTCTTTAATTCTATTAGACTGTCCAGAACTAACTTTGAGCATGCCTCTGTCTTCCATTAGACTTAGCTTTATTACCAACATGGCAGTTACTAAATATGAGCTAGTGAAAAACCCAAGAGCAAAGAGTTCTATTTGGAATAATTTTGAACTAAACAGGGAGTATGGCAGCAATATGCTTGACAAAACTGTTGCTGTGTGTAATATGCACAAAACTGAAATCAAACATGCAGATGGTATGACAACATCTCAGTTCATCTACAGCATCACCATCCATCAGTTCTGTCCACCAGTACTGTACATCAAAGTAAGAAAACCCCTCACACAAAAGCCAAAGGTTCCAATAAAAATGAAGCAAATGTTTCAGGTTGGCAACCATCAATTGCAGCTATGCTATTTGCAGACTAAATACAAAAAATTCATCACCAAGAACCACAGCTATCACTCCTGCCATTATCAGTTTCATCGTTCACAACTTACATCCATATAGTGCTGTGTCGAACAAGGGATTCTTTAACATGGCATTGGTGTTCATCCACAATATGTTTACCATCTAGACAAGTCTTCTACAAGAAAATTATCCCAGATATGTATTTAAAAGTCAAAAGGACATAAAATCATGCTTTCCCCTAGCATCCTGATAATACTGCAATATATGAACCTTTTAACCAGTTTAGTTTCTTGACCAAATGATCTTTCTAATCAGGCAAAATAATTCTATAACTCTTCTGCTGAATATTTTTTTCCTTCTTGTAGAAGTTTTCACTATTGTTAATGTGCTTATTATTTTCTAAATCACTGATGTAATTATTATATTTAGCTGGTGTTTAGGTGAAATAAAAAGCAAGAGATATTATTTTCTTGTTCAGATTTTATGCAAGAAAACTGCTAATTATATTACACAATTAACAAATTAGTGCTACACTCCTTAATGTTGTGAATGACCAACATGTATTGATACATATCACAGTACAAACATGCTGTATTGCAATATATTGCAATACATTTTTCCTGGTAATACTCATTTGCTAAATCCTTGCCAAAAATAATTATTCTATGAAATGTAATTAATTACATATGCATTTACATTTTCCACACTTAAAAATATTGTCAATTCTTTTCTGTCCTTTTGAAGAAAAGTTATAACAAACAGGTACAAGGACACAAGTGACTTACCTCATTTCCACTGCGTCCCTCCAATCCCATGATTCCTGTGTCCCCAAAATCTCCTGGGGGTCCTTGTTCTCCAGGGAAACCTTCATAGCCAGGTGCACCTAATATAAAAAAATGTTACCATAGTGATAATGTTTAAATTTAGCAAACCTGAATTGAAAAGAATTTTATTTACATGTAAATTTTATTGGCTGTATTCCAAGTATTGATGAGAAAAATACCAACTGTAATGAGTTTTATTAAGAAGACTTGGATTATGATACTTAAATTGCCCTTGATTATTTATAGGCCTAATCTGGTTTATCCAGCAAAATCTACTGTTATAAGTTTATTGGATTAACCCCATTGGATAAAGAAATACAGTATTCTCTCACTATGTCAATGTCCAGAGAATAATCAGATTACCTCATAATGAAATACATACACGAATCATATAAATTATTATTACCACTTAATGAAATGGAATCCATGATCACACCCTCCTTATAACATGGACAGTATTATCATCATCATTATTATTATTATTATTAAAAATCAAATTGTTTGACCAACCTGGAAAAGTATAACAAATATTACCAGTCACAAAAAGATGAACAGAAGAAACCACCCAATGCAAGACTTTTATTATTATTATTATTATTATTATTGCAATTATTATTATTATTATTATTATTATTATTATTATTATTATTATTTATCCATGACCATATGCTCATCACAACATGAATACTATTTAACTGAAGTGCCTTATAGTGAACTAGTATTACCAAAATATCTATTAATGGAGATTTATGATATTTATTATGCAAACACATTATAGATAGGAATACAAGCATATTTAAGAAAGCTTAGTTTATGGTTGCTGTGCATTTGGATTAGTAGAAAACTCCCTTGCAAAGAATACATATTAAACTGTTAAGCATGTTGATAAAATAGCCTTGCATATCAAACTTACCCAGTGTCTAATGGATAGAAAATCAATTTATCAGTTTAAGTTGGGCTTAAATTTCAACCAGTTAAATTGCTGGATTATAAACTTAAATTTAAGTCAAGATTTTTTAGTTCTGTTGCTGAAATTTAGGTCAGACTAATGAATGAGAAATTTGTATATTTTGACATTTCATATCTGAGTAACTGTACATGAAATTGACAGTTAAACATAAAAGTTTGTTCAATGGTGTCTGGAAAAGCTTAAGTAGACTAGACATCATTATTGTTTTATTATTTATGTTTATACTATCATAGTTATTATTTTTATATTTGTCCTTGATATTTCATTATTATTACTACTAATTATATAATTAGCATTATTGCTACAATTATTGTTTTTGTTACTCACTATCATTACTATTATTATTACTATTATTATCATCATTAGTATTATCATCAGCATCATTATTACTACTACTAATATAGTTATTGTTATTATTATTATTGTTGTTTTGTTGTTGTTTTTTATTGTTGATGTTTAAGTAGTATCATTAATACTATTATCAGTACATTATTTCTCTCATAAAAATCCCATCAGATCAGCCTAACACATTTGTCAGAAAGCAGGAGTTGGCTCATTATCGGACAAATATAACCTTATTACCAAGTATACTCATTTATGGCCTTGTCTAAAATAAATATGATATTAATATTAGTATTTATATTAAAATGGTCATTTACAAAGAGCAAAACCCTATTTTGTTGAAATACCGAAGGCATGCCCAGTTAAAAAATAAACATGACTGAACAGGTGATGAAACAGGCTCACAATTAAGCAGATTATTTTTAGACCTTGGAAATGTAATAGGAATCTAACAGATTCCTTGTTTTTATAGTTCTGAATTGTAAACCATTCATAAAAGACAGACAGACACATTCTTACAGAGATAGATTGTTTGATTACGCAGTAGCAATGGGTTTATGATTGTTTTCATGGTTCTTCATTTTAAAACAAAACGAACAACCTGAAGGTACATATCAAAACAGACACATCTAAATGTTAATGCCAAATACAGTGGTCCCCCTCAAGAATGGTCCCCTGACCAACAGCCACCCAATTTTACAGGAAAAACTCCAATACATGCCAAAATGATGCAAGCTTAAGTCCACTATGAGAACTGTTCATAAGAATTACCTGGAAATCCCGACTCTCCTGGTTCTCCCTTCAATCCAGGCAAACCACCTTGACAGATTCCACAGTCATCTCCCCTCAGACCTGAATAATGGCAAATAACTCTGTTAGAATGACATTTGTTAGATTGTTGATCTCAATAACTCCATGCACTTATTTAGCAGCTTTTCAATAATTCATCTGAATATTATATTGATTTAAACAGAAAGACACACCACATCAGGCACTGATTTCATTATTTAAAATATTCAACACCATGATCTGCAAACATTGTTGTCATTTTGTCATGAATGAAACAAGCTTCTATCATGCTTTGCACTTGTACAGTACCATAAGTATGCACAATACATTTAAGTTATACTGTTCATATAAAAATAAACAATTATTATTTGAAATAATTAAGTTACAAAATATCATTTTAAAAAAAAATTAATTAATAGGGGAAATGTCATAGAATAATCGCATTTACTTCATTTTTAAGTTACAATGATGAACACACCATCTTAATGGCTAAATGAATAAAAAAACATGATATTGCTGTAAAAAAAAACCTGATGTTTGCACAACCATTAACTAAACCTTTTCAGCAAAAGCACATGTATTATTCAATCAACTTAATCAGGTTTAGAAATCATAATAATGAAAGTAACTAATCATAATAGGGATAATTAATCATAAAAAGGATCATTAACTAAGAATAATTAACTCATCATAATAAAGATAATTAACTAATAATAGGGATAATTAACTAATCATTATGGGGATACTTAACTAATCATAATAAGAATAATTAACTCATCATAATAAAGATAATTAACTAATAATAGGGATAATTAACTAATAAGAGATAATTAACTAATAATAGGTATAATTAACTAATCATAATGGGGATAATTAACTAATCATAATGGGGATAATTAACTAATCATAATAAGGATAATTAACTAATCATTATAGCTAAACAAGGAAACTAAACCCATGGAATAGTATACAAAACAAGTGTCTCAAAGCTTAACCCAATGACAAACATTATTGAATTAAATTGTTTGAAAACTTGCTGAGCTTTACAAAAATTATTTTTTGAAAAGAATTTAAGGTGTCCCAATTTTTAAAGAGTCCCAAGATATACAGTCAACACAGAGGCAAATTTATTACAAGATATTCCACACTGGTTGAACTACCAGATATATTCCTTAAATATTAAGTTCAACTGCAAACAATAATGAAAGCAGATCTGGGTCTATACTGTTTATTCTACTGATAACACTTTACAAACTGCACAGACCCAGCTCTGCCAGCAGGATATGTGATGGCAGATCTGGGTCTATACTGTTTATTCTACTGATAACACTTTACAAACTGCACAGACCCAGCTCTGCCAGCAGAATATGTGATGGCAGATCTGGGTCTTTGCAGTTTTCAGTCACAATCGTAAGCAAGAATTATGTTGTAGTATATTAATGAAGTCCAGCATGACAATGTTCAACCAGAACATACTGTATATACCCATTTATGTCAGGTCAAACTGCAAACATGACATTGTTCAACCAGAACATACTGTATATACCCATTTATGTCATGTCAAACTGCAAACATGACAATGTTCAACCAGAACATACTGTATATACCCATTTATGTCATGTCAAACTGCAAACATGACAATGTTCAACCAGAACATACTGTTTATACCCATTTATGTCATGTCAAACTGCAAACATGACATTGTTCAACCAGAACATACTGTATATACCCATTTGTCATGTCAAACTGCAAACATGACATTGTTCAACCAGAACATACTGTATATACCCATTTATGTTATGTCAAACTGCAAACAAACATGCAAGTGCATTATGCTATGGCAGATCAGGATCTATTTTGTTTGTTCTACTGATTACTATTAACAAACTGCACAGACCCAGATCTGCTGATACATTATGTGATGGCAAATCTGTATGCAGTTTGCAATTGGACTAGTCTTATAAGCGAATACATATGGTACTCAATGATTACACATTTAGTCTCTGCATCACTGTAAACTTGAATACCATGCAGAAATGAGTTCATGATAATGAAAAGCTGACCCTTTTCTAACTTAAGTTTTAAAATTGTTTATCTTAACATTTAATTGGTACAATATAGTCAGTATTGTGCTGACATGCCAATAAACCATATGCATACAGACATACTGTGACAAGTCATAAAAGACAATAGAATTAATAAGAACATTCTTTTCTTTGAAATCAAAGTAGAGATACGATAATGAATTGATAAAGACCAACGATTAATTTTGTTGTGCTTTTCATTTCAGTTCTGTTTTTTAAAACCTGCTTCAGAAGCTATTATCATTGTCCACCACAAGGAGCCACATTGTACTGGATGATAGTCACAGATTTTTTGAGTGATCTTGGAGTGACAGGTTTCTGATTTGAATATTGACAGCACCCAATAAATGAACCTTAAACACAAAATTTCAACTATGTCTTTGAAGCAAGAAATATACATTTAAAAAAAAACTCTTTTTGTAATACAGTTGTAGTAAGATGCATCCCCTCACCAAGTTTTGAACATTGATGGTGCCCAACACATGAACTTTAAACACAAACTTTGACAGGTCATTGATGTATGAAATATATGTAATTGAAGCATGAAGTATACATTATAGTGACCTCTTTTTATAAAATAGGTATTGTATTTGTCAAGATGAATCCCCTCACCAAGTTGCATGATCTGACCACTGACAGCACCCATAAATGAACTTTAAAAACAAAATTTTGACAAAGTCATTGAAGTATGAAATATACGTCATGGAGACCTCTTTTTGAAATATGGATGTAGCGCTTGACAAGTTGGCTAGTATGCATACAGCATACTAACAACCACTGGTCATGAGCTAAATGCAAAACCAGCAACCAAAGCCCGGAACATATGAAATATAGGTCGCAATGAACTTTTTTTGTTGAAATAGTATAGTACAAATAGAGGTGCAGATCATCATTAATTGCATTATTCTAGCATAGAGAGTGCTCAAAGAAATTTAACCCAAATTCAAAGTAAAATATTGACCATATTGACCTACTTCTGCAAAGAGGGAGCAGTCCTTAGCAAGGCTGTTTCTCCTCATCAAGTTTCAGGATTCTAGATAAGACAGTATGAGCACGGCAAGCAGAAAACTGGCATGAGAATGACAAGTTTCAAAATTCCCTGAAATGCATATGAGTTCCCCTGACACTACATATCACCATATGTGAAATCCTTCAATTTTAATCAGTCTGGACCAAACTGTTTTCAGCCATTAATTAAACTCCATGAGATTAGAGAATTCCCTTAAGATTCTTATGCCTGAAAAAAGGTGGTCACAAGCTAAAACACAATACCTTTTTAGACACCAGTACAATATGAAATGTAAGTCACAGTGACCTTTAATTTTCATGGGCATGTTACTAAATAAGTGCATGTGTTTTGGATTTTTAAAGTAGCTTTAAAACATTTTCAGTCATATTGCTACGATGTGTGCAGTGTGACAGTTTATAATAATGTCTAGCACTGGGGCCACAGACATATAGCATCATGTCCTACCCATTCACATTACCCTGACACCAGGTTGACCAGTCTTCACACTAACATCTTAACGCTGAGCACCAAGCGAGAAAGCTGATAGTACCATTTTTACAAATCTTTGGTATGACTCAGCCAGGGTTCAAACCCATGACCTCCCACATCTGAGGCAGATGCTCTAACCACTTGACCACTGGAGTGGTCTGTTACTAAATGAGATGCATACAATCAGTTATATGATCAATTCTATGATGAATAGTTGAATTACAATATTTAAGTCAGTGAATGGTGAAACAGAGGTTACAATAATATACTTTTGTGATGAGATTATACTACTGGCCTAGATGCTTCCTCTCACAAATTTCATGATTCCAGGTATAATGGTATGTATGCAGGGCATGTGATATGAAACCTCTCCAAATGCTGATGATTCCAGGTATAATGGTATGTATGCAGGGTATGTGATATGAAACCTCTCCAAATGCTGATGATTCCAGGTATAATGGTATGTATGCAGGGTATGTGATATGAAACCTCTCCAAATGCTGATGATTCCAGGTATAATGGTATGCATGAAGGGCATGTGATATGAAACCTCTCCAAATGCTGATGATTCCAGGTATAATGGTATGTATGCAGGGTATGTGATATGAAACCTCTCCAAATGCTGATTATTCTAGGTATAATGGTATGTATGCAGGGTATGTGATATGAAACCTCTCCAAATGCTGATGATTCCAGGTATAATGACATGTATGCAGGGTATGTGATATGAAACCTCTCCAAATGTTGCTCATATTCTAGGAATCAAGAATGGTAGAGATGCAGCGAGGATGCATGTATGCATATACAGAAAAACCTGTCTTGAGAGATCACTGCTATGATGGACCACCTGTTTTGAGACCAGGATCTCCATGCACAGATTTATTGATTATATAGTGTTATGACCTGTTATGAGAGACCACCTGTCTTGAGAGATCATTACTTTTTGACAGAAGGGGTGGTCTTTCAAGACAGGTTCTACTGTACTTGCATATGTGCAGACACCATAGACAGCGTTAGTACAGTGTCTCTATTATGCAGAGGTGAGCAAACAATGAGACAAGAAATGTTTAGTGCCTCCATCTAGAACATGATTGTAATATTGTTACCTTTCAGCCCATCTCTTCCAGGTAAGCCATTAAGACCTGGCTGGCCTGGGAGACCTACATCACCAGGAAGACCCTGCACTCCCTCAGGGCCTTCAATGTCCAGTCCCTCCCCAGGTATTCCAGGTTCACCAACATCACCAGGGTAACCTATTTCACCAACAAATCCATCACGCCCATCCAGCCCCGGAAGTCCAGGTAAACCTGGTGGTCCCTGGACTCTCAGTCCAGCTTCTCCCTTTTCTCCTTTAGTTCCATCTACTCCAGGTAAACCAGGAAGACCAGGTCTGCCATCTGAGCCCAAGGGACCTGAAATAAATATCAAAGTACTGACAGTACTAATGGGCATACAAATGAGACCTTGAATGAAATAATGCTACATCAGTGTGTGTGTGTGTGTGATTTGGATTTTTAACATAGCTTTTACAATTTTTCAGTCATATCGCTACGATGTCTGCAGTGTGGCAGTTTACAGTGATATCTAGCACTGGGGCATCATGCCACAGACATGTAGCATGATGTCACATCTAGTCACATTATCCTGACAATAGGCTGACCAGTCCTAACACTAACCTCTTAATGCTGAGCGCCAAGCAAGGCAGCTTTAGTACCATTTTTGTAAGTCTTTGGTATGACTCTGCCAGGGATCAAAACCCATGACCTTCTGCACCTGAGGCAGATGCTCTAACCAATGCTACATCAGTGTGGAATGAACTTGATAACTGCATCCTCAACCCAACCATTAGTAAACTTGTCTATCTATCTATCACACTGTTGTTACCATATATACTCACTTATAATTCAAGTCAAACTGCAAACAAGAAAGATCACGTTCTCCCATAGCATAATGTGCCTGCATATCAGGGTCTATGTTGTTTGTTCTACTGATTACTCCTAACAAGCTTCACAGACCCAGATCTGCCAGTACATTATGTGACAGAAGATCTGGGTCTGTGCAGTTTGCAGTTGGACTAGACTTATAAGGAAGTACATATAGTAATTTCTCCTGAACCCCATCAGATATCTTACTGAAACATATGAATGTTTTTGCAACGTCACTATGCATTGTGTTCTGTAATAATGGAGTGTGTTTTGATAAACATTTGTAGTATTATCCCCATTTTTATTACATATCTGGGTCACATTCTTATCTGGTTAATATCTTCAAAACTATTTGAGGTATACATCAAGAGTTCACATCCAATGTATGATTCAGTATACATTAACATATTTAAAGTTGTCTGTCCATGTCTTGAAACCTATTTACACTTCAGTAAGTCTAATAACAGAGCTATTATTTCATGAGATGCATATTATTTCATCAGATTAAATTTAATGTGGTGTAAAAGCAAATTTCATCACCTAAAAACTTTGTACACTGTCTCCTTTTAGAGGAATATAGTTTAGATTGCCTCCTTTGCAACCTTACCCCTACCACATGATGCATAATTCTTTTGAAAACACAGGGAGTACAATGACTTGTTAACATGCATATCTTTTGATGATAATCATAAAATTTACTTAATATCAAAGCAATCAAATAAAAACTGGAAGAGTAGTTGCATTCACCAAATTCTGTCATACATAAACTGCAAGTCAAAAAGGGCAATAACTCTTACAAAAAATCGAGGAGAACAAAGATTTGTCAATATGTGCATCTTTAGATGAGGACCAATAATATGCACCAGATTTCACAGTCATCCATAAAAAAGCAAGTCAAACTGCAGTAGTAGATGCACAATTAAGACTGGGTTATTATTTTCATACACTGCATCAAGCTACCAGACTGTAAAGGGTAATAACTCTAACAAAACTTTGCAGGCGCAATGTGATTTGTTGGGATGCATATCTTCAGTTGATTTACAAGTTTCTGGGTGATCCATCAATAAATGTAGCACTAGTCATGCTAATGTGATTGTGTCATACATTGCCACAAGATAAACAGTCCAGTCATGTGATAAAATTTGCAAAGCAAAGTGATTTGTCAATATGCATGGCAATCCATGAAAACCTGTGGGACTAGTGGCACTAATGAATGGCAGATGGAAGGATGGACAGATATAAAGATTAACAAATGATTAACAGACACAAGGGTTACCAAATAGTCCAGAGTGTAAAAAAATGTTTTCATTCTTGTCACTTTTATTTTGTGGTTGGAGATCCCATATGTTGCCCAAGAAGCACAATTCATGAGTCTGTCAAAAAGGTAATAAACAAAATATAAATTAGCTGACCTTGATCTCCGATATCTCCTTCAACACTTTCTCCTGGGGGCCCATCTTCTCCTGGTAGTCCATCAGGTCCTGGTAGACCAACAGGTCCTACATAACCCTTGGGGCCAGGGAGTCCATTCAATCCTGTTGGGTAAAAGAGAAATGGAGGAAAATGTTGAAGCGTATGAATCTGTAAACATCAATATCATCAACACCAATAGCTACCACCACCAACACCATCCACTTGTAATGTGAATTCTCATCCTTACTGTATATACTCTATATCATCATTATCAACATTGCTTTGTGACTGTTATCATTACAGGCATAACCAACAACATCATAGTCATCATAATCTCTGTAATCTTCATCACTACCACTGCCAATACCATCACTTCTTTCATCATCATTTACAACAATTGCTACCACCACTGGCATCACTATCATTATCGTCATCCCTTTAGACATCTTGCCAAGTGGTCACATGAAAATATGCAATAGAAAATCAAGCTGTCTCACCTGGGAATCCTAGGGGACCTTTAGGTCCAGGGGGTCCCTGAGGCCCTCTGTCACCTTTACGACCAGTTCCACCTCCCACCTGACCTTTAGGACCCTGAAGGACAATATTTTTTATTCAAAATCAACATTTGTGTTTTTATCATTCTTTTCTTAACTTCATATTTGTTGTTTGTTACTCTTTTTGTTTATAATCATTCATACAACGTTTTTAAACATGTTACTATTATTATTATTATTAATTATTATTATTAGTGTTTTAGCTATAAATAGGTTACTGGTGGTCTGGCCAGTGGGTCTTAGATAAGTTCGTATTTTTTTCTTCAGGAGGTAAAGTTATTTTATTTACTGAGAAATATTAAAACTATGATCTGTTCATTGCAAAATATACACTGACTATGGAATTAAAAAAGAAAATGGAGTAGATATTGTATTTTTATTTCAGAGAGTGCACATACATGTACACACTTGTGAATAATTTATTAATAACGCTGCTCTTTTTCTACAGCTTGAGTCTGATTATTTCTAAAATGTGAAATCACAACACTTATTATTAAAAAAAACTGTATACAAGTAAAGCAATTATTGATCTTAAAACTACAACCTGTTTGTTGGCAATTTTCTAGTAAAACTAAGAGTAAGAGACAGGAATAAAGGTCAAGGACATCTTTAGAATTATGTTATCAGTTTTTATGAACCCTGATTACTTGGGAAGCGATAATGTTGACACTTTTTACCCCACCCCCCCAATGTAATCAATATAACCAGGCTTGACTGTATCTGCTATTGCATGCAGCACTATAAAATTAGTCTAATTGGACAAGACAATTTGTTAACACCTATGTCTTCTTGTTTTGCCATGTATGATTTAAGCTGATAGGGTGTGGTGGCACTATGGAATTATCTCACTTACCTGAGGTCCCCTATCTCCCTGTGGACCCTTGTATCCAAAATCTCCAAATGGTCCCTACAATATCAAAGATTAACAGTGTACATTTGATTAAACAAAAATACAGTATCCCTTCATTATAATGCCATTGGTAGAAATCATTTTATTTACTGCTTAATAGTGAGACCACCTTGTAATGAAGTACATGACACCTGTAATTTTATTACCTTGTAATGAAGTACATGACACCTGTAATTTTATTACCTTGTAATGAAATACATGACACCTGTAATTTTGTTACCTTGTAATGAAATATGACCCATGACCATACATGCCTTAAACAAGAATTGTAATGTTATTATGACGTGAAATATTGAGAGATTTCTGTATTTACAAACATAAGAGTTTGAATATTTATTACTTTTTGCATTGCATGTAAATTAAACAAAAACTAAAGAATAATAACACTGATTAGTATATCATTTAACCGAAACTTACTGTATTCTGATAATGTCGAACCAAGAAAAAAAGACTATGACACAGTCTTGAAAAGAAAACATTAAACTTGTTGATTTATTATAACTGTATGAAACTGCATAAAATGACAATTTCAGGTCTTACAATACTGCAAACATTCACTTACAAGTGGTGTCCAACTGCAAAATACACAGATGCTGATATGCCATTGCATAATGTACCAGAAGATCAGGTTCAATGTTATTTGTTGTACGCATTACTCCGAACAAAATGCATAGACCCAGATCTGCGCAAGCATTATGTGACAGCAGATCTGGGTTATATTGCAGTTGGTTTCAACTTATATGGAAGTATATACAGTACCACATATGCCTGCATAGAAGCCAAATAATTTAGGAAATAATAAAAGCCTGAAAGAGAAATAGGTCAACTTATCTGCAGGACAAGGTCTAAACTTGAAAATTTTTAAGTTTTTTGTCCACAGGTATATATTATTATTGTAGATTACCAAAGACAAGGTCACATGCCTAATGATGGCCCATAGCTCAAACAAATATGTGCTGTCATGAAGTCAAACAAGTATTTTTCCTAACTTTGCAGGTAGAATAATTAATGAAAAACAGGCATTACTGTGCTTGATTTCTATTTTATGCATATTCATCCAGCAGAAAATGCAGCCATACCTGTATTAAAGTAATGATTGTATGTGTATTTTCCAAAAAGAACTGCCATATTAGTAATCTCTCAATCAAGTGATTAACCATCAGTTAATTATTAAAATCTATGGTACCATACAAATGCATGCTAGCTTTATTTCAGTGGTAACAAGATATGAAAACTAACTAAAAAGATTTAGGAATTATGATTCTGAAAGTATTTATAATAGAAACATTTTGGTATAGTAGAAATGCATGTGTAGGGGTTTGTGTTGTATGCACACCTAGATAGGGCAAATAACAGGCAATTAGCAATACACCAGTCAGCGTGATTAATTGTTAATAATTTAATTTGTGGGATTTCTTTGACAGGTGTGTTTGGAAGTAAAAGGCAGCCACATGATTTTCATTAAAAGTGCACTTGATGTACTGAAAAAAAAATGAGTACCCACAATCAGTTTATCATCTACTATTCGTTACTTTATTTTTTTAAGCAAAGAGGATTATTAGCTGTATGACAATAACTACTGGTATGCTTAATACGTGATACATAACGTCTCAGGGATAATGGGTTTGTTTTGTTGCATGATGAAAATGAATTTACTGATCCATTCCAACTCTCCGATATATTGTTTAATTGAATAAAGCAGGGGTCATGGTTTCCAATTGAAGCCATAACTGCCACACCTTCCTGAAGTGGTTTCCTGTGTAAATGTCCACACTTACAACCAATCATATTTTTGTTAATTGAATCAATCTACCAGTATTAAAAAAAAGAAATAATGATAAATAATTATCCAATACAATTTGATAACCAACCACCCATGGTAAAATTACACGATAAAGTGTCAAAAGTCACATTTATGTTTATTCTTTCTAGAAATTTAAGGCAATAGTTATAATGAATAGTGGTGAAAATAAAAGAACAGGTTCTGCTTATGATGTGGTGTTCAAACTACAAGTTATTGAATATAACAAAGCAATTAACAACTGTGCTGCAGCACACAAATTTTGTATACATGAGAATCAGGTAAGAGAATGGTGGAAAAGCAAAGCAATATTAAGACAGGTTATGAAAGATGTGATCTAGCTGGGGTTTTTCAGGTGCAGTGAAGCTGACAAAACATGGAGATTTCATGAGGACAGACACTGTCCTAGTTGTCATGTGGGTCAAAGAGGAACTTATTATATAAATTCTGACTTAATATTTAAGAATACAAGTTTTAGTAATGTTTTACTTTCAACACGTAAATTAATATTTGTGCATTCATTTTCATTAGGCCTGAAGATATTTTCTTTTAGTAATGTGGTTTGCCTAAATAAATATATTTATTACTTATGTGTGATGCTGTTTAAGACTGATGGGTCAGCTTATGCAGGGGTCATGTACGTTTTAATATTTTTACCTATTCAGGGGGAGGGTTTGGCTTATACATGAATGGGCTTATATGCAGGAATATATGGTAATTGGTTTCAATATAAAAAATCACTGTGTAATAATTAAATCAGCCTTCTCATTATCTTTTGAAGAAACTAAAATTTGAAAGTTCAAGGCTGGGTCAATGCAACTTTAAATCCTGAATAGTTATAATGCAGACAAAGTAAACAGCAACTATGTTCTAGTTCATAAAGCCAGGTGCTCTCAGATAATGAGAACTCTGAAAAACAGACATATTATCTGGGGATAAAAAGAATTCTTATGTGCATCTTTTTACCTTAACACCAGGTAATCCAAATATACCATCAATTCCAGGCTCACCCTTCATACCCTTAGGTCCATAGGGCCCAGGGGGACCATCTTTGCCTCGTTTCCCCTGTAAAATACATCACAATTAAATGTTGAAATACATATCAAATAAAACATGACATGTTAGTGCATTTATCATAAATATTTACTATACTATGTCCTTTATACGATATACAGAGCCTTTTCTTTGCTATTTCAAGAACCATTTTTACTACAATAAGATTTATTCTTTTTATGTAAAACATGCTACATACTTTATAACCAGTCCTACTCAAACACATTACTCCCTTGTAATAGTTCTGTCCATAGGAGCTATTGAGTATATTGACTTATAGTGAGTCATTATACAGTACACCCTCATTATAATGCTGTCCAAGCGAGCCATAGAGTACACTGCCTTATAGTGAGTCATCATATGGTACTCCCTTGTTATAACTCTGATCATGGGAGCCATACTGCCTTATAATCAGATTGCTTATCATGAAGTACATGATAACATAAATTGTTATAATAAAGGCATTATAGTGAGGGAGTATACAAATGAAATACTGCTTCTTCTAACAGTCAATTCTTGCTTTACTCAAATAACATTTATCATATTTGTAAAGATAGTTCTGATTATATCCCCCACCCCCACCTTGGTCCAATTCTTGCGATGTAATTCTTAGCCAGCTTCATAGTCCAGGCATTCTTGCTGATGTATTACAGCTGTGATCATCTTATTCTCACATTCCTACGTGTGTAGAACAAAGACAGGAAATACCAAGGGTCTTTAATTAAGTGACTGCTATGTTTCATCACATGACCTTCTACTGTGAACATAATACATGCAAACTGACCCCAAAATCGCTACAGATTCCTTTCCCAGTAATCAAGATAAATGTTAACTGCAACATACTAGGGGCCCCGAGTGGCCGAGTGGTCTAGAGCGCTCTTTGTTACGGATCACTGCCATCTCACCTCTGTCTGCGGCGGTTCGAGTCTAAGATTCAGCCAATGTGGGCATGTGAGAAAGCTTGCCAGTAGCTTCTTGTGGGTCGGTGGTTCTTTCCAGGGTTTTCCAGGTTCTTCCTCCACCATTAATACTGGCTGCCATGTATAGCCTATCGTGTGCTGAAAAATGGCATTAAACCCCACAACTACAACAACAGCAATATACTAAAGCATGCAGCATCTTAAGTCTGTTTCCCATAAACAGGATAAAATTTAGTGCTAATAGATGTAGCCAAATGTACTGGTACAGATGATGATGTCCAGTTTTGAATGAAAAAGCTGCTGTTGTAATTTTTCATGATCTTTATTATTATTTATGAAAGGAAAAATCACTTCTTGATCAAATCTAAATGAAGGACTATATCATCTCTTTTCTTCTAATTAATATCAGGGATCTAAGTGGACTTCATCTTTTTATCTCTTCACATATGTATCTTTACACAATCTGTCTTAACTCATTAACCCCTGGCACCACATTTACGCGTCAGGAGGTAGTAGCCTACTGCCGAACTCTGTAGCTTCAAGGTCATGTATGATACACTAAAGTGGGTGGTATTATAGAAAGGTAGACAGATGTAGCTCTACAATAATACCAAATAATCTGGACGTTTTATTTGAACTACAAAATACAGAGGGAAAACCTAAATTTTTGGACCTGATTTTTTTTCCACCCAAAATTTGCCCATGGTCGGAATCCGATTTTGTGTCCATATTTTAGACTTTTTGGCCTTAGATCTAATGCAGACCAGTCTGAACTACACACAGACAGGTGAACCATAGCAAAAAGTAGGATAAGATGGGCATTTGAAATAAAGAGTGGTCTCAATATAAAAATGATGGGTCTGTTAAGCAAAAAAAACAAAAGAACTCCAACTTTTACCCTTCTGCTCATGCGCAAGTGAAATAGCCAATGAAAAATAATGTTTCGAACACAACTAGGCATTAGTTGAATGGGAAATCTCTTGGAAGTCGATGTATTAGGATGTATTCAGAAATAGCCCCCAAAATGTGTTTCCTACTCACATTTCAGGCGAAAATGACAAAAACCTCCAGGGGTTAATGAGTTAAGTAGACTGATCAGATGCTGTGGATTGTCAATAACTCTTCAAAATTCAAGCAATTTTTCAATGTGTATAAACATCATTTAAAGTTTACTGAATTCTTATAAACCTAACCTTCAATGTTCTATCATAAGGTAGGGAAATTTTCAACAGGTTTTACTTTGTTTTAAAGTCACAGTACAACATTTTGACTTTGACCCTCATTTTTAGTTCTGGAATGTGAAAAAAAAGCAAATTTGTAAGCAAATTGTGCTTCTCTGACAATACTTACCCAATCACATAAATGTTAGGATATAAGCCTGCTATCTTGTGAATCAGGCCCTATTAAAAGACAAAAATCATCTTTTCCCAATCATGTAGACAAAGGGCATTAACTCTTATCGATTACCTCCCTTTGCCACCGCCAGGTGTTGCTAGTTTTTAAATTGAGAAGTATACTAATGAGGATGCTTTCATGGTGGTTTGATTGGGAGGGTTTTATCAACAAGTTCCCTGTTCCATTGTTCACTCCTCCAATAACTCTCCGGAAGTCTACTTCAACATTTCTTGGTACAATACTTTGTAATTGGCATCAAAGAAAATAACTATTGTAAATCAAAATACTACATGGTGCTGGTAAGTTGATAGTAATTACATTGTCATAGTTTTAAAATAATTCAGCACCTTATCATTTTGTGAATTGCTCATGTGTGATAGATTCATTTATTTTTAATTATTTATTTATTTCATGTGTATATGCTGTAGGTCTTCTTCTTCTGGTCATACATTTAGTCATCATGTCTGATTAAATTACAAGAACTTACAGAGATGTAACTTTGTTATTTCTCCCATATTCCAACAAAAGTTATTCTATAGATGAAGTTGATCAGAACAATCCAGTTGATGATGAGGTCCATAATCTTGGTAAAAATCCAAGGGCTGATGCTGAGGCCAAACAGTCAGGACTTGAACTGTAAGCCAAGTCACAGTAAGCAAAATAATAGAGAAAGGCATCCTTTTCATGATCTGATGGTACATCCATGAAGAGGAACGAGGAGGAGAGGGGAAAAGGATTGGATAAGTGAAATCCAAAGCCCCTCCAACATGACCTGGATGATCTAATCATTCTATGGGATAAGGGTGATCTGGTGAGACTAAAGTTGCAGGAGGTGGTTGTGAGCAGTGGGGAAGGTATGTTAATGTCTAGAGTTAGAAGGCTTGAAGGCAGAGAAACTTGTTTTCTTGCCACCCCTGTATGGTTGCCTCATAGCTTGGTTAGAATGTTGTCTCCTGGCAGTCTCCTGGTAGTGGACTGGGATCTGTATTGCACATTTGACTGAAAAGATCCCTTGTCCCTAGTCCTCTTATCGTCCCTATGCAGTGACAGTTTTGAACGCCTGAGTTGAGTGGCAAGTTGGAGGGGCAGTTCCTGAACTGCATGCCTCCAAACTTCTTCAGTTTCTCCTCTAAAGAGTATGGGTGACCCAAACCAGGTCATCCATAAAGCCAGGGTATGATGAGGCTTGATCGATATGGACTGAAGACAGGAGTCACTTCTTATCAGGTCTAGGTTGACAGAAGCAGTCAACACATTGGCCATGTCATCTCTAAAGTGTGATCATTGCTAGACTTCTCTGCAAGTCAGACAATTGCCAATGAGGCCAAACCTAACACTGAAGATGTAGTGACTACATTCCAAACTAGTTTTGATGTGGCATGGAAAACATTTGTGTCCACTTAATAAAACAGTAGAGTGGACATGTGAACTCTGCTAGATTTTTGTCAAGGGCTGGCAGATCAGCACTTAAGGTATCAGAGTGAGTTTTGTACCAACAAGATGAGAATGTTGCCAGAACTTATTCCCTGGGTCACCAATTCTATCCAATGATCTCCTTAATTTTAGCTGAAAGGAGAAGGAGCTGAAAGGATGGCATCTCTTTCTCCTCATCGAGTTCTATAGATGCTTTAACTTTATGGTCTTGAGTAGCAGTAGGAGGTGGAGGGCATTCTGCAGTTGCCTACACCCTTTAAATTTCCTCAACTCCAGCCTTGCAGCTAAATTTTGTCCACTTCAAATCCGATCTGAGTACGGCTAATTTATAGGAGCTGTGTCACACTCAGTGTGTGTCAGGTCTGATCTGAGAATGGCTGATCTAATGGAGCTGTGTCACACTTGGTGTGTGTCAGGTCCAATCTGAGTATGGCTGATTTATAGCTGTGTCACACTCAGTGTGTGTCAGGTCCAGTCTGAGTATGGCTGATTTAATGGAGTTGTGTCACACTTGGTGTGTATCAGGTCCAATCTAAGTATGGCTGATTTATAGGAGCTGTGTCACACTCAGTGTGTGTTAGGTCCAATCTGAGTATGGCTGATTTAAAGGAGCTGTGTCACACTTGGTGTGTGTCAGGTCCAATCTAAATATGGCTGATTTATAGGAGCTGTGTCACACGCAGTGTGTGTCAGGTCCAATCTGAGTATGGCTGATTTATAGGAGCTGTGTCACACTCAGTGTATGTCAGGTCCAATCTGAGTAAGGCTGATTTAAAGGAGCTGTGTCACACTCAGTGTGTGTCAAATACGATCTGAGAATGGTGATTTATAGGAGCTGTGTCACACTTAGTGTGTGTCATGTCAGATCTGAGTACAGCTAATTTATCAGGGCTGTGTCACACTCAGTGTGTGTCAAGTCCTGACATGGCTATTCTTGCAGCTCTGGATAAACCATACCAGGCGGCATCGATAATTCAATTCTGTCCTCTTGAAAATGTCACTAACTCTTTCATGGGGATAACTTATGCACATATGTCACTCAGCACTGCCAGTATGGCCAGCTGGTTTTCCTGGCATAAGTTTGGTCTGGATGCTCTCATTATAAAAGACAGTCTGGCTATTACCAGTAATAGTTGCTCCTAGGGCCAGGCTAGATAGAAATTTTTCACTGAAATCTCCGTCATAGTAAAAGCATGTCACCAATGGCATGACTAAATGGATGGATCTGTCCCTAAGATCCCTTTAAACAATAGTTAGCTATACCATTTTATCAAAACAGTCCCCATGCTGGGATGGCTTTATGGCCAGTGATGGAATGACTGTACTATAAAATGGATCAAATAGATCTGGAACAAACCCCATACATCCAGACTTACAGGCTGAAAGGCAATGCTCTGACAAGCAGGGTCACTGAGCAGCCTAAAATTGGGGGTTTGGGGACACTCCCCAGTGAGTCAGAAAAAGGTGTGGAAGTGAATGAGGGAAATAAAGGTAATACCTGGCCTGATGTCATTAATTGTGTCATTGTTTCCTAGACCAGATGATGCATCTGTTGAAGGTGGATGGTTGTACCATCTCAACATTGTTCTCCTCCAATGCCATTGATGTTACTGTGGCTGATGGTTGCAAGCAACGACCTTTAGGTGAGGGGGAGGGTCCCCCACAAGACCTGCAATTGAGGTTGATTTGGACGTATACTGAGAACATGAACATAATCCTTCCTTGATTTATTCTGTGTTTCCTTCCCTTTTGAGGCCTCTTAGACTACTGTAGCCCAGACTTCCTATGTCCACTTACAATACTTGCTGCATGGCACAGACAATGTATACATAGTACATGCAATACAAGAGTCATGGTTGTCTCCCTTTCCTTTGAACATTATGCATTCCATACATTTAGCTGACATACCACCGAAATGACAAGAAGAGAAAACAAAGCATAAATTAGCAACTCAGCATGTGACTAGCCCACTAACATCCCTGTTACTAACAGAGTAACAAAAATAGTGTCACATTAACTTGTAAATGACAACATGAGTTCAATTATATTTAAAATGCTCTTAAATAAATGAAGTTCATAAAGGTGACAAAGTCACTCAAATTTGGAAAAAAAATGTAAAAATAATGTATACAACCTGTAGAATGAGTAGTCCAATACAATCAAATCCAATTTAAAGTTACACACTCCAATTTTTACATTAAGATGGCTTGGAAAGCATGAGGTGTAATGTATGTGTTATCTGTACAGCAGTGAAACTTAAAAACTAGAGACACCAGGTGGTGGCAAGGGGAGATAATAGGCAAGAGTTATTGCTCTTTATATATATATATATATATATATATATATATATATATATATATATATATATATATATATATATATATATATAAAACATAGACAGGAAAAGATGGTTTTCATCTTTTATCAGGGATGGATTCGCAAAGTAGTGATTTATATACTAATGTGAATGTGATTTGAAAATATTTGAAGGAGAAATAATCCTTCGTTACACATTAGGGTTGGGCAGGATAATTCCAACCTCTTGATAGGAATTTAGCTTCAGACAGAGCTTCAGATTTTACACAAAATTCTGACCATCGGGTGGAATGTTCCTATCCTACACTGATGCATTTTGAGGACTTTCTTAGGCTACAACCCTTTGTTCTACTTAAAGGTGGATTCTTTCATAAACTAATTTTTAAATAATATTATGATAGTGTTCTTTATAGAACCTACCAATCCAAAACTAGATCTTACCACCAAAATACACTGATCTTGTCAAGTTTGGTTTGTTTAATTTTCATAAAACCCTAGATTCATCACACTGAAATTACAAGGGAGGGAATACTCTCAAACGTTCTTGTTTCAAATAATTTCATCTGGTAAGGCTTAGTTTTAACTAGGCATGTCCAAATTCTTCCAGAGCATGAGCCATAAGCCATATGATGTAAATCTATCAGAATTAAACCAGCTTGCAGGTCAGATGTATCTTGCAGGCTGTAAGCTGCACATACCTAATTTAAATTCTCTATTACATATTACTGCCATATCAACTGGTAAAAATTTAAATGCTGTCAATTAGAATTACTGAAATTCTAACAGATCTTATGTAAATCTTACAAATGAATCCAAATGTCCAAGTTATCAGGTCTACCTTGATGAAACTGTCCAAAGGTCATTTTGTTCTCAAAGACAGGGTTTTCAAGCAAGCGAGACAAATCTGATAAAAGACCTGTCTATGATGTGCCAAATCTGATGAAAGACCTGTCTATGATGTGTCAAATCTAATGTAACACCTGACTATGATGTGTCAAGTCTGATGTCAGACCTGTCAATCAGGCATATAACTGAACAATCAGATGCCTTTGCTGAGGTTTATATCATCCAAAGAGAAAATGCAATAGCTCATAATATCCATTCATATCCAAATCCTGTCTCTAACATGCATCTTGTTTTAACCCAGCTACCACTAAAGCTAAACTGTCCTCTCTACTTACAATTCTGCCATTAGCTCCGATGTCTCCCTTCTGACCTTGCACACCCTTGGCCCCATCAGTACCCTAGAAATATAATGCATATAGTTTGATAAATTAGCATGTTTACTATTATTATTTCAGCCATGCAATGAGGCTATTATACAACAGAGTTATCTGCCCATTATACAAGAGTTCTCTGCCCATTCTACAACAGAGTTCTCTGCCCACACAATAGGTGGTGTGTCAGTTAATACTTACTTCAAAGGCATTCAACAAACTACAGAGAAAATACTAATAGGACTTTGCAGTTTGGTCACCAAAACACATGAGCAAGAATTATAACACAGAAATGAATTTTTTTTTCAGGTACAAGGACGAATTTACTATGTGATAAAGAGAAAAAATGAATGAAAGAAATAAATATAAGCAATCATACTGTATCACAGTTTGTACCCTTTCAACAGAGAGTAATTAGTTGATTTACCAACATAGACTCTTATAATATGTACATAAACACAAACAAATGGTCACAGGCAATAATAATTTGAAAATTATAATACTGGGGAGATTGAAGGTTTATTTATGGAGAAGATCTCCAAAATGTAAATGTGTCATGTTTTTTGTAGAACATTACGTGCAGATTAAAAAGCCACTTCTATGGTGAAATTTACACCAACTGAATTCCCAAAATTTACCATCTAAATTAATGAAGAAATAGATTCTTCAAGATTGCCAAATGCAATACTTGAATAAGGCTCAGTTTGATTATATGTGACATCATTCTTAAACCAGCCTCTAATGTAGAAAAGTACAGATTTCACAGTGTTTTGAAGCAAACATGACATATTTTGTGTAGTATACAGTCACAAATTATGTAGAAGAAAAGAAAAAGGGCATTTCTTTCCTTTTTTAAAATCCTAAATGAAGATGCAGAAAGAGGGATCTATTGAGTATTCTGTGTCAAACAGGGAAATATTATGGAGTGCTTTCCAAGCAGGTCCTGTTACTTATTCTACAGTTTTCTGAATCACATACCTTATATACTTGCTTATAAGTCAAGTCAAAATGCAAACAACAAAGATCCTGATCTGCTATAGATTAATAAGCCTGCAGATCAGGGTCTATGTTGTTTGTTCTAAAGAATACTGACAACAAACTGCACAAACCCCGATCTGCTGGTGCATTATGCAATGGAAGGCCTGGGTCTGTCCAGTTTGCAGCTGGACTCTACTTATAAGTGAGCCAACAAGGTGTTTTACTTGATTATAGATGATGACTATCAGACTTTGTCACACAAAAGTTTACAGTAGATCATGTTTACTGTGTTTTTTTTAAAGAAATGTTGGAGTGTTTATCTTTTGAGAACAATATGTTTACATAGTTAATGGCCAATCAATAAAAAAATGTTTGTCTTCATGTAGATACACAATGATGTCACATGATATATCCAGTTACATATCGACGTCACATCAATGACTGTTATATGTCTGGTTACATATTAATGTCACATCAATGACATTATACTCTAATGATCACACCATTTTCAGCATTGATTTAACATAAGTGGACTACTTTAAATACTCATGTTACATACTAAATGTTCTTACTTGTCCCCAGGACACCTGATATTACATACTAAACTTAGTTGTCCCCAGGACACCTGATATTACATACTAAACTTACTTGTCCCCAGGACACCTGATATTACATACTAAACTTACTTGTCCCCAGGACACTGGATGTTACATACTAAATGTTCTTACTTGTCCCCAGGACACCTGATATTATATACTAAACCTAATTGTCCCCAGGACACCTCATATTACATACTAAACTTAGTTTTGCCCAGGACACCTGGAGACTTGATATTACATACTAAACAAACTTGTCCCCAGGACACTTGATATTACATACTAAACAAACTTGTCCCCAGGACACTTGATATTACATACTAAACTTACCTTTCCCCAGGACACGTGAACACCTAATGTTACATACTAAATTTTCTTATACCTAATTATACACACTAACCTTTTAATTGTCCCTAGGACACCTAATAATACATGCTACCTTTCTTACTTGTCCCTAAGACACCTAATGATACACACTAACTTTTTACTTGCCCCTAGGATACCTAATGATACATGCTACCTTTTCTACTTGTCCTTAAGACACCTAATGATACACACTAAATTTTTACTTGTCCCTAGGATATCCAATGATACATGCTAACATTCTTGTCTCAAGGACAGTTAATGATACACATTAACTTTTTACTTGTCCCTAGGATACTAATGATACATGCTACCTTTTTTTACTTGTCCTTAAGACACCTAATGATACACACTAAATTTTTACTTGTCCCTAGGATATCTAATGACACATGCTAACATTCTTGTCTCAAGGACAGTTAATGACACACATTAACTTTTACTTGTCCCTAAGACACCTAACGATACACACTTTCTTACTTGTCCCTTAGGACATCTTATCAATGTTTTCATTTTCATCTGTGACACAAGTTAGCATCTGCTACTCATGACAGCATTCCTGCATTCATTTAATTAATTTACTCATCATCACTTACTGCATTTCCTGAAGGACCAGGCAGCCCCAGAGGGCCAGGTTCTGCTGATTCTCCTTTTTCTCCCTTTTCTCCTTTTAGACCCTTGAAGGTTTTGTGCTCTGGTTGTCCTATCACCTCAGTGGGTCCTGGAGGGCCTGGTTCACCCCTGTCACCTACATCCCCCTGCAAGCAACAAGAATTGCTTCAATGTCAAAAGGAAATATCTTACAAAGCAATAAAAATAAATTATCTGAGAAAAGAACAAACAACTGCTACAATTCTAGACACACACACACACACACACACACACACACACACATGCACCCTTATTAAAGATATCAACAACTTGACCAATATAAATTTGAAACAATGCTTTCATCCAATTTTTCCTTAATTAAGGTGGTAATATACAATTTCAGACCCTGAATGACGTCAATCCTCTCATCCATGGATCTAATCTAAAATCCAATAGTCAGCATCAGTATTTATCAAAACCATGGAGTGAGGTAAATGGGTGTTTTAAAATGTCCATAGAACAATGGACTGACTAAAAGAAACGATAAATGTAGTGCTCCACATTTTCAGTTTTTTTTTTAATTTTTAAAATATCTTGGAATTTAACAAGTTTATTTTCCATATATTAAAACCAGGAAGAAATTGGGTTAAAAAAATTAAAAAGAAATAGTAAAAATGGAATGATTTTATTTTCCTAATTAATAATATACACATTTCAGCCCATGCTTACCTTTTTATTTAATGAGTTGATGTATTTTTAAATTCAGCACCACATTTAATGGAAATGACAAAACAGGGGAAAAACATCAAACATTTGATTTGCTGACTACCATCCTGTGTCCATGTATACAAAATCTTGCAGAAATTGATAAAGCGATCAGTTGGAAAAATTAATATACTAACAGTCTAAGTCAATGTTAAATTTCACTTACTATATATATTCACTTATAGGTTGAATCAGACTGCAAATAACATACACCCTTTCTGCTGCCATTTGATGTGCATGTGCGATTTGGACTTTTAAAGTAGCTTTAACAATTTTTCAGTCATATCGCTATGACGTCTGCAGTGTGACAGTTTATAGTGCTGTCTAGCGCTGGGGCATCATGCCACAGACATTTAGCTTCATTTCCCACCCAGTCACATTATCCTGACACAAGGCACACCAGTCCTAGCACTAATCTCTTAACAGTGAGTGCCAAGCAAGGCAGCTATGAGTACCATTTTTATAAGTCTTTGGTATGACTCAGTTAGGGTTCAGACCCACAGCCTCCCACATCCGAGGCTGATGTTCTAACTACAAGGCCACCGGAACTGTCTCATGTAATGTGCCAGCAGATAATGCTTCCTGTTGATTGTTCTGCTGATTACTACTAACAAGCTGCATAGACCTAGATCTGCTGACATATTTCATAATGGTAGAGCTGGGTCTGTGAAGTCTGCAGCTGGACTATCATTATAAGTCAGTACATAGTATGACCAGAAATGTAAGAGAATTTATCTGTTGACAGAGGTACAAGCATTTTTTTGTAATTCTAAAACACCCACTTAATGGCAAGCATCTCATTTGTATGCAAACATTTTACTTTGTTTTCCAATAAAATAGTTAAGAGACAGTTTCTAATTTTAACTTCAACCAAAAGCCTCTGACACCTTTTTCATTATATTGTCTTTAAATCAATTTCAAAACTCTTTCCCTGTCCTGTTTTTTCCTTTGCATTCACTAAGTCTAATAATCCAAACAGTGTTAAACGTTTTACATCCACCATTAGCAACTGACCATTTACATTTTGGTGGGGGGGCCCTTGATTTTCCTTTGAACAAGGATATCTTTTTCTTTCCCCTGAAGATAATTTTGTTTCCACCTTCAGGAAATACCACCCACCCCCCCCAATTACAGGCACACAAGAAAAGGACTGTCTCTTCATGTCATGTGGTTGCTATAACAGACAAGTCACAATCTCTTCATGTCATGTGGTTACTATAACAGACAAGTCATAATCTCTTCATGTCATGTGGTTGCTATAACAGACAAGTCACAATCTGCTATTTAAAAGTAATTACTCGGTCAGATTCTCCCTGAATGACTACAATTATGACTATGGAAGTTAGTCAGATATAGGTTTTGATATTGATGCAGAAAAAAAAAAGACTCATAATGTATAGGATTTTATTGATTGGAGACCTAGACAATAAAAACTATTGCAAAAAATTATGGTTGGTCATACAATTTCAATGGCATGATGGGAATGATTACTCTCATTAGTTTAAAACGTACCAAATATGTTTCAGTGAAAAATAATTTTACAACAATAAATGATCATATTTTCCACTAAAACCTTCAGTAGATAACAAATATGTACAAAAAGGTTTAAATGGTTCAACTTTATGTTGAACTTAACACATAAAACACTGCTTTGAAATGTACAGGCAGGCCTATTCACATGGAATCGTTTAGGTAACATGTTTTGTTTATATAGCACACTGCACTGTGTGGTTTTTGGAACATGTATAGCAACTAGCTGCACAGCATCACATGCCATGGGGTAAAGAGTTAACCTGGTTCTAATTTATGCAAACTTTGCTTTTCAAGATTTTTTTGCAGGATATCTTACTATAACTCTCAGAAATTTGACATGGATTAAGTGAGCTTACCAAATATTCTGTTCAACAGGATGTTATTTTTTCATATGATATCTAGGAGTATATGCTTATCAGTATTTTTATTTGGAATGTAATGTTTATCCTGTTAGATAAAGCCTTGCACACAATGCTTGCTGAGCCATAGCTTTTGAAAAGTCTGTTATCAGATGCCTATAACATTTGAATACCTCTCTCTCTCACATCACAAACTTTTCCACATAACATATTGATATATTATTATTCATGATAATTGCAAAGTGCTTTGACATGAGGTGCTGATTAGTTTTCGAAAACATCAAAAAGAATACTAATTTATTACCGTATATACTTACATAAAAGCCCAAATGCAAACAACATAGACCCTGATCTGCCATCGCATAATGCACCAGCAGATTAGGCTCTATATTGTTTGTTCTACTGATTACTCGTAACAAACTGCACAGATCCAGATCTGCTGGTGCATTATGTGATGGCAGATCTAGATCTGTGCAGTTTGCAGTTGGACTTGACTTAGGAATAGCATTTCTTTTAAATGTGTGCATCTATAGCTTAGTTTGTTTTCCAAATTTTGTTGGTAAATGAACATTAAATAATCTGAGGAATAAAATATGAAAAAAAATACCATGAAAAATTATGGATACCCAACTTTTGCAGTTTTCATCCCCAATTTCATTCTTCAATTTTGCAATTGTGCACAGTCTTCTAAAAGTGCAGACAAAAATGATTTTGTGAACAATCTGTTGTCATCTTTAAACACACATTTATACATCAATTCAATCCTATTCAGAGAAATTTAGACCTTCAGAATATTTCATTTTCAGATACCTTTGATCTTCTCAGCTAAACAAATTGTAGTCATTTATTACACATTTTTCATTGTAACAATTACAGCTTATTCCTAAGGTCAACCAGTGATGATTTTTTCCAGAAAATGGCAATGTACCAGATGACAAAACTGGGACTTGAAAATGGTATAGACACTGTCGTTTGAAGATTACATAACCTCTCACTCATTTTAAATTGTCACATCTATAAAATATTTTCCTGTATTAAACACAGACAAGGCTGATATAAAAGCTAAAGTTTTGCATGCTTTTGCCAACCATCTGATGCCAGAGTATTTCTGCTTACAGGAAAACAGTTTTTGATGTGAATGAAAATTTTGTAACTTCAGAAATCTGTCCATTGCAGCACAATGTTGGCAGTGGTACGAGGTTAATAATGGGGCTACCATCATAGTAACCATAACAATGTAAAACAAACAATGGTAATAAGTGAAACTGAACGTTCGACAGACAGGGCATGTATTCAGGGCATTCTAGAATTGAATTTTGCAGCAGGCATTAACTTACTGAATCTCCCTTGGGCAGCTCTGCAGTGTCTCCTATTGGACCTGGTGGGCCAGGTTCACCTGGTGGGCCTCTGGGTCCCTAAGTACAAAGATAGTAAACATGAATTTACAAAACAGTAGCATGGACACAATGAAAGTACCACAAAATTAAGCAATTTTATTGGATTAAATATTGTAATTTTACGAATTTAAAGCTCTACTATGTACAATCTAAACTTGTCATTCACCTGCAGACACATGGAGCTAAACAAATATATCATTTTGTACTCAAACTGAATTAATATCCTGCACACTATGGCACACTACAACATTTTGATTCACCAATATTGTTGCACATGATTCTTTTTCCTTGAAATCCTAAAATGGATTAGCAATGATTGTGGATACTGCACATTGTTCCATGCAAAGTCTGGAGACTGCACATACAAAATTGTCTCAGAAACTAAGTTACAGGCAAGAAGAGTCCCTTGTTGTGACTGCTGGCCAAGAAGAATTGTACAAATAAATGACAATTCCATTTCATTTCTTCTCTTCTTTAGAAGTCTTGTTTACCATTAATTATTGAAATCATCTGAAATATTTTTTTACAAATCCCAACACATGTATGGTCTAAATAAATTATATCATGTTTAAGCTATCACGTTCACAAGATGCAACAAGGAAAACAATTTGAATCATGACCCAGGGCTTGAATTTAACACTAATTTCTTTGCAGCAAGAAGGACTAGTATACTAAGAAATTTACTAGTCCTGCCAAATCTTTACTAGTCTCGTCCACAAAACAATGTCACACATTTGTATTGAGATTAACAACAATTTTATTTCATAAATAGCATTATCATATGAAATGCAGAAGTATAAATCCCGCTTCAAATCATCAATCAGTCAATTCACATTTATTGTTTCTCAAGATAATCTGGATCCAATTCCAGAAAGGGATCATGGTGTCCTTTCTTGTCCTCCATCTGCACTCTGGGTCCATTTGGGGTTTGTTCTGGTCTCCTTACCTGTCTCCCTGAAACATTCCACAAATGTATTGCTGTTGATGGATCATATGCTGGAATATCATTTGTATGAAACATTATAAAGAGTAGGTCGGACAGAACCCAAGGCTGCAAACATGATCCCCAGTCACTCTTCACCATTTTCATCTCTGAGAAACCCCTCTCAGCATCAGCAGAGTGAGCTGGGATTGTCAGGATAAGGTCATTTTCAATGTCAGAATTTTCTTGCAGTCAGCAGCATATGATTTTACTACTGTGGGCCAAGTCTGCAAGAAACCTTGCTTCATTCACACCTTTAACAAATTTCTGCCTTTCACTTTCAGCCATGTAGTGAGTAAATGTAACAACCTGTTTATCATTCCTGTAAGTCTCTCCAACACCAACTCCTTTCATCTCATCCAGCTGACACATTCATACAAAATCAGTGAAGGGTCTTCTGTTCTTTACGATAGCATGTGCATTTCTAGAAAAATTAACAAGCCAGTCAAACACATCCAGATTTAAACTTTCCAAGATCTTACCAGCGGTCGATTCTTCTGGTGGTATCTGCTTAGCTGCTTTTTTCTCTCAACTCTTTTTGTGTTGCCCACAGCTTTCATGTACACTGACTGATTCAATTTTAAAGTTCAAACAAACCGCAACAAAACTGGATGTTTTCTGTGTTTGTTTTTGCGAATTACGTACACCAGTTACACTGCATAATGTTCTTATCCTTATCATAATTCAGCCATTCCCTGTCTTTTGTTCATGTCTTCTGAAACGTTCGATTAAACTTTTCTCTATCTTAAGAATTATTACTCTCTTTTTCATTTTCATTCAACTTTTTTCTGGTGGCTGAATACCATCTGTAAAACGCCACATTTTGCCTGTCTTATAAGGAAGGAATTGTGCCTCGTTTTGAAATAAGAGATGTTACAGTATAGCTGATGCGAATTATTTTAAGTAAGAAAATGAATGGCACAATGTCCTTTATATAAGAAAGTCAGAGCAAGAAACATGTTTCAAAACACTAGCCTTTACCCCCCCCCCCCAATGAAATAGCCTCTCTCTAATAAAGACTTGACTTCAGCGGATGTTCTACATGATCAAAGCAGTGGCTATTGTAAACACTGTTATAAATTATTAGCATCAAAAGATAATGTTAGTTTCAGCTTGGAAAAGGTGTGTTCTCATCAAACAATGCCATCTTACTTGGCGCGTTGTATTTACCAGCTCTAATTACAGTCTCATCATTAATAGTGTAAGTTTGGTTATTGTTCCAAATTAATCGGACCTCAATGTATTGTTGAAATTAATAATAAGGCTGAAATTTTTCAAATCTTAGATGCCCATGCTCAGAGATTTTAATTCCCAACAAATGTACGGCATTCTGCTTGGATATCTCCATGTATATTCAATTATGTATTCATTAATGTAAGGGTAAAAATATAAAAACTATTCTTATCATCATAGAAAAAAAGTTGTATGGAAAGGATGTGTCAATAATGTAATCATAATAAATTGATCTAATGTGAGCAAAAATTTTTTCCATGTTCTCATGTGTTGTATATTGCGTTGTAGTTTGTTACTGAGGTCGAGCGAATGAAGTGCGATACCATGTCATTTTCTCATTTAATTCATTCTTGGATTAATTAGGATCAATTACCAAACTTCTGTTGTTAATGACGGGACCGTAATTTGCGCTGTTAAGCAAGATGCACAAAATCGGATGGCTTATTGTCATAAAAGTGCACCTTTCTGAAGCAGAAATTGACTTCATCTTCAATGCTAATATTTTATGACTGTGTTTACAATGGCCACTGCTTTGATTCTACAGAACATCTGCTTAAGTCAAGTCTTTATTAGGGAATGGAGTAAACAAACGCTGACTGTAAATGATAACTGAAACTTACTAGCCCATCAGACTATTACCATTATGAAAGTTGCTAGTCTAACAGGAAATCTACTAGCCTCGGGCTAGTGGACTACCGCTAATTTCGAGCCCTGTGACCTATGACCTTGAGCAATTGTACATGGTGGCAGATTATTAATAATGTTGGTCAAGAAGTCAACGTGCATCACCATATCTAAGCTGATTAAAATCCATTCATTATATTTAGTTGTTATTTATTTATATTGAATTCACAAACCATTATAATGCAAATCCATTTAATTTCTATTTGATTCCATGGTAACAATAGACTTTATTGCACTTTTCAAGATACATTTCAGACAACCCCAAAATGAGGTTTTATAAAAATCTATTGAAATTATTTTATTTTATGCTGTTCACAAGACAGCATTTAGGCCCTGAATAATAACCACTGACCTTGAAAATTGACTCTAAAACAGGCCTGAAAAAGCCACTCATTCACTCTTGTTCATGAGTGGCCAATTAAAAACTTTGTTAGTTTTGAAAAAGCTCAATCAGGCAAATGCAAATAATCAAAGCTCATTTTCAAATTAACAAAAAAAAAAACATAATGTGTTTTTCTAAGTTAATAGTGAATTATCCTAGTCTATGAAGACGAAACATGTTTAAAGGCAACAATTCTACTCCATAACACCAGCTCATACTGTATCATATACTTAAATGGCTACTCTTGTGTATCTAGTCTATTATCAACAAAAATGGCCACAAAGATAATTTACATCTAAAATTTTAATCTTAATCAGATTTATATCTAATATATCAGGAACAAATTAAAAAGTTGCACAGTGCCTATGTTAAAGAAAGGGTTTTTAAAACTGTCTGGTTACCTAGTAATTTACCTTTACTCCATCATTTAGTCATCAGATGAAGGATAATGAGGATGGGTACCAGTCAAAGTGGACTGGTTTGTCAAGCTAAATAACTCAGTTGAAACAAAAAATTTTCAAGTTTGGTCAAGTTCCTTTTGCATTAATTCAGTGTATTGTGTTCACAAGAGTTTTCAGTAAACAAATTATATATTATGTATCTTAGACCTTGAACCCAGGGTCATGGAAGGACTGTCATGAAACTCATCTGAGAATTCAGATTCAGGTTGAAATAAACCTACATATTGTTAAGTTTGATGACAGAGGAATGAGGACAACCATGTGACAATGTAACTTCAAGTGGCCTTAAGCCATTAAAGCTTAAAATTTGCCACTGAAAACCACAGCAACAACAATGAAATAAGATACGTGCATATCTAACTGTACAGAAATACTTTGCATACAAATCCAAAATTAAGGTAACATGCTAAAAAAATAAATATTTATGATGAAAGTTTCCCTCCTACCTGAAGACCTGGATCTCCTGTCATTCCCCTTGGACCAGGACGACCATCAAATCCTGGCAAACCCTGAGTAACAAAAAAAAAAATATAATAATAATAATAACAATTGTTCACACATGTATAATCATAAAATATTAGGGACACATACAGCTTTAAACTGAAATGCTCTAAATTCCTTATATATTATTCTGTATAACAATGAAATATGATACCACAGGTCACACACAAACTTGATTCTACCCAGACATGATTGTCTTCCATCAAAAAAGCTGAAAATTTTTAAGGGGGGTTTAAGGGTTTACCCCAAATGAAGTCTCGAGGGGCAGCCCCTGTCCAAAAACGCATTTTACAATCATAAAAGCACTGCTTCTGGCGCAACTTATAAACATAAAAAAAAAAAAATCATTTAAAATAATAATAAACTTACCAAAAATGTTCACCAATATTATTGATGCTGAAGTTAAGTCACAATAATTTGTCAATTTTTGCAGCAAATATATTATACTTCTCTCTTTTCAAAACAAATCTGTGAAATAAACACCCAAGTACATCAACTATATACAAATAATCCCATACATTCACTTGTCTTTTTCTCCAGTTGACACAACCTGTTGATATGCCAGTCAAGCTCTTTTTGCAGCTATTGGCAAAGATTTGTTTAGCCTTCCTCTTTGTCACCACTGACTTTTGTGGCACAATATACAATCATTTCTTTTCCATCTCAATGAGAGCCTTTTTCCTTTCAAGCTGGTGTTGTTTTGGCTACATGCAGTGCGCATATTCTGACAGAGGACTACATCTGTTCTCTCATGCAAGAAATCTTTCTTCTTACAGTATTTAATTGCACTCTTTCCAGATGCCTTCCAAGCTTCAATTATTCTCTATGCAGCTTCTTTTGTAGGTGCTCTTCCAAACTTTTCCAACCACAATTACCGTAATTCAGATCTTTATTGCAGAGCTCAAAAAATGCCAGGCCTCTAGCATTCAGTTTTCTTATAAACTGACCAACTAAGTTTCTGTCAACTTTTCACTCCAGCCATTCCCATTTCCATACGTTTTTTTAACCTTTATCTAAACTTTTTGTGTCATGGTCTCTCTCAACAACTCAAGACACCATATTTTGCAAGCATGCTTCTTCTTTCCATTGCCATCAGTTTCCATTACACAAAGATTCATTGGATGAATTAAAACCTTTGACCAATCAGAATACTCTTTATGAAAGTCGTGTGCTAACTAATATATGGAACAAATAATTTACAAGGGTTATTGCAGAGTGAGACTGGACAGACCGTTTTAAAAAACCCAGATTAGAGATGATATTAAAAATGGACTATATCAAGAAAAATCTGATTCAAGACAGGCGAAAAGCAAAATTCCACGTTAAAACAGAAAAATCATGTCTGTACACCTAATGTAAGATGGGCTATGTAAAAATAGGAATAACTCATGTAAGCAAGAATAATACAAGTTGTCCCATGTATTGTGAGACAAATCCCTGAGAAGGGATCATAATATGTTAGCACAAATGCAGGTAAACAGCTGAACCATGGAAAGAAATAAGTGTCATACAAATTGTGGGATCTTTGGAAGATTTGGTTTTACATGGACAAGCTTGGCGCAAATGTGGAAATGTGGCAAAAAATGCAGATAACATATGATGCTAAACCAAACGAGAAATAACAAATTACATGATGTCATACAATGTCAAAGTAATGATGGACCAATCAATCAACTATCATGATGTCATGTGATTAAGTTAACAGTATAGTGTGAGATGAGATACAGATTTTTTCCATTGGCATTCCATCTGGAATATCTCTATCTGTCTCTGATATCAAAAAGATCTTCAAGAAGATTATAAGGAGACTGTTAAATTGTGTCAAATCTGGCATCTAGTCAGTTTGATATTTGCATTTTGTGGGAAGTTGGTGGCAAATTATGTGCCTAATTGTTTGATTGCAAAATCTCCTTATGGTGTCTTATTCACAGAAATGAACTGATTACTGAGACCAATAAAATATTGTGAATTTTAGAACCATTTTTTGCACTGATTATTAGTGGAATTATCTTCTTTTTGCTTCAATGGACCACCTGGCATATGCTCTTTCATTTTGGTAGGGCTAAGAATAGAATACATTTCGCTTGATTTAACAGGTTCCCACATGGGATTGTCCTGTAAACAACAAAATCTGGAGATTAAATCTCTTTAAGAATTAAAATGGCTTTAGATAAAGGAATTTATGTATCTTATACTGTACGGGCACTGAATATTTTGCATACATCTTTATATCTGGTTTAGCAGCCATTATGGGGTTCTTTTGAAGTTAATTTATGGTAATATCTCATCTTACCTCCAAACCATCAGGTCCAGGATCTCCCTCGCCACCCTTGTCACCAATTATGATTCCAGTGAAATCTCCTGGTTCACCCTGCAGATAAAAATGATTTTAAAAATATAGACCAAGACATAACTGTACCTGAGGAAAAACAAACATAACATCATAGCTGCCAACCTTCCAGGCTCACAATTAGTGAAAATAGGGATAAAAAGTCGTGAATTTGGACATGAATTAGTGAAAAATACCATGACAATAACTCCATCCACTCTGACCGTCAATACAACACTATATCAAGATCGCAATATAAAACTAAAACACTACATATATGCAGAAATATTTATTTATCAAGACATGATACTGTGGCAGACTTGAACTTCCTCAACTGCTTGATCGTAAATTTGTTTTCTAAACAGTTCAGACTTCTTGCCTGCTGGTTGATCTTGGTGACTAAAATTGCTGACAAATTTTTTGCAGCTAAGGAGGCCCTAAAGTCTGTCTTATTTCTCCTCACTAGAGAAAATACTCTTTCACTGTCACTGTTGCTGTGAGGAATGCACAGGAGCTGCAGCACTTTTGGTTCTTCCACAGGAAAATTTGGAAGCGATTTTCGAGTCTGGGAACATTTGTTGGAACAAATGTTTAGCATGGTCTCCAGCTGATAAAAGTAGATTGTGTTCGAGAAGAAAACTCACAAATAATGCTTCAGCGTTGGTAGCTTGCAGGTCTTCCGCCGATGGCTTAAAATATTCCAGAGCTGAAATCTGCAAATTGTTAATTTCCCAACTTCTACTTGTTTTTTGCAACCGATGTGCTTCCTCACATCGTCTCTGCGATGGCACACTGAGTGCAAAAAGCATGATGAATATCAATGTTTAATGGCAGAATGCACGGCCAATTTTTGATATATTCCAAATTAAACTTTTTGAGCAATACATTTATTTTGCCTTGGTGGTTAAGACATTTTCAAAATCTTACATGCGATGCTGAACGGTAACTCATATCAGTGTTGGTGATGCATGCACGGAGCAAAATTCCGGTTTGGCCCCAGTTTCTCTCAAAAGCATTTGTAAAACTACTCTTATACATATAGATTAAAAAGGCTAAAATGCTTGCTACTGGGCCAGCTGTACTAATGGGCTGTAGATCTACTAATATCATGACCAGCAACACCGGACCATTTCGGCAACTGCGAATATCACGACTAGCACTTAACAGGAAATCAGTTATTTTATTAAAGATTTAAAATAATTGAGAATTAGAGAATTCATTAATTTTTGGCTTGCGGCGTGAATCCGTGAATCACTGAAAAAGTTGTGAAATTCACGCCAAATTCGTGAGGGTTAGCAGCTATGTAACATGACTGAAAATTCAAACTGAATGGCCAAATGAAGTAACCATGAGATCAGAAGCAAAAGGAATTTAAATTTTCAATTTCAAACACAAATTTTAGTCTGGTTGAGGTACCCACCTTACTCTGGCTGGCTGAGAATGAACTTCAAATACAAACCCTATCTTCAGCTGACAAGTTTTGAAACCTGGCAAAGCTAATTGGTGATGTGACCATTATTAAAATGATTGACAGCTAAAGTGTAATGCAACACCTTTGAATGTTGAACTAATTTACTAATGAAAGTTACAAGCTAAACTCACACTTCTGTTTCCTTCTGTCATCTATCTAAATTTGATAGTTTCCTTGTGTTCATCTATCTAAATTTGATAGTTTCCTTGTGTTCATCTATCTAAATTTGATAGTTTCCTTCTGTCATCTATCTAAATTCCTTGCTCAAAATGTATTATGAACATGGATGAATACGATATGTACTTGATTACAAGTCAAGTCAAACTGCAAACTGCACAAACCCAAATTTTCCAATGAATAATCCACTGGCATATCTGGTCTGTGCAGTGTGTTAGGAGTAATCAGCAGAACAAAATAACGCAGACCTGATCTGCAAGTGCATTATGCTATGGCAGATCAGGATCTTTGTTATTTGCAAAATGACTCTACTTATAAGCAAGTAGACACAGTATATTTACCTTTGGTCCTGAGAATCCAGGAAGCCCTCTGGGTCCAGGAAGACCTGGCAAACCATCTCGCCCTGGGTTTCCAGCCAACCCCTGTAAAGAAAACAATACATTTATGACACATGAGGTTTTCAATTGAAAATGGCTTGCACTTGCAGACATGCAGTAGGTTCATGTCAAGCAGATACAATGTAGCATGATGTGGCCAAAACAGATTTAAATATTGCAAATTTTCCGATGTAATGAGTATATATTGTACATCACTCCCTCACTATAAGGGCCTTTATTAACACAGTTTCTGTTACAAAGCATATATTGTCATGGATCCCATCTTAACAAGTTACAGTAAAATTATATGTATGGTGTTAGACAGTCTCACAATAAGGCCCATCATTATAACACAGCTCCTGTTATAAGGTGGGTGTGATAATGAATCCCATTTCATTAAGTGGTAGTAAAATTATATGCATTATGTACTTCATTATAAGACACTACAAGGCCCATCATTATAACACAGCTCCTGGTATAAGGTGGGTGTGCTAATGAATCCCATTTCATTAAGTGGCAGTAAAATTATATGTATTATGTACTTCATTATAAGACACTACAAGGCCCATCATTATAACAAAGTTTCTATTATAAGGTGGATAAGATCATGGATCCCATTTCATCAAGTGGTAGCAAAATGATATGTATCATGTAATTCATTATAAGGTAGTCTCAGTATAAGGTGGTATACTCCAAGGTTTGCATGAATGGCATTATAATGAAGGAGTATTGTGGTTATTTTGTTCCTAATTTAACCAAAACTCCATTTTTATGTTTTAAGGAACAAATTACCATCATCCTTCAATTAAAAAGTTACGACGGTCCCAAAATTAACAAGTTACCTTGGGCCCTTAATGAACAAATTACCCTGGTCCATTAGGGTTTCTTTTACAGTAGCTGTAATATCTATATAAGTTACAAGGTGATGTACAACAGATTTCATACCATTGCTCTCCCTGATACAAACAGCCTGTGGCAATCATTTTATGCAGAATGTTTGCCCACATACTGGTAGATGTTTGTTGTGTTAAATTTCTCAAAATCGTTGAAGTAACCAGCTCAGATTCAACAGTACAAGGCTGGATTAGTTCAACAATGTAAGAAGAAACATTTCTGAGTCATAAGAGTGGAGAATTAAAATATGCCAGATTAGTAGAAAGCTTTACACTGAGAAACAGCTGTCTTCTACGGTTATATTGTTCTAATTTCAGTATTAGATAATGGCTGCACCATGTAATCATAAAATGTGAAGATGCTTTCTTTGCTAAAAATTCCTGTGTAGATACTTAAGTTTCAACTATACAAGTATCTGAAGCATATACAAGAGTGATTTATGCACTAATAATCAGAAATTACCTAACTAACCTGACAGAGATGTGAATGACTCATACATTAATAATCAGAAACTACCTAACTAACCTGACAGAGATGTCAATGACTCATACATTAATAATCAGAAACTACCTAACTAGCCTGACAGAGATGTCAAAGACTCATACATTAATAATCAGAAACTACCTAACTAGCCTGACAGAGATGTCAATGACTCATAC
This sequence comes from Sinohyriopsis cumingii, assembly GCA_028554795.2. Taxonomy (NCBI): domain Eukaryota; kingdom Metazoa; phylum Mollusca; class Bivalvia; order Unionida; family Unionidae; genus Sinohyriopsis; species Sinohyriopsis cumingii. The sequence continues at coordinate 102,665,796 of CM068828.1, read as the reverse complement.
ATTAATAATCAGAAACTACCTAACAAACCTGATAGAGATGAGACTGACTCATACATTATTAATCAGAAACTACCTAACTAACCTGACAGATCTGAATGACTCGTACAGTATTAATCAGAAACTACCTAACTAACCTGATAGAGATGAGATTGACTCGTACAGTATTAATCAGAAACTACCTAACAAACCTGATAGAGATGAGACTGACTCATACATTATTAATCAGAAACTAACAAACCAAAGTGACAGATGAAAATGACTTGTACACTAATAATAAAAAACTGCTTAACCAACTGACAGAGATGGGAATGACTTGTACACTAATAATCATTAACTAACAAGCCAACCTGACTGAAGCATCATTCTTGAACAGATCAGGCAAATCCTGACAAGTTTAAATATTTTAAAAAGTCTGTTAAAAAAGTCTTAACTTTGCCAAAATTCTGACGATTTTAACCTGTGCCCAATGGATGTGGTATGGTGTAACAATAATAAATACATGTACCACTTAATACTTACATGTACCAGTTAATACTTACATGTACCAGTTAATACTTACATGTACCACTTAATACTTACATGTACCAGTTAATACTTACATGTACCAGTTAATACTTACATGTACCACTTAATACTTACATGTACCACTTAATACTTACATGTACCAGTTAATACTTACATGTACCACTTAATACTTACATGTACCATTTAATACTTACATGTACCAGTTAATACTTACATGTACCACTTAATACTTACATGTACCAGTTAATACTTACATATACCATTTAATATTTACATGTACCAGTTAATACATGCAAGTATCTGTAGCACTGAATACTGACAAATACTTGTTCCACTGAATACTGACAAGTAAATGTACCAAAGAAAACTATATACCATGAATTCATTTCTTTCTGTACTTATCAATTTTCATAGTTTTGCACAAAAATCTTATTTTGGTGGGTATTGTTTGTGTCATTTCCACAGAAATAACTATGCTTGTTGGGGTTTTAAATTCATGTTTATAACTATCACAAAAATGAACATTGGTAGCCCACAAAAATAGTGAATCCCCTCAAGACTGACATCTTTTTTAAGTCCTGAAATTTTCCTTCTTTAATATCTATTCTTCCCAGTAAACCAAAACCCTCAATTCTGAATACCGAAACAAATTTCAAATACAAATTTCAAGTTTGTGCTTAAGAAAAAGAAAACCAAACTAAATTCCAACTTGGAAATATACGTTAACTGCTAAATTCCTGACGCATGCTGAGAACAGCTAAAATATGGTTACCAAGTACTGTAGTGGGCTGTTCTGTGAGGCCAAGACCCAGAAAATGTACCACGGGCATGCAAAGTTTTTACAATACATGACACATATGCCAACATATCAGGGGTCGGCAACCTACGGCATGTGTGCCACAGGGAGTCACATCAAGAGGTTTTGTGTGGCATGAGAAGGGCAGCCAAAATTTTCGATTTTAACAGTGTTACTCTCTTACTGGTGGCATGTGCTCATTCATTTTGTAATTAATCTGGAAAGTGGCATGATTTGTAAAATAGGTTGTTGACCCCTGCAACATATATTAGGATTAATCTGAAGTCTTTGCAACACATGAAAGAGCCAGCTTTTTAAGTATATTATTTAAAACAAAATGCCTAAAACAATTTAAGGACTTTTTATTAGATTATCTAACTCTGATGCTATTCATTTGCATACTTGATTAATAGAACATTGTTTACTTGTTGATGTTAAATTAAATATCAAGACTTGATTACCAGGCACATGGCTTTGCTTTTGATGCTTTGCCAATGGAAACAGACAAAGCAGTATTCTAGAAGTCCGATTCATTCACTCAGTGACATACCCTGTAGATTTAGACCTTATACTGAGATTGAACTTAGCAATTGATGAGCATTGTTTGGCTGCAGCACAAGAAATGGAGTTACCATGACAAATAAGATTAGTTGGAGAAAAATATATGAAAAAACCCAATACTACCATACTTCCTCTATGCAGGCTCTTGAACTACATACATTATGAGTGTTATGTAATATTTAAACATTACAGAGTATCATTTTTAATAATAAATGGCATAGAGTAAAGTTATAAAAGTAGCTCATTCCTCAAATGTATTTTGTGATGAGGACTGTCTTTCTATGTGGAACAACTGTATTTCTGTGTGACAAGATGTGATTTTTGGAAGAAATGTATATTGTTCAGTTATTTCTTCATTGAATACATTAAAAAAAATATCAGCCTTTTGAATTGTGTGCATTCTTACACATGGATGGTCTCATTATTACATCCTTCCTCTCTTTCATCACATAAGCGCTTAGAAAAAGAGTTTGTTTTTTTACAGCTGCAAAAACCTCAAAAACAACCTTCTCAAAAAAACCCAAAACACTTGGGTCCCAGGGTTTTTCAGATTTGAGGGGTTTCATTGTATTTTGATATATCAAGTACATACATGCTATATTTGCAACATTTAATCATGCTTTTTGTTTTTACTCAACTAATATAATATATATAATTAGCTTTCACACATAAATCTAAGTAAGAATTTTTTTCCAAGGTATATAGGAGGAAGAAATTCTTTTTTTTTTAAATCCTAACCCCACCCCCTGGGCAACAAAATGTATCAAAGAAATGCTGAGAGTCTGAATCAACAATGATTGGATTGGATCCAAAACTTTATCTCTAGCCCTACTCAGTAATATATGTAGCCAAGCCTTGCCTCCCATGACTTTTAAAACAATTTATCAGGCAGGCTTCTTGTGACATGTATCACAGACAGATTTTCATATAATACAATTTCTTAAATTTCGTTTTGTGACCTGGTCACAACTCATAAAAAATTAACATCACTGAGTGGAATCAAATAATTACAAGCTTTCAAAATCATGAATGATGAAGACATTTTTTTTTAAAGAAACATAAAACTTTGTTAAATGATGCTCAATTTTTTTCTTTAAATACATGAATAATAAAGATGCTGAGAGCTGAACTATTGAATGGACAGCTTGGATGAAAAGAAAATTAAATTTGATAACAAAGGAAAATAGTATTCATTTACCTTGGATCCATTACAACCTGGAAACCCCATCTCTCCTACAGGTCCTTCCAACCCATCAAGTCCCTAAAATTTGGCAAACATAAACATTATTTTAATCATTCCAAAAGTACGTCAGACAATGGAGTAAAAGATCAAAAACTGTAACATCATTTGTGACTGATCAAAACAAAATCTCAAGCTCAGGAGTTTTATAACTTTCAATCCTGGCCCCTCCAGGATAAAACTAACTTGACTCAACTCCAAATGTTCTGACCAATCAAAAGTCTGCATTTGACAATGTCAAACAGTACTGTATAACTCGCCTATAAGTCGAGTCCAAATGCAAATACAGATCCTAGACTGCTGAGACATAATCCACTGCAGATCAGAATCTATGCTTGTTCTACCGATTACTATTAAGAAACAGCAGAGAACTGGATCTGCCATCACATTATGCAACAGCAAATCTGGGTCGGTGCAGCTTGCAGTTGGACTCAACTTATAAGCAAGTATATACAGTAAAGTCTGGAGTTAAATTTGTTACTTGAATGTTTGCATAAAGAATTATGATGGAGGAGCCAGACTCAAGTATGACCTTTAGATTTAACATACACCAATTCGCAAGTAGTTTTTCTTTTGTAATGAAATTTTTTATTGATTGAGAGTGAAAACTCATTTTCAAAATTAATGACAAATGATCAAAATACAATTAATTACATTTTTTTAAAGTCTCAATTAAGCACATTGCAATTATATATAAAGATACTTTTCTTTCTGCAGAAATGGAATCTTTCACAGGAGATAAATGTGTTCCAATCAGTGACCACTTTGGAAAATAATGCAGCAACTGATCAGCTTCCATTTTATTCAAGTCTGGTGATGACTTTCTTGTAGATGGCTGATTTGAGGATGGATGCATGCATTACTAATGTCACAGCAAAAGTCCAGGTTTGGAGGACCGAACAAATACCTGTTTGTTAATGTGACAACAACATTAAAGCCAGGTGGCAGTATCGAATAACTGTGGAACAAAGTATAGATTTAAACTGGCAGCTTGTCAACATAAATGATTAGATAAAAGGATTTGTTAATGTTGGGATCTTGGACTTGAGTTGACATATACATTTACTTTAATCGCATTGTTGAAGCATAACAAATTTGGTAGTAACAGAAGGTCATGGGCCTAGGACTTTGTTGGGTTTTTTTTGTAGATATAGGTGGCTTGTCAATATAAGAGATTTTGTATCTTGTCTTTTATTACATTTTTGTTGTCTTGTGCTACTGTCCATTTAAAGGACCAACCATTTAATTTTCATGAGGGCTTTGGATTACTTTGCAAAAATGTGTCATTTCCAAATATATGTAACTTGAAACAAAAACTCTTGCCCAGAATTTTATAAACAATTAACTAATTACATAAATCATATTATTTGAATGAAAGGCTATAATGAGATCAAGGATGATCAGGTATGCCACCTCCTTGAAGATTAGATGGTTGGTCCATTACAAAAAATAGGGATGTTGCCTCCCCTTAAGATTAGATGGTTGGTCTATTACTAAAAATAGGGACAGTGCCTCCCCTGAAGATTAGATCATCTGAAAAACGAATATAGGTTATCACTTTACATACTACAGCCTCCATGATTTAATCATTCATCATAAAGAGAAATATCTGTATCCAGTGTATATACATACTACTATTCCAGGCACTCCAGTGAAACCAGGCAAACCTGTTTCTCCCTAAAAAGAAAAAAAATGGACATAATTGACAAAAGATAAATATAAAAATATATATAAACAGACCTGAAGGTATAATATAAATGTTTTTCTGGTTCAACTGTTACAAATTTGATTTGTTTAAGAAACCATTCTGATGGGCAGCTTTACGACTGAATTTTTATAGCTTTGAAATAAGAAATTGCTTCTACACAAGCTACAGGTTCTTCTTTTCTTTCCAGATTAGACAAACCTGCACATAACTTATTCTCAGATATTAGTTTCATTTCAGACAACAAGTGAAGTTTCAAGGTGCTATACATTTATCCAAGAGACAGATGATTTGCAAGACATGAAAAAATCCTATGAAACTATGAATTTACTCACAAGAAATTCATTGTCTGCACTTTGAAAATGTGACTTAATTATGGTACTTACCATCCATCTGCATTAGAACTGCTTCTGAAGTCTAATAAATTAAACTGACAAAAACTAAAAACTAGCAATTTGAAAGCTTTGACTTGGGGTTCTCAAGCTGACAATTGGTAAAAGGGTTCCGCTGGTTTTTTTTTTATACCTACCTTGTTCTAGATGGGTCTGAAACCCCATAACAGACAGATTGTTTGATTTTGATTCCCAACCCTGTTATAGACAAATCCATGACCCCATAACAGGCAGATCATTTGATTTTGAATACCATGTGTCTGTAAATTCAAGACGAATACTTAGGAATATTAATAAGGACTAGTGTCTCACATCTTTTTATCTCATCTCTTTAATTTCTGTATTCAACATAAATAATGATAAGACATTCTACTATTGATATTTTCCCCATGGTAAACACAGAAAATGGAACAAGTATCTTTAATTGTTGTTGTAAATTGAACCCCTGTTTCACAAAGATCTTGAATCCCATGCCCCAACTGTAAGAACACCTCACCCTATTCTCCTGAATTAACTAAAGATTTATTTCCTTAATCAAAGATAATATGGGCCATTATTTGAATAGCAAGTAGTAACATTAAATGTACAAAATAATTTACTGGTAAATTAGAAAGGAATTTATTTTAATACTGCACAAATTTATAAAAACATTAATTTCCATCAATCTCATGAACATTTTGAAACAAGACAGACAAAAATCATGTGCATTTTGCAAAAGTCTATATTGCACATATGCAATAAGACATTTATCTTATTTTATTATTTACAAAAAATAGCTATGTAAATATCATTATCATCATTGCCATCATCATGCTAGAAATAATTATGCCTTACAAACAAAGGCCAAAAATTTGATGCTGGCAGACAGTGAAAGAAACCACCCCTGACAGACATGTTTTATCTTTAGAAATATTCCTGCAAATACAAAAGTGCAGGAAAAAATCATTAAAACATTCAGTTAAATAACACTCACTCTTTCCCCCTTCATCCCCTGTAAACCAGGTTCCCCTGAATCCCCGGAGAGTCCTCTTGGTCCAATGGGACCCTCTGGTCCTGGAAACCCTGGCAGCCCTTGTGAGCCCTGCAACCCTGTAAGTCCAAGAGCACCCTGAAAACAAATCATAATGACTGTAATTTTCAAAAGAGCAATAAGGGTATATGTACATTGCTGATAATGAAAGAAGACGAAAATCAAGTACAGTGGTCCTCTTCTTGAATAGTCCTCCAACATTACACACACACACACACACACACACACATCCATCCATGGATACATACACCTTTTATAGCCAGAATATTGGGGTTTAAAGAAATCTCACAAACACTGGTTATTTTCCAAATTCAACACATTGACATCTGTACCAAAATACCAATAAAGTGCCTAACTTTTGTAATCCAAGTAGCTTTAATCTATACTGTTTTCTATTCCTTGGACAGTAGGTTTTGACTATTTACAAGCTATTATTATCACCAATAACTGATCAAGATAACCACTGAGAAGCACAGTATTATTCAGTTTGATTCAACAAAATTCCAGTCACCATAAAGTAGAAATTCAATGTTAGCCATTGTTGCTTCTCTCGTACATTACAAGATGTTCATGAAAAGGTTCAAGAATAAAATCAATCAATCTGGTGACAAGTTCACATCCTTTGTAAACACTAAGCATTTTATGTAATAGCTAGGTAGACACTGAAGTTTATTGCAATAGCTACAAATTAGTTTGAAAACGGTATGTTTGTCATTAACGTAACAGATGGAGATAGTTACAATACTATAGCAAAGCAAGAAAACTAGGTTACTGTAATGACTTGTGACAGCAATTAGTCATTTCCCTCAAGGCTAACTACAATGATCAAAGATCAATACCTAAGCTATATCAAAAACTTCAATCTATTTTTTTCTGGAGTTGGCAAGGAAATGATTTTAATTATCAGAACTGAGTTTCATAAAACTAATCAGAAATGATAATAATCAAAATAATATGCTGTATTACTTTTTACAGGATTAAAATCGGTGATTTTTTAAAAAGATGATAGGCCTATTTAGGCCCAAGAATGATCACAAAACCAAATAATGCAACTGTATTTAATTTATGCTTTTTGAAACGCTGCTATATTGGATACTGGATTTGCATCATTTGTGTAGACTAGAAAGGACTTACCATATAATAAACATGTATAAGTCAGGTCAAAGTGGAAACCATAAAAACACTGATCTGCCATAGCATAAAGCACCTGCAGACCTACTGACTACCCCTAACAAATTGCACAGACCCAGATCTGCTGGTGCATTAAGTCATTGCAGATTTGGATCTGTACAGTTTGCAGTTGGACTTGTCTTATAAGCGAGTATATATGGTGTGCCGTGATGCTTTCTATGAAATTGGGTGAACTTCTGCTGATTGGTTTTTGTTTTTAGTAACAATGGTCATACTGAAAGTAATTAGCATTGATTCTGAAAACTTGATAGTATGTCATGCCAAGATGCTTTCTGTCAAATGTCGTCAGATTCTGTAATGTAGTTTTATGAAGAGTCATTTTAGGTTTTGTTGCTTGTTGTTAGCAATGCAGCTAAATCTGACTGCAGATGTCAATAATCTTTAGTCTTTTTTACCATCATGCTTTTCTTTTGTACAAAATTGAAGTTTTATTCTATATTTAGTAACAGAGCCAAACTTAATTACTGATAATCATCATTTGTATAAATTGATGAGGTGTTTATTCCAGGATGTTTACATCAAATTTGGTAAAATTCTGTTCAGTGGTTTGTAACAAGGTGTTATTCAATGGTTTATCCATGTTTTGGAATGCTAGTTATATTTGATAGCAGATGTCATTTGTATCAATCTGAAAAGGCCATTAGGCCAGAAATTTTAGTTTTTTCCTAAGAATCTGGTCAAGTTCTGTTTTGTATTATTTTAAGGAAGAAATCATTGAAAGGTTTTTCTGTCCTTGGTAGCAGTGGCAATCTTTGATGGCAGATTAAAAAAAAAAAAGCTGAATGACTTTCATTTCATGGTGGGTTTTTTTAATAAGATTGTTTGAAATCGGTCAATAGGTGTTTTTTAAAAAGATGAAAAGATCATATGCAAACTGATGACAGACAATATATGTTTGACCAGGACAACATACAAGCTGACTTGATGCTGGGACCAGGTGTGCTAAAAACACACTGTTTTGAATTAACATCAAAGTAGAGTTTTATACTTTGACTATTACGCCTCTGCCCTTTATAATGTCCAGAAGTCATATAATAATAATAATACTTGTAATAATAATATAATAATAATAACAAAAACAATAATAATTATATATATTACAAGCAAACTCACTTTGTCTATTGTGAGAAAGATAAAGAGTTTACTAGGCAGACATGGAAAGTAGCCAAGTTTCATGTTTCTATCACAAAGTGCAGATAAGAATAAGAAACTGAGCAGTAATCATGACCTTGAAGCTAAAACCTCAACTGTGATACATAAATTGACAGCAGACAGAAGCACAATTGTACCATGGTTCATTACTGAAACTCAAACATCTTTAAAGTTATTGAGCAGAATCAAATGCAACCATTAAATATACACATGACCAAGACCTTGATAATCATCTGAAAAACTAATAAACTTACCAAAAATGTTCAACTTGACTTCAATAATTTCATGATATTTATAGTCACATGAAATTGTTCTCCAATACTATTGATGTGCATGTCAGTGTTCACATTGTAATAAAGTCCCAATAATTTCTCAACCTTTGCAGCAAATATATTTCTCTCTTTTCATAACAAATCTGTAAAATAAACACCCAAGTACATCAACTATATACAAATAATCCTATACATTCACTTGTCTTTTTCTTCAATGGACACACCCTGCTGATATGCCAGTCGAGCTCTTTTTGCGGCTTTGGCAAAGATTTCTTTAGCCTTCCTTTTTGTCAGCACTGACTTTTTTGGCTCAGTGTGCAATTGTTTCTTTTCCCTCTCAATGACAGCCTTTTTCCTTTCAAGCTGGTGCTTGTATTGGCGACATGCAGTGCGCATATTCTGACAGAGGGCTACATTTGTTCTCTCATGCAAGAAATCTTTCTTCTTATAGTAATTAATTATAATATTTCCAGATATTTTCTGAGCTTCAATTTTTCCGTATGCAGCTTCTTTTGAAGGTGCTGTTCCAAACTCTTCCAACCGTGATTACCGTAGAGCAGAGGTCACAAAATGCCAGTCCTCTAGCGTTCAGTTTTCTTATAAACTGACCAACTAAATTTCCATCAACTTTTCACTCCAGCCATTCCCATTTCCATATGTTTCTTAAACCTTTATCTGAAGTTTTCATGCATGGTCTCTCTTAACAACTCAGGATGACATTTTTGCAAGCATGCTTCTTCTTTCCATTGCCATCAGTTTCCATTACATGAAGATTCATTGGATGAATTTAAACCTTTGACCAATCAGAATACTCTTTACGAGAGTTCTGTGCTCACTAATATATGGAACAAATAATTTACAAGGGTCATTGCAGAATGGTAGCAAACTGTTTTTTTAAAAAACGAATTGGAGATGATATAAAAAACAGACTATATCAAGAAAAATCTGATTCATGTCAGGAGAAAAGCGGAATTCTGCTTTAAAACAGAAAAATCATGTCTGTAATCAATTCAAGAGGAATAGTGACAACAAGATTTTGAAAATTGACATCATGGCAGACATATGATATTCAGTGTACAACTGGCACCATTTTCATGTAGGACCAACTAGGTATCATAAGCTATTGACAAAAACCCCATCATGATATAGCCACCCTTTGAGTGGAGTAGAGATAACAATATTTTCTAAGACAGTCACCATAGTGGCCATATTAATGGTTAGCAATCGTCTTTAAGAAGCATTTAGTCACCTAAAGAAGTAATCTGTCAAAAAGCTCCAGCAATGAGTCAAAATGACTTCCCATTTACGAGAAGTAGCAAAAACAAGATTTTTAAGATCACCATGTATTGGATATCAGATGACCATGTATTGAACATCAGATGAACATCATTTTAATTTAGGATCAAGTGAACATTTATTAAAAACCATTCATTGAGGAGAAGTAGCGATGAACAGGATTTTCGAGATGGCCACTGTGAGAGCCATACTAGGCATCAGAGTGGAACCATTTTCATTTAGGACAAACTCAACATCAAAAGGTGTCTTCTGGTTGAAACACCATGGCCATATTGGATCTCACAATAATACCATTTCATTTTCAAAACAACATGACATCATATGAGGTCTTTGGTGAAAACACCATGTTAATGAGACTTTCCATTCTGGAGGAGTAGCGGTAAAAAGATTTTAAAGATGGCTGCTGTAACAGTCATATTGGACATCAGATTGGAACCATTTTCATTTAGACTCAACTAGACATTATAAGAAGTATGTTTGTGAAAACCTCATTCTGATACAATTGTCCATTCCAATTTCAAGATGGTGGCTATATGTCAGCCAGATTGCACTGCAGTTTTTCACCTGAGGTCAAATGGACATCATAAAAAGTCTCACATCAATATGACTTTCTATCTAGGTGGAATTATGATAGCAATATTTTAAAAATGGCAGATGTGGCAGCCATATTGGATGAAGGGCCAATACTGTTTTTATTTAAGACAAACCAGATAGCATAATAATGGTAAGTCTGTTAGTGAAAACTCCATTGTTCATATATGACCATCCATTCAGGAGATGTAGCAAAAACAAGATGTTCAAGATCACTGTTGTGGTGACCATATTGGATGTCCAAGCAGCACCATTTTCATTCATTTAGTACCAAGGAATGAATATATGTTTAAAATTTCTAGGCACTCCCATCCTCCAAGTTTTATCAAAATATTATCAGACATATGGCTTCAAGAATGGTAGCAAAGCTCAACCAATTACAAGATTATTTTATTAATATGGACACTGGTGGCCAAGTGGCCTAGGGCAGTCATCTTTACGGGTCACTGCCATCTCATCACTGTACACATGGGCTCAAGTCTTGGGCTTGACCAATGAGGGTATATGAGAAAGCTGTCAGTAGCTTCCTGTGGGTCGGTGATTCTTCTTTTCCTCCACCAGTTATACTGGCAGCCAATCTTGAGCTGAGAAATAGTGTTCACCCCAGAACAACAAGTACATTAATATGTGTGACTGTCATAGTTTATGGAAAAAACACGTCTGAGATTTTGAAAATATAAGCCCATATTCCAGATCCAGAGCAGTAAGAAGCAAATAGTGATGGGTAATACAAGACAAATGCTGGGCTATAGAAAAACACACTTAGCTTTGTGGCCAGGTTAGCTAGTGAACAAGAGCTCCAAGTGGGCCCTATATCACTCACTGCCCATGACATTACCAAACATTTGAACATAAGCAGTATTGTAAAAAACAAATCATGCAAATTATCTCCCAACTTATATCATGCCTATTTTACTATAATAAAATAATAATGCTTTCAAAAGAAGTGTAATTGTTACCTTTGCTAATAATTGTGGTCATCCAAGCTCATGTTATCAAAAGTGGATGATTAATATAGTCTCCAGATTTTGAGATGTAGCAAGGACGGCCATTTGGATCATTTCATTAATGTTTTATCTCATATTTTAAACCCTGTTTAAGACAATGATACAATAATTTATATCAAATTAAAATCCAGCCCCAAGAGTGATAAAAAGGTAAGGAAATAAGATGAAAGGTTACATCACTGAGCATGGAATCACTGTCATAATTATCGCATTCAAACAAAATATTGGTGATACAAGTCTATTAACAAGTTTTATCAGAATCCTGTGAAAATATAATCTCTGTGGTAGAGTTAACAAAATTCATCCAATCAGATGGAAGATAACCTTATTAATATGCATAAATTTCAATCATAATAAAATTCATTGAATACTTTATCAATACAAGTCTATGTGTCAAGTCTGATAAAAAGAAATCTGTTCAGAAATCTAGTTCCTCAAGTGTTAACAAGCTCAGCCAGTCAGATATGTTTTGTTCTTTCTGCTAACTGCACTTATCCAAGTCCTTTATAATTTTAGCCTACTCAGCAAGTTTGATAATAATTGGATCAGAAATGCAATGTCTTGAGTGGTAACAAACTCAGTCAATCATATCCAAAATCACCTCATTATTTTATGTGCAAGTCCCATTAATTATTGAGCTCCTGCGAGAGCTTGATGGTTTAAGCCAACATTCCAAGTTTGATCAAAACTGGATCAAAAATATACCTTTTAGCAACTGGAAAAGATCTTAAGGATATAAGCCCAAATTGTTATCACAGATAACAGCATTATTATAATTTGCAGCCAATTCTTTAACTCTTAAATATAAAATTTTGAAAACTTTTAATAAGAACAAAACTTGTAAGCAAAAACTGTCATGATTTTTATGGTATGCAAACAATATGGATGAAAGGTGTATGAAAATGTTGGAACCATGAAAACATGATGGTCAGTAGACTAATTCTTGTAGGCTGCTGTGCAGGAAATATGCTACCTATGGTATGACTGGGGCAATAACCAAGCCTAGTTACCAAGAATTAATCTGAGACATGACATAGATACAGTATGGCAGATCGTTGATTTGTTGTTTGTTTTTTCTTTAATGTACTTGAATTGGGGTGGGTGGGCAAAAGTGTAGTATTTTGATTGTAAGGGATGGGATTGGAGATGCAACAGAGGGACAGGGAAAGAGGGCAGATGAACCCATTCAAACTTTTCTAAATCTGCCACTAAATGTAAGTTATTAAATGCAAATCTGAATTATGCACATCCCTCTGAATTTCAACATTTAAGGAACTTACCTTCTCACCTTTGTCACCAGTGCAAATACAGACTGTTGATGCGCATCCTTTACATGCCTGCAAATGGAGAGAAGCTAGTGAGTACCGAAGCTATTTGTTGTTATTATTAATATATTTGCTACTTATTATTACTAATACAATAGCTACTTATTATTATTGCTACCACAGTAGCTACATTTTATTATTACTAACTACTTATTATTACTACTAATTCAGTAGCTAGCTATTATTATTAAAAGTACAGTAGCTACGTATTACTATTACAGTAGCTACTTAACATTATTACTAGTTCAGTAGCTACTAAGTATTATTACTAATACAGTAGGTACTTAATAGTATTACTAATACAGTAGCTGCTTAGTATTGTTACTAATACAGCAGCTACTTAATATTATTAATTGTACAATAGCTACTAAGTATTATTACTTATACAGTAGCTGCTTAGTACTATTACTAGTACAGTAACTACTAAATAGTATTACTAGTACAGTAGCTACTTAATATTATTACTCGTACAGTAGCTACTATTATTACTAATACGATAGCTACATAATTTTATTACTAGTATAGTAGCTGCTTAGTACTATTACTAGTACAATAGCTACTAAGCATTATTACTAGTACAGTAACAATTTAATATTATTACTAGTACAGTAGCTACTTTGTACTATTACTAGTACAGTAGCTACTTAGTATTATTACTAGTACAGTAGCAACTTCATATTATTACTAGTAGCTACCTATTATTACTACTAGCACAACTGCTAATTAGTATTATTACAAGTACAGTAGCTACTTAGTATTATTACTAGTACAGTAGCTACTTATTATTACTAGAACAGTAGCTGCTTAATAGTATTGCTAGTACAGTAGCTAATTATATTGTTACTACCCACTTATTTGTATGACTTTTTCAGTAGCTACTTATTGCTATTATTATTACTGGTATAGTAGCTACTTATTATTTTTACAAGTACGGTAAGTACTTATTGTTAGTTACTTAGTATCATTACTATTACAGTAGCTACTTAGTATTAATATTACAGACAGTAGCTATTTAACAGTATTACTAGCAAAGCAGCAACTATAGCCTGAATCAACTTTGCTATCCAAGGCTCTGATATGATAACCCTATCGACACCTTGGTGGATCGAACAGATATACTGGTGCTTTGTCCAAGCAACATCTATTGGATTTCACAAGTTGCCTCCCTTACTATGTAATGCCGGAATATGCACTGATATCATGACGGAAGTAGTAACAGTATGCCCCAACGCTGTATTATCGAGGGCTCTACATTATCGCGGCAAACGGGATTTTCCGAATAATTTTGGACACGCGCCGTCGAGCAGTCGTTTACAAATGTAAAGCTGTAACCAGAAAGAACACAACTATCTTATAGCACAAATTCCCCTAAAAAGTCAACATTTTTTATTAATTTACATTGAAAAACAATGAATAACACCTTTGTGTAAATTCCATGCAATCCCGTTGATCATCATACACAAAACTCCAGTCGAACTTGCTATACATGATATCGCTTTGATTACGAAATAAACTCAGCGTATCATCTGATGTTTGATGATTATAGGTCATATACCGATGGTGACGTACATGTCCTTACAAGGTTTAGCTTGGAATTTCATTTCATGGTAGCCAATATGGACCCAACTTTGACCAAATGTTGCATATGATCATACTTCTCGTACGTAAATAAGAATACAATAACAGTTAAAGTTTTGAAATCAGTAATATTTCAATAATAATAATATTAATAATAATAATTTTGTATACATTTATATTTATTGACCCACACTGCATTTAAAATTCATATAAAGTTAAATAATATTTGGTTTTAATTTGTAATGTTGTTATTCATGGATTTCCACTTTAACATTTGTGTGTTCGATCTAATCATTGGATCCTTTCGTAATTTTGTGAGGAAATATTCTGCCAGTGCAAGGGAAGACATTTCTTCTCACAGGTAAGTTGCAATTTATGTTTATTATAAACACGCGTGCTACTATAGCTAGGTATACACCGCGATAATATAGAGTTGTTTGCCCATGGTACGTTAATCTTGGTCAGCCACCCTATGCAGTTTTATTTACATTTTCGCGCTTTGATTGACAAATATATTTTATAGGAATAAAAAGAGGGACAGTCATAGAAACTTTACAAATTATTAGTAAGCAGCAATAGCGAAACAGTTTTAATGTGTACCGATAAAAACCATTAAGTACCACGATAATACAGCGTTCTGATATACTTAGTGAAGTCATTCTCGAGGCGAGAAAATGTTACACTGCAAATTTATATAACTTTTTGACAAACACTGTCACACCATATGGCAAATTCAAAACTTTTCAAACACTAGATACGTACTTTTAATAGAACTGATCAGCTTACGAACTGGACTGCTACTTTAGCGATTTTCAGAGCTAACCTACATTGTTATATATACGACTTAACCCTTTGCCATCTTGCCGAAGTGTTGTTAAGTAAACTCATTTTATAACTTGCTGCTCAGTGTTTAGGAATACACTACTGTCGGGCATTTCTGCGCACCTAAGGATTTTGTTTCCAATATTGAAGCAAAACGCGTACCGAATTCGAGCGATTGACAAAAATAAAATACAGCAATGCTTACCATCTGAAAAGATGCAATTGTCACCAGATAATTCTGTTCAAAATAATATTGATTTTGGACACAGGGGATACCACCCCCCTGTTTTCCTGACTCGCGATATGTCGGCCTATACAGCGCATAGCTTTGAAAAGATGTAATGTTTATCCATCTTGCTACAGAAATGAAATATATTACTTTGGACTGTTTCTGTCAGCAGTTCAGTCGGTAATTAGGTCAGGTTTATAGCTAGTTTTATAAAATTCAACGTACAAATGCCAATAAATGGCAAGAGATATTAAGCAAACTAAACCGATCTTTTAAAAAAGTTAGTAAAGTTCAACATTTTATGAAAAATAAGCTATTACGTGGAAGAGAAACAACAACGAATAGGATGTAATGTGTTTACAACGCTTTGTTGATAGGGAAAAATTACAACAGAATTTAGAAACAGACTATACGCTAGGGAATCTGTTGAGAATTTATGTTCTAGTGGCAAGTTGACACGTTGGGTAGCAGACGATTTTGTATGTGTGGGACAACTTCTTGCAAAATGTAAACTTGGATTAAAATAGTTTTGTTTTAAGGTACACATTTCCATCTTTTATATAATGTATTTATTTGTATGATTCCAAAAGATGCATAGTAAATAGAATTTTCTGGGTTACATTTTCAAGAAGGTCATGGAGTGGGTCTTCACGTTGCCATTTAGAAATCACATTTTTATGTGCATTTCGAGTCTAAATGTAGAATATTTTTGTACACTTTATGAATATCACTTTTCTTAATTAATGTACAATTCTTCTTTCTGGATACAAAATGGATTTTTGACCCAAAATAGCACGTGATAAACTGTTTACAGAAATGATGTATCGTTGCGCAGAATTACCCGACGCGCAGAATAGGCCGACAGGGCGGGTATATGTCGGTGAAATTGAAACAATGCTTTTTGCATTTTTGATTCACCCGGATTGTGCTAATTATTTGGTTGGTCGGTTGGTTGTTGTTGGGTTTAACGCCATTTATCAGCACACAGCTATACATGGTGACCAGTATTAATGGTGGAGGAAGAACCCGGGAAAACCCCAGAAAGAACCACCTACCCACGAGAAGCTACTGGGAAGCTTTCTCACATACCCACACTGGCTGAATCCGAGACTCGAACCGGCGCAGATAGAGGTGAGATGGCAGTGATCCGTAACGGAAAGCGCTTTAGACCACTCGGCCACTCAGGGCCCCCTAATATTTTGGAGTCACCGCGATGTGAATCCTAATGCACAATCAGCGGCAATTTGCTTAAATTACCGTACGTAAGAAAAACCTTGAATACATTTTTAAATGACTTTTTTTGTTTACTTGTATAAATTCATTAATACCTTTACATTAATTTAGTTTAGGATATTATTCTAAAAAATGTTTCCTTTTTCTAAATTTGTGCAAATTCCCGATCTCCAAAAGCCAAAAATTTTAACGGCTGTTATATTTAGATTTTAGTTGTTGAACAGTTCCTGGCGTAATATCTTAGGATTTAAGTGGGGGGGGGGGGATATAAATATGTAAAGACCCTAATAAATCCAAAGAAGTTAATGTTACAGCTTGCAACTCGTTTTTCATAATGCCTTGCGCATAGCTATATATAGGGTTATCACATCGGAACCTTGGCAAGTGAAGATGAGTATGAATCTACCTACCCTATTGTTTGTATCCCCCTATCGATTTAAAAAAACGAAAACTACAAATGAGGTAAAAGATGCACACAATGTAATCAGTTTATTTATTAATTTATAATTTAAAACCTGATTTTGCTCAGCGGGGGCCCTAATGCCGTTATCGTCTGCGCGTTTCACCCCAAACGGATATTTTCGTTGTAAAAGACAACCATGCTCACCAGTCATTTTCAGTTTCTGACAAATCCATTTTCAGCGACAAGGTGTACCCACAGTTACACATGTATGTACATAGAAGGAAAATACTATGTCGTCTGCTTCCTATATTTACAATGTCGAAGCAAGCAAAAGAAAAGAATGACAACCACAAAATTGCCTTTCACGTGGATTTAACAAGCGGAGTAATGTCTATGTACGTGATGCAAAGGGATAGAACTGGAAACTCCCAACATTATGGTAATTTACGTAATTATCCGCCAGTTACCGAATAGGATAAACTATGTCACAATGTTGTCTGAGGAACTAAACTCCCCGATAGTGAACTCAACATAGCGCAGTGTTGGTATGGAAAGTCCGTTACACATAAAAAGGTGCAGAGAGAGAATGCCAGTGTTAGGGACACTGGTCATTCAGGTTAGAAATTATATGTCAATGAATGAATTGACAAAGTTCTGTCACTTTTTATCACTTTAAAGTTTTCCATTAAAATCGGTAGAAGGCACAGAAAAAAAAAAACAAAAAAAAAAAAAAACGGGAAGGTATAGTCAGAGTATAGTACAGTAGCTACTTATTATTACTGGAACACTAGCAACTTAGTAGTATTACTAGTACAGTACCTAATTAGTTTTTTTTTTTAAATACTATTACAGTAGCTACTTATTATTATGACGTCTACGATTGATACCCATTACTGTTGATAGTTCAGTTGCTACTTACTATTATTAATAGTACAGTGGCTACTTACTATTATTAATAGTACAGTGGCTACTTACTATTATTAATAGTACAGTGGCTACTTACTATTATTAATAGTACAGTGGCTACTTAGTATTATTACTAGTACAGTACCTACTTAGTATTTTTACTATTACACTAGCTACTCATTATTATTACGTCTAAAATTGCTACCCATTATTGTTACTAGTACAGTGGCTACTTACTATTATCACTAGTACAGTGGCAACTTATTATTTGGAGTACATTAGCTTATTATTGTTACTAGTACAGTAGCTACTAATTATTATTAATAGTACAGTGGCTACTTAGTATTATTAATAGTACAGTGGCTACTTAGTATTATTACTAGTACAGTGGCTACTTAGTATTATTACTAGTACAGTACCTACTTAGTATTTTTACTATTACACTAGCTACTCATTATTATTACGTCTAAAATTGCTACCCATTATTGTTACTAGTACAGTAGCTACTAATTATTATTAATAGTACAGATTAATAGTAATGTGGCTACTTAAAATTATTATAGTGCAGTGGCAACATGGTATTATTACTGCTCAGTGGTAATTTATATTTATTTCTGATACAGTAGTTACCACCATGTCGGCCAATTCTGCGCGTCGGGTAATTATGCGCAACGATACGTCATTTCTGTAAACATTGGAACACGTGTTATTTTGGGTCATAATCCATTTTGTATCAAGAAAGAAAGATCGCAATATAATTAAGAAAAGTGATATTCATAACGTGTACAATAAAATCCCGCAGTTCGAATCGCAATGCATATGAAAATGTGATTTCTAAATGTCAACATGAAGACCCACTCCATGACCTTCTTGAACCTGTAACCCAGAAAATCCTATTTACTATGTATATTTTAGGATCATACAAATAAACACATTATTTAAAAGAGGGAAACGTTTACCTTAAAAAAAATCTGCATCTTAATCCAAGTTTCCAATTTTGCAAAAAGTTGTCCCACATGTACAAAGTCTTTTGCTACCCAACGTGTCAACTTGCCGCTAGAATGGGATTCTCAAGAAATTCCCCGGCGTATAGTCTCTTTCTGAATTCTTTAGTAATTTTTTCTTCATAAACAAGACGTCGTAAACACATTACATCCTATTCATTGTTGTTTCTCTTCAACATAATAGCTTATTTTTTCTAAAATGGTGAACTTCACTAAACAAAATTACATGATCGGTTTAGTTTGCTTAATATCTCTTGCCATTTATTGGCATTGTTACGTTGAATTTTATAAAACTAGCTATAAACCTGACCTAATTACTCGACTGAAATGCTGACTGAAACAGTCCAAAGTAATGTATTTCGTTTCTATAACCCGATGGATAAACATTACATCTTTTACAAAGCTGTGCGCGTTATAGGCCGACATCTCGCGAGTCATGAAAACACGGGGATGGTATCCCGTGCCGCGTCCAAAATTAATATTATTTTGAACAGAATATTCTGATGACAGTTTCCTCTTTTCAAATGGTAAGCATTGCAGTATTTTATTTTCGTCAATCGGTCGAATTCGGTACGCGTTTTGCTTCAATATTGGAAAACTTAGGTGCGCAGAAATGCCCGACAACAGTGTACTTATTATTAGTAGTAGTACACGGTTTTGATAAACAATATAGGACAGTGGACAATATGTTGAAGTCAAAAGAATATGGTAATTAAATTTTGCTTCTAAACTTCATATAAATTCCTCAATAACCGGGAGAACTTCAGCAAAGACGCTGTTTGTAACATTTTTGTAGCCAAACAATAATGCGCGCCCACGTTTCGAAATTCCTGGATCCGCGCTTGCTAAAGTAAAAAGAAAAATGTAATTTATGACCGTATTCATTAGTTCCGTTTTATTAATCTTTTAGCAGGTGCTAATCCAATCAAAACTAAAACCTGCCCATAAAAAAACATAATAATTTATTTTTTAAATACTTAATAAACGTTACCAAAGTTTTTCGTTGACCAATTGATACCGCTGAAATTAGTTATCATTCAATTTATAAAATAAAGACAAAAGGCTTGAATTCTGTTTGATCAAAGACTGAATTTCAGGTAAGTTTTAAAATAGGTTTGTTACATATTCAGTACAATAAATAGTCTTCGTTGAGCCAATAATATTGTAGCTGTTATTGCGAACGACATCTGTGTACCAAAATGTCTTCTGCCATGGGTTACAGAAATCATAAACATGTTTATGACGCTTTGCAGTTACAACTCTCTGGAACACTTGACACAGTGGTCAGTAACGTTGATATGATCGTTTAATTTTGTCTTTTTTGGGTTGGGGTGCAGTATATACAATGAAACACGTATATAAAAAAAGATCAAATTCCGATCAATTTTGAATCTTTTATTTTTTATACTCAAACGCAGGGTTACAAAATAAAATAAGTGTTTTCCTCACTTTTTGATTTTATAGCAATCTTTTGTCGAATTCTTCAACAAACATCTGCGTTTAACAAACCGACATTGTTTGTTATGTATTGTTAACTAACAAAAAGTGGTGGTGTAAAACAGACATCGTCGGATGCCGAGCTTGACAGTAAATCAAAATTAAAATAAAATTTGCACGGACCGAATCTATAACAGGCCGACTTAGTTATGAGTCGACTCGGGCATGGGCCAATCAAGACAGTCAGGATTCTAAATTAACTTAGGTTGGACAGAATATGTCGACTTTGTCATGGTCAGATTCAGGAATGGGCCGAGATCTCCAGTAAAAACTTAAAGAGTTTTTATATTATTAACAAATAAAAAAAGAAATATTTCTTAAAAATTATTAAATTCCTATATATGACAATATACTGAATGATATACAATTAATTGAAATGTGCGATAGAATAATTTCGAATATTTTATATCAGTGACTGTATTTACTTCTCATATTTGTACAACGCTTCATTACACAGGCAGACTGATTTACCGCATACGTAGAGAGCTGTAGATCGTATGCAATAACTGCTCCCTACGACTCGCCTCCAGTCCAATACGCCACTGTTGCACTTGATTACCGTTACAATTTAATTGCGAAATTATTTTTTCTTACTAACTAAATATTACAGAAGAAGAAAAAATAAAAAGGTTACAGTTGCTGTTAGTTCTAAAACTGATGTGAATTTACATTAAAATTATAATAAATGCAAATATCGATCTCTAGGGTCACATGGATCTCTCTCTCTCTCTCTCTCTCACACACACACACACACACACACACACACACACTAAAGTAATCAGGTTTGTTACGTAAATTTCTTTGTTCTGAGAAAAGCAGTTGACCACATGTCACCTGTCCACACTGACCTCATGTTAACATAACAGATAACAGGATTAGCGGAATGCTCGGGCAGTAAGTCCGGGGAGTTTCTTCAAATACATAAATTCTGTCTAAGATTATGTAACAGACGTAAATTGGAATATGTAGGATTTAGTGTAACTGATTTAATCTTTCTTTACTGCTGTATGTGACTAAATGTATTTGTTTGTAGAAGATATTATCATACAGGCTAGAGAGTAAAATTTCGTCCCCTAGTAAGAATACGATACTTTTGAAGACAAACTTCAAGTTCTAACACTTTTTACACTACCGTTTGTGTCACACATCTCTTCCTAAACAGAAAAAGAGTTTTCCGCCAACGGATTGCAAAAGTTTGAAAACTACTTTTCGAAAGCTAACATATGAATGTAAATTTCAAGTAAACATTTTCATACGTGAAAATATAACAACCAGGAGAGTTTTAACTAGTTTGTCACAACAACGCACAACGAAAGGTATTTTCAGCAGACATAAACTGACCCCCTTAACATGCACACTTTTAAAAAAAGAAAAACCAAACAAAAACATAAAATTCACTTACCGCACTAATCGCCGAGTCGATGGAAAGACTCGCCACAAGAACGGTCAATAAGCACTGGAATAAGTTTAACCTTGGTTTCATTTTGTAAAGTTCTTTAACCTAGGTGAAAACATGAACAACAGTACTGTCCACGCCGGATAAAATCCAGCTCTCAGCACAATACTCCAACTTCCCGAATTTGAAACTCCAATCCTCAAGCTACCAGAGTATTTCCACCATCTTGCAAAAGTTTTCGGGATCAGAGTCATTCGTTTTCGACATTATAGATTCTTACGCACGCAGCTGCCGCAGTTATTTCCGAACTACTTTTAACTACTCATTCGATACTTATTCAAAACACTTATCCCGATAATATTCCATTGTAACTGCACTTAAAACTCTTATCGCCTCTTCATATACCTGAAGAAAGAAATATTGTCACTCTTTCTCAACAGGGATGAGAAATTACTTGCACCACTTCTCTATATCTTTCTTTTGCGGACTCATAACCAGAAGCACAAAGCTGTTAGGTCACAATATGGTTAAGGGAACCTGTCAATCAATGCTAATTTGCTTTAGCATAACTGGTTTTTCGCCCCAAAATCCTTGTAGCCGTTAGGGAGAATTTTGCCTGGTATACAATTTTTATATCCTATATCAACTTGCGTAATAAATTTTGAATAGAAGAAGTGGAATCCTTTGATGAAGTTTTTGTTTTACTATTTGTACACTAAGTTGCTAAAACTTTTGCAACTTCTGTTTGTATTAATATTTAATGAGTAGTCATTTTCTGTTCAGTAATATTAAAATTTCATGCGATAATAAAATAGTATTTCAGTCATCCTAATGGAGTGTGTAATGCAGACAAGAAATATGTAGGATGTTAGAGCGGAGATGACCACTTTCACAAATATTTAAACCGACATTTTTAGCGTGTTTCATCTATAAGTAACAGATAATAGATACATTATTAAGTTGATCTTAAGTTCGGTCGGGTGCAAATTCTCCTTCTCTACTTGGCAACAGCGTAATGCTTAGCCCCGCCCATGCCTAGCACATATGTTCGGTGTGTTTCTATTCTCGAGAAGCTGCTGAAGACGGAGAGAGATTGGGTCTGACTTCGGAGAGGACCATCTCTATGTGGTGATGAAATTTGAAAACTTGGTTTGGAGAAGTAAGAAAAAGAAAGAGACTTGCTGAGTCTTTCTCAGCTGTAGGAACGGCAAAAGTTCCTTGTGCCGTTCGGAAACTTTAGTTTTGAACTTCTATGAAAGACCCATTCCAAACTTTCCAATATGACTGTTGGTCGGAGAATCCCGAGTCAATCTCCTTGTCGGGGCAGTGACTCGGTTCAAACAACGTTTTCACAGTTTATTAGAGGTTTTCTCAATTGCATTTCTCTGGAATCATGGTAAGTATATTTTAATAATTATTTTACCTTTCTTCTAGAATCTTGATCAACGCGAAGTATTTTAAAACGTACACATTGCCGCATTTTTCGTGTACATAGCGCTAGAATGAATAACAGATCTGGATGAAATACGAGGGTAGAAAAAGAATAAACAAAACAACATTAAAATGTCTGTTTGTATTTCAGGCTTCTTCTTCTGTTAGTGATTACAACAATAAACAGTGCTTCAGCGGTAAGTTTTTCTTGGCCGTTTTTGAATAATTTATGTTGCATGCTATATATTGTGTATTCCGTCTACTTGAGAAGTGTAATTTGTACAAGAAGTTTATTGGTTACATGACGTTTAAATCACAATGTATCTTAGATGTGTTTTTAGTTATAAGAAAAGCTCCAGTTTGTCGATTTAAAATGTCATTAAAAAAACAACAAGCAGTGTGAACATCGTCGCCACAGCTTTCAGACCTTGGTGATATTTGGGTCTGTAGCTTTCATTTAATTTTAATTCACTAGGAAGATAAAATAATCATTAAAGAAAAATAATTGCTTTTACAACCGCTGGTTGGAGTACTGTTCGTCTTTCTTTGTAACCATGCTTAAATATATGGGACGGTGCATGTATAGGGCTGTATACTTTCATCTCTTTCCCGCAAAATATGTAATCTTTTAAATAACATACAAAGACATTTTCACTTGTTTATTTATTATTTTTTTAATTATAGACTGCATTTAATTTTACTTAAATTCATTATATTTGTGTTAACTTTATTATTAATTTTTGGTGTACATGTTAATATTCTCAATTCTTAAAAATTACTTAAAATATATGATTTAAATTCAGTTTCAAATCTTACTGGAGTTATTAATACTTTTGTTTAAGATGCTGTAATCACTATCAGTCAGAAAATGAAAGCAAAGTAATAAAATGCAGATGCCAGAAGAAACTCCCGCACATAAGAATGAAGCAGAGCAGCCCTGTAAATCGTATTATATAATTGTCCGTCTTGAATTATACTGTATAATGCCGGCTTTATATTGTTTAAATCATTGTCCAAATCTGTACAGTGTACCTAATTTCTTAAATCTTTCTCCTTTGATAATGTATGACATCTGCAGGAATTAGTTGGGGCACTTCGTATATACGGCGTAGCGGTACACTCATTGTAGGGACCAGTCGTTGTAGTTTATGAAAGCACGCACACACACACACAGTGAAGTAGTGGAACGGGCGAAGTGCGTTGTCGACAATTTACCAAGTGGTAAACAAGATATTTGGTTACTCAGCTTTGCAAAACATCCATGACCCAAGTGTAAGTTGTATCGATTAATCTGTTTTGATTCAAAATATGCAAGGAAAAAATAGCTTGTTTGTTTCCCCCAAGTGCAAAACAGGCCCCCCCCCCCCATGAGAACAGACAAATATTTTGAGTCAGCTGGTACACATAGGAATATGTAAATAATCTCTTCAAGAACGATAAAAAGGAAAATTAAACTTTTTTTTATAGGTAACAAAAGGTTTTTGTTACATATAAATGTTCTTTTAATTTTCCTTTTTTATCGTTCTTGAAGAGGACGACAGGGAATCTGTTGATTTTTAAAGTCTTCTTCGCTCCTCACCAACTCTTAGAATGTTGCAACATTTAAGGGGTATGATTCATTAGGCATATTTCAGTACCGGATTACCAAATAGGCAGAGTAGGCACCGGCCTAGGGGCCCCGCGACAACGGATCAAAATAATATTGCTAAAACGTATTAGGAGATAATTTGCGATGGGGGACCCAAGATTTCGACTGCCTAAGGGCCTCCACGGGGTTTAATCCGGCGCTGGCATATTTAATCATACATGCGGCACATGCTCCAATACTTTTACAACTCATTGCTCGAGTCACTTTATGAAACAATTTCTTTAGGTTGTGTCATAATTCTACATTCGTTTCTATGTCGCTTATGCATTTTCGAACCAAACCCTGTTATTGAAAACTCTTGAATCTGGACACGGATAGGAATCAACATGTTTAGAGAAGTTCTAAATATGTCCTGCTATTTTATCTTATACACATACACAAACACACACACACACACACACACACACACACACACACACACATATATATATATATATATATATATATATATATATATATATATATATATATATATATATATATATATATATATAATCTCTAACTAAAAACACATAACACAGTAATATTGTCTTCTACCGCGAAGGTCTTGTTGACGCAAGACACTTTACTAACCTCTGCATAATATATAATTCAAAAGGGTTACTGTGTTGCAAGAAAATAAAAACCAAGCAAACCGTTTATGTATGTCGCCTTTACAATTCACAGACACTGTTCATATTATTAGCTTATTCTCGACGAGATACTGCAAATTGCCCCTTCCCTCGCACATGCCGCTGTCATGAAAGCTCCAGTGACGGAAAGGCTACAGCCTTCGCTGCATTGTGTAATTTTGATCATCCTCTCAGCCTTCAACTCCTTGGGCTATGGTATAAAAAAGTGAATAAAACTATTTTACATTTGCGAAAATGAATGTTACATATGTTAAAATGAATGTTACATATGTTAATATGAATGGTATATGAATGTTACATTTGTAAAGTAAAGCTTATTTACTATGCTAGCTAATGAGATCATCTTACATTTCATTAACTGTGTCTTGTTTAACTCTTGAGACTGCATTTATTTTTAATACAAATTTGATAAAACTTGGTAAATAAGATAAAATCATCAAGATTTCAAATAAGTACAATTAAAAGTTATATCCATGCATATTAATGAGGTGATCTTGCGTTGATTGGTTAAGCTTTTTATCAAGACTCTAAGATTTTTATTTTTAATCCTATTGTGATCAAACTTGTTAAAAAGTCGTATTACATCATTGGATAACTTTGACACGAGCAAGATCTACACCTATTAATGATGTCTTCTTGTATCTAATAGACGGAGTGTGTTATCAATCCAGAGATAGAAATTTGATCTGATTTTCCTCCAGCTTGTTAAAAAAAAAAATAAAATAACCCAGCACATTTCATCATGTTCGTAGACAGATTCCATAATAAGTGAGACCGGCACATACTGATGAGGTCATTTCCATCTGAATGGCTGAGCTTACTGCACCTTTAGTAACATTTCTCATCCTGTTTCGATCAAACTTGGTAAATAGGTTCATATCATACAGTTCTTGAACAGGTTCAGTTACGATTGGAGTCTATATTTATTGCTCATGACTTTGGAAAGAATTTTTATCTGATCACGGCAAATAGGTCACATCAAATGACATAAAGTTTGGGAGATAGTTTACATAGATTTCAGTAACACATAGCGGCCACTTGGGGCTCTTGATACCCTGATAACCTTCCGTTTTACCACATTTTAATATTTGTCTTGATTAGTAGCATATGTCCACAAGCGTACTGGTGTTTAAACGTGAAATATTTCGCCATATCTTAGGTACATCCCAAAACATCAGGGTTGATCCCGTAGATCACCCGCAATGGGCATGCACACTTCCTGGTTTATAAAGATTTATACCGTTAGATTGCCAAGTATTTCACAAAGTATGTGCATTTTGTTCTTCCCTCGCTCAGTATGTTTCTTATCGACGTAGTGACGTGGCAGACTTGCGACCCAAAGAGTGTGGGTTCTAATCCTTCCATCAGATCTGTTTGTGTCGGCTACCATAATTTGTTCGTGGGCAAGGCACTTACTCCAGTGGCCCCGGTACTATTTGAAGTGCTGTGCCATAAACACCAAACCAAACCCAATCGTTATCATGTTCATTCTAAATGGCATAACAAAGTTTTTGCATATTTCCGTATATATCACTGGAGCAAACGTATGCAGTCCACGACTCATTATAAAAACATACAACATGGCAGTGAAGACTACTAAAAACAAAAACCAACCGATACCGAGAATAAGTCATCAAATATGTAGAAAAAAATTAGTGGGATGAAGGGGCTGGATAGGAAATATTCTAAATTTTCACGTGTTATGGAGTTTATGTTCGTGAGAATACACGTAGTCTCTTTTTCCGCAGGCATCGATTCTTTGATCTTGGACTCGACAAGCAGGTCTTGAACTAGCTACAATGTCGTAGCCTCAACTTGATTTTGTTGTGGTTGAGGCTACGAACTCATCCCATATCAGGTAATGGAGCAAAAGATATCATCACTAAAGTCAGAAAAACAAACAGTATAGAAATCAACTACATAAGTATAATCATGCTGTGAAAGAAGTTTGGCTTATTTTGAATTTATTAAGCCCTTATACGATAAAATAAATTGGCATGGTTACTCTAACCTTATACTGTACGCCATGACAGATAACGCGAGACTCTCGCCGTGACCCCTTTTCTACGTAAGGCTTGCCAGACCATATTTTGGATATTCTACGCTATATTATTATCAATCAAGTGCGAATAATCGCTTCTTGGTGAATTTCAAAGTTGCCGATAAACCGTATTTACTTTTAATGCGCAGAATTTCTGACCCAAACGGCGCCAAATTTTTACTTAGATTTGTTTACATTTCCAAATAAGGCGTCAATGTCCTTATATGGCACACAAACAAACGAGGCTGAGAACGGAAGTAATCATTATTTGAAATAATATGGAGGACGATCTAAACGAAAATATCGGCTAAAAAAGGTAAACGAGATTTTTCAACTGTTTCTACAATGATTTTCGATATTTCCGGTATTAAATAAGAGGACTACTCAATTTATTGGATTATATGCAAGGAATATGTTTAAAGTGTTATTATTAGGCTAAGAGAGCGCCGGGTATGAATCACACCCGGCTTGCTCCATTAACACGTATATGCTCATGTTAGTACCCTGTCCACGAGGTACGAGTAAGGGTACTAATATTAGTACTAGTCTTGAACTTCTTGTTGAATTTCTGCCACGATCACCCGTATAGACTGACTTTTGAATTCGTCTTATGAAACACTTCTAGTTGACAGGAACTTTTTATCTGGCTTGATCTGACGTACATCTTGCATTAGTATTTCGTGACCCTTTTTTGAAGTTTGTTCCAACCTAAACAAAAACATGATCCCCAGAGGAAAGTGGTTGGAGTTGGCGTATTTTTTTTTTATTATTATTATTTTTTATTTTTTGAGCTGGTGCTTTTTAATATATCCAACTATCCAACTGGCTTATTTGGTGTTTGAAGAACCTCACAGAAAATCAGCCATGGTATAAAATAAATAACTTTGGTTTATCGCACCAAAATCGTGGAATCAAACTCTGATTATTAATAAATGTATTTTATCTTATATTCAGATGGCTGACTACACATTTTTCAAGCAAACAAGGTTTAAAGAGTAATTAAACCGGGAAGTCAAAGATTATTTAAGGGGTTTGCCCAATGAAGGATATTTTATATTTTATATATACATATCAATCATTTGAAGATGGCACTAATTCTATCGTCATTGTGCCTCCAATCTTAACTTTATCAGTTGTGTAGTAAACAAAAAATATCTCTTTCAGTAATACAAGTTCCAAGTATAGAAAAATCCCTATACTTCTTTGTTTTTATATTCCCCAATTCTGATGGGAAATTATTACTATCTTTAAAATTAAGTTTTTATTTGTAGAAATAGTACTGTCGAGCAATTTCTTTTTATTAATTGGTGTTCAGTTTTAGTATTGAACTACAATGAAAATACAAAATGACAAACAAAAGAAACAGTTAAGACTTGTATCTTCTTCAGTAAGAAACATTTTGACATGAAGTTTGTTTGTAATCTTATTTTGTTAATTATATGAATTTTTTTAACAGAGTTGGTCCTTTTCTGCATTTTTCTACGATATCTGATAACGTAATGTCTGTTAGGCAAGTCTCATTGTTTGTACCGGGTATGATTGCTCTTAACTATGTTGAGGTCAACAATAAATGATACATCTGTTTAAACATGATGACAACGGTTGTAACCGATGGAATGGGATTTTGTGTATTTTCTTTATTTATCCTTTTCATTTTCCTAGACAAGTATTGCAAAACTGGCTCAGTAAAACTGTTAACTTGTCCTTGTCTGTTGGACACATTTTGACTTGTAATGAGAACTTTGACACTCCCCACCCCCGTTCCTTCTGATCCTCATGATACTTATCATGGTCTCCTTAAATCTACACATACTGATCCAGCTCATGTTAGTAAAATTCTAAAGACATAATGGGCGCCGGTTATATTTACTGCAGCAACAAAAAATAAAACCAACCAAAAACGTCTGGCAGTTCTTTAACAAATTTACGTGAAGTAACTGTGGTGCTCACAGTACTCGCCTTAACTGTATGCACATTATATTAAATATTTTCATGAACATTTGGGTAGTTACTGTTTTGACGGCGTAGTACGTCAAAGTCTTCTGTTCATTAGGCATTCATATATGTTGTTAGTATGTATCAGAGACGCAAAACAGCATTTCTTGTTCGGTTGTCTCTTCCAAGAGTTTTGCATAGTGGCTTTGGTTGGTGCTTCCTTGGGAAATGAAAGTTTCTTGCTTTGCAGTTGATCCAGAAAGTGTATTGCCTAACGACAAATTACGGCAGTTGACCCAGTACTTTCGTGATGCACTTAATTTAATATACGTAGCCACACAAATCGTATTTTCAACCACCAAAAATTCAACGTCTGGTTCTTTCAAAGCACTGATGGAATATCACAAACTGGCATTATTTAGGTTAAACGCAACAAGAAATTTTCAGACGAAGATCCATTTTTTCAAGAAGGAATTTTCATGTGACATGTTTAGACACAAAAATATTGCATTGTATTTTCTTCAAAGTTTTCATATTGATGGTGTGTGATGTACACTACCGGTATTTTACTTTAAAATGTAGCAGTTTGACTTAACCTTAAAGCACCTTATATTGTTTTCCTAATCAATCCTTTTCCCCAGAGTAAAGTTAACATCATTCTGAAAATGCATATTAGGACTTTCCTGACGGACCTTGATGACATCATCGGATTTCACAATATATGATGTATAGCGATAATTAAATATAAAAATGTCAAAATGGAGCAAAATTTAACACATGTTGCATAGAATTACCAGATGGGGACTTTTTGAATCCATTACAGAATTGTATGCTAATCTGGCACACTAAGCCTCTGTCATTTTTCCACACAAACTTTATTCCTAACGGCCATTCACGTGACCGTTGTACGTATGCGTGAAAGACCTAATTATGTTACCAAAGGTGGAGTAAGTAAGAAGAAAAAAATTGGTGCTGAGCTGCAGAATTTTAGCTAAGAATGACAATGTTTAGAAACGTCCGGACATAACTGGCATGTTAACTATGTTCGTATTTATATTATAACTCAGCATGCTGTGGTCTGCGAAATCAGATTACCAGATTCTCCACAGTTTGAACAGAAAAGCAATTTCTTCCCCCAACCAGTTACAGTTGAATACTTTATTTAAAAGAGCCTGGTCTTCATATACACAGTGAATGTGGGTTATAAATCCAGGCAGTTGGTTTCAATGGGAATTGCCTAGTTCTGAACTACTTTGAGCAGATGGGTTAATCAGAAGCAGTCTAGCGATGGCTGGAGGGAGAAGGAAATCCAGACTGCCGCATCAGCAGTTTATAATTACATACTTCCCTATCTGTTAGCAGTAGTTATTTCTCTCAGCAGGAAGGAGAGGGAGGGGGTCTAAAGCAGCTGGCTCCTTTGGTCTTTCAAAAACCTCTTTCAGACCAAATCATAATACTGACTAACGGACTAATCGCTGCTCATTTCAAGTTATGAGTACATCTGTTAAGAGTTAAATGACAAGAGAGCAACCACCACATAATCTATCCAGATTACACGCCATAACGTTCCAATGTACGTTAGGACTGCACTAAAACAAAACCCATATGATAACTTGCAGATTTGGAATGTCTCTGTACAAGTGTTCTTGTCATCGTTGTTGACTACATGCAACATTTGAAAAATAGACTGGATACTGCTTGTTTGTCATTTCATTTCTACTTTTGACTCATTTGTATTGAACTAAAAAGTTTTGATGGGATGTAGATTAAATTAGCAGTTTGATTAAATCGTTTGGTGGTTAATTTTTGCTAAGCACTGGTTCTAATTAACAACCAGTCCCACCGGATTAAACTTTTGGAAGGATAAAGTCTGAGTTTTGCAGACGTTTTAAATCAACAGATTCTTGAATGGTTCTTAAATTTACTTGCAATAACATATACGTTTTGCCAAATCGTTCCGTGCACATTAAATAGTTATTCACAAAACACATATCGGGATCATCATTTGATATCAATAATTGAAATTTCAACTAACAGAACCTCTGAATAATTGTAACACCTATATTTGCCTAGTTTTCATTTGCTTCCCACAGATTTCCTAGAGGTACGGAACGTCCAATATGCCTTATATATATATATATATATATATATATATATATATATATATATATATATATATATATATATATATTCCAGTCCATTTGCTTAGAAGACAGATAAAAACTTTATTGTAAAAACGTATATGCAGATTAGATGTAAGCCCTTTGATTCTCGGTTCTCGTCATGGCTTTTATTATGTAGAATTTAAACATGTGAAGTTTTAGGTTTGATCAAGTTTTGCAGAGCACGGAGGAACTTCGGGGTTTTCATGTTCGGTGTTTGACTTGTGGCTTATTGAGGTATAGTACTAATATTAGTACCCTTACTCGTTCCTCGTGGACAGGGTACTAACATGAGCATATACGTGTTAATGGAGCAAGCCGGGTGTGATTCACACCCGGCGCTCTTTTAGCCTAATAATAACACTTTAAACATAGTCCTCGCATATAATCCAATAAATTGAGTAGTCCTCTTATTTAATACAGGAAGTATCGAAAATCATTGTAGAAATAGTTGTAAAATCTCGTTTACCTTTTTTAGCCGATATTTTCGTTTAGATGTCTGCCATATTATTTCAAATAATGATTACTTCCGTTCTCAGCCTCGTTTGTTTGTGTGCCATATTAGGACATTGACGCCTTATTTGGAAATGTAAACAAATCGTAGTAAACATTTGGCGCCGTTTGGGTCAGAAATTCTGCGCATTAAAAGTAAATATGGTTTATCGGCAACTTTGAAATTCCACCAAGAAGCGATTATTCGCACTTGATTGATAATAATATAGCGTAGAATATCCAAATATGATCTGGCAAGCTTTACGTAGAAAAGAGGTAACGGTGACAGCCTCGCGTTATCTGTCATGGCGGACAGAATGAGGTTAGTGTAACCATGCCAATTTATTTTATCGTGTACGGGCTTCATAAATTCAAAATAAGCCAAACTTCTTTCACAGCATGATTATAATTATGTAGTTGATTTCTACACTGTTTGTTTTTCTCACTTTAGTGATGATTTTTTTTGCTCCATTACATGATATGGGATCAGTTCGTAGCCTCAACCACAACAAATCAAGTTGAGGCTACGACATCGTAGCTAATTGAGGTATAGTGCGATGTACCTTGGCATCTTCCCTTATCAAACGAAGTGCTGACCTAATGGATTTTTCTAGTTTATGTATTTTAATCTACAGATGAACGCACTTCAGATGATTGACTCTGCAACGCAGGTTCTCATATCCGGCGCTTATATATGTTAGGTACGCTGTATGCTGGGTAATTAGTAATATAAGCACGCATAACGTACATCTATCTCAAGAACAAGTTTGTATTGTCCATGACAGTTAACCCTCTTTGTAGTTCTTATGCCACTTCATTTGTTCTGCTTTGTTTGTAGATATACCTATTTATGGAACATATGTAAGCCATGTAACCCCTTCCCCCGCCCCCGCCCAGTTATAGCAGCCTGGTCTGATACAAGTGTTAAAACCCTTTTTATGCTCTGGGGTATAGTCAGTCTCTTCCTCAGGAATTCTCCCCAGCTGCCAACCTAATCAGGAAACAGAATATTAAAACCGGATAAAAAACCCGATTTGTTATAGTGATAAATCACAGAGTTAGAGCTGGAGACTGATAATACAAAAAAGTTGTAATCTGGTTAGATATACTAAATCATCACCCTTTCTAACTGGCAGAAATAGTGAGACACAACTATAAAAAATATGAACATTGATATCTTCTGCATTGTGTAGGATATCAGGGTTTGGTATGGATTAAGTGTAAAATATGGAGATAATCTTAATTTAGCACATTTGTATTGGTTTTAATGAGCAAAATAAAACCCTGCTGCTCCTTTGAAATTTACTTCCACCGAATTTCAGGGAAAATTGACTGGTTAGATCAGGGGTCTATAACACGCGGCCTGCCAAGCCGTATCATGTGGTCCGCAAAATGATTATATTCACAAGGTGTCATGAGAGATAACAAAGGTGATGCTGCCCCTGGGTCATCGAAAATGCCCTCATGCGGCCCCCAGGGTGGTTTGAGTTTGAGACCCTTGGGCTAGATCGTCCAAACAAACCGACCGTATTACCTCCCTTGAGATAGTCTCTGGTGATATTATTTTAAAACTAGGCTAACATTCAATACGTAAGACGAGAGAGAGATATCACCTTTAACTAGATCCTGTAAAGGGAGGTTTCCGTTAAGTACATCGTAATCTTGGTATACTTCATTTCTCTTTGGGATTTGCGTGATACCAATGTTGGAAACTATGTAGTCTTCATCAATAACAAGCCGTGATTCCGCTAATGCAGAGTATTTTCGTAAGTGTTGACAGTTTGCAACAGTATCATCATTTAAGCCTATTTTTGTTGTAAGTTCTACTGGTCATATACTAGTAGAACATATTGGCTGGCTTGCTGACCTTCATCCGCCCTTCCACGAGTTAGCAAATGTTATCGCTTCTTCTGTTAAACTACTTGAAGGACTGACATGGAACTTTACACACACACACTTACACCCTAAGGTGTAGTTGAATCTAAGTGAAAATGGTGTAGCTCGGGTATCCTATACGGCCGCCATAGTGGTCATTTCAGAATTTTTATTTCTACTCCTCCAATTGCTTTTCAATGAAAAGGTGCCGAACTAACATCCAGCAAATATAAAACAAAACATAAAAAATGTGATGTGATAACGTACACCATTTCATGGGGCTGGGGTGGGGAACTTTTTCTCATTTGAGTACAGTGTAATATTGGTCTACTTATTTTCTGTTTGTGATTTGTACAGTATTAATGTTGATTAATATATGTTGGCCTACATCCTTAACAAGCCGTGTTTGAGGTGATGCAATGAAATGCACCGTGTATTTATAATTGTTCGCAAGAATTTCATCATTTATGTCTACTTTTAACTCAGCTGGTCATGTATCATAACCTATGACACTGTACACACATATAATAGCCAAGGTCTAGTCGTAGCGAAATGAAAATGGTGCTGCTCGAACATCCAGTATGGCCGCTACAGCGGCCATCTTAAAAATCTTGTTATCAATGCTCATTCTGACGGATGATTGCATTGACATTGGGTTTTCACAGAGAGACTTCTTATAATGTGCATCTGGTCTCATAAAATGGTTCCGGTCTGACATGCAATATGTTTGACACGTAACCATCTTGAAAATCTCGTTATCGGTACTCCTCCTAAAAAAAACAAACTCATATCGACACGAGTTTTTCACCAGGAAATTTATGTGTCTAGTTGGTTTTAAATTAAAATTATATCGAACCAATATGGTCACCATGGCAACAAGCTTTAAAATGTTGCTTTGGCTATCCCCCTGATTGACGAGTCGTGTCAGCATGGGGTTTTCACAACAAGACTTCGTGTGATGTCTTGCTGATCTTAAATGAAAATGGTGCCGATCTTTCATCGATATGGCCGCCACGGCGACCATCTTGAAATCTTGTTACAGCTCAAGAATATCAGATACGGTTTCAAGACTCAAACGTTAGCAAGAAAAAACAGTCGTATCTTGCATATTGTAAATTTATTTTCGATTAGTAGGGTATTTTGTTAAAAGCCATTGATAACTACAGTGGCGCTATGAGTAACATTAGTCGTTTTAGTTCTTATAGTCCCACATAATTACTATTCATTCCATAGCCTATCTCAAGACACGCATGTAATGATTTCCACTTAAGCGAGTTATATATTCGTTTGATACGTCAGTTTCGCACAAGTATGGGGGGTGAGAGATAATGCCTGCTTCAACATTAGTGAGGGTATTTTAAGTTATTGAATTCTTAATGTCACGCTGTTTGCAAAGGTTAACTATGGGAACTGAATTAGTACCGTGAGTCCTTAAACGCAATACTTCATTAACAATGATATAATTGCATCATAACAACGAGTTTGGAGTTTTGATGTCTCGACCTTTTGGGGTTTTGCCTCAAATTTGCTTCTTCAATTCTCAAAGTATTGAATGAGCCAATGTTTGGGTGACTGTCCCGTACAATTTTATTTTTCTAGGTTTACTGACGCCTCCTTTTGAAATAAAATGACCAGTCTATTTCAAATTATAATTCTAATGTAATATGGCCGATTTGTTGGTGAAGTGATATGTGATATGTGTCTGGTGTAAAAAAAAACAGAGAGGCTGCATTGAATGACTGGGAACCTGTCTTGGGAAACACGTGAGATAACTGGGAAACAATGTTCCATTCAAAGGCGGTTTTCCTTCGAAGTGAGCGTAGCTTCTAAACTACCTGCTCGTGGGATCGGACAGCTATCCTGATAACGGGTAGTTTACCAGCCAAGTCATCAGATGCAGTACTATTAAGATTATCTTGATTTGTATATCTAATTTCGTACGTTAATTTATGACTAGATACGTGGATGTCTAGGCAGCATTACTCAGCTAGCATATCTCCACCTGTCAGGTTATGTATATATGTAATATATTACATAGGTATATTGGTTATCTGGTTCAGACTCTGGTGGTAGAAGCTGTAATCTGGACTTCCTGTGCTTACTGATGGATGAACCTAACACGAACTCTGACCATGTTTTTCCTTACGAGACTGAGATCCTTTGGATAAATTCCAAGAAACTGACCCATTTCAACTAAATGGTTACATATTTTTCTTCGCTTACATTTCCTAAATCCACTGATAGATATTTCTTCATACTTAGCGCGAATCATTATGAAGCTAAAACAATTAATTATTTGACATCCTCTATTGCCAGTTTGGCTCAGGGTCAAATTCAGTCATGAACACTTAGCTTTAAGGTTTTGGTTAAAGATTTTTTTCTCTTGATTTCTTATATTTACTAAACACCTTGATGGATTTTTTTGCTAAAAGCCTTGGAGGAATCGTTACGAAGCAAAGACATTCTGCGACATTTATGTACACCCCAGTATAAATGTCCAAATATAAAAAATGGGGTTGCAAGGGTCAGAGGAAACTCTTACGAAATCCATGTATTGATTCAGCCGAGTCATGGTATATGTCCATAAAAGTTAAGTTTTGCAGGCAATTTGTGACGCCATTTGAAATAAAATGATTAGTCTATGTCAAAACATAGTTTTAATAGAATATTTCCACCATTTTTTTCCTAACCTTTACGTGTTCAGTTGCTGAATATGTATTTCAATGGCCTTGAATTTTGTCAGATTTGGTGTGGTAGTGGTTATATTTAGCAACATTTTTATTTAGCATGTTCTCAAGAAACAATATGCAGATTGCATGGGGTCATTTTTCGGGTTTAAGCTCTCTGGTTTCCAGGGCATCGTATAACAAATAACCTGTTTAAAAGTGCTGTTAAAGATCTATCAGTCAATTTCAGGTTTGTTTCTTTGACTTTACTTTACTGCCACTTTTCACAGGTACCTGAAGATATGATACTCTCTGAATTTTGCGTGAAACTTACGCAAGTTTTTAACTAAACATTAACCATGTACTTGGACATGCATAAATATTTTATGTAGTATCTATGATTTGTTTACTAATCTATCTGAGTACATATAAGTGGCATACATAAATTTGTAGATCATGGTTTTGATACCTTTCCAAAATCAACGATGTGCAAGGTTGCTTAAACAAAGAAAATTAAAATGTTTTATATGTATTGAGTTATTTTTGCATGGATTTTGTGCTATCCATGTTTTTATGAAAATAAAAGTTATATATAAATTTCATTCAAATTTATCAAACACCTGGACTACTGTCCAACTGAGAGCAGCGTGAAAATATTTTAGGACTGGAAATAGGAAACTTTTGGCACGACAAAATACAATATCAAAGATCTACTCTGTACTTGCTTATAAGACGAGTCCAACTGCATGCATACTGCACAGAACAATATCTGCCGTCACATAACGCACCGACAGATCTGGATTTGTGCAGTTTGTTGGGAATAATCAATAGAACAAACAGTTTAGGCGGATCATTGTTGTTAACAGCTTGATTAGACTTATATGCGAGTATAGACGGAGCATCATTAGTGGATATTTGTTAGGGTTTAGTCCGCAGCTTTTCACTGCACTTCCCGTGTAGGCCTGTTGATTTCTTAATCATCAAAGGTTATTTTTAAAAAATGATGCATCCTCGGTTCTTTCTGTCTAGATTAAAAGTGTTATAGTCGTAAGAATTTGCTTGTAAATAGAGCTGGCTATAGTTCATATTTTGCCCAAAACAATGACACAAATAAAGTGATCGTGTTCGCTATAAAGGGCTCAAGAAATTTTTCTGGAATTATTGTTGTGTCTTGGCACTCTTTTATTGCTAAACCTAACTGTCTGTGTTGTAATGTGGAAAACATAAAATAATTTTTGGGTGGCATGGCTTAGTTGCATTGGCACATATAAAACTGTTGACGTTCAATATTGTTTATATAAAACAAGTTTAAGGGAAGATTCTGTCGAAACTCTTTTCTTTTTGTCAATTAAGTGCCTGAGCTTGGCATTCACTTCGTAATAGGATAAGTTAAAATAATGACAATATACGAGCATCAGTAACAATAATTAAAACACACGCATAAAACCCCCACAAACCCTACCAATTTTAGTAAACCCCATCTCTATTAAATTAAAACATTTTTTCACTAATTTGATCTCAGTCTTAATTAAATGAGAACAACTTTGGGATGCACATTACCTGTGTCGGGATACTTTGTACTTTAATATATTGCTTTTAAAAAAAAATAGTTGAATGCCACTTGCAAAGACAAGAATAACAGCGGACAGCTGTACTCGTGTTTCCATTAGTTCTATCCAACTTGTTTTGTCTGAAACCAAGGAAAATTAATATATGCGCCTTCCTTTCTTGAAAATGTCTGGTTCATTTAGGAGTAAACGGCCCTGTTACTTCTCCTAGACATAACCGACTGGATAACTATATAAATTAGCCCTGAGTGAAATCTTGAGGGAGTGTAGGTATAATGTGAGTACCGCTCTTGAGGGAGTGTAGATATAATGTGAGTACCACATTGCAATAATGGCATACTACTTACCAATTAATACACAGCTAACCGTGACGTTTTTCAAAACTCAAAATTGACAGTTTTCTTTACACGACATCGCCCTTCACAAAAAGAACATTTATCGGTGTTCTTTTCATGTTACTATATAATAGGTTACGACTGGCAAAGATATTCAACAGTAGTGAAGGGGGATACCCTAGCGTCAATGGGAATTAGCATTACAGAACCCCTTGGGACACTCTAGCGTCAATGGAAAATTAACATGGAGAAAAATCGTGGGACACTCTAGCGTCAAGGGAATTTAACATGGGAATAAATCGTGGGACAATCTAGCGTCAAGGGAATTTAACATGGGAATAAATCGTGGGACTGTCTAGCGTCAAGGGGAATTGAATATGGGATTTTTTTTATAAAAAAATAAAATAAAAAAAGGGTAGGCAATTCAAAGACTATCTCTTTTCGAGAAATATGGCTGGCCCTGAAAAGGGCCTTTGGTTTATGTTAATATGCCCTTAACATAGGGGGCATTTGCGACATCTTCTTTTCCTCAAACTTCGTCTTACAGCAGGGCCATACATCAGAGTCCGCTTGAGGCAACCTTGTCTCTCTATATAGACTCTTCTTATCCACAGGCTGCTGTTGGTCCTGTGGACAACGGTCCACTTGGATCGGACATACATGAGCATGTCCGTCCTGAACATCATCGTTGACACAAGGGTTGAAGATTCAACGTCTGTCCACATGTTGAGGCTCCGAGAATAGGTGAATCAATGCAGTGAACAGCGCTTATTTATAGGGACAGAAAGGATTGAAACGGATTGAGTTCATTCACCAATCCGAACACGCGTTACAGAATTCAGTCAGCCCGCATCCAATCCGAAGAGAGCAGTCTGTGACGTCACGTAGTCAATATAGATTCGCTAGCGCTTGTGTGCAGTCAATCTATGCCACAGTGATTCAACATGACGGAAACTCAGAAAACGATCCAGTGGGGTGCACCAGCAGGGGAGACCGTCCAAGGGAACCCGGACTTACTTTCAGAAGAGGTGAATTGGGATTTTGTGGATTTTCTCTCCTCGCAAGAATTTGTTCCGGAACCTTCGTTACCTTCTTCATTACCGCAAGTGGAGAATTTTAGACAGAGACAGAAAGAAGAATTGGAGAAGTTTATACAACGACAAAAGGAAGCCGAACAAGTTTTTCTCCTACAGCAACAGCAGCAAGAAGAAGAGGTAAGAAAAAAACAACAGCAGCAGCAACAGCAAGAAGAAGTAGTAGCAGCAAAGAAACAAGAGGGTGAAAATCAAACGGTCACGGTACTGTTGGACATTTTAGCGGAGTTAAGAAGTTTGAAACAAATGTATCAGACTTCTTTATCACGACCGAAGAGAATACGACCTTCCCGAGCTAAACACGTCAACCCTGTGACTAAGCCTACCGTACCACCCTTAGTGATTTCAACCCAATCATTATCATCATTACGCAGTCCAGAAGTAGGCCTTGGCCGTGGCAAAGGCTTAAGGCAGTTAAAATTGATTGCTTAAACTCAACCCTGCACCATAAAGAAAAAGGCCCTTTTCAGGGCCACCCACATTTCTCGAAAAGAAATACAATTTCAATTTGCCAATAACTCAAAAAAAAAACCTCACCCATGTTACCCTTATAGTACGTGTCTGTGTATGAGTGCGTGAGTGTAGCTTCTTATTTTAAAATCAAAACTCAAAGACTCTTACCTTATATCATTCATTTATTCTTTTCTCCATTTTTACAATCCAATTCACAATTCACAACACAACACTTTAATTAAAAGTTCATTGATTTCTTCTTTTCTCCTTTTTTAGTCTCTCTGTTTTTTGAATTTCTTCACCGTCACACTCTTTTCCTCTTCTTCCTCCTCGCTTTCTTCCCTTCTTCTTTTTTTCTCCTGTTTCTTTTTCTTCACCTGTCTTCTTTCTTCCTCAGAAGAATCCCTCTCTTCCTCTGAAGAATCCCTCTCTTCTTCTGAAGAATTCCTCTTTTCTTCTGACTCCTCTTGTTTCTTTTTTGGGCAATCTGGAGACCAATGTCCTTTTTCTTTACAATAATAACAGGTATCTTGACTTTTGTCTTTTTTATCCCCTGTTTTTTTTCTTTTTTGACGGTCTGGACACTCTGAAGACCAATGCCCTTTCTTTTGACAGATATAGCAAGTATCTTGACTTTTATCTCTAAAGGAAGGAGAGTAGTCCGTAGGCGGGTCTGAAGAGAATTTTCTAATGACCCCTCGCAAAGCTCTGACGAAACGTTCCATCTGGTCAGTCTCTTCCATCGTTGTGCTCGGCTTGAGAGTGAAATGAATAGTGAAAGGACAAGACACACACCCTTTTATATACGCTGGTCTGCTATGACTATAAAGTAGTTTATGGTGTTTGAACTTGAGTCATTTGACTTTTTGCTTTCAAGATGAAACGATCCCATTCATTCGAGAAGAAAGAAGAAGAAGAAGAAAGTAAGAGGCAGAAACGTGATCTATCGCCTCGTACCAGGGCTGAAATCTTGGCACAAATTCATGCCAGTGATTTTGAAGAGGACATGAGTGAACCAGAATCCAAACCCTCTAAACCAAGTTCACCACCCTTTGTCAACCCTGAAAAGTACTATTCCATTCGAGAGACGGAAAAGCGCTCCTCTAGAAAATTTAGAACCACGGCTTACAAATACACGGTGAAGTTTAAAGATTTCAAGGCTGAAGTGCCGTTAGAGAAAGCAGAAGTGTTCATCACTGAGGTGTGGGATTCTTTGCTCACTGCACTCAAGCGACAATGTCAACCCAAAGAAGACGATCGTTTGAGACTTTCCGTACAACACGACGGTTTGAAATCCCCTGTTTGGATCGAGTTTAGCACCCCTGCAGAATTGACTGCTTCCAAAGTCATGGACAAGATTCAACACGTACAACAATCTAATGATCAGTTTGACATCACCGATGGTAAAGCCACACTGGACATGACCCACGTCTCTCCTCCTCAAGGGACAGGACGCAAAAAGGTCTTATTGGTGGACGACCTTCGCAACACCAAAACAAGTCTCGTCCGAATTAACAACCCTCATGACCAGATGTGCTTAGCCCGTGCCATCGTGGTGGGACGAACCTATGCCAACAAGAACGACACGGTAGAATGGAAAAGAACCTGGAAAACTATTCAACAATCCGACCGAGCCAAACAACGAAATGAAGCAGAACTCCTGTTACAACAAGCCGGACTGTCCAAAGACACACCCTGTGGCATTCCTGAGATGCAAAAATTGCAAGATGCCCTAGCTCCACGCTACACCTTGAAAGTGCACCCTCAAGAAGTGCGCGGACCTCTGTTGTTTCGAGGCCAAGACTTTAAGGACGGAAAATACATTCATCTTTATCATCACGATGAACATTTCGATACCATTACCAGTATCACCGGATTCCTGAAATACGGTTATTACTGTGAGAAATGTGACCATGGTTATAACAATCGAGAGCAACACAAGCATTGTGGATCGAAATGCACAGGATGTTTGGCCTCTTCACCCTGTCTGAGCGAAGAACCAGTGCCTTGTTCAACTTGTCTGCGCACGTTTGTCAGCCCTACCTGTTACCAACAACATCTGAAAACGCAAGGTTCACAGAAGAAATGCGCTTGTCAACTGCTGAGATTGTGCTCTACGTGTGAACAAGTCATACGTACCAATAATACCAAGGCACACGTATGTTCAGGAAAGAAAAAATGTCACATTTGTCACCACATCGTGGACTTGGAACACCAATGTTACGTGCAAAAATACCAACCCCCACCAGAGAAAGAGGACGGTCACAAGAAGAAAGGCAATTTCATCTTTTTCGATTTCGAATGCATGCAAGAAACCGGCATTCACATTCCTAATTTCTGCGTGGCTCATCGAGCGTGCGAGAAGTGCATTCAAGAAGCTATCTTCAGTCATTGCCCTCACTGCAGCAAGATACCCGGAGGGCGTGAAAAAATCTTTCGGGGACCCAACACGCTAGCCGATTTTGCCCAATGGGTCTTAGACCCCGTCGACAAGACGTGGAGCCAAGAGGACATCGAACGTTACGGAGATTGTCATCGTCATGCCACGGTGATGGCTCACAATTTCTCCGGATACGATGGACAGTTTCTTTTGAGGTACTATACGGAACAAGGCACCGAGCGTCCTAAAGTGACTTTGAACGGAGCCAAAATCATTTTCATGCAAGTGGGACAAGTACAGTTTAAAGATTCGATGAGCTATTTGGCCATGCCTTTGAGTCGAATGCCTAAAACGTTTGGAATGACAGAAATGGCTAAAGGGTACTTTCCACACTTTTTCAATACGGAAGCCAATCAACACGCCGTTCTACCCCATTTACCTGAGGCTCACTATTACGACCCCGACAACATGCGTACCGAACAACGAGAAGCTTTCTACGCTTGGTACCAGATTCACGCCTCGGACCCTTTCGACTTTCAGGAAGAAATGCTAAAGTATTGTCGTTCCGACGTGGACATTTTACGGCGTTGCTGTGGAAAATTTCGAGAACTGTTCATGGAACACGGAGGGGTCGATCCTTTGAAAGAAGCTTGCACCATTGCCAAAGCGTGTTCCTTAGTGTATCGACAACGATTCATGCCTGAAAACACCGTGGCTGTCATCAGCCCTCAAACGACCCACTTTGTCAAACGTCAATACTCGGTCAAAGCCCTACGCTGGTTACATTACTTGTGCGACAAGGAAGACAAGTGGATTCAGCATGCTCGCAACGGAGGAGGCGAAAAGACCATCGGAACGTATTCGGTCGATGGCTGGGACTTAGAAAACCCCAAGATCGTGTACGAGTTTAACGGTTGTTTATTTCACGGATGTCCCGTCTGTTACCCTGACCGTGGCACTAAAAATCAGTTTTTGCAACGAACCATGGAAGACTTGTACCAGGACACTTGTCAGCGACGCCTAAAGTTAGAACAGGAAGGATACCAAGTGGTGGAAATGTGGGAACACGAGTACGATCACCGTATGAAAACCGATCCCGAGTTTAAACGCCTCGTGGAAAGTTACCAGTTCATGGACCCGCTGAACCCAAGGGATAGTTTGTACGGAGGAAGGACCAATGCCACCTGTTTGCTGTACCAAGCCGACGAAGAGAACGGAGAAGAAATCAAATACTTGGACGTGTGTTCGCTGTATCCCTACGTGTGCAAATATTGTCGCTTTCCCGTAGGGCACCCGCAATTGCTGACGGAACACATCGACCTGAAAAACATTCGACAATACGAAGGCTTGATCAAGTGCAAAGTTTTGCCTCCCACGAACCTATACCACCCCGTCTTACCTCACCATTGTCAAGGCAAACTGATGTTTCCCTTGTGCCGTACTTGTGCCGAAACGTGCAACCAAGACCAACCTTGTCAGCACAGCCAGGAAGAACGTGCCTTGACGGGAACCTGGGTCAGCGTAGAAT
Source organism: Sinohyriopsis cumingii (assembly GCA_028554795.2). NCBI lineage: Eukaryota > Metazoa > Mollusca > Bivalvia > Unionida > Unionidae > Sinohyriopsis > Sinohyriopsis cumingii. Next base: position 102,621,405 of record CM068828.1, on the reverse strand, counting down.
TGTTCAAAGCTCTGGACATGGGATACCAACTGTTAGAAGTGTACGAAATTTGCCACTTTCCCAAGACACAACAATACCGCAAGGGTGACCCCACGCAGAAAGGCATTTTCGCTGACTACGTGGATGCCTTTTTGAAACTGAAACAAGAAGCCAGCGGCTATCCTTCCTGGTGTCACACTCCCGAAGACCAAATACAATTCAAAGAGAAATACTACGAACAAGAAGGCATCACTTTAGACCACATCGAGAAAAACGAAGGCAGGCGATCGTTTGCCAAAGTGATGTTAAATTGTTTGTGGGGAAAAATGGCACAACGACCGTGTTTACCCAAGACGGAATATTTGACAGAACCTTCCCGCTACTTCCAGATGATTCCCGACAAAACCAAATACATGAAACACGTGGACGTCGTTCGAGAGAATTTGATCTTGGTCAATTACGAAGAAGATCTGGACTTTGTACAAGACGACCCTTTTGGAAATGTCATCATTGCGGCTTACGTGACAGCCCATGCTCGCTTAAAATTGTACGAAGCTTTAGAACTGTTAGAAGAACGCGTCCTGTACTTTGACACGGACAGTTGCATTTACATCCATCACCCGATTCAACATCACCCTAACATCGAAGGAGACCGTTTAGGAGCCTGGACAGACGAGCATCCCGACGACAAGATTCTAAGTTTCGTCAGTGGCGGTCCCAAAAATTACGGCTACGAATACCGGGACAAACAAGGAGAAGTGCACACGACGTGCAAAGTGAAAGGACTGACTCTGAATTATCGTACCAGTCGAGTGGTCAACTTTGGGGTATTGAAAGAAGCCTTGCAATCGGGAGAGGATGGAAACTTTAAAGTGACCACTCACCAACCGAACAAGATTGTACGTTTACCCACTCACCACATCGTCAGTCGACCTTTGGAAAAAGTTTATCAAATCGTGTACCAGAAGCGAGTTCGACTTCCCAATCATTTCACCTTACCGTATGGACACGTTGGTATAAAACATTGGTTGTAAGAGGATAGCCACCCACCAGAAAGATGACTTCGCCACAGCAAGAATCGAGTGAGAAACCCGATGAGAACTCCAAGTTCAAACCCTACCATTTTCCAGTCTTCTTACCTGACTATTGTGATTGTGCCCGTCGATTGGACACGTTTCAGAAATGGCCTACGGATAGGGAAGGATTACCTTCTTCGCATGTTTTAGCTAGAACAGGATTTGTCTACTTGGGACCTGAGTCAGGATTGGGATACGAGGTACAGTGTTTCGCTTGCGGAATGAAGTTACGAATGGATCTATGTATCTATAAAGATTCAGCTATTCTGGAACATACTCGATGGTCTCCGCACTGCCCTTACCTTTCTATGGCCTTTCCACCCATTACACTACGGTACAATGTTGACGGTACCTTAGAGACGGTACCTTCCGAAACAAGACATAAAAAACGTAAAAAAGGAAAGATGTACAAACTGGAGACTGCATTGCGACTAGTATAAAAAGGGGGCTATGGTCAAGATCGATAGTTCATTGTGACTACCAAGACCGAGCGAACAAGATGAATACTTTGAAAAAGACATCGTTCCAGTTTGGGGATTGTAAAAAAGTTGTATCTTCCTCTAGTGTGACTAATACTGGATGGATAAGACCCAGACATTGCGACGGAAAATGTCCGGAAGGAAACTGCGATTGTCCATGTGGTTACCATTGTAATTGCGTAACGGAGTTTGCAGACGAGTGCGATTGTGAGCCTTGCGATGGGTACGATGCTGCACGTTGTGACCTGAGCGATGCCGTAAAGCATCATGGGAACTTTGTTCTCACTGCCCCTGTCATGGAAAGTGATGCTGTGCGTGTCAAACCTGAGGGATGCGAAAGCGATGCCGCTCGTCCTCTTAGACATTTTACCGGGTTTAAAGGGGAATGTTCACCTTCACGTCTACCCCCCTACGGATGTCATCCAGCCCTGAGCAAACTCCTGTTCATGTCACCCAACCCTCATCGAAACGAACCTGTGAAAGACGAATATTCGTTTCCTGTGCGTTTGTCGGAATACTGCGACTTTGAAAATCGTCTTCAATCGTTCAAAGGAAAATGGCCAAAGTATCTGGGAGGACCGACCCCCGAAGAATTAGCCAGAGCCGGATTTTTCTACTTGGGCGAAGGAGATAAAGTCAAGTGCTTCAGTTGCGGTGTGTCACTTCACCACTGGGAACCGCAAGATTCAGCCTACGTAGAACATGCTCGATGGTCACCGAATTGTCATTACTTACCTTTAGTGGGACCGAGACATTGAAGTAACTTCTTACCATAATAATCTGTTCATGGATACTTTACAAGAGAACATTCGTGCTTTGCCTGTGGAGTTGAGAGAACGTATTTATCGAGAGCTGGTCAAAATACAAGTGAAACGTAAAGAACAATTGCATCCGTTACGTCACCGGTGTTTGAACCACTGGTACCTGAAGGCTATACAAGGATTGATTCAATTGAAAGTGTTCCATCGGACAGACATTGATGAACAATCCTCTAGTTTTAAAAAGGATTCGTTTGATATGGACGATTCTACCTACATCATTGTAAACGTACTGCATCGAATTCCAGAGGAAGAGTTAACGAATTACCAACATCTTGAACACAATGTCAACATAGTGAAAGAGGAAACTTCTGAACGAATTGTAATGTGTAGATTAGTGACTCAACGATTTAAATTCGACACTGAAGTAAAACCATGTTTGTGCAAAGAGTACATTTCTTGTGTCAGACCAAAGAGGATTTAGTATGACCTATTCATGGATACTTTGCTAGAGAACATTCGTGCTTTGCCTGTGGAGTTGAGAGAACGCATTTACCGAGAGCTGGTGAAAATACAAGTCAAACGTAAAGAACAATTGCATCCGTTACGTCACCAGATCTTTAACCACTGGTACCTGAATGGTATAAGAGAACTGATTCGTCAGAAATTGTTTCAGTGGTCAGACCTTGTTCAACACTTTGAGTTAGTGAATGATCGAAATGTTCATTATTTTGGTTACTTCGAGATTCACCTACAGCAATACATTGAGGAAGACAAGTTAAAGGATTATCAACATATTTTACGTGGAATCTACTTAGAGGAAGAGGAAACTTCTAAACGAACTCTGAAGTTTCGGTTACAGTATGCAAGATTTAGATTCCCTACTGGAGAACGAAGATCTCTGGCTAGAAAGTACGTGTATTGTTTCCGAAACAAAGAGACTATAAAAACAGGCTGCCATGCCACGACTTATGTCACATGTCATCCAACAGATTCCGTGGAAGGAACTCAATGACCATATTCAAACCGTGGATCATTACCATCGATTATTACAAGAACTGTATCCATTCAATTTGGGACGAAAAGTGGTGTGTGTCTTAGTGACTTGTTTTTTGGGATTTCGTTTACCAGCCGATTCTTTGTGGACTCTTTACGATCAGTACTTACCACCTCCATGGCCTTAAATGGTCACGAAAAACTCCTTTTGCTCAAAGCCTTGCGTTTTCATCTGGATACTTCTCGACCTCAACAGGAAAAAAAGATTCGTCAACTTTTAGCGACCCAAGACGTGTATGACGATGTGTGTGTAGCTTGTGACTTACACCCTCATTGGACAGATGTTCGTGATTGGAAAAAGGGGGGTTTTGAGGCTTGGACCCAAGAAGTGGCCCAGTATGCACAAGAGTTGTTCAAGGAAAAAAGTTACTTTTCAACCTGTGTTAGTGACGGTGCCAGAAGAACCCGTCACCGAGAACAACCACTCGCTTCAGGACAGGACTGTCATGGACATGCCTGAAAGGTCATTCCGGGAGGACACTTGTGTGACAATACCTCATGTAGAGACTGTAAGAACATTACACACTGTCCCTAGGACATCTTGGTTAACCAAAACATGTTGTACAGACACTTGTTTATATTCCACTTTGATCGCTTTGCTGTGTTTTATATTCCTGTACATCACTATTTGGGTTGTATGTATTTTTGTCTTTCGTGTTCATATTTGAAACATTCAATAAACGTGTTCTGAAAAAGTATATAAACTCTTGTCTTGTTTGTTTTTAGTGTCACAAGTGACATTTCTCATACCATGGCTACCTCTGCTGTCTCTGCTCCCTCTTCCTCTACTGTCAAAGTCATCGACGAACACTTAGATCGTGCCAGTTGGGAGGCTTTGTATCTTCGCCATCCCTTTAACATGCTCATTGCTGGACCTAGCGGTTCAGGCAAAACCGAATTCGTCAAACGTTTGATCGAACATAAACATCATTTGATCGATCGGCCCCCTCAACGGATCGTGTGGTGTTACAAAGAGTGGCAATCGGCGTACAACCTCTTGCGAGAAAGTCAAGGCGATTCCATCGTGTTTGTGGAAGGCATTCCTAAAGAAGACGATGGCATCGTCTCTGACTCCCGTCTAACCCATTTGGTCATTTTCGACGACATGTTAGGAGAAGACGAAGAAGAAATTAAATTGTGGTTTACGCGCAAAGGGCATCACCGTAATGCCAGTGTCATTTACATCACCCAAAATTTGTTTCAACAAAGTAAAGCCCATCGCACCATCAGTCTCAATGCGCATTACGTGGTCTTGTTTAAAAGCCCTCGAGATAAATCGCAAGTACAAGTCTTAGCCAAACAGTTAGGAACGCCTTGGCTGACTCAGGCTTACGACGATGCCACTCAAACGCCACACGCCTATTTACTCGTCGATTTGAAACCTACGACTCCCGAGGATTTGCGATTTCGTACCCACTTGTTTCACCACTGGTGCCAAGACGGAGGGCCTGTCCTGTACACGTCTCCGTCCTCGACTTCATTTCACTCCCCATGAAAAAAATCTATAAAAACCTCAGACCCTTTTTCGTCTGTCTCACACAGTGTGAACATGACGTCCCTTCAGTCACATCTTCCCGTCAAATTGATTCGTGCCTTGTATGGCATCAGTCGAGAAAAAGATCCACAAACACGAGCTCGTGTCTTAGAAGCTAGTCTCAAAGAAGTCTTACGATGGTTCACGGTGACGGCACGTCAATTACTCCAAGGAATCATTCAGATTCCTCATCAAACCCAACGCTTTTTCGATCGAAACAAAGTCGCTTTGGTCCAACTGGCCGATCCCCGCATCGACACTCAAACCAAAAAACAAATCATTTTGAAACCTGGAGGGAGCGGTACTCTAGGAGGGGTCATCATTCGCTCACTCTTAAGATGGGATCCTAATGCCCCCAAAGTTATCCCCAAGACAAAAGTCCAACGAAGCCCCAAGAAGAAAAAGAAAAAGACCAGGTCCCCAAGAAGAATAACTTCTCCAGTGGCAGGACCCTCCTCTTACCAGACACCACCACCATCACCCCGGAAAAAGAAAAGAAGCCCCCAGAAAAAGAAACAGAGAAAAAGTCCCCAGAAAAAGAAAAGTCCACAGAAGAAGAAGAAAACTAGTCGCAAGAGAGGCACTTCGGCCAGGACGCAACCTTACACTCGCAAGCCACGACCTGCCACAGCGTCTCCGGCAGCCTCACGTTTGTCCACTTCTCCGTTGATGTCACCAGGAACTGAAGAGTACTTGGAGACGTTGATCACACCAAGAACTTCTCCGTTGATGACCCCCAAAAGAACTTCCCCAGTGGCAGGACCTTCCAATTTAGCGGCAGTGGCTGCTGCTCACAAAGTACCTTCTCCCAAAATCAAAGTCCATGAAAGATCGGGCATGTTACAAAGTTTACTGGATTTGTCCAAGCAAGAACTGGCTCGATTTAGTCCGTTACGTACCCCTGCACGACGTGTCATGCCTGTCCTCAAACTGATAAAACGTAAAGACAATCAGTGGCGACGAGTTCCAGTATAAAAAGACCTGTGACCAAGTCGGGGGTATCAGTGAACTTGTAAAAGATGTCACCTCCAAGAAGCCACAAAAGAAAGAGACAAAGGCAGACGCGTCATCCGACAAAGCGCTTAGCCAAGCATCAACGTTACCCTAAAAAAAGACACAGTCGTTCCAAGAAAAAGAGGCGTCAACAAAGGGGAGGATTCCTTGGCGATTTTCGGAAAAACATTGTCACCTTTATGACAAAGCGATAGTCCCAGAAAAAAAAGATAAAAGGGTGTGCGTTAAGTCATCGACGTTAGTGTCTGTTCGGTGAATGTCCCGGAACCCACAAGCAAAAATGTCACCCTCCAGAAAACCCCAAGGAAAAAAAAGGAAAGGACTGCCACCACGTTTAGCCAAACATGGGGACCTGTTATCTGTCCTGTCCAAAGCTTCTCCACCCCTACGAAAAAAACTCATTCAAACGGCCTCCAAAGAGGTCATCGATACCGTGTGCGAATGTTGTTTGAACGTTTTGAAAGGCACGATCCCTTTGTCCAAACACCAGAAACAATGCTTAGGCAAACATCGTCACGTTCTTCGGAAAATGGTTCAAAAGAAAATTCCCATTAGTCAAAAAAAGAAGATGTTGGTCCAACGTGGAGGCATTTTACCTCTCTTGTTAGGCCCCATACTAAAAGGAGTCTTGGGAACCATGTTGGGAGGACTGATGGGAGCAAGATAAAAAGGCCTTCGGAAGTCCCAAGATCTCAGAATTCATCCCTGACAACCCCATGGAAGGACGAAAACTAGCTTTAGTGCCTTACAAACGATGGATGGAATACCATCGGTGGCAAGAACAACGCACCCCGCATTTACCTCCCAATCCCAATTTGAGCGAGATGTCCCAGTTACAACACGAATTGCAATCCTTGATGGATCGCCAAGATTTGTCCGAAACAGAAAAATCGCAAAAGTACGGTCAACTCTTGCAACGACTGCAACTCTTTCACCAGAAAGCTTTAGACGAAACAGCTTTACCCACTCTAAAAGATTTTAAGACCTTGATGAAAAGTCCAGCACCATCATTACCACCACCACCACCACTACCATCCCCAAGGGTTACCAGAGATGCTACCCCACAAAGACCTGAGGAAGAAGAGATGCGCGAAGTGTTTCAAACACCGTCAGCAGCTCCCATTTCGAGTAAGATTGCAGGATCCTTGTTGACCCCGTCCCCCACACCCCAACGAGAAGAAATGAAAGCTTGGGTTAAAAAGATGATGTCCACGCCTTCTTCGACAGAAGTGAAAAAGAAAGAAGGGAAACCAGAAGTGAAAAAAGAAAAGAAAACCAAAGTCATTCCATTGCCACCTCCACCTTCACCACCACTACCTTCGACTTCTACTCCCGTAGCCCATCGGACACGTAAATCCGTTTCCAAACCACCCTTTCGTCCCACCCAAAGTAGCATCACCGAAGAGTGGGTGACTTATTAACACACAAAATAAAAAATGGAAAAAGTCTTAGCCAGCATTTACTACGATCCCTCGCATCCTGCAGGTTACGCAGGAGTTCAAAAATTGTATCGTGCTGCCAAAACGCGGCTGAAAAGTCTCCGTTTACCTCAAGTGCAACGATGGTTACAAGAACAAGCTACCTACACTTTACACAAACCCATTCGACGCAAGTTTGCCAGAAGTCGCACCCGAGTGGAAGGCATCGATCATCAATGGCAAGCCGATTTAGCCGATGTCTCTCATTTGGCCAGCTACAATCGTTTTTACAAATATTTGTTTTGTGTCATCGACGTCTTTTCCAAATTTGCCTGGGTCGTGCCCTTGACATCCAAATCGAGCAGCGAGTTAGTGCGAGCCCTGCAACGGGTGTTGAAACAAAGCGGTCGTCACCCTCTTCGATGGCAAACGGACAAAGGCACCGAATTTCTGAACCAAGCTTTCCAAAAAGAATTAAAGAAACGTGACATTCATTTTTTTACCACCGAGAATCCCGAAACCAAAGCCAGCATCGTGGAACGTTTTCAACGCACTTTGAAAGAACGCATGTGGAAATATTTTACGCATCACCACACTCTGAAGTACATCGACATCTTACCGCACCTGGTGCAAGCGTACAACCAATCTTACCATCGAAGCATCGGACGTGCCCCGCAAGACGTGACTCCCGACAACGAAGTGCTGGTGTTCGAGCGCCTGTTTGGTACGTCCCCGACGAGGGCTGTCCCCAAGAAAAGTGGAGAGTTGGCCGTAGGAGATTGGGTGCGCATTGGCAAAACCAAACGCACTTTCGACAAAGGTTACTTACCTAACTGGACGACCGAATTGTTTCGCGTCACTAGACGAGTGCATGGCCGTCATCCTACCGTCTATAAATTGGAAGACATGAACGGAGAAGTGCTCAAAGGAACGTTTTATTTGCCCGAGTTACAACGTGTCACCAAAAAAGAAGACGACGTGTACGACATCGAAAGCATTCTCGAACGCAGAACCCGTAAAGTGGGCAAACGACGTGTCAAAGAAGTCAAAGTACGTTGGAAAGGATATCCACCCAGTTTCGATTCTTGGATCGACGCTTCGCAAGTCATCGACTATAAAAAGAAGAAGTGACCATCATGCCCTTTCACACAGCAGCAGACGCAGCTACGTCGACCAGTCCTTCTTCCCCTAGTTCTTCTGTGCAAGATTTACAAAAACAACCCTTGTGGGTGTGGTGTGGAGAACGTGTGCCTAAAACGCAAATCGTCTTTTTCTGCCAAATCTTCGTGGTGTATTGTGTCATCGGGGCAGCCATCGCCAATTTGAGTTTGCAACAAGGAGACAAACAATTGTGGACCATTTTATTGAGCAGTTGCATCGGTTACCTGCTTCCCAATCCCTCCCTGAAATTCTCCTCGAACGGGAACGTTGTGTCCAGTGCCAGTGTCAGTGCCAGTCACCACTCCAACAACCACAACCAGAACCCCATTTTGAGCGGAGACACGCCTCTGACGTCCACTAATATTCCCTCGGACAGCCACAGAACTCTGGAATTATGAGTCACCAAAACCAATTTTACTTAACCTTACCCAGTGACAGTTCCATGGAGGTGTTTCCCCACAACACGTTGTGCTGTTACACGGCCAAATTACCTCAAGCCATCCCCTTAGATCACGAAGCCCATTGGGAAGTGGCTTTAGTAGAAATGATTCACCCGACCCAAGTCCTCAATGTCCTTCCCAATCAAAATTTTTTTGATGTGGAAGTTCATGACGAGCAATTGCAACAGGAGTTGGATAAGAAAGTCAACTATGACAAGAAAACTCGTGCACAAAATTTCACCACCTATCACTTGTTCATTCCCCCAGGGTATTATTTTAGTGGTCAACATTTGGTCAACACCATAGCCACCAGGTTTAATGGTGTGTTTGGGAAAGCTTTGGAGAATGTCAACAAAAGTGTCACCATGGAGTACCACAAAGTAGCTCGTCGCTTCTCGATGAAATTTGAGCGGAGTAAAATCATGTCCATTTTATTTTGTCCTGAATTGTTTGACATGTTGGGCGGAGACATGAACCTGAGAATGACCATACTCAAGAACAACGAATTACCCATTGTTTACGACAACGAGTCTTTTAGCAAGTTATTTCGTACCCCAGTAGAACTGAACCAAGGACTGAATTTGATGTTCGTGTACTCCGATGTGGTGGAATACAACGTGGTGGGACACACCTCCGTACCGTTACTACGTGTCATTCCTTTCAAAGTGGATTCTGCCGCAAACGCTGACGAGGAAGGTGGAAACACTTACCACGTTCACCGCGAATTTGTCCATCCTCATTATTTGCCGGTCAGCAAGTCGTATTTGGACACGATCAACATTACTATAAAAGGAGATCTGGGACAAAATATTCCATTTACCAAAGGAAAAGTCACGGTGAAACTCCATTTTCGAAAACGGTTCTCTCACGATTCGTAAGTAAGTCATGTATCCAGTGTACCGAGGGGTGGCTCGACAGCGAGGACACGGTTTAGGAGACATGTTAAAATCGGCCTTTCGTTCGGTGGCCCCGGTGTTGAAACCGATGGTGACACGCGGATTGCACGCCTTGAAAGATGCGGCACTGACGCAAGGGAAAGAATTTCTCCAAAATGTCATCATCGACAAACAAAACCCTAAAGAAGCCTTCATGAGGGCAGGTAAAAATGTCTTGCTGCAAACGGGTAAAGACATTTTGGGCCGACGAGACACACCTATAAATGCCCTGCACGCTACCGAATCAGGCATTCAGCAAGGACAAGGCAGAAAGAGACGACGAAGAAAACACCCTTTCACCAGACTTCAAGCTAGAAAGGCCAAGAAAAGAAGAACCGTTCGAGACTTAGACGTTTTCGATTATTGAGACACAGCAACAAAAAATGATGCACCGAGAGTCTTGCGCTTGTTCCAAGACGGAACTGGATATGTTTGCCATGCCCCCCACCATGATGACGATGCAAGAATCCCAGTGGGTGGAATTTCATCCCGTCTCCTCATTGACTGATTCCGCTCCCATCGAGTTTGAAATCAAAGGACAGCCCGAAGATTACATCGATCTGAATAGTAGTTACCTATACTTGAAAGTGAAAGTGATCGAACCACCCAACGCTAACATAGACGCTGATGAAGCAGTAGCTCCCGTCAACAATTTCATGCATTCCTTGTTCAGCGAAGTGGATTTGTACTTGAATAACAAACTGGTCAGCAGCAGCATGGATACTTACCCTTATCGAGCCTACCTGGAAAATCTCTTGACGTACGGAAAAGAAGCCAAGAACACTCATCTGGATGCTTGCGTGGTATGGAAACCTGACCAAGCGACTAAGTTCAACGGCATTACACTTGCTGGGGATGCTTCAAATCCAACGGGATTTGTAGAACGACAAAAGAAAATTGCTGGAAGTCGTAGTTTAGAACTAACGGATCGCTTGCATTTGGACATGTGGTTACAAGAAAAGTATTTGCTAAACGGGGTAGATATCCGCCTGAGACTGAATCGGAGCAGTGCCGCTTTCCATTTGATGGCTGCTACTGATGCCACTTACAAAACCAAAATCGAAGAAGCCAGACTCTACGTGCGACGTGTGGAAGTGCTGCCTAAAGTAGGTAACGAAATCAGTCAGACGTTGAGCAGAACGACCGCCAAGTATCCCATACGACGTGTGGAAGTGAAAACCTTCACCATTCCTGCTGGACAGCGATCCATGATCGAAGATCATCTGTTCCAAGGACAGTTACCCAAGCGTTTGATTGTTGGTATCGTCAAGAATTCAGCTTTCAATGGAGCCTACAATGAAAATCCTTTCTACTTTAATCATTACAATGTGTCCAAGATTGAAGTCAGTCGAGATGGCAAGACCTTGTGTACCCGACCCTTTGAGCCTAACTTTGGTGCCGCAAAGAATTATTTGAGATCGTACTTGTCCCTGTACGAAGCTACCGGACAGTTAGGAACCAACACCAGTCACGGCATTACGTACGACGATTATGCAGGAGGCTACGCTTTGTGGGCTTTCGATTTCACTCCAGACCAAGGCAGCGACGAGGGACATTTCCACCCTATAAAATCTGGCCAGATTCGTGTGGAAATTCAGTTTGCGAGTCCACTGGATGCAGGGAACACAGTGAACGTCATCCTGTATGCAGAATTCGATAATACCATAGAAATCAACAGTTTGAGAGAAGTCATCCTAGATTACTAGAAGCCATGGAAGACTGTTATCCCTCTTTACAAAGTGAAGAAACTTTGGACATGAAATGTGAGGAGACTGTGGAAGAAGAAGAAGTGATCATGATGAAGTCAAGATGGCCAGAACAAGAAGCCCATTTAGTCTCCTGTTTTGCCAAACACTTGGTCGACAAAATGACGGAATTGATCAAGAAAAATTGCTATGGATGTCAAAACGATCATCCCAGTCAAATTCAACACGATAAATGCCTAATGTTAAGTCAAGAAGAAAAATTGGACGAGTATCTGGACGAAGCTTGGAGTCTCATCTCGAACAAAGACGTGTTGCACCAGTGGTATAAAGACTTGCGTGAACATTCTTGTCCACCATTAACCACTCAAGAGATCCATCGTATCGAAGCTCTCCTGAATCAGAGTGAGGAAACAGAACGAATAACCGTTTATTCGTCAGACATTTTCAAGCAAAAAGTCAGGATCGAATTGACAACTTATTATTACCTGTGAAGAAGAAGAAAAAAACAACACAGAAAACAATGGATACCTGGGAACTTTATTACCTTTTGAACCACAGTTCGTATACAGCTTCTTGGAATCCCGTCGTCTGTGCTAAAGATGAACTCCCTCATCGCAAACCTAAAGACCATCAAGCTTACGTGATCAACACGGACGAAAGTCATCTCCCAGGAACCCACTGGGTAGCCGTCTACTTTCCTCAAGAAGGATGTGTGGAATATTTCGATTCGTACGGATTGCCCCCTTTGGAAGACGATATCATCGACTTTATGAGAAGAAATGCTCAAACCACCCGATTCAATAACGTGAAATTACAAGGCACAGATTCCTTGGTGTGTGGACAGTACTGTGTGTATTTTCTGCATCATCGCAGCCTGGGCTATTCCTTAGAACATTTAGTGACTCATTTCGATCCTCGTTCTTCTGCTAGAAACGATGTGAAAGTAGATCGATGGTTTTGTGACCATTATGCTTATCTTTTGTCTCAAGCTAGGAAACGTAGTGTCCATCAATGGCCTAATGATTTCCAACAGTGGAAATCACAATTTCATTCACAACGTTGTCAGCCCTGTTCAAAATAGTTAGTATTGGAAGAAAAAAATGTTTGTGATTTGAAAAAAATTGTTTGATGTTATAATGTTGGATTATTGTTAAAAATGTTGATGTTTAGTGTTAAGTGATTTTTTGAATAAAAAATGTTGTGTTTAGAAAAAAATGCCTTTGTGGTTTGTTTAGCTATAAGAATGTTGGATTGATGCTCTTTCATTTCTTACTATCCCTCTCATGAACGTTGCGGCTCGAAAACCGTGTGGGGATGTTTTCCTTCACGTTCGCGCTTTCACTTTAAGAACCGGGTTGTTCCCAGTCTAGCCATCCATTGTCGACTCATCCTCCTAAGAAGATGTGCTCCAAACTAGCTAAGCTCAACGAAGCCTACGTGAATTTGCATAGGGTCAGACACAGTCTGATACCGAAACCAGAAGAAATAGAGAATGTGAGAATGTTAAAAATCACTGAAGACCTGATAGAAGAGCTCTTCAGAGAAGAAATGAACAGGGAGAAAGAAGAATGGACAGAGAAGTACAGACTTCAGAGACAGCAGCAACAGCAACAGCAACAACAACAGCAGCAACAGCAACCTGAACCTGACAGAGGCTTTGTCGATTGCCGTATCGACACCAAAGAGTTCTTCTTCTCTTTCCGAAGAAGCAGACCTATTGCCAGAAAGTCTATCCTCAGAGGACATCGCATTCTTAGAAACTAAAAAGAATGCCATAGCAAAACAAAAAACAGCCCTTTTCAGGGCTACCCAATACTCTAGAAAAGAAATAACTATTAATTTGCCAATGTGTAGGTAGAGTAGTGTGAAAATAAACACTAACTCTTTCTTTAAAATATGAGGGTATGTGTTTGTGTGTTTGTGTTTGTAAGTGATAAAGTAGGTTGGTGTGGATAGTAGATTAAAATGATGTTTGTTTTTTTTGGCTGTTAGAGGTATATATTTTGGGTTAGATTGGATTGCTTTGCGTATGTGGATAGTCTATTGAAGTGATGGGTAGCATAAAAAAGTGAGCGAGTGTTTCTTTTAGGTCCGCGCGTTGTTGTTGTTGTTTTTTGGTCATGATCTAGGTAAGATCAATTTTATGTTATTAGGGGATGTTTTCCATCACGTCCGCGCTTTCACTATAAATTGAAACTCGTTCGGCAGTCCAGCTACCCTTGTTGATTGATCAACAGTAAAAATGAGCAACAGACTGACTAAATTGATGGAACTTCAGATGCATCTGGAGTATGCCAGATACCTACTGAACGAGCTGACTGCGGAGGCCCTTGTGGAAGAAGTGAGAATAGAACAAGAGGAGAAGGAGAGAAAAATGAAAGAAGAGAATGAAAGAAAGAGAGCTGAACCACAATCACAACAAAGACAAAGACAAAGAAGACAGAGGGAAGAAGTGTTCACTATTCCGCAAACGGAGGAGTGGGATAGTGAAGCCAATCACCCACCGTCTGCTCTTCAAACAAGTCATGTGAATTGGACTAATGATTGGAGTAGACGTTGTGTCTGTGGTGCCAGACCCGGAAGGTGCCACCATTAACCAGGGGTCTCTGAAGTTTTAAAAAAAACAGCCCTTTTCAGGGCTACCCAATACTCAAGAAAAGAAATAACCATCAATTTGCCAATGTGTAGGTAGAGTAGTGTGAATATAAACACTAACTCTTTTATAAAAATGTGAGAGTATGTGTTGGTGTGTTTGTGTTAGTAAGAGTAAAGGTATGTTAGTGAGAATAGTAGATTATGGGTTTCTTTATTGTTTCTAAGCAAATGTGAAGAGTATAGTTTGGGTTATATTATATGAAATGAAAAAGTAGGGGGATGTTTTCCTTCACGTAGGCGCGTTGTTTGGTCATGATCTAGGTAAGATCCATTGTATGTTTTTAGGGGGGTGTTTTCCTTCACGTACGCGCTTTAAGTATAAGAACCCACGGTATTCGTCGTTCAAACCATTCTACATAGAAGATGGCTTCAAACCACCTGGATAAGTTTCAATCATTGCAAGACGTCCTTGACAATTTGGGCATGATAGAACAAATGCTCGTAGGACTAGTTGAAGACCACTATTCTTATAGTCCGCATAGAGTAAAAATGGAAATTAACAATTTAAGAAAAGCAAAGGAGAAGATTAGTGGTGTGATGAAGGAAATAAAGGAGGAGAAGGAGGATGAAGAGGAAAAGATAAGAATAAGAACATGGAACGAAAAAATTGAAAAAGAAGAAGAAAATGAGAAGAGGAAGAAAGAAGAGGAGGAAGAGAAGAAAGAAGAAGAGGAGGAGAAAAAAAAGAAAGAAAAGAAGAGAAAGAGTGTTGGAGATAAAATAAGAAGTTGGTGGAGGAAAAGAAGAAATTAGAAGCAGAAGAAGAAGAAGACAACCCAAAGGCCCTTTTCAGGGCCAGCCATATTTCTCGAAAAGAGATAGTCTTTGAATTGCCTACCCTTTTTTTATTTTATTTTTTATAAAAAAAATCCCATATTCAATTCCCCTTGACGCTAGACAGTCCCACGATTTATTCCCATGTTAAATTCCCCTTGACGCTAGATTGTCCCACGATTTATTCCCATGTTAAATTCCCTTGACGCTAGAGTGTCCCACGATTTTTCTCCATGTTAATTTTCCATTGACGCTAGAGTGTCCCAAGGGGTTCTGTAATGCTAATTCCCATTGACGCTAGGGTATCCCCCTTCACTACTTTCAACAATAATGCTACCTAGAAGAAAACAGCTTTTTGTCTATAATGACAAAACCATGTATGAACAGTCTTAAACAGGGTAATTTCTTTGATCTCCGACTGCCTCTATATAAAGTGATATTGAAGAGCATGACACAAAGTTGTGGCGATAATTGCTATTGAAATGTTAACTTCTCCATTTTTTGTTGGAACATTTGGAAATGAGTTGTGCTGACTTGCATCCAGAAATGAATTTCAAGATTTCCCTCTGACTGGAGGGTCAGTGACCTGCTAGCTTCTCAGTTATAAAGGTGTCTATATATTTGACCCATATTTCTAACAGGTTCGTTTATTACGACCCTCCTATGAAATAAGTGTGTCATGTCTGATGAATTATGTGAATACCATCTGGTATTCACATATCAGAGCTCTGGTCTTTACCAGGGGTAATCTAAAATAGACTAAAGACAGGCCAGCACTGCTAAATTATTGCTACATATCAAATACCCAGTTTGGGTTGATGTGGTTTGGTTTAATACGCACGACAACACATGGAGACAACTCATGGAGACAACACAACACATGGAGACAACACATGGATGTAGTTTAGTGCCCAGGCAAATGGAGTTAAGTACCTTTCGAATGGACTCGCCACGGGTAGTCAGCCTGGGCTGATCTGGTCCAAGTTACCAGACACACTAACATCTAACATCTGAACAAACGTGCCTCTACAGTGAAATAGTACATAAACGATTGCTTGTAAAGCATCTATGCGAAGATCAGCGAATAATTAGTGTGCAATAATCAATTCGTTGAAAGGGGACAAGGGAATAAAAAAATAAGAATTCATAATATTTGTTACATTTATTGTTACTTTCACCGCTGTGTTAAAGAACATGGTACATATCCTTAACCACGCCCAATACCTACGCAGTCTTGAATATATTAATACAAATTGCTCATAATCAGACTTTGTACCCATCCGATTGGCTACATTATCTAGTCGTTATTCATCCAATAGGACTAGAAATTAGGAATATGGAAAGAACTAGTTCACTTTAAACTTTCTTCTTTGGTATAGTTACTCATTTTTGGTGCGACATAAGGATGAATTCTTTTTAGTAAAATTAGTTAAATGCACATCTCACAGATTATAAACATTGCTGTAATATGAAAACTGTGTTTTGTAACATTTCTCGAATAAAAATGTCTTACTTTAAGTGGGCGTTACTCATTGCAAATCGTTAACGTATTTTAAAGCTTCTCAGAAATATTTAAAAGCGTTCATACTATAACTAATTATGCCAACAGCTTTGTAGTAAATCATAAGCAATTCCAAAAACTATATTCCTAACTAAACTTGTTCTACAAGAGCTACATTAGGTCGGAGCCCCGGGTGGCCAAGTGGTCTAAAGCGCTTGCCATTACCGATTACTGCCATCTCACCTCTGTCCGATTGGGTTCGAGTCTTGGGCTTGGCCAATGTGGGTATATAGGAAAGCTGCCAGTAGCTTCCCGTGGGTCGGTGGTTCTTACCAGGGTTTTCTCTGGTTCTTCCTCCACCAGTATATATACGTATAGCCTATCCTGTGCTTAAAAATTGCGTTAAGCTCCAAAACAATAACGCAGGCCACATGCTTGAGTAGCTCTTTAGTATAGCCTGTATACCTTTGACGAAAATCCAAATAACACCATGGGATCTATACGGTGATGATCCCCCAACAAATTCAAATATAGTTATTGGTTTACATTGTTTAATGTTTTCTTAGAAAAAAAAAACGTTTAAAGACTTTCAAACTGTCCGACAGTAAATATGCCAACTGCTTCACAGTAAATCATACGCGGTTTGAAAACAATCGCTAGTAGCAGAGCGGGCCGAATTCCATTTTCGTTAAACTTTACATCTGTACTGTTGTGAACCAACTCCGTTGTTAAGTTCTCATTCAATGAACTGTTGGATAAATGTTTCAATTTTTTGAAAGATATGTTTCAAGTATTTGTTTGATGATGCAAAGTTAAAAATTAAGCACTTTGGAAGAATTAGAACTCGGGTATTGCTCAGTAGTGTTAAGAGCAATGTGCCAAGATGTGATTGGTGGGGCTGAACCTGTCATGACGTGTTTGGGACTGTTGTACTTGTCCTAACCGTTGCGCCAATTCACTTACAGTTGGCAAATGGTAACTATCATTAGACGGGATAACCCTTGTTGTCAGCTGATAACAACTGTCTTTTTTAACTTGCGATTGAAAAATTGTTCGATGCGTGTGCAGAGCTGGTACTGTCTATAAAATTAAAATTTTAGCGTAAAACGTTTTCGATGTTTTCTATTATTTTCGTACTATTTAAATGGTTTAGCTAGTCAAAGCGTATAAAACAGTCTATTATATATTTAGGACATGATTGCCTAAAACTGGAATTATTAGCGGCAGATACTTTGCACCGGATTGGCAGTGTCAACTGTGCACATGCATTTGCTATTCCTTCATGTTAAATGACACCAGTTCAGATATATTTTTCTGTGTTTTTATTCTCAAATTTATCCCTCTGTAATATTGAATGCTTCTACATGTATATTACATACATACATACATACCTACTTACATACATACATACATACATATTGACTTAGTACAAGTAAAAATATTCAGCAACCTAATACAAAGTGATGATAATAGCATGCAAAGTAACTTTAAAATTTTATGGATAAACCATGGACTATGGTTATTTGCTCAACATTCTAACCAGGAGAATGATTATTTTCACAGCTAATCAGTATCACATTAAAGACCACGATCAGTTGTACAAGGAAAATAGTTACTTCATCTCAGGTGTCCTCTTTTTCGGGGTTATCAATCTTTCGATCTAGAAAGCTGGCCACTCATAGCATTTAATCAGTCCTTACTATGTTTAAGAAGCCTTAGCTACCGTACTACCACAATGAAGTGGCCAGAAAAGCAACAGGCATCCCGAGGTCTATATGCTACAGTTTAATTGAACTGAATTGTTCAAATCTATTACATTAGAAAATGACTTTAATCTAGATAACACCGGCTTTGAGAAGCTGTTTTAATGACAGGAGTGCTAGTCTCCCAAAACAGGTTATACTGTATGCCTGGAAGGTATCACAAAACTATTAAGGCGATTAACCCTTCAGAACATTAATCATATTATGTTTTCTCCAGAATAATTTCTTGCCAGTTGAGAATGCCGTGTATTCAACAGAAAGCAAAATTAAAGCCTGAATATGAAAATAAAAATAAAAAACGTTTATATGTACATATTTGCTGAGTATAGCCCTTGGCTTTTGCGTAGGTTGATAAAGCGAACACGTGTGATTCGGCTGGTTGCATAAATATCACTTTCCTTACATCTACAGCGATTTGAGTAAAATAAAACTATTTTAAAACAAAATGCAACATGACCTCTGCAAGGTTTTAATGTTTTTCTCCAGGTGATAATGAAGATAGTGTTGGTGAATCTGAATTTATGACTAATGAATTCAATCAAAGAGGTAGATAAAAGAAGTAAATATATAAAGGAACTTCGTTAGTGTAATAATACTTTGAATACATTATAATAAAAATACTCTTATGAAGTTAATAATATGCTGCCATAATTATACATGTAATAACAAACTGAGTCTTGTCAAGCTTACAATGTAATTAAGCTAATCATAACCAGTACAGTCTTATCAAGAATGCGATGGAACTAAACTAATAGTAACAAATTCATTCTTGTCAAGCTTACAGTCGCCATAGTCTGAATAGGCTGACTAGGTTAATTCTATTATCATTCATAATTATCGCAGCATATTTTCTTTGTACTTTTATAGACATGCGATTAACCTGTTATGGGAGACAACTCCTGCTGTCAACCAAAAATTGGTTTTGGAAACGGGTGTTATCTCTCGTTATATAACAAAATGTATCAATCGAATTAAGTTATTTAATTTGTCAAAAGCATGTTAAAGGCTTCAAAATCTAATTAAAATCGAGATCATCTTGGCAATGTTTATCTGCTTATCTGTATGACAGCGATCTCAATTTTAATCAGACTGGCAGAATGCATGACAAAGTACACTACGGTCATAGTTTTTACAGCATTCCACCTTTTGTTTCCATTTTGAACCTCATCAGAGTTACTTTATATTACATTCTTGGTGGCAATATTACTGTCGTAGGGATGATATTCAATTTTTTATCTTTCTTATCAGACTCTTCAAACATTCTCTCACTTTCTGCCATTTCATGTCTTTGAGATCTATCGTTCATTTTAGTGATGTATCGAATGGCAATAACTTTGTGCTTTTGTTTGCTAAATTTCACATGATAAGTGCAGAAAGAACTGTATCTGCACGAATGCCGAACGTCAATAGACTCGCAAGCCCTCTTCCACCGATGGTAAACGTTTCCTCTGCTCTTGAAGCTGAAATGGGTGCCCTCGCATAACTCTGGCAACTCAAGCAAAATTATGTCGATTTTTTTTTTCGATTTTAAAATGCATTGATGACAATCTAGTTGTGAAAAGTCCGAAAATCTGTGGTACCGTGTTGGGAGTCAACATATTCAAGTCATTTGCATTTCATAATTTATAATTACTGCCAGAAATGCTCGATGACTTCCATGACATGGCCTACCAGGCATCCAAAGTCGACATTCATGGAGTGACCAGACTTGCTGACATACGGGGAAATCATTAGATGAACATATTTTGTTGATGGTCGCCTTTTCCAAAACGCAGAATAGACTCTACAAAATATGGTTTTTGATTGATTATTATCTAAGTCCATTGTTTCTGTCATGCAGTTTATTAATCTTTTTCTGGAGATACAAATGGCAATGTCAGTGCTGAAGATGGTTGTCGGATTTAGTTTTATTCCAGTATAGTTTCTTATTTTCCTAAAATTTATGTTGTTCTTCCTCTCACTTGAACTGAAGGAAGTTGCATTATTTTCTTGCAGAGGTGTCTTCAGATACCTTTAGAGAGCCGTCAACCGCTCGTTTGTTTTTGCATTGTTTTCCACCTGCGTTACTTACCTGTCAAATTGCAAAGACATACACCCCAACTAACTGCAGCACTACGAGCTTTGGCAGCTTCATTGTCAAATTCAACGGCTGTTAAGACCCATGCCTTTTCCTTCATATGCACTTGTTGGTAATACGACACATTCAAAGACTGTATACCAGCCTTGATCTCGTGAACGGGCACATTCAAAGGCTGCATACCAACCTTGATATCATTTACGGACACATTCAAAGGCTGCATACCAACCTTGATATCATGTACGGGCATGTGCGTGCCATGATAGTACTTCTAAAATAAGTTTTCAAGAAGGAAAGAGTATCATGGCTGCGGTTAATCTGAAGAAAAAAAATAATCTCCCCACAAACAACAATATTCTAAAAGTGACCAAAAAATAAGAGTACGCTAAAAACACATTCGGATACTCAGAATTGGTCTATGTTACAGCAGCATGTATAATTTCATTAATTAGATTTGTTATATTGAATAGTATAAATAAATGTTTCGACACACGAAATTAAGCAATATTTCAAGCTCCTAGTTGATATAGTTGGAAAAGCGGTTGAAGATGTATGTGTCATTCTTCATAAGTTTGAAACTAAATGTGATTCTGGTATGAAAAATATGTGATTATTTTGCTTACATCAGACATAGGAACAAATAAGAGATAATGAAATTGTAAATGGTTAAATTATGATCTTTGCACTTTTGCACTTTTTCTGATGTTGAAGGAAAAAACTATTTTGTTATATTGAAGTGGTCTCAACGCGAAGGAAATCTTTAATAGGACGGGTGAAACCCGCAACATTCAAATGCCTTGAAAATAAAGCCCTGCGACCCAATCCTTGTATTAATTATAGACGGGACGGCACATACCTCAACACTCAAAGGCCTTGGAAATAAAGGCCCACGACACAATCCTTGTATCGAGTGTAGACAGGACGGCACATTCTCAAAGGCCTTGAATATAAAGGCCCATGACACAGTCCTTGTATCATTTATAAACATGACAGCACATACTCAAAGGCCTTGAAAATAAAAACCCTTGACACAATCCTTGTATCGATTATAGACAGGACGGCACATAGTCGAAAGCCTTGAAAACAAAGACCCCTGACACGATCCTTGTATCGATTATAAACAGGATAGCACACACTCAAAGGCCTTGAAAATAAAGGTCCAGGACACAATCCTTGTATCCATTATAGACAGGACGGCAAATACCAAAACTGTTTCTTACATCACTGCATCGCTGCAAAAGAATTCCAGTGAATTGGAGATGATAGTTTCAAGGGAGGAGAAATCCTATCTGAAGTCAAACCTAATAAACAGAAAGTACTGGCAAGTAATTAACAATCACATCATATACGTTCCTGCAAAAAAATATACACTGGGGGGAGGGGTGGGTGGTGGGACAGTGTGGGTTCTTATATTCAAAAGGGAGGTGATGCCATGGTGTGTATTAGAGAAAGTGAGACTGTTGTGTATGAGCCCTCCCGGGATTTCTTACATGGGGTATAAAATGGACTTATTCTCAAACTACGCCGATAGTTTTTATTACATTCTAACGTCACATTTCCTACAGTGATAACCAATTTTATGTATCCTTTGTTCATTCTGACTTCACATTTCTTTGTGCCACATGCTATTTTTTGTGTGTACTTTATTACATTCTGACATCACAGTTTCTATTGCCATACTCTGTATATTGTGTCCTTTATTACATTTTTACGTCCCAGTTGATGTCTACTTTGTTAATTCGGACATCACATTTCTTGGTGCCATATAATAATATTTTCTATTTATACTTTGCTACATTCAGATGTCGCGTTTCCAGTTCCGTAATCTATTTTACGTGTACTTTGGTTATATTCTGACATCACAATTCCTAGTGCGATATTTTATGTGTACTTTTCATGATGGATAGTATCACTACGAGTAATTCTGAAACTAACTTCCTAGATAATTATTAATTTTGCTCTGATAGGTTTTTGAACTATTAATAATAAATTATCTCTGTCTCTGGAAAACTTTAAAGCACATAAAACATACGCAACAACAGTTACCATCTGATCTATCAATAAACCAAAGTGTATCTTAATACTAGTATATTTACCACAGCCGTGCGGCTACCGAGTCTTTATTGATTACTTCTGTTATGAGAGTTGTCTAAACATGACCAGGTGGATGACTTCTCTTTGTGGGTAAATGTGTTATCATATCTGTGAACAGTTATATATATATATATATATATATATATATATATATATATATATATATATATATATATATATATATATATATATATATATATATATATATGTTGTCTCTAACAAAGTAAGACTCTCTGAGATTTCAAGACCATGTAATACTTTATGGCTATATGCTGCCGTGCTGACCACTCATTGAAGCTTGTATAGCTGAAGTTTATTGAAGGGACAAAGAGATGATCAATTTGGTGATGTTATAGTGACCTATAGTACAATTTGGAAGTTGTCGAGAACTTCACATACCTCGGGTCTAACATCTCCAGTTCACTCTCCATTGATTCTGAGGTGGGCGACAGGATTGCCAAGGCAGCAGCAGTGATGGCCAGACTTAACCAGAGGGTCTGGAAAAACCCCAACCTCACAGAGAAGACCAAACTGCGTGTCTACCAAGCGTGCGTGCTCAGCTCACTTCTCTACAGCAGCGAAACATGGACCACCTATGCAAGACACGAGAGGAAACTCAACAGCTTCCACCTGAGATGTCTGCGGCGCATTCTGCACATACAGTGGCAGGACAAAGTACCCAACACAGAGGTTCTAGAACGCGCCAACATGAACAGCATGTTCTCCATACTCAGCGAGAGGCGCCTTCGCTGGCTCGGCCATGTCAAGAGAATGGACCCAGGTCGCATTCCCAAGGACCTAGTTATATGGGGAGTTAGCAGAAGGTGCACGACCAACTGGACGACCACATCTGCGCTACAAAGATGTTTGCAAGAAGGATATGAAGACAGCAAACATCAATGTCAACGACTGGGAGAGCTGTGCAAACAACCGTTCCAGCTGGCGTCTAGCTGTCAGGCAGGGAGTTCAAAACGCAGAGGAAAAGAGAAGAATAAAGCAAGCTGAAAAGAGAGCTAAAAAGAAGGATAAGCAAAAGCGTACTTTGGAGCTATGCCATCGTCTCTCGTAGACGGACGGATGCCAAGAGATAGTGACCAGCTGTCAAGACAGAGATACCAATAGCCCTGAATAGGATGGACGTAGAAGAAACGAGTTACTGGTTTTCCTCTATAACTAATTTCTATATGAAACAACTTTCCAGCCATCGGAATATTGATAACTTTGTACCAAGCCTTCCAGCACTGTGTCTTTCTTTGCTCAGAATGTTGTTCTTGTCTGGTACCCCCCAAAAACAAACAAAAAAAAAACAAACAAAAAAACAACGGTATAGGAACATGTGCGCATATATAATTTTTTTTGTAATATGAACACATTGCAGCAATCCGTGTTGCTCGTTCTGTTTACTTCGGTACACCAAGCGCCTGATTTGTCTTATTTCTCTTTATTTTGTGCAATATCTTTTTTTTTTTTTCGTTTCATACATATCAGCATTAACGCTAATTGTTTTTAGATATATATAAAAAAAACTATTAAAAAAAGAAGGAATCGACGCGCACATGTTCCAATACTGGAAAACGAAAGCTAGTTGCGGTGAGAACTGCTTTTATAAATGGGAACTGTTGGTGGAACAGATAAACATCAACAAGCCCATGAAATTAGATATCTCGTTGAAATAATGAAGATTTCTGGGGTTTGTCAGTTCAGTATTTAATTAAGACAGTTGTGAACATATGATAGTTGATTCGCAGTCAGCATATGATGTTGGAAGTAGGGCAGTAGGTAAGGAAGTCTGACCCACGTTGTTGTGTCATCTGTCGCAGCGAGAAACTAATAAAATATAGGGCATTTTACAAATACATCTGTTTCCAGTTTTGATCCATTGTTGCCTGACTACGGATTGACTTTCTATGTTGACTGTACGAATCTATGGCCTTTCTTTGAGATAAACGAAACAAGTATGGAGAAAAACAATAACCCAGACAAAAATGTTGTGGTAAAATGCCTGACCAGACTGATTGGTGTTTTGTTGAAGGATACATGGTGCTTTTGTTTGGAATGAGACCAAATTTGTTGAACGATCCCCTGATCGGGTCCATTAACCTACTCTGACGTCCTCCTTGTCAGCAGTTTTTCCAGTACATATATGATTTAGCTTATCGATCAGTAAGGCCAAGTAGCACACACGGTTCCTAGTCACGTAGGCGTCGTCCCCGTCGTGTGCTAAAGGTTGGGGCGGGGGGCGGGCCCATGGGGGGACTGGGCTGTTGCCCCGGGCGCCAGAGGCCTTGGGGTGCCAAAACCCCTTTGTGCTACAGGTGATGGATGCGAGCTTAATGTTAAAAAAATAACCTGAAGGAAAAAAATCATACCGAATAACATAATTTTCTCTGATTACCACGATTACCCGTTCTGACAAAGGACCCTGTCTATCACATTACGAAAGAGAAGGGGAAAAAAAGACACCTCACCAGCTTTAAGCAAATTTAGCAGAGCGTTTCGTGGCACTAAGGTAGTTCATGTCTGTACAAATAATACCGATCTTCCATCGAATGTGACTACCATTACTAAATACAGATAAACCTTAAACGGCTTCTATTCATAGGCCGCCAAGTGGACTTGGACCAACTTTGATTAAAAAAAAGTTCTGGCATAAAGTTCATGCTTGTATTAATTAGCCGACCGGCCTCCCATACAAAATGATGCCGAACCCGCTGATATTGTCGCTGTGATTAAAAAATAGAATTTCCCAACTTTGTTAGAGTCCATCCTTTCAGTATTGGACAAATAATGCTGATGCGACTCCACATTGCTGTCGAGAGAAAAATCAGAACTAATAATTAAAAAAAATTTAAGATCTGCAGTCAACAGCACTGGGAGAAACTTCAGAAAGCACCATCGTGTCCCGGATTTCTTGGCAAACTGCTGTCTAACCATGTGAACGATCTCAGGCTCGGTTGGTTCTCTTGTATTTGTCGGCAGACAAGTCAAGCTCCTTATCACTATGTAGAACTAGCAAGACGTGTGTTAGATGTTACAGTGTCTTCCTGCTTTGCTATTTATTATTCATGTTCTTGGCACTTACTACCAAACCATGCTGCTTGACTAACGTATGTACTCGCGTATAATTCGAGTTCAACTGCAAACTGCACAGATTCAGCTCTGCCATCTGGATCAATGCAGATTGTTTTGAACAATCATCAGAGCATATACGCTGATCTGCCAGAGTATTCTGCGACTACAGACTAGTGTCTATATCGTTTGTAGTTGGACCAGACTATAAGGCAGTATATACGGTATTACTAATTGCCATGAGGCTCTTATCTAGTTTTATGAATACTTTCACATATCCATTACCCCGAAAGAATGTGACACATACAAAACAAATATGATTTAGTTACAGGAATATTTTTAAAAAATATATTTTTCTTTCTTGTTAGTAGAGCCATGCATACTCTCTCTCTCTCTCTCTCTCTCTCTCTCTCTCTCTCTATATATATATATATATATATATATATATATATATATATATATATATATATATATATATATATATATTTAGTGTTGGCACAATACAGTTATGCTTTGGTATTGCATGTTTCACTGTAGTTGCTGGTGCCATATGCTTGCCGTTTGACAACATTGAATGCTGTCGTGGATGTATGACCAAAATGTAACTATGGGTTACCCTCAAGTTTGACAGAAGCAAGATTTCGAAACAGGGGCAACCGTATTTAGTGATTATGGTAACTGAAGCAAGAAGATGCATAAATGGTTGCCGTTTATTTCCCTACTTATAGAGAACAAGGTTATTTATTGGTCATCAGAAGATGCTTTGGGTTAGCGCTCAAACACGTTCCATATTTGTAATATAGTGTATGGAAACAATTATCTTGATGGTGAATCTTATGGTCTGTCGTTCTTCATCTTTTTCCGCTCTGGGTTAAATTTGTGTCAATGATTTATTATCAGAGCCTGGCGCTGGTTTACTTGGTATCTCAATCAAGTATATCACAAGCAGTACATTCAATGTCTAATAGAATTTTACCTGCATGAATAATGCTGACACATCACTTGGATTATTACTGATTCTCACTGTATATACCTAATATAATTCTCTCTTGATAATTACAGATACAGTTGCAGAGTATTAAAGGTTTGTTTGGCTAGTTCATTGTTTTACTACAGTGTATTTTTACTATAGTGTATTTTTACTATAGTGTTTATTTACGTGTAGTGTATTAATTTAGTTACGATATAACATTCAAATTAACGTTGTAACTGGTTATAGTATAAATAAAAACATTGTAAGGTGATGTACCTAATCATAGTCTACATCAGCTCCACCCATGTTGACTGAAGCTGAGGCCAAGCCTCCCAGCGGGAGATTCAACTAACGAATATGTATGGTATGTCTGATCCAAGATAGCTCTCTTCTGAGGAAAAGCGATGGGCTCATACCATAACGTCTATAATGTTCGTGTACCCTTTATTATGCTTTATGTACAACAATACATAGATTAATAATTATTTTTTTAGTTTAATGTTTTATAACTAAAAAAATTGCAAATATTTGAACTCAATAATTGTTCAGAAACCTTGTTGATATTTTGTTTTAAATGCTTACCGAAAACAAATAATAAATAATAGTATATAAAAATTTACAGAGAATGAGGTATTCAAACCAATTTTAAAATATGTATTATTCAATGGAATCCCAAGACAGTTATTTAGACGTACTACAGTCTGGACTGGTTTATCTAAGGCAAGAACCAATGTGCTGTCAGATCAAAGACTGTATTAAACCTTAAATTCATAAAACTTCAGTTAATGTCAAATTCTACTGAAAATTTAGAGATGAAAACCTTGAGAATACAGTATCTAGTCTATAATAAACCGGTTTGTGCTTGTCTGTGTGTGTTTTGTGTGTGTTGGGGTCACTCTTGTAAATTTGTTGGGATGTTGGGATAGGGATTATCATTGGACTAGACTTTCTTCTATGACATCTATCCCAAATTTTGAAATTAAGTTTTGGTCTTGAGTGAAACTGTATTACCTTATTATTAGTCCAGTTTAAGTAACTGTTTGGGTTATTCATGCCAAATGTTCTACGAATTCCAACACAATTGTTTTTGTCGAAATTTGCTATCCCACTCCCCGCACTTTTTTTCCCACCCATATCGCAGTTTCACGTTACCTTAAAACGTAGCAAAATATAATTTCAATAATCCAAATTGAATTTATCAAACTAGTACAGTGACAATTCCCTAAGCCTGACACAAGCCATGCGATAGCGGTGGACACTATACAAAGGTTCGTTTAGTCTCAGAAATGCATTAACTGGTACCAGTATATACAGCCAGACTGAAAAGGTAGCCGGATTATTCTCAAAATAGAAGATGTAAGGGTTTGGTTTGTCATGATTGTGTATAATATAAAGCAAAACTTAAGTAACGTTTCATGTTGAAGCTGATCCTATCAATGACTTAAATGTTCTACTCATCCGCGGTCAATTTATTTTAATGGTAAAATGGATGACCAAAATTAAAAATTAAGATTTAATTTGCAGTATTTTGAACGCCCGTGAGGCAGTTTTGAAGAGAACACCATTGGGCCCCGAAAGTGCAAAAAGGCGGCATAAACTCAACCCAAGGGACCCTTAGAAAGATGGAGAAAACACTGCAAAGTCAATTTTTGTATGTAAACAAGCTGCATTGGAGTCATTAATAACAATCTTCCTGTTTTGCTTGTCAGCATACATTTATCAGACAACCGACAGCAAATGTTTTTGGATGAATCATAAATAAGATTCACTTGCACTTCGTAAACTTGTTGGCAAAAGTGCATTCATTTGCATCACAGATTTGACATAGACGAAGAAAGCATAGTTATTTAGCACACATAATTATTTTATTATTTTGTTTTGCTAGGGTGTATCCACCACGCTGTTTTATAGTGGATTGCCTATTAAGATTGATGCCAAAATTATAACTTATTACACCCATCTAAATGATAGCTTCGAGTTTTATCTTATTTTTTCTTTTAGTTGCAAAATATCATACACGGTTTATATAAAATACTCTCAAAATTATGGATAAACTCTTTATAGGGAAACATTTGAACTTGGTACAAATTACCCACGAATATTTTTGCATAGCTAAGGGTCCAATAAACCTCTACAGAATCTACAGATTGATGTACATATTCTTGTTCACTCTTGGTTGAGTTTATGTACCCAAGTATGAGTCATTACATAGAAAGCCATGGTACCGAACCACCACCAACAATACCCCCAACCCCCCCCCCAACCCCTCCCCCCAACAAAACAAAACAAACATATCAATCTTCATCCATACAATGATAGATGAATGAGTGCTAAAAAAAGGAATCATTGAATTTGCACAGATTAAACAGCTGTTATTAAATATACAATGAAAAAGGTACGTATTATTGAGACCACTCCGGATTTCTGCAACAGAAACTCTGCACTGCCAGTTTAAGATATGTCGTAAATTTCCGTTGACTTTATATCATTTTCTTTCACGCGTCTGTTACTGCATCATTACAATTGTGTAAACATTATGTTCTTTTTTATACTGTAATATGAGATAGCAGTCGCAACATAATTTTAGGACATACCTCTCAGTTCATTGTGCTACGATAGGCCTACAACAATGTTGAAACTAATGTCTTTTGAGCTGCGCATTGATTTTGTGTGTGTGTGTGTGTGTGTGTGTGTGTGTGTGTGATTTGGATTTTTAACGTAGCATTAACAATTTTTCAATCATATCACTACGATGTCTGCATTGTGACAGTTTATAGTGATGAGTAGCACTGAGTCATCATATCGCAGACAGCTCTCAATTCATCATGCAATGGTACTATGCACTTTTGGTTTTAAGAGTAACATACAATTTCAACTTGGTATGACTCATGATTATGCTTTTGCATGCAAAAATGTTAGGGGGCGTGTGATAAAAACGCACAGAAAGTCATCAGAAGTACATGGAACATATGAAAAGTAAATTTATTCTTGAAGCTGAATGTTCACAACACATTTATATATAACCATATGTAAAAAATATGCAACTTTCATCATGAAGTAACATGAGGTCAAGAATTTTCAAAAATTGCCAAAGACCAATATTAAAAATGGTGGACGGTACATGTGTTTGAATGCTTCCCGTGAATTTATTTGAAAATATATCATAAAGATGGGCTCATTTTTGAAATCTGTACACTCAAATTAAGCAGAAAATATTCCATTTTAAAAGCAGCATATAATTTCAACTTGTGTATGACTCAAACATGTGGGGGGGGGGCGTGATAAAAAGGCACGGGGGGATGCTGAATTACCTGGAACATATAAAAAATCAATTTATTCTTAAAGCTGAATGTTCACAAACATTTCTATATAAAATATATGTAAGAAATATGCAAATTTCAGCTTGAAAAAACGTGAGGTCAAGAATTTTCAAAAATTGCCAAAGACCAATATTAAAAATGGTGGACAGTACATGTGTTTGAATTCTTCCTGTGAATTTATTTGAAAAGATATCATAAAGATGGCTCATGTTTGAAATCTGCACACTCAAATTAAGCAGAAAACATTCCATTTTAAAAGCAACATATAATTTCAACTTGTGTATGACTCAAAAATATAGTATTTCATGCAAAAATGTTGGGGAGGGGGTTGATAAAAATGCACGGGGGGGCTTCTGAATTACCTGGAACATATAAAAAGTCAATTTATTCTTAAAGCTGAATGTTCTCAAAACATTTCTATATCAAATATATGTAAGAAATATGCAAATTTCAGCTTGAAGTAACATGAGATCAAGAATTTTCAAAAATTGCCAAAGACCAATATTAAAAATGGTGGATGGTACATGTGTTTGAATGCTTCCTGTGAATTTATTTGAAAAGATATCATAAAGATGGGTTCATTTTTGAAATCTGCACACTCAAATTATGCAGAAAACATTTCATTTTTATATATTCTTTAATTATGAAAAAATCATCCCCTGTTGATAATGGTAGGCCTACAACAATGTAGAAACTAATGTCTTTTGAGCTGCGCATTGAGTAAGCGTTGATCTCACCAAACCATCCCATTTTAAATTTAGAGCAAATGACAAAATATTGTGTGCCCAGCACATTTATCAGATTGTCTCAGGCAACCAGCTAAAGGATGTATTTCTTCTTCTTTCTTTCAATCACGATTCAGGTTTTGTAAAGATAATATAACCTACAGAAGGACCAACCATGTGATGGGGGAGGGGAGGGGGCAGGGCGGGGCGACTAAGATGTATCATTTATGAATATTTTTGGTTTAAAATCTGAAAATACTTTTTTCTTCAGTTTAGTGGTTAAGTAAAATGATAACTTTTTTCCTACAATCAAAATAAGGATTTTTTCCTCGAAAATATCAGTGGTCCCCCACCCATGGTAAAGGTCGACCTCGTAGCACCATAAAAGTGGTCGAGTTCAATGCTTTCATTAGAGCAGTTTTAATACAACACACATTTTACCATCATGTAAGCTTCTTATATGTCTCCGATTCAGAGATCTTTGAGATGGTTGATGACTACATAAGAACCCAAGCTTTTAAAATAAAGTTACAAAAAATGCATTTGAACCAATTTCTTTGTGAGGAGTATGATACTGAGTTGTGAGTAGAAAAGATTGACTATCATACTAAGAGAAGACTTCTTTGTGAGGGTACATCTATGTAATCACATGAATAAAAAAATTGCAGACATGTCAGACAGAATGTCTAGCCATAAGATGTGATCAGTTTGCTCATTTCTCATGACCCATAACATCCAAGTCATCTATGTCACATAGTTTGCCCACACCCCCATAAATTTGCTTTATCTTACTTGCTACAGTATTTATCATCTGAGAAGTTGCACATGTGTGGTGGAAGCTGTTTGAGTGGTTGCTTTTGTCTCTTGATACCCTTGTGATGATAGGCTTGGTCTGTGGCTTAGATCAGGTTTCTCACCTACTCAATTTTATTTACAAGCTTTGATTACACTATGAACCATGTAATCCAGAGAAATTGCAAGCTTTTATATAAGACAAAGAAGACTTCAGTTGCTTTATGCAACATTTGCCTTTTTCTTTTCCATGCTGCCACCCCAGATATTCAGGACTCCCTTATTATAATGCTGTCCATGGGAGCTTTAGAATAACTGCCTTATAATGAGATTACCTTATAATGAAGTAGTTGAGACAATGCTCTTTTGTTATAGACCTGCCCATGGAAGACAGAGTATACTGTTTTATAGTGAGGTTTATGTGCATGTATAATGAAGTACATTGAAATGTGTTATAATGATGGGCCTTATAGCAAGACTGTCTTATAATGAAGTACATAATGATGGGCCTTATAGCAAGACTGTCTTATAATTAAGTACATAATATGCATTGTTTTACTAACACTTAATGAAATAGAATTCATGATCATAAACACCTTACAACAGGAACTGTGTTATAATGATGGGCCTTATTGTGAGACTATCTTATAATGAAGTACATCATGCAGAACTCCAACACTACACAGGCTATGGGAGCTATAGACTATACTGCCTTATAGCGAGGCTCTCTTATAATGAAGTACATAATGCATATAATTTTACTACTAATTAATGAAATGGAATTCATAATCATGCATACTTTATAACAGGAAAGGTGTTATAATGATGGGCCTTATAGCAAGACTGTCTATAATGAAGTACATACCGGTAATACATATAATTGTACTAACACTTAATGAAACAGGATCCAAAAGTTATAACCACCATATAACAGGAACTGTGTTATAATGGAAGGCTGACAAGAGAATGTTGTATGTTGCAGTCTTATTGACAGCATTAAGGCATTGTTGGGTTGTCAGATATGAGGCCTTATTTCATCATGGACTGCATTAAGGCATCATTTGGTTGCCACTGATGATGCCTTATTTCACCACTGACTGCATTAAGGCATCATTGGTTTGTCAGTAACGAGGCCTTATTTCATCATTCATTGCATCAAAGCATCATTGGTGTGCCAGTAATGAGGCCTCACTTTATCATTCATTGCATCAAGGCATCATTGGGTTGTCAGTGATTAGACCTTATTTCATCATGGATTGCATTAAGGCATCATTGGTGTGCCAGTAATGAGGCCTCATTTTATCATTGATTGCATTAAGGCATCATTGGGTTGTCAGTGATGAGGCCTTATTTCACCATTAATTGTATTAAGGCATCATTGGGTTGTCAGTGAAGCCTTATTTCATCATTGATAGTAAATTGTTTGAACCATCAGCTTTTCAATTGTCATTCCTGAGGAATTGGTACTCTTAATTAATCCATTATTTAAAATTGCAGCAAAAATCAGCCAAGTTGTAGGTCATTAATGGTACGTAATGGTCATGGTACATCATGGTCATTAATGGTACATATAGCAGTTGCCTTAACAATATGCAAGCTGAAAGGTCCAGAGACAGTTGTGAGCAAACACTTACCTATGCAGATCTCACATTTACCATATAAATAAGTAATGGATTAACTTTGTGACCATTATTATGACACTCAAAATTAGGCATGATTTTTTTTATTATTTCAAAGTGATATGGCCAATGTCAAGAAAAATTACAGAGCTAACTTTTGCATGAAGCAAGCAAAGTACAGTAGACTCACAGAGATAATGTGAATTTAGTGGGCGGAAGGGTAATGAGGCAGAAAATGACAGAATAGAAAAATCCATAGGGAGGGTAACTGAAACATATGCTGTTGTCAGTCACTGCTGTTATCCTACATCAAGATTAATGGATATATTAGAGATTCTTATCTTATATGCAGTGTGGCACCAGTAGTTTTGGTCTGATAGTGGTATTTTCTCTGGTGAAGATTGACTTTTTGTTAAATTTTACTTTCTTCATTAGAAAGATTAACTTTTCAACTTATTAAGCAATCTTATGTATATCCCATTTAAGACAGATGAATGTTTTATAGCAAAATGCATCAAGAGAAGTGTCAAAAGTTTTCATCCAGAAAATTTGTATGGATAAATACACCCACCCAAAAATGGGAACAATCATGTATGTACATTTTTTTCATAAGTTATTCAGTTCACACATTTATAAAATTTTACACAAGTTGTAGAGTCCTCACGTTTTCCATAAACCATAGTCTTTACATTTATATGTTTTCACATTGCAGTTATACTAGTCCGTACATTCATACAATTTTATTATACATGTACATTTATACATTTTCATCATGTATGTACATTTATACAATTTTATTATACATGTAAATTTATACATTTTCATTATACATGTACATTTATACATTTTCATCATATATATATGTACATTTATACATTTTCTTTGATCATTAGTATTTATACATTTTCATTATACATGTATACATTTTCATTGTACATGTACATTTATACATTTTCATTGTATGTATATGTTCATATATTTTCATTATACATATTCATTTATGCAGTACAAGTATACATTTTCACATTTCGGCCTTACTGAAAAAGAGTCACACTACTGGCTGTACATATTTCCCCCCTGTTGCTTGAAAATAAGTAACATATTCCTTAATGATTAAAGATTTGAAGATAACACTGGGTTCTTCAGTGGAATAGCCACACCTTAGAATGCAGAGGAAGTTCTGCTATTACCTCTGCTTGCAGGATCTATGTGCTTGTACAGTTTTGAAAGAATACTCAGACATAAAGTTTATTACAGACTAAACATTTAACAACTTTTTTCTTCTTTCAGCAAAATAGTTCCGTCATAGAATGTAGAGGCTGTGTAACTAGTGGATGTAGATGTGTAGGCGAGAAAGGATCAAGGGTAAGACAATTTGTTCATAATGTGAATTGTAAAAAAAAAAAAAAAAAAAAAAAAGGAGAACCAAAAACAGTACATATAATTCCTTGTCAAATGAGATTAGCCAGGGGGTGGGTGGGTTACCTTACATACTCACTTGAAAGTAGTCAAACTGCAAATAACATAGACTCAGATCTGCTCTTACAGATCAGGGTATATATTGTTTGTGTTTTGCTGATTGCTCCTAACTTAATGCATAGACCCAGATCTGCCACACATTATGTGATGGCAGATCTGTGTCTTTGCAGTTTGTGGCTGTAGATGAATTGTAATCAAATTTATATGCTATTGCTTTCTCATTAAATTGTAAAAAAAGCATAACTGGAGAAGGGTTTAACATTGATATGACTCCTTTCTCAGTGCTCAGACTGATAGATTTTTTCCAAAGTTATAATTTCCTTACTATGGAGAAATGCAAAGAAAAAACAAAACAACCCATGTTAAATTAAGTAGACCACTGACACATTGAGTCTTTTGGCCTCAGTTTTCCCAAAAAGTTTGGATCCATTAAATCCCAACAGAAAACTTTTCACTATAGATGCATTTTGTTATTAAACAATGGGGAAAAAACGACGACTCTTACAGGACTGGTGCTGATTATGTAAGTACTGTCTCTTCCTACAAACTGCACAGACCCAGATCATGGCAGATCTGGGTCTGTGCAATTTGTTTGGAGAAATCAGTAGAACAAGCAGAATAGACTCTAATCTGCAGATGTATTATGCTACGGCAAATCAGGATCTTTGTTGTGTACAGTTTGATTGAACTTATAAGCGAGTAATAATGGTAAAATACACTAATGATCTCAGATCAGTAAGCTTTGACCTAGGGCTGACTGGAACACAGGAAAAATTTAACTGTTACTTATTTATCCCTCAGAAATTAAGTTAATATGCAGAAATACATTGAAATGTAAGAACTATTTTACATAATGGTGACCCTGACCTTCAAACTGCATACCACCAAATTACTTATCATCTACCTTTGAATTATGGAAACACACTTGTCAGACTTCAGTGAAATCTGGTTGATAGAATTTTGTTTTTGTGTGTAACTGGACTGCAAATGTTAAATTATAAGATACAATGGCTTTAACTTTGAATTGAGCTCAAAACGAATCAACCTACTGTCCTATGATTCAACGACAGCCATGTACAGAATGTGCTTTTCCCAAGTAATTACTTATTTAGACATTAATATTGCAATCTTTATCAAATTAAATGCTTGAAGTTTGATAACTTTTTTCAAGAATATAATTATTTAAATACAGCTATTTCCTATGTAATTTAGAAATTATTGCTATAGACTCAAACAACTCCTACCAATGAATTAAAAATGGTTGCAGTTTTAGTTCAGTTAAAAGGATAATGCACTCTTCTTACTGGTAACTAGCTAAAAAGAAATAAATGTTTTTAAAGTTGAACATTTAAAGATTCATACGTTTGAACTTATTTGAAATGGCAATCATTCAAATGCTGTCAAATATACATATACACTTTGCTCAGTACTTAGATATTTAGAAATAAATAAAAGTAACTTCAATGCAAATATGTTGACTAAGTTCCAAATTATGTTCGGTATGGAGGAAAATTTAGAAATGTGCTTTAAAAATAATTTAGAAATAAATACTATATACTTGATAAATGCTTTAAAGATTTAAACATGGTTTATAATGACAATGAAAAACATATGCAATTTTGCCCCCATTAATTGTCTATACAGAACTTCCTGAGGTCATGTACACTGTAGTACTGTTTCCTGAAACCCCCCATAGCAAATGGGGCATGCAGATTTGACAGCAGCTGTATCAGCAGCTGCAGCAGTAGCAAATCACTTGGTGCAATTTGCTATCTAAACCATGCTGTCTGAATTTCAACAAAATTTAAGGAGCTTCCTGGAGTCTAGACTCATGTCAGCTTGTGCAAGTAATTATCATCAGCACAGGGGTTGCAAAATGTATAAACATTCCCATGCTCAGTGTACTAAAACATTTCACTCACCCTTTTACTCTTCCTGCTATTATAGAAATATAAAAGCCAACAATGTTGAAGATGTTTATGACCCTGTTTGATTGTATGAATGGTTGTTCAGTTATTCTTTGGCCTTTCCAACACCATTTGTAATTAAAAATTGCAACCAGTCTACTCTTCCTTTGGTAAGGTTTGTTAATAATGAAATATAATAGTGATGTACTTGTATCAGTTGGATAAATGTATATTGAAAACAGTACAAAATGTGGGCTACCATCCAATTTTGGAATATGTTTGACCCAGAATTGGTAAATTCTCAGTGTCAGCCATAAATCATTCATGAATTCAGGACCTGAAAGAAATACCAGTTCTTTCTCAGTGCCTACAATGGCTTTATTGCAACTGTAGATCACTGGGTACAGTGTTCTCATTGACCCTCTTTTTTTGACAGACTGAAGGGAGATTGGAGATTCTCACATCTGGGAAACATTAGACCACCATGACATGGCAGTCTGCAATGTACTGAAAGGATCAGGCATTTTAAAAAAAACAACCCAAACCCCCCACTTACATGTAATCTTTATGGTCTCTGAAACAAAGGGCAAACATTGAAATATACTGTCATGAATCTAGGGCCTGTCTAAACTAAAGTGCAAGAACAGTCAAGGAGGCTTTTTAAAAAAAATACATGATTTACCAGGTATCATCAGAAACCAGTGTACATTACAGGTTTAGAATTTAGCATAAACTTCCTTTGTGCCAGAAGAACTAATAGATTAAAATATTTACTAGTCCTGCTGACTTTACAATAGTTCTTCCAAGCAAACAATGTTAGATTCATAATTCTGATGTACAAATCTTGCTTCACAAAACCACCTGGATTACATATTCACTTTAAGTTAATATGAAAAACAACGAATCTTCAGAAATTAGCAGTGATAGTGATAACTATACATTTTTTAGAGTCTCATCATCCAGAAAATACTTAAGAAGATAAAAGTGACAAAGACATTATTCACTTTGCTCTTTATGTATTATAAATCTACAGACATATGATTTGAGGTAGTGCTGTGCAACAGTGAAACTAGTTCAAAAGTTGGAATTCGCCAAAACCGTGCATTGTCCCTATAGGGTAGCTGCTTATTACTGGGCACAGCAAGGCTAAATACTCTTATATCAAGCCCTGCCCACATGAAATCAACAGAAAGGTGATTGATCTTTTCAAACATTGCAAGTATGACATATGTTACATCTTTAATTCACTCACAGACAAACCAACATTACATCACTTAATTACTTGACTGGGTTCTCTCCCTTTGTCTTGCTAGTCACATGGCTGCCTAAATCATGCAGCCTACATTCCCATATAATCAAAGGTCAAATGTAATACCAACAAAAACATCCATTCCAATGTTGGTAGATACAAAATTGTAAAATATTAAATGAAGTCATGTGACATTTGCATAATGAGAACTTGGTAAAATATCAATAATGCTGTAATTTCATCTCATCTGTCAATGAAATAAAGACCCAACAAATAATTATATTTTCTGTGAAAGAATCTCATCCTATTAATTTAATTTAGACAGGGCTGCACTAGGCCAACACTGACCACTTTTGGTGAATTCAAATATTTCAATCGGCAATAATATTTAACCTCAATATAAATGTCATAATATCTAAAAGCCAGAAGAAATTTGGAGTGACAGTCTTTGTCATACAACTAGACTGTATAAGAGTCTTGCTTTGAAATATGAGATGTCCACTCCCAATTTTTCAAAGATTTACCCAATTAGCTCGGAGAGAACTTAATTAGCTATGAGAGAACTTGGACGTCATCGATCATTCAGAGTTTTGAAAATTACCTTTCCTTAAATAAATGCTGACAAATGAAACTTTACTACTATATTATGCAAAATTACTTTTTCATTTTGTTTGATTAGCATAATTTTAATAACTTAAGCTGCATTCTAATACAGGATTATACTTGCAACTTATGAGAATAGTCTATTTGAAAAAACGTCATCTAGAATTGATACCTGTGTTGCTGTACTGTAAAGCATGAAACCAACCCAAATCATAGGTAATTTATGAACAATTGATTTATATAGTATTAATTCTCACATGGTTTTCTTTACTCAAACCTTAGCTAGAATATCAGTATGAAAATTTGATTTCCAGTGCTTGCTGTCAGATTTAAGACTTAATTTCCTTAAGTTCCAAAATACATTTAAAACTTTATAGCAAAGCAAACATCGATTTGGAATGCCACAGTTATGAAAAGCATACATAATTTGGAAATAACTCTTTCCCAGTATTGAAATGGAAACATTGGTCTTGGACATAATATGTTCCACAGTATTGAAAAATATAAATCACTCTTGGAAATAACTTATCCCACAGC
Source organism: Sinohyriopsis cumingii (assembly GCA_028554795.2). Taxonomy (NCBI): domain Eukaryota; kingdom Metazoa; phylum Mollusca; class Bivalvia; order Unionida; family Unionidae; genus Sinohyriopsis; species Sinohyriopsis cumingii. The sequence continues at coordinate 102,582,712 of CM068828.1, read as the reverse complement.
ATAGAGAAGTATACATCAGTTTGGAATTCCACAGTATAGAAAAGAATTCATTAATCTTGGAAATAACTCATCCCACAGTATAGAAAAGTATACATCAGTCTTGGAAATAACTCATCTCACAGCATAGAAAGTGTACATAAGTTTGGAATTTCACAGTACTAAAAATTATACAGCAGCTTGGAAATAACTCATTCCACTGTTTCAGAACACTCATCAATTTGGAAATAACTCATTCAACAATATTGAAATCATACATCTGTTTGGAAATAACTCATTCAACAATATTGAAATCATACATCTGTTTGGAAATAACCCATCATGGAAGGATCTAGATTGTATTACATGCCCATTTAATGTTACACAGTTAACCTGGCATTCAATACAGAGGTTAAATCACTACTTAAGAATAATCATGGTTGCTACAACTCATGTTCGAAAACCTGACTGTTCTTTGGAAACATTAGGGCTTCTTATGCCCTGTGCACAAAATAAAATACAGCCAAAGACATAAATATATTTGCAAAACCACAAAATTTGATTTTAAAAAATGAACATCAACAGCTGCAGATTTGTGAGATTAGTATAATTAAGTTGACAAGTTTTGAGAGGGCAGCCATACTGTTGCATGATACTGATTTCTCATATTTTGTTTGTTGCAGGGTTCGCCAGGTAGTCAAGGCCCCCCAGGTCCCCAAGGTAACACTGGATTTGAGGGCCCTGAAGGATTGCCTGGCCCCAAGGGACAGAAAGGTGATGCAGGATTACCAGGACCAGTGGGGCCTAAAGGTGACAGGGTAAGTAACATGGAAGTTGGATAATATTGTATGTTTTAGATCAGATTTCATTGGTCCACACATATAATACTTGCACAGATACTAGTGTTGCACAAGTTTAACATACACAGTGCTCCCTCATTATAGTGTTGTCCATATGATTCATTGAGCATGATGCCTTATACTGAGTCATTATACCGTACTCCCTCATTATAGTGTTGTCCATATGATTCATTGAGCATGATGCCTTATACCAAGTCATTATACAGTACTCCCTCATTATAATGCAGGACATGGGAACCATAGTGTATACTGTATTAGAGTGAGACCAACTTATGATGAAGTAAATGATACATATAATTTTACTGCTGAGAAATATAATGGGATCCATGGTTATGCCTACCTCATAGAAAGAAAATCATTATAATGACAGGCAAGTCAAACTCGAGTTGAGCGACACTACTCCTTTTCACTGGGTTCCAGTTTTTATGGAATTTTATGGATTTTGTTTTCACTACAAACCAGAAATGGAAAGACGGATTGAACAATGATTTTTTCTGAAGCAACAACAAAACTTGTTCTCAATCCACAATTTTAAATACTGCTGAAAATATCTTTGGAGGGGGGGATCCTTAATAATTGACACCCATGAAAATGACAAAACTCAGAGCATTCATTTAGATATTCGTTCTCACTGCATCATAACAGGAGCTTTCATTAACTTTTATGATGCTTTTATGATGATCTGGATTTTTTAAGATTCTGAACCAATTTATGCCCAGTAACACTCTATTCAAAAAGAATGCGTGTTGGTTTTGACTTTGGGTTTATGCCAGGAGGCACAAGGCAGTCAGGCAAAAGGCATCTACTTTTATCAAGACTACAGTAGAGATGAAAGTAGTAGGTATACAAGTTAGGTATCATATCCTGGCAGATGGGTTAGGATAGATTATTACTGATATGTGAAGATTTAAAATATATCTGAAAGGAGCTGGAAAAGCTAAGTACATTTCTCTTGACATATAGAAAGCACTTAGGTTTTCTGCCAGTCTAAGTTATAACAGTAATGTCACAAAATACAGAACGCAAATATAGATTGACATATAGCAACTCCAAGAGCATAGAGTGAGTGGTAATTTTTAAGTTCAGGCTCTGTTCCTGTTAGCTGTCTTGGTTAAATGTACTGTATATACTCACTTATAAGTCAAGTCAAACTGCCAACAACAAAGATCCTGATCTGTGGCATAATGTGCCTGCAGATCAGGGTCTGTATTGTTTATTCTACTGATTACCTCTAACAAACTGCACAGACCATGATCTGCTGGTGCATTATGCAACATCAGATCTGGGTCTGTGCAGTTTGCAGTTGGGATCATCTTGTAAGTGAGCATATACTTTAGAAAATAGATGTAATAGAGCAGCTGGCAGTTTATAAATGGGCTAACTATAGGAGGGTAACTAACAACAGCTGAGGTAATTAGTTTCACTGGTTATCAAAATTAATATTCCTTGGGGTCAGAGTACTATAAAGAATAGATATATGAAAATCCTCATTACTGATAGAAACTGTTGTAGCTTTATTCAACCGCTCCAGTGTCCTAGTGGTTAGAGTGTCTGCCTCGGATGCGGGTTTTTTACCCCAGCTGAGTCATACCAAAGACTTATAAAAATGGTACTAGCAGCTGCCTCACTTGGCACTCAGCACTAAGAGGTTAGTGTTAGGACTGGTCGGACTGGTGTCAGAATAATGTGACTGGGTGGGACACAATGCTACAGGTCTGCGGCATGATACCCCAGTGCTATACATTACTATAAACTGCCATACTGCAGACATCATAGCAATATGACTGAGAAATTGTTAAAGCTGTGTTAAAAATCCAAAATACACATACCTGTAGCCTTATTCATTATTGAGTAAGGTGGGTATGCTGTAGGCTAACATGGGAAACTTCTATAACTATAGACTAAATAACTCCAAGAACTCTGCATCACCAATAACATGCAATTTCATGTTGCATTTTATATTGTTTCATTGATAGCAGTCTATGTATATAAGATCATATGGCTGGGCTGGTCCTTTGAATGAATGATATATAGTGGTGTAGCAGGAGGCAGGCCCAATTGGGGCCCGAAATCCCATCAAATAACGTTTTATTTGGAAATGATGAAATTTTGCAGGGGTGAGGGCATAATTTCATTTCTTGCTATGTATACCTGACCGAGTCCGACACACCAAGTTCAGTTCCCAGATGTGACAACTTGACTTTTGATATCCCCTTTCATTACATTTGGGGGCTAATCTGACTCCTAATAGGCAGTGTCCTAGTTGAGAATAGGTTTTGACTGCTCTAACATATGAGTCTGGTTGACAACTGAGGAAATGAATGTCAAAGTAACGGGGCATAATGCAGTGGTCTAGATATACAAGTTCACTTACTAACCAGCCTTCACTCAATCTGGTTGGGACATTTTAGTTTAGTTGTACATGCACCTGATTGTGAGATAGGTAAACTGGGTTTGATTCCTGACTTTGACATTGTATGACTCCTATTACATATTTATACACTACTGTTTAGCTCTATTCTGAATTTCTTAACAAATTTACTTCACTTATCCCACAATAAGTAGCATAATAGTTGTAGGAATTCTCAGTTAGACAGCTGGGAAAAGAAATATTTATGTATATATTTAATTATATATTTATCTTTGGAAAGAAATTTTATTGGATTATAGTTAGTTTGGTAATTTCAGCAGGATATAAAACTGAGGACATGGTTTACAAATTGTTGGGTCATATAAATACTGCATAAAGCTGCTTCAGGAACTCTATTATGTAAGGAGTTCAATGATATCAGGTCAACATGGGCACCTTGTTATGTTTCAATGCATTATAAGGAAGCAGCATGTTTGGAACATCTTTCAGTATAGGGCACAATAAATTCTAACAGTTATAAATTGGTTACAGTTTGAAGAAAAGCAGTTCACAACAGCTCTGACAACAGGCCTCTTTGATTATCAAGATTACCATAGAGTTCAGAGCTCTGACAACAGGCCTTTTTGATTATCAAGATTACCATATAGTTCATAGCTCTGACAACAGGCCTTTTTGATTATCAAGATTACCATAGATTTTGCAGCTCTGACAACAGGCCTCTTTGATTATCAAGATTACCATAGAGTTCACAGCTCTGACATCAGGCCTCTTTCATTATCAATATTACCATAGAGTTCAGAGATGTGACAACAGGTCTCCTTTATTAGCAAGATTACCATAGAGTTCAAAGCTCAGAAAACAGGCCTCTTTGATTATCAAGATTACCATGGAGTTCACATATCCATAAGGAATGGGCAAAAATGAATTTGATTGTAGTGTCTGTGATGATTGCTTCAAATAGCCTTGATGTAGACAAACCAAGTACCTTACTGACTTGCTACACTGTTAAAGCTATTCTCTTTTTGGTCAACCTGGCATTTAGTATGAAAGTTTGCATGAGCTAGTTAAGGTTGGAAATTGTTAGCTTGATGAAGGACTCACTTGATAGCATCAGTTGTGAATTTACTAAAACCATAACCTTTTCCAAGAATTAAGGTATTGGTTTTAGCTGGTTTTCATAAGGATCTCTCTGGCAACCGTTATTATCTCCCTGTCAGAAGTTGTTACCAAGGAACTAAGATTTCCAGATAGTTCATGCCTAGAATTGGGGAAGTATTTAGGCTATTGTTTATAATAGAGCTACATGTGCTAAAATCATTGGCAGACAGAAGGGAAACAGGACCCTATCCAGGAAATGGTTTCTCCATAACATTTTGGTCTGTAGATCAAAAGCTAGGTAGAATGTTTGATATTGATAATGATGATGTTCAGATGAAGAACTGGAGATTTAGTTGTAAGCTACCATATATACTCACTTATAAGTCATATCTGGCTGCAAACTGCACAGACCCAGATATGCCATTGCATAATGTGCCAGCAGATCTGGGTCTGTGCGGTTTGTTAAGAGTAATCAGTAGAACAAACAAACAAGATAGACATTGATCTGCAGGTGTGTTATGCTACAGCAGATCAGGAACTTTGTTGTTTGCAGTTTGCCTTGACTTACAAGTGAGTAAATAAGGTATGTAAGCATGATGGTTTATCTGGGAGATACCATATCTACTGTATATGCTGACATAGTGGCTGAAAAATAACTTTGTCTATCCTGTCTTGCCTACATTGACTTATATTAGCCATCACTCCGTCAGAGAATCTTCACAACAAATGTGAACACAATTATAATTTCGCTGAAAAGAAAATGAATATTTAGTAAGGATGTGTTCTAAGAATATCATAATCTGTGATCACAATGTTCCATATCCTAAATTTGCTTGCAAGTTTGAATGATTTAATTGTATGTACTTTTGATGGCAGACAGAATCTAGGTGACCTAGATAGGCAACCTCTTGCTGATGATGCTGGCTTACCATTCCCAGCAGCCACCTCTCTAATTTCATGATTTATGGTCACTAAAATGACAGCTTAACATTTTGGCTGAATACACATAATAAATCCAGTGCTATTTGTTAATGTTGAAATATCCAGCAAATCATTCACATATCTGACTGAACAGTTTTTTCTTCCTGTTTATTGCTAGAAGCTCGTCAAACTGGTCGTTTGAACTTTGTATGAGCCTTTTTTAAAATTATGGTCGTTTGAACTTTGTATGAGCCTTTTTTAAAATTATTATAAAATGCCATTGTTAATCAGGTTTCTGTTTGTGATTGTGCAAATTGGGAGACCAACTGTGACAAACATAACTCATTAAGCAATGATTTTTCTTCAGTCTGGTAACAAATTAATTTGGATAGTTTTCTGTATGTGCTTTTTCAATTTGAACAAAGGACTTAAGAATCCCACTACTGCACACAGGTGCTCAATACAAGCTTGATGTTGAGAAAAAAAAAGCATTAATCGGAAGAAAAAAATGATACAGAGTGACAAAATTACCTCAGATTACCCCCAAAACCCATTCTGAAATAGGATCCTGTCTCATCATACAATATTGTTTTCTTTTTTATGATAGACAGGGTCCTATGTTAGAATGGGTCATGGGGGTAATGTGAGGTAATCTTGTCACTATGTAAGATTTTTTTCCTTCAGATTATTGCTTTTTTTTCAACATTAAGCTTTTCACATCGAGCATCTGTACTACTTGCACAGTGTTTGCTAGATTTCTTGGATAATTTGTCACTGCCAGGGGAGGACATGGATGGGGAAATATATAGGAATCTTCATGTCTTTCCAACCAGGACTCACTCATATTAGCGTAAGTAGTCATGCAGCTTTCATGGATTGACATAAAACTTGGCAAGTGTTATAATGTTATGGTCACCACCTGCAGATGTGCATTTCAGTAGATCAATTGGCTCATGCAATGATTACAAGAGTTATTGCCCTTTGTGACCAGCATTTGAATGTAAATACAGTCTCAGTGTTTAGTTGATCATCATGAAACTTTGTAAATGTTATTGCAATCAACTGATGATGCACATGTCAACAAATCACTTTGCTTCTGCATTATTTGTCAAGAGTTATTTCGATTTTTGACTTGCAGATAACATCATTCTATAACAGAATCACTGAGTGTGTCTTGTCTCACATTTTTATTGGACCAGAATGAGACGTTGAACATGGTATGATTATTATGTGAAGATGTGCATATTGACTGATCACTTTGTTCTCAACAGTTTTGTTAGAGTTTTTGGCCTTTTTGTGAATGCAATTACTTTTGAAGCTTTCATTGATTGCTGTTGTTTGACTACAGATTCATCTCCATCATGGGGTAGTAGTGTGATGCAGAAGAGGCAGGGTATATTTACAGTGCTCACCATTCCTCAACACATTGTTAGTTTGCATAATTTTTGGTAAATTGACATAAAGCAACCAATCCATCTGTAGTAAAGACAGAGTTTACCCTGCAATGGACTGGCAACCAGTCTGGAAAGAGTCTTATAAGTCTTGTATTTTTATGCCAAACCTTGTAAAGAAGGTTTAGGTTCAGGATTATTTATAACTAGCAGGCTGATTGGTTGGATCTGAGCCAATTTTAATGCTGGTAGGCAAACTGGTATTACTTGAACCCTTTGTACAACTGGAAGGCTAATTGGTTGGACCTGAGCTCTTTTTTCATAAAGCATATAAAGAGGAAAAGAAAAGGTGCATATTGGGTTTGCAATAATTTGCTTACACATTGAATAGGCAGGATGTTGTTTAGTCAATTTGAAATTGTGATAGGTGTATTGTGACAGATTATGAATTATTTGATTGGAGTAGGGAATAACTGGTAGCTAAACAACCACCTTTTGAGAGGGAGGTCATTGTCCTACACAGAAAATTCAGCAGCATCTTCCTCCTTTCCACACTGTCTGCATATTTATTGCATGTTTATTGTGTCTAACTGGACTGCAAGGGTTAAGGAACTCATTAGATATGATAGCACAACATTATATAGGCCTTACTCCAACAGCTCAATAGCTGTTACCTACTTCCATTGGTTCTTTATCCCTTTGAAATCCTGGACCAATGCCATAAGATAAATGTTTTTGCAGTACAAGGGGGCAACAGTTTTGAAGAAAAAAAATAGACAAAATGTGATGACTATTAAATTCTGTCTGAATTCAACATCCTTTTGAAGTCAGTAAAATCATAAGTAATTACCAAGTCAGTAAAATCATAAGTAATTACCAAGTCAGTATAATCATAAGTAATTACCAAGTCAGTATAATCATAAGCATTTACCAAGTCAGTATAATCATAAGCAATTACCAAGACAGTATGATCATAAGTAATTACAAAGTTGGTATAATCATAAGTAATTACCTTATATACTGGTTTAATAATGCATTAGCAGATCTGGGTCTATGCAGTTTTTTAGGAGTAATCAGTAAAACAAACAACATAGAACCTGACCTGCTAGTACATTATGGCAGATCAGGGTCTGTGTTGTATGCAGGTGGACTTTCATTTACATGATTATACGCAGTACCTATGAGGATTGACAAATGGGAATTTTTTAAAATTTCATAAGAAATTATTCTTCGAATCTTAACATTTCTGGTTCACCTTGGCTGTAATGCATTTGACTTAAAATTACCTCTCAAGATAAGTTGTTTTTCAGTGGCTATGATCTCAGTCAGTCAGGTTTATTTGCAGTTATCCATTATTAAATATTTTGTTTAAACGTACACACATGGAGAGGACAATATCTTGAAAGACTGCCTGAAAGGTCATAGAAATATAAGTGTATGACTTGCCAGTAAATATAAATGAGAAATGGAACACATAACAAATATATAAACTGTATACTATCCATGTAATTATGCTTTACTTTAAAACAGATTAAGAATTTATGCTATTAATTATTTAGTAAATGAGAAAATGCTTTACTTTGGTTTTCGAACTGAAAGGCGAACTGGATATAAATATGTTTAGTGGCTGAAATGGAATCGGTTTTGAAGAATATAGCTGAATCCAGTTTTTCCAGTCAGAATTGTACACTTTTCGTTGAAAAATATAAAAAGATGTCTATCTTATATAAAATCAACCATTGCCTACTCAAAATCTAACTGCATAGAAATAATATTTAATTTAAAGATTAATTTAGCCCTAATATTGTTTCTAAACATAAATCTTTGTCCCTTTTTGATGTAAATTCCTCCATAATCATCCAGGCAAGGCTATTAGTCAGGGCAAAGTATCGCACTATGTTGATTATCCAGCTTCATTTTCAGGTTCTTTGTGGTTTATAGACTTAAAGATTATTCAGGCACTTATTTGAAGAGCCTTTCATAAGTTAATAATATGCTTGCATCTTTCACCAGGGTTCAGCAGCTATTAGTGATGCAATTTCCTTTCAGTCCCCAATCCATTTGCACGGCATGAAGGCCTTTATATGGGTCTTTGTAAGAATGTATTTTTTGTACCTACACATCCATTGCAAAAGGATAAATTATAACTCTGTTAGACCAGCCATGGGCAATATCCTTCAGGGTGTGGGGCCAGATAATTGAGTTTTAAAGCCACATCCTATGATGTAAGTTGTTGTGGGTTTGGCATGCTGTTGACTGAGTCACACAGCATATCCAAAATATTGTAAATGAATTATTCATAGTAAATCAACCTGCTTTTAATACAATCCTTATTATCAGTTAGACTTCCTTTTGAAAACTCATATAATTTGGTCAAAAAAGTAAAAACTTTAAAATCTCCTGGAATGTAAGAGAACAATATTCATTGTTTGGATTTAAAAAGTTGCGCAGCAAAAAATATTTCTGGACTTGAGACTTGGATGACTCCTCCCCAATCTCATTTGCTACTTGTACATCACTCAGGTCTGGATTAATTGTGAATTGCAAGTAGCATATACCATATGTACTTGCTTATAAGCCATGCAGATTGCAAACAGCAAAGATCCTGATCTGCTGTAGCATAATGAACCTGCAGATCAGGGTCTGTGTTATTTGTTCTACTGACTAATCCAAACAAAATTGCACAGACCCGAATCTACCTGTGCATTATGTATGGCAAATCTGGGTCTGTGCAGTTTGCAATTGGTCTCGACTTATAAGCAAGTACAGACAGTATGCTTGCTTAAAAGTCAAATTCAGTTACAGATAATATAGACCAAGATCCGCCATCACATAATGGGTTGGCAGATCAGGGTCTATGTTGATTCTTTCCTGATTACTCCTAATAAACTGCAATGACCCAGATTGGTTGGTGCACTATGAAAGGGCAAATATGGTATGTGCCAGAACCAGCATGCAACACATGCATTACATAACTCTGTACAACTTCATGTTTGGTGACTTTTATTTACTCAACTCTTCAAGCCAATGTCCTATCAGGAAATATGGATGAAACAATATTAAATAGGGATTAAACAGGATTATAGTACAGGATTCTTGTGGGTCCTGGAATCCTGGAAACGTTTTAGAATTAAAAAAATAAATTTCAAGAGTCTTGAAAAGTATGCAGTTTCTCAAAAACCTTTCAAAGTTTTGAAAAGTCATTGAATTTCTGACAGTGGAGTTAAAACAAAAAATTGATAACATCTGATTACAAAGAGCACCAATAAAAATATCTTGTTTCAAATATGACACAATTATGATCAATTAAAGAGTTTCTGTGCAAGATTTAGATAATTTGGTCTTTGAGTTTTGGGAAATGTCCCTGGAACAGTTTTGAAAAAGTCATGAAAGTCTGCCCGAATGTTGATAGTATATAAGGCTACAAAAAGTATATTTTGGCCTTCCTGTTCTGCGAATTTCTAGACCTAAAAATGAAAAGAAAATTGTAAAATGATGTGTATTATTGGAACCTTCTTGGGTTGAAAAAGAGAAATAAATCAGTGAAGTATATATAAAATGAGTATTAAAATTGAATGGTGGTTCTAGTTAGTTATAGATACAAAAGAACTGTGTGCATGTTCATGCCACAAGTCTGGGCAATAGTAGCTTGGATAATTTAACTTTAATCAATGAACAAAAACATGGTCACATTGGGCCAAAAGAATGACACAAAACCAAGGCAAGGGTGTGAATCGAAAGCAAAGAATTAAATTGTTGTGGCCTAATTTTAAGAGCCACTCACTGCTTTCATTTCTGCACTATAACAAATGATTCTGCTTAGAAAGCACATTTTCTAAATCAAGCTATAAAGATAAGAACTGTGGTTGTTCTGACACACAGTGTATTTTTCTAGTCAGAACAGATAAACTATAATTCCCCTCCTACCTGGCAAGGTGCCAGTCTTGCAGAACTGATGCTATTTTTGTACAGTTTAGACATATTTTGTGAGAAATCCCTGCTGGAGGCTACATGTATATTTCAGGGATTATAAAAATGTGATTTTATAGTGAATTCAGATAAGTGTTAAAATTAATGCCAAACAATCCACTTTTCTGCTTTTTTTACTACTGTGTGTATGTTGGGGGTGGGTGGGTGGGTGATATGTTCTATGCCTGCTCTAGAGATGGTTGCATGTCAAGTTTCTTCTTTCTGCCAATCAATCCATCCTTCCTTCAAATATGCAATACACAATCTTGTGAATGCAGTGAGTCCCACAAGTTTGAGGGGTATAGCATTGAAACTTTATATCTGCAGATGCACATAAAGACAAATCAGTTTAATTCTGTGATTTTTGTTTGAATTATTTCCATTTATGACTTGAATCTGGATATAGTATATGGCAGTATAGTTTCAACTCAGATAGTCTCAGTTTTCAGTGGATCACCACTTGACTATGTACATGTCATGGTCATTATTGACTATGTACATGTTATGGTCATTATTGACTTATGTACATGTCATGGTCATTATTGGAAGATGGACATGTCATTAAATCATTTTGAGAATGCAACTACATCAGTCTGTATTATCAAGATCACAGTCACTTTGATAACTTTGATAATGACCAAGATTTTATGAGGTGGTCTTGCACCTGACTGGCTGAGCATTGTAGCCTCTAAAAAGCCCTATTTCTGATTTGATTTTGATCAGGCTTGGAATATGGGCTTTTAAATAAAGATTTCACAAAAATTTAATAATGAGAATGATTCACCAACACTATTAAGGTGGTCATACATCTGATTGGCTGAGCTTGTTATCACACTAGAGTTTTTATTTCTGACTTGATTTTGATAAAATTTAAATACATGTACTTAAATCATCATGATCTTTATTTCAGACAGTTATGGCATGATCCATAATATTACCTCTCAAGAGACTGTATTTAATAGCCTTTTTGTCAGACTTAGGAAATAGGTTTATATCATCAAGATTCTGATTGATAATAATTGTGAGTGAAAAATCCAAGCATATTAATGACATGGTTTTGCATCAGAATAAATGAGCTTGTAAACACTCTAACAACTATAATTTAGTTCAAGATTTTGATAAAACTAGTTAAATTGTCAAATATCATCAAGATGTTAGACTAGTTTAATTATATAAAGGATCTATGCATATTTATGAGGTAATCTTTCACCTGATTAGTTGAGCTTATTACCTCATTAATCTAGAGACCATATTTATCATCTGTTCCAGCTTCATAAAACTTGGTAAACGGGTTATATTGTGAAGATTCTGGATAAATTAAGACATAAACAGGAGATTTTGCAAATTAGTCATGCCTTTGAAAATATTTTTATTAGACAATTATAAATTATGCAAACTGAGATGATATAAAGTTTTGGAGATAGCTTACACAGAGTTGTATTTTTACAATACTGCATAAGTCCACTTAGTAAAATGGTCAGCTGTTAAGTTCTGTGCAGGTCAGGTGAGCAACATCAGGCCCACTTTGGCTGCATGTTTGATGTTATGTTGTATGTACCATATCTCATGACATGTTAGCCTGATCAATCATCCCACACATATGTAGCACCAATGTACCATTACAGGTTTATGAGGTCTTTTACTGGGCTGTTTACATTTATAAAGAACCAGTTATGATTAGAAAGCAACATTTAGCAAATAAAATTAGTAAATATTTTTATTTTATTTGATCCACATCAGGTCATTATATGAAAAGTTTTATGAATTATCAATCCTAATGCTTTTAAAAATCCCGTTATGTTTTTTTTTCTTCTTTCCAATCATATTGCTTGGATTTGCACTTGAACATTGTCTCAGCAGACATCTATGGAGTTTTAATACAGACACAGAACTACACAAAGTACAATGTACCCTAAATTTTTTGTAATATTTAGTAATACAACTAAATTATTACAGTGGTCAAAGTTGGAATCTTTTCACTGAGGAGAGAGTAGGGTACCTTTGATGTTAGCCATGTGTTTTAAGAGAATTGGCACTTTTCAGAGCAGACAGGAATATTTTTTTGCAACCAAAGGATTTGCAGCTTTGATAAAATTGAGAATTGAATCTTTTTTAAGTAAAAACATATAGAAGTACAGTCATGCATCTAACATGCACAAGTAGTCATGTATGTAACATACACAATACAGTCTTGTATCTAAAATACAAAAGTACAGTCATGCATGTAACATACACAGGTAGTCATGTATGTAACATACACAATACAGTATTGTATCTAAAATACATAAGTATAGTCATGCATGTAACATACAAATGTACAGTTATACATGTAACATACAAACATAACAGTCATGCATATAACATACACAAGTACAGTCATGTATGTAACAGCAAAAGTACAGTCATGCATATAACATAGAAAAGTACAGTTCTGCATGTAACATGCAAAAGTAGTCATGTATGTAGCATGCAAAGGGTATAGTCATGTATGCAACATACAAAAGTACAGTCATGTACGTAACATACAAAATACAGTCATGTATCTAAAATACAGTCTTGCCTGTAACATAGAAAGTACAGTCATGCATGTAACATATAAAAGTACAGTCATTCATGTAACATACAAAAGTACAGTCATGTATGTAACATAAAAAATAGTAGTTATATATTTATCCTTCTTGAAACAGACATTTAATTATATGGAAGACAGAAAACAAGACAGATTCAGGAGGCATCAGAAATGAATGAATACATGGACATTAACCTTGACAAAATGGATAAGCCTCAGTAACCTATCTCCAATCATTGGAGGTTTTTTGTTTGGAGAACATGATTTCACTTCATGTATTACAACATAATCTTGATGGCTGCTTATTGTAGTTTTCTAATTTTGAAACCCTGTTTCCAGTGTGTGAAGTAAGTGTATTTGTAATGCTTGCTGTCTATAAACAGTCATTTCTTTTATTCAGCTTGAACTTGCTAGTTTCTAAGTTTCCCCAATAGTTGTGTTCCATTGACCTATAGTTTACCATAAACAGTTACCTCCATTTAAGCAACCAGCCAATATGAAAAGGTTGTGCTGTGTCCATATTCACTCGATTTTAACTGCCGAGAAAGGACAAAAAGTTGGTGTACGCAGCCTCAAGACCATTTATTTAAATATTTTTAATATAGTTGCACTGATATGTAAAATGAATATGTTAATGAATTTTTTATTTATTTATTTCAGGGTAAAATGGGTATGCCTGGCTTCCCCGGTATCAATGGAATTCCGGTAAGATCCATTTGATCTAATTTAATGACAACATATTACAAAAGACTCTAATCTTGACACATCTTTGATATTTGCACTATTTATTGTAACCCTTCATTATTTTCATTTATAATGGGAAAAAGATTTAACATCTGTTTTGAAAGTGAAATTTATACAGTTAAACCTGTTTGTACTGACCTTTCCTGGGACCACACTGGAGATCTTTCAGGGGACCATTCAGAGTAGCTTGCAGGGGGACCACATGAGAAGTGGTCAAAAATGGTGATCTTTGTATGTACAGTTAAAAGTTATGAAAAGTCGATGAGAAAGAAATTATAAAGTGTAGATAGACAGATAGATAGATGGATGACCTTGGATGGATAGATGGATTCACCAATTAAATTAGAATTACTGTATCTAAGAAAGTGAAAAAATATCATCATTTTGAATCTATTGTGTCAAAAATGATAATGCTTCTCAACATGATATGCAGTTCTTTATCTGATACATTACTAAAAAGAAGAGGACCAGAAAAGCAGTGAGTGTCTTTAGCAACTTATTATAAGGAGTTCTCAATTTTAATCTGATTGGACCACAGATGGGACAGGTACAAACATGGTCCTAATTGGGAGATTGTCTCATCATGTAGTATATGCTAGGAGAGATGTTTCTGTCATTTATTGGTCCCAATCCAAAAATAGTGTACATTTTACAAATTTTGACTTGAGAATTCCCAATTCATAAAGTCGTAATATAATAATAGTTTAGAATAACGAAAAGATAAATTATAGGCAATATTTATTTTCCTTTATAAACATTTTCCCCATTTAAACATGAATAGTTGCAAATTTTTCAAAATTCTGCTGTCCTTCGACTCCACTGCTGAAACAGCAGGAAAGTTCCAGTTACTATTTTACTTTGTAAATGGGATTAATGAAACATGGTTGCAGCCATCTTTATTCATGATTGGTCTTAATGGGTGGTTTTAACCATTTACACTTGCTTATAAGTTGGGTTCAACTGCAAACAAATTAGACCCTGATTTTCTGGGGCATATTGTGCCACCTGCAGATCAGGGTCTGTGTTGTTTCCTTTACTGATTACTCCTGACAGACTGCATATATGATGATACCTCATGTAATGGCAGATCTGGGTCTATACAGTTTGCAGTGTGATCTGACTTATAAGCAGTGATATATGGCTTATGTAATATGGAAGTGACACTGTGATACAATTTACTTTGATGAAGCAGGCTCTCAAATAATTGCACTACACTGGGTTACCATTTTCATTTTTTTCTTTAGGGTATTCCTGGACCACAAGGGCCACGGGGAGCTCCAGGTTTGGATGGATGTAATGGAACACAGGTAAATCATTTTATTTTTTGGGAATCACATTTATTCATGAAACAAACATGTTTGTGGCTTCATGGTTGCTATAATAAAGGTTGGCAGGGTATAAAAGGGCACAGCACCCTGCCCTCAATTCCAGTGCTATATGCTTGTTTGTATACTATTGATGTCTCATCTTGTTTTCTGGTATCAAATTCCTTCTGAAGTTTGATATAAAAAAGAATGTGCTTTTTAAGACATATAAGTGAACTAATGAAAATTGATTGTGTTTGGAATCAGAAATTTTGCAACGCGAGTTGTACTTGATGAGAAAGCAATGAACTTATTTCATGCAGATGAAAGAGTAGAAAGAGACTCTGATTGGAGAAATCTCTGTAGACTGGTTTATTTCAGATTACAGAAGTAGAAAGAGTCCTCAGTCAAGAGAAATCTCTATAGACTCGTTTAAAGCAAATGACAAAGTAGAAAGAGATTCATTCCAATTTCTGTGAAATCTCTATAGATAGTTAAAATAAAGACAAACTTTGACTATAGTTTCTGTAAAGTCTGAACACATTTTTAAAAAATCTCATATTTAATCACCTTTTGACTGGAATGGAGTTTTCAAAGTTCTGAGGGTATGAGAGTCCTGATGTTATGCATGAAATAACCAAACCTGCTTTATTTTCAGCAGCAGCAAGGTTAACAACTTTATACAATTAATTTTGACAGTTAAATTTTGTAACATTATTTAAAAGCAGCTTTGTGATATAGTGGTATAGAGATTAACCTCATATTTCTGCTTTGGTTATGGGCTGTAGCAAGTTAGGACAATATTGCCCAGTGACAAAATCAAAATAAAAAAATCTGTACCTAATTAAGTCCAGGCTAAATAACTTGGTATGTAAAATTTGATTCCATACCTATGGGTCACCTCTGCTGTTTACAATTAAATAAACTGGTTCAGACAAACTGTCATGAAAATTAAAAAGAATACATATTTACTACAGCAAGCAGTCTCAAATAAATAGAAAGTTGAGCTTTACAAAACTGTATGTACTACTGGCTGAACCAGTCCCAGGATAAAATCTGGACCAAATTCCAAATTAATTGGTCTGGACAAAGTCATAGATTTAACAGAGCTTTGGATACCTTCTCCAATTTCTGAAGCCTACCGTATGTAGACACTATTCAAGACATAGTATATAAAATGTTGTGGTAAGGTATTTCTACAAGAGGGAATCCTAGCTTGTTACTTGCATTGAAATAATTTGACCCCATGATTTCTTCATCTTATCTAAAAACAGATAAGATGGAAGTCATGCATGTATCTAAAAGACACAATAAATCATGTTGCAAAAGCTGAATAACATTTTTTTAAAACAAAATTAATTGCTGATAAACTGTCTTAATGATTACTTTGAGCTTTGATTATGGTTTTGGAAAGGAAGCACCTAAATGTGATGACCTTTTGTAGATATTATTTGGAATTTAAGAATTAACGTCTAATTGTAGATTTTATTTGATTTGTATGAATTGAGGTTTTTTTACTTTTAATAAAGATTTTGTCCATTTTAATTTGTGATAATGCTTAGAATGAAATAATGTTTGTACTTGCTTATAAGTGAAGTTCAGCTGTGAACTACATACATCCCTATCCACCATCACATACTGTACAGGCAGGTCAGGGTCTATGTATGTTCTACTGATTACTCTGAACAAACTGCTGCATAGACCCAGATCTGCTTGTGCTTTATCCAATGGCAGATCTCAGTGGGTGCAATTTGCAGTTGGACTCAACGTATAAGTGTGTGTGTGTGTGTATATATATATACAGCATGACCCTTATATGAAATTTTATATACATATATTTTTCTCATACACCAAAACAAGATTCATTCTTAAAAGTACAAAAAAACCATAAAAAGTTTATTATCATTTTCGGGAAGAGATCGGAAATGAATAATACAAGACAATAACGGTGTGATTCCTGAAATTTTATATGTATTTTTCTTGGACATAGAAAAAGTTTTTTCTTCTTAAAAGTGCAAAAAATAATATGGAAAAAAGTGTATTCTGGGATCGTGTAGGGCTTCACTAATGTCGCAAACTATGATATTTTTCCCTTATTGGCAGCAAAATATACCATCTTGCAATTTTTTTAAATATTGGCAACATTTTTGGCTGTTTAAACTTGTTTATACAATCATTGGTTTAGAGTGGAGAAATTCAGAGGCCCTATGACATGTATATATGTATATATAAACAGTATACACATATATGTACCAATCCGTGGATCTCTAAATAAAGTAAACTAATATATATGCCTTCTGTTTTCACACAGGTGTATTTCTCATTTAATATGCATCAATTTAAGATGGTAACTGTGCCAATGAATCACGTAAATTACCACCCACATTTGTACCTCCACCTCCCCCCCTCCACCTGCAAATATTTTGGGGTACATGCATCATTTTCTTCAGCTAACTGACCTGGTTGCTTATAACACGGTTCGGTCTATAACACGGTTGGGTTATTTTGCTTCCAACAACCATGTTATGGTGGGGTCACACTGTATATATAGTATTTTCTTTTGTCTGGTATTTTATATTTTTAACTGAAACTTACATTTATTGACATCAGTAAGCATGAATATGTTTTGTACAATGTTATTCAGGTATTAAAAAAAATATTAATGATATTTAAAACAATTATGAAAGATTTCTATTTTAAATGACATGTTGATTATCTACATTTCTTTTTATTATGCAAAATTTATTTGGGAATTTGCATAACTTCCATCTAGCCATCACCATATCACTTTCGAAGTTTCTGGGTGGAAGTTTATGAACCTTTCTATTGGTACTCATGTAACCCCAGTGGTAACCATCTGAAAGTGGGGTGTCATCCAAAGCTTTGGCCCCGGGGGCAGGGATCAATGGTTAAATACACAATAAATTTAATATAATGACATTTTCAAATAGTTTGGGACCAAATTTCACATATGATGTTATATCAGGAATTTGACAAATTTTGTGTTGTGATTAAAGTCTTGGTCACTGTCTTTGAGACAGATAAGATTAGTAAAGGGGGTGGGAGTAAAAGGAGTTTTTTTTTAATATGCATAGTGAGGATTGCAGATGTTCTTGTTTCATATTCACCAGAGGTTCACCTAATTCACATTATCATATTGCTTGCAAAGGAAATGGTGGCAGCAATTACATTATGGTAGTGCTGATATTTTAAAATATTTTTAATTAGATCAGCTTATATGCATATGTAAATGCAAAGAATATTGTCAATTTTTTATATTTATGTAATGTATAAATATTTAAACAGATATACATATTGCACACATATTTATTTGTTACATAATTACTTATGGAATAGCCATCTGTGCTGCTTTAATCTTCTTCCACCATCCTCTTATTATTTTTTTCTACCATTGCTGTGGCATACTTAAATGTGCTGAATATTATTCTAGATGTTTATAAAGTTTTCTTTTATCAATGCAAGCCACAAAACCTTGAATTTTTAATTCTACAAGTATATATATCAGAATTAAATACACATTATTTCCAAATAATATCTAATTCAGTATGACATTTGTCTCTTAGAACTGACATAAAACATATCAATACTGTTTTCACAAAAAGTCTTCCCAAAAATGAAAGAAGTCAAGTCTCTTCAACTTCATTACAAAATGTACATAGTGATGATTCATAAATAATTTTGTGGAGAACATTGCATGTAAAACTCTCTTGTTTTGTAACCAGGAAAATTCTTTTTTTCTTCAAAATTACAGCTATTAATGAAGGGCTTTATTGCATTAAAAAAATTCTGAAGTTTCGGTCTGCATCGTAAGTTGAGACTGTATAATATCTGTGTTAAATGTTTCCTCTCAATCAATGACGGAATAAATCATGATAAATGAAGACTGCCTCTGGTAGGTGCATTACCCCCCCCCCATTCTGCATCAGGTTGATATAGGGGTAATCAAGTTTAATGATGTGGTAAATTTCTCAGACTGTTTAGAAATTTGGCATTAATATCAAGTCTGTGAACCTTGACTACTTATAAAGTCTCTACTGCTTGACAAGAAATTCAACAGTCTGCACATTTGTTACCATAAACTCAGAGTTAGGAAATCAGCTCTTACAATATTGATGAGTAAGCAATTTTGATAGGAAACAGTTGGAAGTATCATTTGTTTTGATGGTCTAAGTTTTGAGAACTGCTGCATTTACTCAATCTATGCTTTGTTCAGCAAATTCATTAACAGCCATATTGTCCTCAGCTGTAGCTAATTTGAAGAATGTTTTATGGAATGGCATCTGTGTCAGACCAGGACTTTTAATTATCAGTCAAATGGTTTGGTTTGAGGAGTTTATGGCCATTTGTCAGCAGATGATAGGCTAACATAAGATGGCCAGGGAAGACCCTGGGAAGAACCACTGACCCATGGGAAGCTGCTAGGTGAGATATGAGTGATCACCTTAGTCAACTCTGTCACCCAGGGACCTGTCAGTCAAATGTAGTTTGTCTCCTTTATTTTTCAGTATAATAATGAAATCATGCAAAAAGATGTCGTTTTAAAATTGTGTAATTCAGCGTAAATCTGAAGACTTCTTTCATTTTCACTTGGCTGTGTTTGATAGGTTTGCTCCTAATAAATAAGAAAATTCTGGTGGGCTTTGGATAGATTTCTTTATTGTTAAATAAGACCTCAAACCACATGTAAGACAATTTCAGCATGCTGCGAATTTGATATAAGATATTTGCCATACATGTATATAGTAGCTTATAAGATGGGTCCGACAGCAAAATGTATATTTATCCAAATCCAGTGCATAATGTACTGACAGATCTGGGTTGATGCAGTTTTTTTTTAGTAATTAGTAGAATAAACAAAATAGACCCTGATCTACTGGCACATTATGCGACTCTTTACTGAGGTATATGCTGCATGCAATTTGACTCAGGATATTAGCTAGTATATATGATATTTCTGAAGTTAACTATGTACATTACTGAATTATCTAATTTTACATATGCCATCGATTCATACAAGTCATAATGGGGAGGGGGCGAAGGAAATTTTGATTGCTTGTGAAATGTTACAGACTTGAGGTTCATTTTCTAACCTTTAATTATTTGTACAGCTGCAAAAATCATTATTAAAACAACATTACAGTATCTCCAAATAAGCATTGCAAGCCATGTAGACTCATCTGCAACAAAATGTTTCTTATTTAAAAAATTGCCAAGATGGCTTTAGCATCATTAGCTTCATCGTAATTTCAGACAAATAGATTATACTATTAAATTCACTTTGATTCTCTCCAATTGAGGTGTTACCAGTAGTAGATGTGTACAAATCCTTAAAATAGACACTGTAAGACTATACATTTTTATATGAGGGACTCCTGCTGGGATGTTCAGCCCTGTTTTCTGATGTGTTTATAGAAGGCATCATACCTCATCTTTAATGGAAGGGTCTCAAACTAATACCTATGTTTAGTCTACCAGTTGAAACTTAAAACCAGGAACCAAATTCTGATGACTCATCTCTTGTATAACAGATGTGTGCCCCCCACTAGACAGAGAAATGTGGGAACACATAATTCATCCCAGGGGTAGATTCTCCATACAGGAAATGTGAGAACCTTATTTACTTAGACAACCAGTTTTTGTTATTAAGGAATGGATAAAATGCTGATCTGTCATATCTTGCACCCAAAATTCATTACATGTGTTTTAGTCCCCTCTGATTCTCACACAACAGGTCTGGAATTAAACATAAATTTCTTTGCCAAAGAAGGACCATTACTTTGAGAATTTTATTAGTCCTGCCAAATATTCAGTAGTTTTGCCACAAATATTGGCTGGTGACAATTGAAACTTCACTTGCCTTGGGCTTGCAGGCTACCATACCAGGGCCCAGTAATGTGGAATGAATTGCCCACTGAACTTAGACACAAAGACACAGTGATCACATTCAAGAGGGCTCTCAAAACTCACTTATTTCGACTGCAAGAACAAACTTAAAGACCTAATAATGTTTCCTACCTGAAATATTCTCAGCATGTTTTTTTATTTTTTAATGTTTTTCTAATTTCATGTTTGTTTTTGTAATAATATTATTATGTTTCTAATCTTATAGGTGTTGTCTAATGTTGTAAAGCGCTTAGAGCTTCTAAAGATTAGGCGCTATACAAAGTCCTCATTATTATTATTATTATTACTGTTAATTTTTAACTTACATGTGATGATACCTTGTTCTTCAGTTAAATTTTTCTTCATTTATCAAAGATTGTTTAGGTAAGAAAATGCCTGATTAGTTTATGAAGATTCCCAGCTTTTCCTAACTTTTGTCATGTCTGAATTAGGTTGTCTTCCTGTGAATTTGGGTGTCTCCTTTTAAATTAGGGTGTCTCCCTGTGAATTTGGGTGTCTCCATCTGAATTAGGGTGTCTCCCTGTGAATTTGGGTGTCTCCTTCTGAATTTGGGTGTCTCCCTGATGATGAACAAGATGCTACATATGTCATCTGTAGATTTTATTAAGTTTTTGAAATAAATATTATGATTTCTAAATGTCCAGATAGTGTTATGAACAAGATATTTGGGGCAAAAAAGGAAAGAACAAGAGAAAGAAAGCAAGAAATGACTGAGTTGTAAATCTCCAAATATTTCAGATGCTAATAGACTAGAGCAGGAAAAAATGTTAAAGGTGATGGCTGAACTTCTTTTAATTCAATTCACAACATGTTTTAAATTTTATATTTCATTGCTAGTTACTTGTTCACTTGTAAGTTTAACAATTGTAAAAGAATGGGCCCTAGGTATCTTCCAAAATGCTCATGGGAAAGTTACAGTTCTATGTATGATAAGTAATTGATTATAAGTCAAGTGAAATTGCAAACAACAAAGATCCTGATCTGCCATAGCATAATGCGCCTGCATACCAGGGTATATGTTGTTTGTTATACTGATTACTCCCAATAAAGTGCACAGACCCAGATCTTCCAGTGCATTATGTGATGGCAGATCTGGGTCTGTACAATTTGCAGTTGGACTTGACTTATAAGCGAGTACACATGGTTTTTAGTGTCTTGAAAATTTGATTGTGTGACCTGTAGTTTTCATGTTACTAATTGAACAATCTGAATCATTGAATTAGATCCCCCTTTCATCTTGCCATAGATGTTCTGATAAACTTTATTCCATCTCATACTACTATCCATAATTTGCTTATAAATCAGATCCAACTGTGAAGTGTACAAACCCAGATCTGCTAGCATATTATGCGGGTCTGTATGGTTTGTTTGGAATACTCAAAACAAACAACATAGACCCTATCTGCAGGCATGTCATGCAGAAGCAGATCTGGGTCTGTTTTGTTTGCAGTTGGACCTGACTTGTGTGCAAAATATTCATTGTGTCTTTCAGATCACTGTAGATTTGGTTGCAATCATGCAAGTCAAAATTTTGGCCAAGAATAACATGTGCATTGATGATTGTATCATATGTAAAGGTCTGTATCTGTGGTTGTACAAATAAGCAAGCTGGGGATTGCTAGTACTTTGTTATCTATAATTACAAAAGTAATGATAATTGCAGCAACAATAAAAAGGGGATGCTGTTGGGGAAATATTTATTTTTTATTGAAAACTTGTCAGCAAACAAAAACCAAGGATAAAAATGAAGCAACAATAGAAAAAGAAAACCACTCTGAATTGATTACATACTGTACATGCAATACTAGTTTTTGGTTGATCCAGTGTTAGTGGTTGGTGCAGAATTGTTAGGTTACCTGATGCAATGCTGCAGACAGAATTTGTGGGCCCTAGGAAAAATTATCCAGAAGGCCCCTATTAATTACCCAAAAATGTTTTCTCTTCAGGATTGGGGTTCCTGACTTTTGTGGGCCCACATAATTTTGTCTTAGTTGTCCTACCCTGTCTGTGGCCCTGACCTGATGCACAGATTATCAAATTACATGAAGAATTGGGGGGGGGGGGGGGGGTAAAGCTAGACTATGTGATAGAAGAAATAAATCAATGGCAAAAGTACCATAGCTTATATGTTGTGCTGATGAACAATCATCCACACTAATTAACCCTTATCAGTTAATTATTGTTTCTGTTGCCAGGGAGATGCTGGGTTGCCTGGGAAACCAGGCTTTCCAGGCCCTGAGGGACCGCCAGGATTTGCAGGTCTTAAGGGAGAGAAAGGAGAACCAGCAGTGGCAGCTGCAGGCGTCAGAGGAATAAAAGTAATTAGTAGTTTATATACATGTTGTTTGATTAGATATGATATTACTGAAATGAATTGAAAGATTTTATATATCATCATTTTTATTATAGATGTTAATCTTAGTCACCATTAAAAACTGTATAAGATAATCCCTCAGAGTACCTTTTCCATCTTAGGTGGGTGGATGTTTATGAAAGACAGTAAATACATGGGGTTACCTGTCATTCAGATGGTTTTATAAAGGTAATTTTAAGAAAACAACATGGATTTTAGAACCTTATTATCACATAACTGCAGTGACTGATTTTTGTGGTGAAAAGTTGCCATGTTGGACCTCAGCATAATCAGCATTATCTGGTATTTGGAGTTGGTATTGGTCATTAAGCTTTTTTTTAAAATTAAAAAAACGTGACAACTAAGTTGTGATGTATGGTTTCTACAAGCAATAGCCCTGCTGAATGTCAAAATATCAAAACTATGGAGAAAGATTCCTGACTTACTGAAATCTTAGCTAGAGCTCTGTTGTGTAATTTTTATCACATTATGACATGCATTTTTTATGACATGATTGTATGATGCTGTTAGACATTAGCATGGTATGATAAGAAACTTGTGTTAATTGATACAACTTTAGATAATGATACATAGTTTAAGAATTGAAAGTTTAACACCTTGCCTATTTCATATTTTTAGACTTCTTTCTCACATATAATAAATTGATATAGTGACTTTTTTCTGAGATCACTATCTATCTATCAGTTATCTATCTATCTACCTACCTACCTATCTACCTGTCTGTCTGTCTACATACCTACCTACCACCTACCTACCCTACCTAACTAATTAACTAAAGCCAACTATCACAATGATCCACAGTTTAAGAAATTTTTTGATCCATAATCATGAAATAGTTTGTACATGCACTGTTTTACTGTTGGTTTTTTTGTTTGTGAAAGTCAAAAGTGTTTATGTTACTTAAAGCTTGTTTGTTCTTTGTTTTGTAATTATCTTAGTAAATAACTGGAACACAGATACTTGATGGATCCTTGCACTGGAAAGGACTGTTATTTGACATTATTTTTATTCATCGTGTGTGTGTGTGTGTGTGTGTGTGTGTGTGTGTTTAAGCAAAATGAACCACAACCAAGCCATCAGAGAAACAAATTCCTGGATTAATTCCTATGGAGATTTATTTAAATATATATTTTCTGTTTGTGGCACAAGCTAAAATTGGTTATTTTGTGCTTAAGAACTGAGAAAGTAGCCCCTTTTAAACAAAATGAACCACGCCTATTCAAAATGAAACTATTGGATAAACAAAATTCTTGGACTGGCTCCTACAGAGATGTAAAGAACTGGTAAAAGCAATATATAGGATCTCTCATGGCACAAGCATAATTTTTGTGAACCTAAAAGGTTAATGCAGAGTTTGCAACTTTTAATCATAGAGTTGATTGATTATGTTCAGTTAATATCTGAATTGATAAAGTTTGTATCTGTGTGCACCTGCCTGGTAGATCACTATAATGAAGAATTTGTTATACAAGTTACTTATGGTATAGTTAAAATCATGTTGTTTACTTTTAGGGAGAACCAGGAAGAGAAGGATTGCCAGGTGTTCCAGTAAGTAATTCCAGCTGTTCTATAAAGAAATGAAATCTGTTACTTCATTGAAGTACAATTTTGTTTTGTTGTGATTGCAGAGTAATTTCTATTTGGTATAATGTTTGATCATTTTTTGAGCCATCTGTTTTCATAATGTGGGTACCATATATAATTGCTTATAAGTCAAGTCCAGTTTCAAGCAACACTGACCCTGATCTACCATCACATATGTGCTGGCATATCTTTATTTGTGTAGTTTGTTCTACTGATTCCTCCTTACAGATTACTCCTAACAAACTACATAGAGGTAGATCTTGCATTGCATTATGCAACAGTAGATCTGGATCTGTGCAGTTGGACTTGACTTACAGGTGAGAATATAGCAGAACTAGGTGTACATGCTAAGAATAAAACTTACTGTATGTTACTCCTCTATCCTGTTCTATACAGGATATGATTGAAGATGCATGCAATTTCTTGTTCACATGATCATACACTTGATTCCCCCTGCACTGGTCATAGTTCAATCCAATATCAACTTTCTTGACCCAGTGAAATGCAGAACAGCCATTATTAAAGTCCACAGCGATTGATAATTTTCATCTGGAAATTTTGTTATGACAATTAATGTGCAGATCACCCAAAAATCATGATTGAATAAACTTTGTTTTAACTACATTTAAGATTAAATTTAAAAAATTAAATTATCTTGTAAACTTATATCACAAAATTGGCTTACATGACCCGTGTGACTTGTATTGTAACATTGTTGGAAAGTTTTATTAACTAATTTTTCTGGTTTTCAAATTTCTTAAGATGATTGTTAGGCCTTTTTTAGGGTACAAAGCCAATAATAAATTGCAAGTTGTACCACCCATTGTTGAAAACCAGGTCTACCACACTTGTGAATTGTTGGAAATTTTGTTGCGTAACCCATTTCTTATTAGAGTAATTTGTACCTGTAGTTGAACAAATGGTAGTACTTAACATAAACTATATTGGGTATTTTCAGTGAAAATAGTTCTTTTTGCAGAATTTTCAGAAAATGTTGACACAATTGACGAATGCATGTCTTCCCATCTATATTCAACATTGTGTTTTCTACTGCAGAAGTTATTTTCAGTCAAAAATATCTTAGGTAAATGAACAATTTTTGTATCAAATGTACTTAAAAGAAAAATGTTGCAGGGTTTTAGGATTTGTTTTCTTTCCCAAAGTTTCGGACAGGTTGGTGTTACTGCAATTATTATTTTCACCTGAGAATCCCAGCACGGAATTAGTAATAAAAATGTGACCGTATTCATGTAATTGTTTCTGTTACAGGGAAGACCCGGTCTGGATGGAGAGGCAGGACCCAAAGGATTCAGTGGTCCATTGGGACCTCCAGTAAGTTAATCCGCACTATAGGAACTTATAATTTAAATGAAACCTGTTGATTCAAACACATTTTACCCTGTATAAAATCAGAAATTAAAGGCTGTCTGAAGTTTGAGGAAAATAAGTAAAATCATGCTAAATTAGATGGCAGTTAGTGAAATACTCCTCCTTATTTGAATAACTTCCTTGAGTTTGCCTGGGATCTCGATAACTTAAAATGGCTAATAACCATGTTAAAAATGTTTTATATCTGCAGCATTTACAGATTTAATGCTCTGCCACCTTATCATAAGGAATATGTTGTCACATCGCTGAAGACTGGAAAAATTGTGGTTTAGGAAGCATAGCTAAATGAAATCTGTATTGTAGTATGTCTGTTAGATAACCAAATTATGGAGACACTTTTATAGTAAAAGAAAGTTAATGGGAAACCATTGTTATCATCTTTTGTAAGTCAGATTAGAAATTTTAGTTTTTCTTAGTCTTGTCAGGTATGTATCAAAGCCTTATCTGCATCTCAGCATTAAAAATGTACTGTAAACACATCTCAGCATTAAAAATGAACTGTAAACACATCTCAGCATTAAAACTGTAAACACATCTCAGCATTAAAAATGAACTGTAAACACATCTCAGCATTAAAAATGAACTGTAAACACATCTCAGCATTAAAAATGAACTGTAAACACATCTCAGCATTAAAAATGAACTGTAAACACATCTCAGCATTAAAAATTAAATGTAAACACAGCATTAAAAATGAACTGTAAACACATCTCAGCATTAAAAATGACTTGTAAACACATCTCAGCATTAAAAATGAACTGTAAACACATCTCAGCATTAAAACTGTAAACACATCTCAGCATTAAAAATGAACTGTAAACACATCTCAGCATTAAAAATGAACTGTAAACACATCTCAGCATTAAAAATAAAATGTAAACACATCTCAGCATTAAAAATGAACTGTAAACACATCTCAGAATTAAAACTGTAAACACATCTCAGCATTAAAAATGAACTGTAAACACATCTCAGCATTAAAACTAAACACATCTCAGCATTAAAAATGAACTGTAAACACATCTCAGCATTAAAAATGAACTGTAAACACATCTCAGCATTAAAAATTAAATGTAAACACAGCATTAAAAATGAACTGTAAACACATCTCAGCATTAAAAATGACTTGTAAACATGTCTCAGCATTAAAAATGAACAGTAACTTTCATATTGCTATTGTATGGAAAACTACTACTTTTACAACTACTACTACTACTACTTATAATAATAATAATAATAATAATAAAAATAATAATAATAATAATAAAGACTTTATTTAGAGAAGGTAACTCAGTTACAGAACTAATCTACCTTGAGGCCTTCCAACTGTTATGTATATTACATACAGTATCATACAACACAATGTGATAAATTTGGCTTGACACGAAAGAATTATCTGATTCTAAAATTCCAAGTATCAAGCCTGGAATATTAGAATTTATGATCCTTTAGGTCCTATAACTCAATTATGGCCCTATCAGCCTATTAAAGATGACAAAGTAAAATCTTGAACCTCATATAAATATTTTCCAAGCTAGTTTTATCTACTGAGCATTTACTTAAAAATGTTTTTGACTGTCAGGGTCTCCCAGGTTTGCCTGGACTCCCAGGCCCTAAAGGAAACATGGGTATCAAGTACCAACCCCCTAAAGGAGACAAGGGAGAGAAGGGACCTCCTGGACCTCCAGGGCCTCCAGGTACTACCAACTTGCCTCTGACTGGCGGTAACACAACAGCAGGACCAAAAGGAGATTCCGGAATGAAGGGAGAAAAGGGAGAGCCAGGCCCACAAGGCCTAAGAGGATTCCCAGGAGAGAATGGTTATCCAGTAAGTAAATTTGTTGCCTATAGTAGATGATAATATTAAGTATATTACTTTTTGTTTTGGTACTATAATATTTTTTAATGAAAGGTCAAGGAAACTGATTTTGTGTTTATTTCTTATTCTGGAGCCCTTGGTATTAATGCACTTAAGCTATTTTATGAAGTCCTTGTTGCTGATGTACTTAAGCATTTACTTTCAAATTTTCATACGTGATACATCTCTCAAAGGTCACCGGCCATACTCCAACATTTTTACATCAGATTTGCATTACATGATTAAAAGTAGTTATACTCGCACAAAAAGAACAAAAAAATTATCAAGTGTAAAGAAGAAATAATAATTTAATTACTCAAAATAGAAGTACTCAATGCTGTTACTTCCCCTTAGTTACAACTTCCCACCTATAGAGAATGCCAACTGGAAATGACATACATTTATCCCTACAAGACGAAGTACATGCTTCTTGTTGTTGAAAAATAAAACACTATAAACTATGGATAGGGAATATTTAGATGAAACTAATGTAAACTAATTTACTGTTTGCCTTATATTGGTATGCATGCACGATGCACTAGATTGTATCGCTTTCAAAACTGTTCCATTGTTTCAATTTATTTTGAAAATTCCCGTTAATACAGGTAAAAAGAATCAGTGCTGGCTTCCATGTGTCGGCAGACTTTATAACAAAAAAGAAAGAAAGAAATTGGCACACTTAATGAATCCAAAGGAACCAAACTTGACTTCCTTTTGTTGGCTGACTTCATAAGAACAAAATCGGCACACTAAAAAAATACCAAAGTCAGTTTCTGGGGTTGGTTTGCTTTGTAATAAAATAACCTATGTATTTGATATCCTGTCGATAAGTTTAAACAATGAGTTTATTGCTCCCCACCTGTTGTGTTTATCACCCAGGCTACAATTTGTCTGCCATATGTAATCATAATTGATGTTTGCAGGGCAAATAGTAATAATACTTTTGTAACCCATGCTACCAAAAAGATTATCATTTGCACTCACATTGAATCTATTTTAAAATAATGATTTTTATTTGTGAGATACCATCTTATAGTTAACCTGGATACAATACAATCTGGGTCAGTTTGCAACACGTAACTTATCATATGTAAATGGCAGGTGCCTTCAAACAATTGGGTGATATTTTCATCTCATTTGCGATTTTTTTATTTGACGTAAGTGATACACACTATACTAAGGATGCATTCGAAAGCCGGCATCCACTACATATATGGAGTTCACAGAGATATATTTTTAAAAAATAATTTTCACATGATGAAAAAAGAAGGAATATATGATAACAATGCAAGGTTAATTTCTTTCATTTTATTTTCAAACAAGTGTATGTTTATCAATTTCTTTTGTGTATGTGTGGGGGGATCAAATTCAACACAAAATTATTTCTTTTCTAATTTGTATGGAATAATGGAGTAGATATGATTGACAATATTGATTAGTAATGACATGCTTTCAATTTATGTGTGCACACACTAACTTGAAAAATAAAAACAAACAATAAAATTAATGGTAAGAGCTTCATATTGCAGCAACTAAATACTGACAAAATGCTCAACATTATTCTCTCTCTCTCTCATATGTAATCAAGTATGTATTGTATGCAGCAGTGTTACAACATTAAGCCTAAAATTAAGTATATTTGTTATAATATCTCATGTACACTACCCTGAGCCAAATGTATATGTATTATGTAGAATATTATCTGTTAAGTATTATTGTTTTATAAATGATTATTGATAATTTGACAGGAAGACTTAAATTGAGAATGTCGTTGTGCAGATGCATATATTTTTTAGCATAAAAAATGTGTATAAATATTTTATTTAGAACAAGCAAGATATGTCAATTTGTGTTTTCTCTCATAAATATGTACTTTACGAAGTATGATTATTTTAAATTTAGTTTTTTTCCTAAAATCTATCTTACATCGCAACTACTTGTTTGTTAAAGAAAAGAAGTACAAACTGTCGTTAAGTTTGGCCAAATTGTCTTTCGAGTAGGGCCAAATTGTCTTTGGGCCAAATTCACTATAATCCGGCATAAATGATTTCCTATCAGTCCCATATTCAATCCCACAGATTAAATCCACTTTTTTGTGGTAAACATGGTCTTTCGATAAAAGAAAGAACCCTTTTTCCCATCATCGCTCTTTTGGTTACATCTGTATGCAACACAGTGCACCATATTTGCTGTACAAAAGCACGATCATACAATATATCACATAGATATTTATGTGGGGAAATTAAACACTTGAATGGCTAGGTTGAATAGAAGGGATAAATGTATATCATATCCAGTTTTGGCATGCGTAAACTACCGATTGTTTACAGATATTGCTGAATAATTTTTTTCAGTTAAAAAAGCGAGTTTTAAGTCTAATTAAACATTTTTATGGTGTGCATACATAACCAATGCATTTTGTTTATAACTATAATAATATCACATGTTTGTACAATATAGGTGGCCAGTGACCTTTAACTTGAAGCATAAGTTTATTTAAGAAAAGCATGCATATCAGATGACATTGGTATATTCCCTCATACCCTTCTTGAAAAGTTTGTGTATTATGTCACTTGTTTTGATGCACTTTACATAAGTTTACATCTTCCTGTGACGCTGTTGTACATATGCTCAGGTAAAATAAATTATATTGCAAAGCATCATAAATAGAAGATATAAAATTCAAGTTTAAAGGAAAAATTAGTTAAGGAAAACTTAGCTGAGCATTCCTAAAACTTTCTTATGTTTATTATTTGGGACAGATTTTGACTCAAAAGGTAAAAGAACCAAATTGGGATAAATTATGATAGTTTCATAATAATATTATTTACTTTAGTATATGACTCTTTTAGTTAAAACTTAATTGGCAGTGTGAATATGCAGAACCTCAGTCCTTGAATGTACTGTCTTAAACTTCAAAACTGTTTTGCTTCTTTCATAACTTATTTCTGTAGAAGTGAAAACAATCAGAGACAGAAGACAAAAAATTATAGGAGGTTATATTTTCAATTTATTATCATTCTTAATTATTATCAAAAATAGTTTTAAAAAACTTAAATTATTCCAGATATGTTACAAATCAAGATTCTCTTAAAGGATGATTAATAAATCATTGTTAAAATAAAAGTGCTTGTTTTTTCAGATGGAATATCCTAAGACTTTAATTTAAATAAGCAACAAATTTAGAGGAGGATGATTTAATTGTGAAATATACCAAAATGTGTGTCCTGTAAATTTGCACAAGTTATAATAACTAAGAACCATCTCTGAACATCAGTAACAACAGATTCACATACATCTTTAAAACACTGTACTCTGTTTAAAACAGTGTTACTGATGCAGTTAACAGTTGCTAGTTATGTTGCTATCATGTGCTCAATAGCAGATTGGATGCCTATTATGGTGGGCTGGATGCCTATTATGGTGGGAAGTTTATTTGCACCATCAGAATAGTTATTTTGGATTTTTTGAGGACTTACTGATTTGAAAATAAAGAGGGTTAGTAAAATTAAGTTTTTTTTCACGGTATATATCTGTATTTCGTTTTACAACTGATAATGATAGGATTTGTGATAAAGTTTTCTGTCTCCGTGAGTCAAGTGTTGATAAGTCTAAACAAATGTTGTGGTGACAATATCATTGAGAGATGGGTTTTCTCAAGAAGTGAAGTTTATGACACTGGATCAAAATAAGGTGTGGGATAAGACTTATTTAAACTAATGCAATATTCATAAACAAACAGCTTAATTACTAAAGCAATTAGGAAAATAAATGTTACATCAAATGTTTTACTCTAATAAATGTATCGTTTATTATGCTCAGAGATAACTTGAGCATAACTTTAAATGTTTGATTGATTACAGGGTCGTCCAGGTGAGCCAGGTATGAAGGGTGAGAAAGGAGTGCCTGGACCAGCTGGGCCTAGAGTAAGTAAATTCACTTTTTTGGCAATGTTTTTTTGTAAAATCAGTTCTAGAGGATTTTTACAGTTTAAAATAGTGTTCATGATCAAAAGTTAAAATCGGTGACACACTTGCACAGTACTGTATATAGTTGTTTATAACATGCACCGATGTATAATGTACACCCAATATTTTGACACCAAATTAGTTAAAAAAAACTTTTTCATCATATAATGCACATGTAATATCCTAAATTAAAAATCGTGATGATTTTGCTCATTTTGTGAAGCAGTTTGTCCATTACAGCCACAAAGAACTATCAAATAATGTGATTAAGATGAGAATTGAAACAATGATCATCAACTAGTTCTTTTTATTTCACAATATTTATAATGTAACACTGCATTGGAAGGATGGACCTCAACCTGTTTTTATCTGGTCTATTTTTATTGAGAAGACTTTGAATGGTTTGGAATTCCAACATTCCACATCATCTTTGATAAGAGTTATGTCCCCAGATGGCCAATTTCCCAAACTTGCTTTCCATCAAAAGTTTCCTCTGTTCTAGGGCAACCAACCAATTGTTGTTAGTGGGGCCATTTATCATGCATCCATTGCTAATAGCTCTAGTTCCAATTGCTTTCCATTTTCAGGGCAAACAAGGTCTATCTGGCATTCCAGGATTTCCTGGTCCAAAGGTAAGAAAGGCAGAAGTTAGGGAATCATTCAGTGATTCATTTTAATGCATGACTCAACATATTTATGCTTGTGTGAACTTGGCTTTCATTTAACGTGAATTTTGAAAAATTGAAAAACTTTATTTAACATCAGATTGTATTAAAATTCTTGTAGTTCATCATTATCAAGCATTATACATTTTTGTTCTTTTCTATCTTTTGTGTGTTAATTTGGCAAAGTCATAAATATCTGTCTTGATCGTTAAGTACAATTAATTTTGATATGCCATCCGATAATATGTATAGAGACAAATGGCTAAATTTTTGCTGAAGGTTATGTTTTGAAACATCACTTTATTTCGTGAAAATCATTATGTAAATCCTAAATGCAACTACAAGAACAAATTGACACAAGATTAAGTGTAATTTGTTTCCCTCAGATCATGGGCAAATCACTCAAAAGAGTCAAAAAGCAAATGTTGTATGATGTGATCCAATGGTCATGTGATTCCATCCTTCAAAAATGGTTGAAGTTTACTTCAAATAACTGAATGCACATTAAGATACAAAAGTGAAATATAAAAAAAAATCACTTTGAAAACTGAAATCATTTAGATGCATTATACATTATTTTGAAATGTGCTTGTTTGCAATACTCTTCTGAATGGAAGTTAAAGTTACTCGCTTTCTATTTCAGGGAGATCGTGGTTTAGATGGTTTGCCAGGTCTGATTGGTCTGCCAGGTATGAAGGGAGAGCGTGGCCTTGAGGGGCCAAAGGGAGATCTTGGACCACCTGGTCTCCCAGGACCTGCTGGCGTAAGTTTTCAATATAGGAAACTATGTTAGGTATATCATATCTATCAATTATATTCGCTTATAAGACAAGTCAGACTGCAAAAAGAACCCAAAGATCCAGATCTGCCATAGCATAATGTGCCTATGGATTGGGCTTATGTTGTTTTTCTTGTATTGATTACTCCAAACAAACTGCAAAACCCAGATGTACCTGTGCTTTATGCAATAGTAAATCTGTGTCTGTGCAGTTTGCAGTTGATCTCTTCTTATAAGCAAGTATATCTGGTACAAAACAGGATCTTTCATTTTTTAATAATTCTTTAAAACTCAGCTGTTAAAATCTATATGAACTGCTTTTCTGTTTTATTATTTAAAAATTAAAAACAAATACATAAGTTCAAAGCATATTTTTTGCTTGAGGATTAATTGTTCAAATGGTTAATAGATACGACAGCACATGTCATGTTTGCAGATAGTAAGATGGTACTTTCAGTATTAACTTGTAATTCTAGCTGTTTGCATATACATAAAAACCAGTCTTGAAAACTTGTTTCATCATTAGCAAACGCAGGCCCAGTTTGGGTCATTTTGCTGGGGTCTCCTTCATTTACACACAGGGACTCCTCTGAGCACAGCATTCGGAAATAAACATTTAATATGAAGTTTTATATGAATAAGGGTGACATGTGGTTCTTGATATAATTACAGATTAAGCAGCCAAGCGAAACAACTATGGAAGAAAAAGATTTAACACTTTCTGTTTAATCCAAAACTAGTACTTACTAATCTGACACATGTTATGTCTCGAACTATTAACAATCTTGTTAAAAAATTTCATATTAATTTGCAATTATCAAGCATTTTGTTTTATCTGATTAGCAGACTAGCACATGTGTTGTCATTATAGGGGAGAACCAGGAATTTTATTTCTTGAAGATTAAAGTTTGAGAACTTGGTGACTTTCTTCTATTTACCAAACAAATGTACTATTGTGATTGAAACAGATTGGTCAGCTGAATGACTGAACCTCCTCTAAATTGGCTCCTTTATTTTGCTCAAGTGGACTTGTACTTAGATTATTAAAAACACAATAGCATCAACATTTCTGGCAGGTTGACATGTTTACTTAGTGTGTGGGGCTTGTGAATTAAAGGGTGCAGGTTCAGATCTTGCCACCTGATAAGCCTGAGTTTGTTACTATGTTGTGTTCTTGGGCAAGGCACTTTACTCCAGTTGATCTGCCATTAAGCATGAAATGAAGCCAAACCAATTGTTCAGTTGTGGGAGTTTGCTAGTGGTAATTCATTGCTCAAAAAATCAAAAGAGCACATTACATCGTTAACATGTTAGAGTGACAAGTTTAAATGTTATACCTGTTTTTATATTAGGGCCCTGGTGGCGGTGATGGACCCCCAGGACCCCCTGGTGATGTAGGACCCAGAGGACCTGCTGGTGATCCTGGATTGGATGGGCTTCCTGGAGAACGTGGTGAAACTGGCCCAGCAGGACCCCGAGGTGGCCCTGGAATTCCTGGCCCTCCTGGCAGACAGGGGCAAGATGGACCTAAGGGAGATAAGGGAACAACAGGACCAGCCGGTATGCAGTGCAATGTTATTACTAAAATGGCCCCCATGCAGGTGCTAGAAGGCAGAATAGGTCTGAGGTTCTCTCTTGCATGGAGGAGACTAATTGAAACATTTTGTTTTGTCTTGACAAAACATACATTGTTTTAAAGTGATACAGTTCATCTGTGTTTTATGCAAATATTAAAAGATGCCGAAAAATACAAGCCAACATGTTCATCAAACTTGGTTGCATTGGCTGGCTTGTGTCCATGTTTTATGAAGCAGCATGGTATCTGTCTCAGGCATTGAATAAAGAGCACACAAAAGCCATCAAAAGTTTTGCATGAATTTTTATAAAAAAATCTGTAGTTTATCATCCAACAAAGAAAGGAGTTTCTCATTTGAACTATTGCAGATTGGAAATATTTCAGTGTATAATTGATTGTTCATACATTCAGTTTCATTAGGCTTGAAGATATTTTATTTTAGTAATGTGGTTTGACAAAATATTTAGAAAAACTTACCACATGCATCTTGTGATGTTGTCGTGGACTTATGGGTTGGCTTTTGTGCAGTCCTTTCATAACATCATTATGGGCACATGGTACAAGGGACTGATTATTGTGGTGAAAGGTCTTATCTTTGTTGTCTCATCACAATACTTTTAAACAGGCACATGGTATGAGAAACTGATTATTGTGGTGAAAGGTCTTATATTTGTTGTCACTCCACCATGTTGTTAAATATGCACATTGTATGAGGACCAGATTATTGTGATATTTGGCCGTAATATAGACCTTGGGGTAGTTGTTTATTTATTGGGTTTTGATAAGTTCAGTAGATTATCTTTCATACCTTTTATTTTGTGCCTTGTGGCTATATAGTGTTTAAGCAATGGAGAAAGAATAATGACAAGATTATTGCAATTAGATAATTTTTGATACCTTGTGTTCAATATCTAACATGTTGAGTTCGTTAGTTGTCATTTAAGTTCATTTGTTTGTCCTATTCAGCAAATATGGTGAAATTAGGGTCCCATTAACACACACACACACACACACACACACACTGAATTTAGCAATGTATTATAATATATGTCAAGCAACATAGATGCAAATCTGACTGTATTATCGATCAGTGCAGCTCCTTCTAATTTTCGTCTCATAGTCTGACAGATTCATATATTTATTCACTGAATGCATTTTAATTAATGAGATTTTCAGGACCAAGCAAATTTTCATTTTGATTTTGTATATGATTATATTTTACTTGGGTTTTTGCATAATGATGAACTAATTCTGTTTTGTCCCAAATCACTCTGCTAGACTTGTCATATTGCCTTGTTCTTTGATAGACTCCTATAGCCTTGTTCATCACCATTAACTTGTGGCTGGAGATAGTATTTGAATATATGCAGCCTTTAGTTGTGCTTCTTTTTTGGTCAAAATAAAGTCACTAAGTCTCAGGATGGAATGCATTTAAACTGCTAAAGCAGACTTCAGTTAGGTCATTGTGACTGTTTATGCTTTATGTTAAATGCATGTCCTCATTAGCATTATAATAACAATCCAAGAACATTACAGCTCTTATTGCTTCAAGCAATTTTAGGTTACAGTGCTCCAGTTTGCAAGTAAAATGGTTGGATTCGCAACTAAATACTGTGAAAATTGTCAACAGATTGCTGTATGGAAACCTCATAAGGTGGCCAAAAGACATAAACTCTTTCTAATTGTGAGTATATGCCACATTTTGCACATTGGCCTATGGAAATGGTTTTATCCAGTTGCATTTACATCATGCAGGTACATTTAATCATTACTGTCCAGCCCGCTTCATGGAGGAAGTTGCACATGCCAGCAATACTTTTTCGGTCTGATACATGATCTGTGATATAACAATTAGCAGTAAAATTACAGTTGAACTACTGGTACCTTAAATGCAGAAAAATTAGCAGTAGAAATTATGGTTGAACTATACATAAATTCAGATGGCCAGGTTTTTATTATTATAAACGATCATCATGAGAGAGAAAAACCTTTTTTTTCAGTGAATTTGTGTCCAGGTAGCATGTAGAGAGATGGTTCAGAGACACCAGTCAGTGATATTAAAAAGATGACCTGAGGTTACAACTTGTAAAGTTAGATTTTATTTCTTACAAATATTTTCAAACCTAATAAAATATTTTCTTATAAAAACGAAAATAAAGTTTGCATTAAAATGTAAATAAATTTCTGCTCCAGATATGAACAAGCTTCTCATTTTTTGTGATTTCAGGTTTTCCAGGTCTGGATGGACTTCCGGGTCAGCCAGGATATCCTGGAGCCAAGGGAGAACCTGGACCAAAGGGAGAACCTGGACTGTCCATTCCTGGCCTTGCTGGATTTCCAGGAGAGCCAGGGAGAGACGGAATCCCTGGACAAAGAGGAGCACCAGGTCCAAGGGGACTTCCTGGACCCCCAGGAAATTCTACAAGGGGTCGGCCTGGACCTGCAGGATTTAAAGGAGAAAGGGGCCCAGTTGGACGACCAGGGTTAGATGGCTTACCAGGGCTTCCAGGCAGAGATGGTGATAAAGGTAATAAACTTTCATTTTATTATAACTAGATTACATTTCACTGTTATTTCCCTACTTTTATTAAAAGTTCATTGTATTTTGCAAATATTTATTTAACCTTTGCATTGAGAAGAGGTCCATGTTTAACTATCAAACTTGTACAGTAGTTGAATCTTGGTTGTGTTATCCCTCAAAACTGAATTGCTTTGACTTTCTTTCTTTTCAGGATTTCTTGAAAACTGCTTTTAAAGCGTGTCCAGGTTCTAACTCCAGTATGTTTTTCCCCCAGTCTGTATCTTAGGGTGGACATGTGCCGCATGCTTTGGGTCTCTGTGACCTACTTTGCAGGATTAATTCAATGTTGATAAATAATATGCATTTGTCAACTCTGTCTTGGTTGTAACTCATGACATTACTTCACTTATTAACATCAAACATACACTGTGTGTGCATTATGTAATAAACATCTCACATACATGAACTTACACTGTGTGTGCATTATGTAATAAACATCTCACATACATGAACTTACACTGTGTGTGCATTATGTAATAAACATCTCACATACATGAACTTACACTGTGTGTGCATTATGTAAAAAACCTATCACACACATAAACTTGCTTCAGCCTACATTCCAGAATATACTAAAAATTGTGTCTAAACTTTAATGCCAATTTCTTTTTATTCCACTGGTATTCAATTTGGGGAATATACTTATTGCAGTTTCCATCCATCTGTCTGTCTGTCCATAATATGTTTTCTTGAGTATACCTCTGAAACCATTCTAGACATTTACACCAAGCTTGGTACACATGTCATACTTAGAAATTTCTACATTTAGTATTTTTTATTTATGTTACCATGGTAATAAAGTGTAGGATAGTTAGTATAAATGGACAGTTCTAGTCCAAAGAGTACTTTCAGTAGGTGTCTTTACATAGCTGAGGATCAAATTTCTACACCTTTTTAATTTTTTTATTTTAATCACATATCAAAACTGCGCTGCTGATATCTACTTTTTAATTTCTTACATACTTCTTTAGAACTAATACTTTTGTCCGATCCCATAAAGTGAAGTACTTTGTGAGTTTCTATTCACTTAAAGCATGGTACTTATTGAATATACTATTCTATTGCCCAGGTGAACGTGGTGGGGCTTGCTTAGATTGCCGCCCTGGAGCTAAGGGAGAGAAGGGCAATGCAGGGCTGAATGGACTGCCAGGTGTACAAGGAGAGAAGGGATTCTCTGGTCCCAAGGGAGAAAAAGGACAGCCTGGACTTGATGGGCTACCAGGACCACAGGGACCCATGGGCCCAAATGTAAGTTGGAATCATTATTTATTGTTGATTTAGCACTTGTAATATCAGTGTCCCATTCAAAAAGACACTTTTATCATTGATGATACCAATGTCCCATTCATTAGGTCATTTTAGTCACTTCTAATATCAGTGTTCCATTTAGTAGTGATAATATTAAATTCAATGGATAATTTTTTTCAGTGCTAAAATAAAAGTCCTGTGGGTATTTTTTTTAATGACTGCTAGTATCAATGTTGCATTTAGTGTGTAATACATATCACTGCTAATATTACTATCTCATTCATTAGGTAATTTGTATCACTGCTTATATCAATGTCCCATTTAGTAGGTAATTTTTATCACTGCTAATGTCAACTTTAGTGTAAAATTTTTATCAGCGCTAATATCAATGTCCTGTTCAATTGGTTGTTTTTATCATAACTAATATCTACTGTAATTATTGTATATATTGGGACACAATAAAATCATTTTTTTTCCTGTCCCAGAACTTATGGTGAAACCTTTTGCACCTATGTCATATGTCCCAAGACTTAAGAAACAAAAAAAATTTGTATTGAATTTGTGCCCCCTCCCCACTGCACATTACAGTAAAATAGATAGACAAGAGACTTATTTGATAATAAAAAGAAAGAAACTAACCTTGTATTGTTATCATTTATTCCTTCTTTTCATTATGAGCATTAAAGAAAAAAATATATCCATGAACTTTGTACATGTTGCATAGGCTTCCATATTGTAACATGTATCGCTTATGTCCGATAACCCTTGACACACTGTTCATTGACATGAACATTGAGAAACAAATCGTGTTTGGTTGTGCTGAATGGTTTTAAGTGTGCCGATTTTTTTTGTTGAATATATGAAGACGGTCAAGATATGGAAGCAAACTTTGGTTCCTTTTCATCGGTATTCATGGGAATTTTGAAAATAAATTGAAACAATGGAACAAATTTTAATGTGGCACAATATAGTGCTTGATGCTTGGACATCGATAACCCAACATTGCCCAGAAGATCTGGAGAATATAAAATCATTTGATGAATTTGTGAAAGCCAGAAGAGAAGCAGATAATTTTGCAAATGAGAGGGAAATAATCAACCGATATCTTGAAGACAACTGCCATTCACACATTACATGGTGTTAGGTGCAAAATAACCAAGATTGAATTATATCCAGGTCAACCATATGACAGTATCTTGCAAATAAAAATCATTATTTGAGAACATATTCACTTTAGTGCAAGTGACAATCATTTTGCTAGCACGTTTCACAAAAGTATCAGTACAGTAACTAATTGTTGTGTATGCTGTTTACCCGCAGACATCAATGCCCATTCGTATTCATTATAACTAAATATGCCAAGCACACAGAAGCCCTGGTGGTGATAAAGCACAATTGGCAGTGAGCAGTAAACTCATTCTTTGAACTTACAGGACATAAAGACGGGTTATTTTTATTACAAAGCAAGCTGACCTCAGAAGCCAAACTTGGATTCTTTTAAGTGTGCTGATTTTTATTTTTAATTTTTTTTTTTCAATATACAAAGACAGTTGAGATATGGAAGCTAACTTTGGTTCCTTTTCACTGGTATTCACTGGAATTTTGAAAATAAATTGAAAAAATGGAACAATTTTTAATGTGACACAGTATAGTGCTTTGTGCATGGACATCGATGACCCAGCATTACCCAGAAGATTTGGAGAAATTAAAATCGTTTGATGAATTTGCGAGGCCAGAAGAAAAGTAGATGATTTTGCTGACAATATGATTTTTAACATGGCTGAAATTCTAGTGTACTTTGATCTCATTCGTCGATGTACTGACCATAGGATGGGGGTCAAAAGTGTGAGATTTAGCACAACTGGTGAAGATTTGAAAAAATCTGACTTAGGTCCTTGCAGTTTCTGCCTCACATGATGTGTTGCCTCTAACGCTAATTTTTCACAGTATGAGAAAGCTAAAAAAAATATTTATGCACCAAAAGAATGGATCATACATGTGCAGGAGAAGGGTTGTGTTGATGAGATGATGCTGCAGTGGATTAAAGAGTTTTATCTCAAGTAACAGAGTTTTATATTTTTAAAATAAAATTTCAGTTGGAATACATTTTCTGACATGTAATTTTCAAATGATTTAAAAGGTGTCCCGCAACTTACGACTTGAAAACACGTTGCATTCCAGAACATGCAGTGCACAAACAATTACTTTCAAAATTAATTTATTGTGTTCCAACAGTTGGTAAATTGTATCACTGCTAGTATCTTTGTCCCATTCAGTGATAGTTTTTATCACTGCTGGTATCAGTGTCCCATTCAGTGGTAATTTTTGTCACTGCTGATGCCAACATATTGTAACACATCTGTTCTAGTTGTAAATACTCAACATTAAATATTTGTATACATATTGATGCTCTGTCTCAAACTTTTCTTAACCACTGAACAAATAAATCATGTAGAAAATCAGAGATCAATTTCCAATTTTAGCATATTTATGTTACAGCACCATTGAACATATTACCTGTTTATTTCCAAACATAATTTTTTTACTAAGATACAAACAAGGAAACACATCTGTACATCCATATATGAATCAAAGATGCTGAATGTCCAGCAAACAAACCTGATATTTGTCAGGTGTTCATTTAACAAAATACAGCATACAGTCTTACATTCCTGCATGCACACACACGTTTGCATGAATTTCATTTAGAAGAAAAGTTTCTAGACTTTTTTAATGAATCATTTAGTGCTAGATTATTTAATCACTTTCACGATTATCTGTGTTTAATAAATTTAATTAAATAAGCACCTCCCTTTTATGTGTGTTAATGGCAATTGACAAAGCTTTTTTGCTTGTCAGTTTCCTAGCTTGAGTTTTTCAGACAGATGTGAGTGCAACTATCTAGCCAGTATATTTGCCTCAAGCTGTTTGGAGATAATTTCAGACTGAAATATAAAGTGATGACACCTGATGTTTAGTT
Source organism: Sinohyriopsis cumingii (assembly GCA_028554795.2). NCBI lineage: Eukaryota > Metazoa > Mollusca > Bivalvia > Unionida > Unionidae > Sinohyriopsis > Sinohyriopsis cumingii. Next base: position 102,540,583 of record CM068828.1, on the reverse strand, counting down.
TCTGTGGAAGTTTTAAAATCATCTTTGCTTTGCCATTGCGGATCTGCCAGACAAGAATATCCTGCATGCCCATGCATTGTTTTTTTGTCTTTGACTTGGATGGTCACTAGTATAATATATGCATTCCAGAAACCTAACTTTGTATTGAAGGAAAACATATAGCTTATTATCTAAGCCTTTATAAGGGAAATAAATAGAATATAACATGGATTGAGAAAAAAAAGACCTAAAGTATAATAAAGCAGGATAGTTATTCCACTGGTCTGGAGTCCTGAAGGTATTTAGATTTTTCAGGAGGTATCAGATGTACAGGTATGTGGTAAGTGTGTACCAAGTTTCACATGTAAGAATATGCCTTCCCACCCCATTTTTGATGTTTGGACATTTTTCTTGGGGTGTAAGGTCAAAGTCAATTGCCTATCATCGAATTTGCTGCCACTGTGTGGTGGCAGCATAGGGTAACCACTTGCCAGTGCACTTAGCAAGCATAAACAATGTTAAATTATATCTTACCTGCATGAACTGGATCTGTAAATGGTTTATTTTCTCAGAAATTGTGAGCATTATAAATGTTATGTCTTTAATCTGCTTACAGATGAGATGAAACTACAGCATTGATGAAATTTGAACTGGTACTCACCATTTGTATTGCTAGTCATGTGACTACACAGACCTTGCAACCTACATGTCCATGACATTAGAGGTCTAATATGTCCTGTGATATCACCAATAAATCCTTCTGATGTTGTTGCACAAAACTTTTAGATACTAAATGAAAGTCACATACTGTGTGTAAAAAAACAAACGGACACATACTTCTCAACATATTATTCCTAGAACAATGATCAGAAACCTTTTGCTGTCACAGCAACTTGGTGAAAGTCAGATTCATCAAGAACAGAGCACATGTCATTGATGGTTTTGTTGTATCATGTGACTATTGCTTTGACATCTGTTCTCTTCTTGATCAATCTGGCTTTGTCAAGGTTGCTGTGACATCAACAGGTTTCTGTTAGTTGTTCTAGGAATAAATATGCTCAGAATTATGCATCCTTTCATTCTTTTACAAACAATATGTGACTATCATTTAATATTTTTGAATTTTTGTACAATAACATTGGAAAGGGGGTTTATTGTTGACATCACATTACTTTTTGAACTTCTGATGTCATAATCATGTAGGTTGCCAGATTTGTGTAGTCATGTGATTAGCAATGCAAATGTGAGTAACAGGTCAAATTTCATCAATGGTTTTGTTTGGTCTCATTTTTCAGTGGATTAAAGATGTACCAATTTTAATACTCAAAATTTCAGAGAAAATAAACAATTTTTCTATTAATTTCATGCAGGTATGACACAATTTAACATCATTTATACTAGCTATAACCCTTTGCTACCATTGCACAATGGCAGCACAAATTCCAACTTTTTGATAGGCTATTGACTCTGTCCCTACACATGAACAAAAATGTCCAAAGATCGAAATTGGCATGGGAAGTGTCAGAAGAAAGATGGATTGAAGTATGCCATGCTGTGGTTAATCTTCCCATTGCAATGTTTTTGTTTCTTTTAGGGTCAAAAAGGAGACAGAGGATACTCTGGTGAACCTGGAGCACAAGGAAAAGATGCATTTGTGCCTGTCAACATTATCAAAGGTAACTGCATGTATCAGTATCCGTTTTTTGTCTTGCTGATAAACTGTTTGCAGTAGAACGGTGACGTAAGAATAAGAAACACATCATCATCTTGACGGACAGCTCATATCAACCAGTTGCAGTTAGCTATTTCTTATGACAAATTTAGTACCTTGGCAAGACGTAAGTACCATAGCAAGACCTGGTTAATTTATAGCAAGACATGGTTAGTACCATAGCAAGACATTGCTAGTGCTAGGGATTGCATTGAATGAAAAATCTTTTTGCGATATATTACAATTTTAAATGAAATATTGCAGTATTATTGGAATATAGTGATTTAAGAAATAATTACAGATTACTGTTAATTTGTTGAAATAAAATGATTGCAAGATGCAAAAAAGTAATTAAAATTATTTAATTACATAATTTAAATACAATTGAGTACATGGATGAAATGCAGTTCAGTAGCTGTAATCTAACAAAGAAATAAAATGATTTACAATTGAAGTCTTTTGTCTGAACAGTGAACAGTTTGTGGTTTACTTTTTCATAAACACAAATGCATAAAACTGCAGATTGGTTTTCTTTCATTGCCACTTTACCCAGTGTAGTTCAAATTTAATTGCCTTGAAAATCACATGATGGAACTAACTTCATATTCTTTTTAAGAAGATAAGAACATCAACATGGTTATAGGGCTGAATGTTGTGTATTTACTAGATCTTCTGCAGTGGAGAACACCCTCAGAAGGGACACCTTTTGCTGCGATGCACAATAAGGATTCAGCAAGCTTAGCTAATCTAGGAAATCTGCTCATGATTTTTCCACCACTGAAGAGGATTTGAATTCAAGGAAATTGACAGAAATGCTCTATAGTTCTAAAGCTGTCCTTCTAGTTGTTCCGTTTTTGTTTCTGAAGTCTCATCACCAGTTATGTAGACATCATCAAGAAGTTCTTGCATACATTTATCGGTCACATCACTCTAACCAATGTCTGACTTGAGCTTCTTGCGAACTGGTTGAATATCCTTAGTAGCTGAATCAGAACACATAACTACTCAGGTATTTGAGGCAAAGGTGGCAATTCTGATTGCCCTTGATCACTGCAGATGAGTGATCAGTGTCAGGTTCAGCCTTCACTCTAACAATGATTTTGGATTGGCAAATACCATCAACTGACAATGTGCTCAAATCTTTCTCTTCATATTTTAGAAATAACTCTTGATCTCAAAATGGCAATTACTGCACATTGCATTTCAAGAAACCTTGAAATCATGTTGTACTGTTCCATCTGGTGGGCACATCAGCTATGAACTTATGATCCAGTATGCCCAACAATTCAGCCTGGCTTCTCAATGTAGCTGCTGCAGTTGTACTTCGATGGAAAAACCAAACTATTCAATGAATCCTGCTGAGGCAAATTTTTTAATGCATCTGATGCTGAGACATTTTTGTGCAGCCAAATTAATTGTATGTGCGTAACACTTGAAATGAAAGTTGCATCCTAAATGAGTCCCTGCCTTGTCCATGTTTGATGCATTATCTGATACAATAGGTGGTATGGGTATAGACTGTATTTCCCATTCTTTGATGACCTCATGATTCACAGTAGATATATTCTCACCTGTGTGCCCTTTGAAGAACATAGTTTATCAGCTTCCAGTTATTATCAATGTGAATCGATGTTATTGTCAGATAAGATTCAGTTGACCTCAACATCCAACTATCTGTCGTCAGTGCAAATTATCAGCATTTTGTAGGTCTTCTTTTACCAATGCCTTGACTTGAACATATTCTTGGGGAATGATCACCTCTGCAAAGTACTTTCTACCCGGAACGTTATATCAGGGGTCATTTGTATGCATCAGGTCTTTAAGCGCTGACAAATCCAATATTTGACGCAAGTCCTTTATGTTAAATCTGCACACCTGGTCTGTTATCAGCAAAGCACATTAAGAATGGAAAGAATATTTTGTGCCAATGAGCCCTGCTAAGGTTTTATGGGTTGGCTGTGACACTTTAGCTTTGGAAAGATCGGAATTATCTTCAAATGATGAGCTCTTATTATTAGCAGACATTGATGATCTATTGTCTGTCATCTTGTAATTACCAGTTTTCCCGGGATGGTGCTTGTTCATATGTTAGGTTAGATTTGTGGTTCCACCAGAGAACTTGACGTCAGCCTCACATAGTCTGCAAACAGCAGCTGTCTCATCAATTTTCTCATCTGTTTTACTCTTTCTTAATGCAAAATGAGTCCATATGTCCAACTGCACTTTTGAATTTTTCACCAGGTTGTACTCAGCCATGCTTGAAATAATTGTAGTTCAAGGTCAATGTCATTTAGTCATCATTGTCATCAAGGTACTTATTTGTTGACAAAGAGAAGTAAAACCTTCAAAGATGAAGATTCCCATAAATGCAACTTGAGATTATCCATGCTGCAACTTCCCTTGAAATGAAATAGAAATGTTTCTGAAGCTGATTACCTGAGGTAATGGTATGGAATTCAACAGGTTATTTCATTTATAAACTATTTTAAATGGTGGAATATGGATAATATTAATTATAACAATAATAGAGTTCATTTGCAACTTTTTATCAAAATTGACGTCAGTATCATGCTATATTGATAGAAGAAAGTTGTATCACAATTACTGCATCATCAGTTTAATACCACAATATACCAGTACAGTAGTCCCCCTCTTATAAGGTCACCCCTTTTGCAGCAGGCAAGTGGCCTTATAATGAGGGTGGCCTTTCTAGAGGGGAGTGACATATGCGAATAGTAAATACATAAGAAAGTCACAAGTACATTTAATTCTAAAACATTTAATATTTTCATTAAAAAATCACATGCATGTTGTGAAACAAATGAAAAACAAACTGTTTCATCATTTTCAAAAGAATGTTATGAATAACCATTGATATAGTTTTAAAACTGTCTTTATAATTATGTTACAGATCACATCATCTGTCACTTTGTTGGTAACAGTCTAATAAACAAACCAGTCTTGTCGCAATTAAAAATATCCTTGCTGTCATATCTCCTGCATATATCATTTAGTCTTTTGTTCCAATCTCCGACAACTTCATTATTAACATCAGCTGATTCTCCACTAAGGACAGAACACTTAATATTGTGTCGCACTTGAAATCTGTGCAACCATCCGTTACTTGCGGTATAGTCGTCATATCCCAATTTAACTGACAAAATTGTTGCTTTTTCTTGTCCTTCAAATCAGGATACAAACATCTCCTGGCTCAAACAATCATCCTTTCTCTGTCCATTTCACCTTCCCACTTCTGCAGAATTGTTTCCTTATTTTTCACGATATTGTTTATCTGAGTCTTTCTGACATTAGTTTTCTGCAAGGATCCTCGACCCCTCCCTTCACCTATCAGTCAGTTGATTTACTTTCACTTTATCTTCTAAACTGAGAATTTGATCTTTTTGCAGTAAGTTATTCATGTTGCCAACTACAATACTGATAAAACAATTTTTTATGCATCTAAACAAATTGCCGTGTGTTTTTAAAGGAAGTGATCTTGTCACGTGATTCATTAGTCGCAGTCTGGTACCCTATTGTTTTTATACATTTTTTTACACTAAGTGAGAGAAGCCAAAACGGCTTCGATATGTACCATTAACATCATGCAGCTTTGACCTCGTGGTCATTAGGATTTGTAATTTTGACAATTATTGTCAGTAGTAATAGCCACTAATTATCAAAGTGAACAAGCTCAACATCTTACTAAGGGAAGCCATAAAGGCTATCAAACCATTTTCCTGCTGACTTGTGTAGTGTTCATCAATGCTGCCACTTCTCAGCCATTACTACTGTTCAATAATTGTAATCTTAACAATTATCAGAGTGACTAAACCGGATATCTTATGATAACACAGCAGTAAGCTAATTGGATTACATGTACTTACCCTTTTGTATGGATTTAAATTTGAGTCTTTCTTGGCTTTATGGAATAAATGTGGCTTCTCGTGAGGCGTAAATGATATATTAACCTTAGTGGTACATGTACTTTAGTCAACACTTCTTTCAGTAACAAAAACCTGACATTGGGAAACAGAAATCGGATTACTTAACATACGTTATGAATAAAATACTGGTTCTGGATACATATTAAAATAGAATGCGGCCACTTGTGAGGGGTAAATTTTATATTATTGCACTAATATGCTGGCTGCTGGTCGCGTTAGCTGGGTGGACTTTTGTGAGGGGTACTTTTGAACACAAACTCATCGGTGCCAATGAATTCTGGCCGTAAGGAGCGAGTGGCCGCTGGTCAGGGGGCCGTTCAAGAGGGGAACTACTGTATTCAATATTATCATGCACTCCTATTTAGTACCATAGCAAGGCATGGTTAGTACCATAGCAAGACATGGTTAGTACAATTTTGGATATGAAGAATTTACAGTTGATAAAGGGTCTGTATAAATTGCTGGAATGAACTAGGTACTGCAAGATTGTTAATTAATTTTTTACTATGCGCATTATTTTATTTGGAATGCTGAGACGAAATACAGCAATTAAAATAAATATTTTTTCATTTGCATGTTCATGATATGCTGAACAGAATCAAGAATAAGTTATGATTGTGTAGTACCTGCTTCCTAATGCATATCCAGTAAGAAGGCGTTTTCATGTCTTGTAAATTGTAGTAGATACATTATAAAAGGGACCTAACAAAATATGGATACAAGATGTAATCTTGCAGGCCCTGATTGGTTCATTATAAACATGGTTTGTTCTACCTAACAAGTGGAACTACTGTATAAACTTGCTTACAATTGGGTTCAACTGCAAGTTGTATAGTCTTATATCTGGAATTTCATTCCAAGGATAAATTGATTTGGTGAACCATCTGTTTTAATATACAAGGATGAATGCAAACTTTTTTCTCATAAAATGTAATAACTTGTTGCTAGAAGAAATTGTTTTTGTGAGAAGTCATGGTTGGAACTGTTTGACTTTTCCCCAAATTTTTCAGTTCTTTCTAACTTTTTCAGCTGACAAAGGAGAACCTGGAGTGCCAGGACAAGCTGGCATACCTGGATTTTCAGGATTAAAAGGAGAAAGGGGCCCAACTGGGCCATCGGGAGTGCCAGGACCCAAGGGAGAAAGGGTATGATCTCCCAAAATGATTGTGGATTTTGATTGCATTGTCTGATTGACCGAGTTGTCACTTATAGTTATGAAATGTGATCACGATGTTCTTTCCTGATGGTTTTTAACAAATTGTCATACAGCATGTGTCAATGCAATCTTCCCATAACTTGTTTACAACATCAGTGTTAGGGTTGTTTGGCTCACATGATCTTGTGAACATCCCTGCTAAACCTGACTTTTTTGTTTATGAATGACAAGAACAACATTCTGTAGTATGTGTGTCCATATGTATGTATGAGGGTGAGAATTATATTCTTTTAATTTTGCATTTCTTCTATTTGTGAAAGAAGAACCATATTAAATCAATGTCTGTAACACATTTAAAACTTGAAATGTTGTTCAAGATAGCAAACATAATTCTCGCACACACACAAACTCATAAATAGAATGAGGGTCTTGACACTCATCAATTGTACACCAGTCATGTAGGTGCCTTTTCTGGTCTTAAATAAAATATTAATTGTTGTTCTACCAAAGACTTTTCATTCCTCATTCATCAATAATCTGCAACTTAGTAGTCATCACAAAACTTCCAGAAAAAAATTATCACAAATTTTTTGGGAAAAAATTTATTGAATACTATGGACTTTTAGAGTGGCATACTGCTTGGTCTAATCGCTGCTATTAAAAGGGGAATAGTTCAAAGGTTTCTCCAATATGTGGTGCTTTTACTGCAATACCATTCCACTACATACGATTTGGTTTACAGCGGATCACACCTCATTGTTGGTCTCATGTAAAAATATCGGCATACTTTAACATTGATTTTTACATCTATTTTTGGGGTAGTTATATTTTAGATCCTCAAAGGAATATTGATTGACTTGGAAGAAAATAAGTGCATCATTGCCCATTTAAAGGTATGTGAAATCAAATTCTCAAAAATGACACCTAAGATGAAATAGTTGGTACTTAATGCTAGCATGGCCAGTGTAACTTGTACTTAAGACATGAAAATTAAGACATGTTAGTATGTTTGCTTCAACAATCATGTGCTATAAACACCCTTTGCATCAATGTTATAAATAGGTTATTGGAAGATTGCTTTGTAGACACATTCTACATGACTGATAATTACCAGGTCAAAATTTGTAGGAGTAAGTTGCACCCGAGTCAGATGTACAGTATGTAGTACCTGTCTAAACTAGTGTCTTTTCATGTCCAATCTTGTCTTGTATTTTTCTAATGTTATGTTTCTCTTTTCTTTTATCTTCACCAGCCATGTCCTTTACTCTGCTAAGTTTGTTTTACTCCTTGTTTGGCTGTGTAGGTTCACTGTCACTTAAATTGCACATCAAATAAGAATTAATGTATCATAAATTGTGCAGTTACTGAATGAACTGCAGCTATACTTTTAGGGTCATGATAAGCATGATGGTGATAATAGACATAATTTCATATTGATTCAGTCGTTCATAAACTCAGGATCAGCTAGCTAGATGTAGACTTCTTTTGTTGTTGAAAACTGTAAAATAAAAATATTAACTTTGTGTCATTTTCAAAGCTGTTCTTAATTTTGATGTCCTTGAGGTTTCTTTCTTGAGAAAGACATTACACTGGCCAGCAAGTTTTTAAAAAAAACCTGTATTTTCTACTGTTAAAGTGTATTAGACTGAACTTATTCTCTGTTTGAACTGGGCTGAAAATGTTTGATGATCTGGTAAGTGAAAAATGTTTAAAAGTTTTGCAAGGAAATTTACTCTAATGAATAACATGAAAAGTATATAATTAAGTTTCAATGATCGATTGTTCTGAAAAATTTCTTGTTGTGAAATGTGCAAACTTTGCAGTATAAGTTATCATATACCACATATGCTCACTTATAAGTCAAGTGTGTGTGTGTGTGTGATTTGGATTTTTAACGTAGCTTTTAACAATTTTTCAGTCACATTGCTATGATGTCTGCAGTGTGGCAGTTTATAGTGATGTCTAGCACTGGGGCATCATGCCGCAGACATGTGGCACGATGTCCCACCCAATCACATTATCCTGACACCAGGCTGACCAGTCCTAACACTAACCTCTTAATGCTGAGCACCAAGCGAGGCAGCTGTTAGTACCATTTTTATAAGTCTTTGGTATGACTCAGCCAGGGATCGAACCCACAACCTCCTGCATCTGAGGTGGATGCTCTAACTACTAAGCCACCTGAGTGGTATAAGTCAAGTAAAAATGCAAACAATGCAGACAACAAAGATCCTGATCTGTCTTAGTATAATGTGCCTGCAGATCCTGGTGTGTGTTGCTTATTCTATTTATTACTCCTAACAAACTGCACAGACTTGGATCTGCTGGTGCATTATGCGATGGCTGATCTGGACCTGTGCAGTTTGCAGTTGGACATGTCTTATAAGCAAGTATATATGGTAATGATGCTAAGTTATTGTCACCTTTCAGGGAGAGCCAGGTGTAAATGGTATCCCTGGGCGACCAGGTGGCAAAGGAGAGCCAGGTTTCCCAGGTGAAAAAGGTGAACCTGGATTTGGGCGCCCAGGTGTTTCAGGAGACCGTGGTGAACCTGGACTGCCTGGATTGCCAGGTGTGCCAGGAACTAAAGGTGGAAAGGGTGAACCAGGTAAGAAATGCCAATTCAACATGATTGCTTGTGAAATATTGGAGTATTGAGCTTTTGAAAATATTATATTTCTACATAGCTAAGGGTCCAAATGATCCAACAATGCTTACGATGTATAGGTTGGTGTGTATTTTCTCAGTTTTCTTACTTGAATATATATCCCCAACTAATGGTCACTACATAGAAAAGTATGGGGAACAGTACTCCTGTCTATAGCTTAAAGTTTGTTTTCAAATTCATCAAACTTGAACTGATAAAAAGTCATTGATCTTTCTTATCAAATACACAAAGAAAAAGTATAATGGAAAGACAAATTTGTTCATTATTGCATAACAGGTTGTAAATTTCTTACTGTTTTTGGCAGGTTGTAAATTGCTAATTATTTTGGGCAGGTTGTAAATTGCTAATGATTTGTTGCAGGTTATAAATTGCTAATGATTTTCAGCAGGTTGTAAATTTTAATTAATTTTGGTAGGTTGTAAATTACTAATTATTTTTGGCAGGTTGTGCATTTTTTGGTAAGTTATAAATTGCTAATGATTTTCGGAAGGTTGTAAATATTTTTGGTAGGTTGTAAATTGCTAATGATTTCCCAAGGTTTCATATATTTTTCATGGACTCTTAAGGACTGTTAGTGCAGTTATTAAAATTGTATATACATTTTTGTTTGTCATGATTAAATAAGAGATGGAAGTCACAACCTCACCATTTTATGTCCTATCTCAGCCAATGTTCATAGTACTAAGGTAAACTTAGGTACTGTATATACTCACATATAAGACAGGTCTAATTGCAGACTGCACAGACCAGGATCTGCCATCATCACATAATGCACTGTCAGATCATGGTCTATGCAGTTAATAATCAGTAGAGAAAAGAATGCAGATCAGGGACTATGTTTTTTTTTCTTCAGTTCTGTCTGACTTACAGGCAAGTATATATATATGGTAAAAAAAATGACATATTAAAGAATTGTGTCATTTCAGGATGCTCAATAAGCAATGATTTTACAGTAAATGGACATCTTTAAGTAAAATCAATCATGTCCATAGATTTTGTGTTGACCAGTGTATGACCTTCTCTTCGCTGCAGTCACTGTAGACACAGATCTGATATGGCATAATGTGCTAGCAGGTCAGGGTGTTGATAACTTTATTTCAGTTGTAATTAATCTAGACCCAGATCTGCTATGGCATACTGTTCTGGCAGGTCAGGGTGTTGATAACTTTATCTCAGCTATAATTATTATAGACCCTGATCTACTTTGGCATAATGTGCTGACAGATTAGGATGTTGATAACTTGCTTTCAGCTGCAATTACTCCAGACCCAGATCTGCTATGGCATAATGCACTGGCAGGTCAGGGTGTTGATAACTTGCTCACAACTGCAATAGACCCAGATCTTCTAAGGCATAATGTGCTGGCAGATTGGGATGTTGACAACATGCTGTCAGCTGCAATTACTGTAGACCCAGATCTATTATGGCATAATGCAGTCTGGCAGATCAGAGTGTATTCTTTAAATTATAAGCAAAACAAATAATATAGACCCAGGCCATTTGGCACATTCAAATCTGTAATGTTTGCTAGTTCTGTATGTTTTGTACTGGCCATGCAAATATGGTAGTTTTTTTCTAAAGAATAGATGTTTATGATAATCATAACTGGGAGCCACTGTGTCTTAGTGGTTAAAGCAATAGATTCATGGTTAAAAGGGTGCAGGCTTGATTCCCACCACTGCATCAGCCTATTTCAGCTACTTTGGGGTGGACTGTATTTGTCTGAGCATGCTTTAGCCTTCATAGTGTTGCTGTGCCATAAACTAACCAATCAAAAAATTCAAGTCAGCGTCCATTGAAATTAGTGACATCTTTCTAATGACTCAGGTATCACATGAAATTTTTAAAAGAAGTGAAATCTATCTAACCAAATTGCTCATGGAAGTCTGCGTATGCAGAAAACAATATAAATATCATTACAGGTATGTAATTTTATGCACATGTCAGTTATTTTATCATTTTGTTAACTGATATCAGATTTCATTATGTTCATGTATGGCAGAATGGACACTTGACAAAACCATTGTCAAGGAATGTGAAGCTAGTGGAAAAATGGTCCATACACTAGTCATGTTTGTTTGGGGTGGGAATCTGATGATTTCTTGCATTATCCAGATTCACTTAGAAACCAACTAGAATTTTGTTTTCATAAAACATGTATCCCTGTGCTTCCCAGTTTTAACTTTTGCATTAGAGTCTGTGTCTCTTGAGTAGGTCGCCGTGGATGATAACTGCCCTTAAGGCAATCTCAAATATTTGAATATGTCTTTTCATGCTCAGTAAGTGCAAACATGGTTATATGGTGCAGATATCAACAGTTCAAAAGCTAAGACCCAGGGGGTTGAGTGGGGCTTAGTCTCATGGGTAGAACCCTGGACCAATGTCAGCCTCGTGCATAAACCTGAGGTCCCATTCTGGCATGTGCTCACACTTGGGTCATTGATCACACAAGCCATTTCTCTGACATGTCATATAATCAGCTCATGAGTTGCTTTAAATTTATGTAAAATCGCTCATAAAACCATTGCCCAACCCCCATGGGTCAGATCAAAATTCTACATGTTGGCTCAGTCTACATTCACAACACTACCACTGATACAAGTTTCAGATGTCTAGTTTTAAGGGTGTTGGAGGAATTAAAGAGCATTTCACACATCTGGATGGACTATATCAAAATGTCACCGCACTTTCAAAGAAGTGAGGGAATAAAAATGGTGGCAAATGCCTCTTCTTTTGAGTATCTGACCAGTTATGTTTTTACCTATCATTTTATATGTTTGTGCCATCAATTCTTGTGATCAAATAGATATGTCTTCTCCTTTGAAGTCACTTCATGTTTGATAATATGCTGTCAGCTCCTGCTGATTAACTATTTATTTGTATTACTGTCTAAAATGACAGTAATTTTGCTATCATGGAAATAGTAATTTGTGCCTTCTTCAGATTTCTACTTAACACTGTATTTATTTGGGTTGTAAAATTGTCATCTGACATTTTTCCTCACCATGAAGTTTTTATCACTTTTTAGGAGAGACCCGTATTATTGGAGATAACGTTAAGGGAGACAAAGGTGATATTGGACCTCCTGGACCCCCAGGCCCTTCTGGTTTGGATGGACTTCCTGGAATGAAGGGAGAAAGAGGTAAGGATTTCCTGGATTTATAAATCTTGTTTGAGTGTTGCAAGGGTCCACTTTGCACAGTTCGATCTTGGATAAGATTTTGGCAGCCCATCTAGAAATGGTGGTTTCAGTAGTCTAGTTTATCCATTATCAATGTTTTAGGACAATTTATTTTGTGATGTAAATTTTGTTGATCCTCTTAAATTTCAGAATTCACAAAATTATTTTCTCCTCAGTGCATACTTACTGTTCTGGACATGATTGTAGTTGTAATAGTTAAAGTCAGAAGTAGATATTTATAGTACAAAAGCATGCTTGTTTAGAATTAAAAACTTAATTGAAAAATTTAGGTCTTACTTGCAAACTGATTTTTCCAACTTAGTAATTTCAGTAGATCCAATGAATGTTGTTAAAAGCCAGGCTTCCTTATAAATAGTAAGCTGAGCTCAAAATGAACAATCTCTATAAATAACATCATATATTAACAACAATACAGCTCTCCCTTGTTATTACATGCCTTGTTATAATATGATATAACACCATGACCCAAATCATACCAATGTTTATCAAAACAAGGTGAAACTTAGTCTTATGTCTTCATTTCCTTTTAAGAACACTATTATTTAACAATTTCTGACAGTGCCCACTATACCATGGTTCTGCATATTATGCTATTCCCAATATATCATGGTTCCATATATATCACAGTACTCTGTATAACATGGTTCAGTACATCATGTGGTAGGCCCCTAACTAGCCTTTCAGAAGATTCCAAGAATGAATTGGAGGCAGCAAAGGTGAAAGTTGTTTAGCCTCTTGGTGTGATTATAGTGGCCATGATTCACTGCCATAGAGGAACATGCTGATAATGCAGGCTTGGTACACTTATATTTTAGTGTGCTCAGTCAGTTTGTTGTTACTGCAAAGATGCTGACTAAATTGAAAATGAATGGAATCATTCCTTTGTTTGAGTCTGCTGTATGTATGAACTAATTTCAGCCACCAGACTTTACTTAAAACTTCATCAATCAATCTGATTCATGCTGAATGGACAATAGTGGCTCACATGAAAATGTGGAAAGATTGGACCTAATTATCCATGACTTTGAGAATACTGGGATGTGTTTAATTCAAGAATTTCATGATATTTTACCTATCAAATATTTGTGTACCAGCAGTCTTGATTGAAATAATGTTAGTTTTGGTTGTTTGTTTAGATGTTTTGTCAGATAATCAGTGAAGTGTGAGCTTCAGGGCTCTGCTGTAATTAGTGAATATACCTAATGTTTCATTAATAATTGTGCTTCAACAAATAGTTTGAGTATTTTACAGCCATGTTGTTCATTGGGATTAAGCATACATGGCTATAAGGAAACATGCTTTCAACTGGATTTAAATTTTTTGACAACAGATTTACTTGAATGAAGAATTGATTTGAATAAGTATTAAATTTAATTTTCATATACTAGTATCATTTATTATTCTTTCATTCATTTTCAGTAATACTAGTGTTTGACTATTTTGAGCTTTTTCATGTTTCTCTCTATCCTTACTTATGTCACAATGTATCAGTTAAAGATACCGTGGTAAATAGAAATCACAGCTGCTGGATACCATATAGATATGTGTGCAATGAAATGATATAAAATGCATTATAGTTCCATATTTTTTAAAGAGTTAAATTAAAACAAACACATGTAAAAAGTACATTTATTACCAGATTACAAAAAGGATGTTGATTTATGAAACAACTGTGTTGATTTCTAGTAATAAAACTCAGTAAGAATTTAGAGGGTAGGGGTGCTTCTTTCATGTGTGGCAGATTTTTTGTTGGGTCATTACATTTGTGGTTCAGTGCAGCAATGAAATCCACAAAAATTGGTACCCCATTAACATTATTAATTCTACAGTATGACAAAGTAATAAGTAATTGGGGGCCCCGAGTGGCCGAGTGGTCTAAAGCACTCTCCATTATGGATCACTGCCATCTCACCTCTGTCTGCGTGGGTTCGAGTCTAGGATTTGGCTAACATGGATATGTGAGAAAGCTTGCCAGTAGCTTCTCGTGGGTCGGTGGTTCTTCCTGGGGTTTTCCCAGGTTCTTCCTCTACCATTAATACTGGCCGCCATGCATAGCCTATCGTGTGCTGAAATATGATGTTAAACCCCACAACAACAATAGCAACAATAATAAGTAAGTGTGCCAAGTATGAAAAATAAAATTAATCTTTTGAAAGCATCCAATTTAATACACTATTTTATTTTAGCTATTACTTTTTATTGCTCTACTTCCTAAATTATTTTTAATAATTTGTTGCTAGCAAGTTGATATCTGTTATTTATAGTATATTATGCCCTATATTCCATGAAATAAGGAGATATTGACATTACAAACTGCTCTAGAGCCAGTGGAGATATTATCTTCCACATCTAAATAGAATCCAGGTTAGAGCTAATTAGAATCCAGCTTAGAGCTAGTTAGAATCTGGCTTACAGCTAATTAGAATACAGATTACAGCTGGTGAATATCCATCTTAGAGCTAATTAATATCCAGCTATGAGCTAGTTAGTATCCAGCTTAGAGCTAATTAGAATCCAGTTTTGAGCTAGTTAGTATCCAGCTTAGAGCTAATTAGAATCCAGTTTTGAGCTAATTAGAATCCAGCTTAGAGCTAATTAGAATCTAGTTTTGAGCTAATTAGAATCCAGCTTAGAGCTAGTTTGTATCCATGTTAGAGCTAATTAGAATTCCTCTTATGAGTTAATTGAATCCAGCTTAGGGCTTTATTAGTATCCAACTTAAGATAGTCTAATAACAGTATGACTTCCGCTGCTGTGAGAAACATATGGTCACTGGTAGTTTCTCTGGATTTGAAGGAACAGATATGGTCTTTAAGTTTTCCATTATTCCATATTAATTGAAAAAAGATTATGTTCTCAGAAGATCATATATGTATTATTTTCATTCCAGAATGGCACATATGAGTGACTGATCATCAAATTGCAGAAAATAAAGCAAGTCATTATTTCTATAAAAATATGTTTTGATAAAGAGCAAAGAAAGTGTTGCCTGTTTCTTCCTGAAGACAATCATATTCTGCAAATATGGCACAGGGACAAGATAAAATGTGACATTGACATTATTTCATCAAAGAAAAATGAATAATCTTTCAATTTTCAGGTGACAATGGATTACCTGGACTGGATGGTTTGCCTGGAATGAAAGGTGACCGTGGATTTGATGGACGACCTGGAGAGGCAGGTCCTAGAGGTAAGTAAAAGGACTGGTTTTGCTGGATTGGTCCAAATTTCTGACACCTAGTCCTGTTTCACCTAACTTCTTAGTTTTGTCCTCATAAGAATATCTATCTTATTTCTTGTTTTGGCAACTGTTAATTTTTAAAAATAATTATATTAAGTAGGCTTCAAAGAGTAAAATGCAGTCATAATATCTTGCATTCATCTAAAAGGAGTCCTGTTTTATTTGTGTGAAAAATTGAAGGATTTTCCTAAACACTGAGGAATTCCTCAACTTCTTTTTTTAACAGTGAAAAGATTCTCAGATGTAAGAATTTAAAAATAGGAAGTTTTGATCTAGTCTTTTATCTCTGCCTTAAAAGAAAAATATTGTCCTGTGTGTCATTGTTGTCCAGTCTTCTATTTCTACCTTAAATAAAAATACAGGCCAGTGTGTCATTGTTATCCAGTCTATTTCTACCTCTACCATTAAATGAAAGTATTGTCCAGTGTGTCATTTATATTCAGTCATCTATCTCTCCCTTAAATAAAAATATTTTCCGCTGTGTCATTGTTATCCGGTCTTCTGTCTCTACCTCAAATGAAAATATTGTGCATTGTGTCATTGTTATCCAGTATTCTATCTATACCTTAAAGAAAATAAATCAAGTGTCATTGTTATCCATTTTGCTATCTCTACCTCTATCTTGAATGAAAAAGTTATCAAATGTGTCATTGTTATCCAGACTTCTCTCTCTACCTCTACTTTAACCCTTTACCTCACGTCTCTACTCCATTTGCATGGAAGTGCCTTTCGACGCCTGCTGTAAATATTGGCCATTCTTAGCGGGTTTTCATAGCGTTACCTTCGGGGGAAACCCCCTTTTATATACCTCATTCTGTGAATGACTATTATGTCAGATCATGTGGTCACTGTTTATGCTCTGGTCGAAATCTGCTATTTAAAGTAACTGGGTCGTATTCTCCACTCTCCAAAATGGAGGTCGCAGATTTCATTCAGTACTTTTCACAATTAGAATCACAACTATGAAAGCTTCAATAACTTGGGTAAAGGGTCTGATATTGATGTAGGTAGCAATTAGTTTTTATAAATTATCAAATTCAGATGACTTAGTGACAAAGAACTTGTAAATTTCAAGTATGAGAAATGGTAGCTACAGTTGGTCACGTTTCTTCACTGACTTGATGGTAAACAAGTTCTCTCAAGATTTTAAAGCACATAAAAAATTCTTACGTGAAAAATAATTACACATCTATAATGATCAGACTTTACTCTTAAATTTTTCCATACATAACAGATGTGTGCCAAAAATGTAAAATGGTTAAAATTGCTGTTAAACGTAACATACACTACACTGCTTAACAGTTAACAGGTGGGCCTATGTGTATGGAGTCGAATAGGTAACAGGTGTTCTATTTATAGCACACTGCACTGGGTAACTTAGCTAAATGTGTATCGGAGGGCTAAAAAGCCATACACTCTATGAGGTAAAGGGTTAAATGAAAATATTGTCCATTGTGTCATTGTTATCCAGTCTTCTATCGTTACCTTAAATAAAAATATTGTTCAGTGTGTCATTGTTATCCAGCCTGTGATCTCTGCCTTGAATCAAAATATTGTCCATTGTGTCATTGTTATCCAGTCTTCTATCTCTGCCTTAAAAGAAATAAGCCCAGTTTGTCATTTTTATCCAGTTTGCTATCTCTAACCTCTATCTTGAATGAAAATTTTTATAAAATGTGTCATTGTTATCAAGTCTTCTCTCTCTACCTCTACCTTAGATGAAAATATTGTACATTGTGTCATTGTTATCCAGTCTTCTATCGTTACCTTAAATGAAAATATTGTTCAGTGTGTCATTGTTATCCAGTCTGCTATCTCTACCTTTAACGAAAATATTGCCCTGTGTGTCATTGTTATCCATTCTTCTGTCTCTGCCTTAAATGAAAATATTGTCCTGTGTGTCATTGTTATCCAGTCTTCTGTCTGTCCCTTAAATGAAAATATTTTTCATTGTGTCATTGCTATCCAGTCTTCTGTCACTACCTTAAATGAAAATATTGTCCAGTGTGTAATGAGCAAAATAGTATAAAATCTCACTCTGAGGAAACATTTTGAAAAATTTAGTGAGTCTGAAGTCTGAAATTGATTATATACAATGGAAACTTTACATCCAGAATGTTTGTAATAGTGAAGTCATATACAGTATTTTAATTCATTCAAAGATCGAGAGATTCCTTATACATTAAATAGTTTGTAATTGTTTACATTTCGCACTAGAGAACAGACACAAACATAGTGAAAATAAAACATTTAAAATATTTCCTTTTATGCTGAACACATGTCCAGCACAAAACCCAATTTCAGACTCCTGGGGTAATAATTTCAATTTTAATAACTTGTCCAGGAAGAATGATGCAGTCATTAAAATTAATATACATAATTGCCATAACAAAATGTGTCACAATCCCCCTCCATCATGGTTCTGTTTTAAAATGATATGATTTTCAGTGGTCTTTGAACAAAAATGGTTATAAATTGTTTTAGCACAACTATATATGTCAGAGCATGTAGTCTGTACAAATGGTATACAGTCCTGCTTTGGGCCCATGTAAAACTATCCTTGGTGTAGTTCATACAGCTTATTATCATGGAGGCAGTTAAAAGGAACAATGATCACAAGTAACAATTGACATTCATAAATTACTTAATTGGCTGATAATAGATGAGTGTAGCTGTGTTAAATCCTTTGAAGACTTTTGTGAGAGAGTCCATTAGGGTAATTTGCATAGGTAAAGTGGAGCAATCTGATTCATTTGAAGTTGTAGATAAATCAAAGAGATGCATGTTGAAGAACAAAAGTTATTACACACCATTGCCTTGAATAATACTGTTTATACCATCTTTATTAAAGATTATTGGCAAGTTTGTGAAAAGTGGCAACATTTCATTGAACTTGTCTTTCATGCCATATATAAAATACAAAACATGATTATTCCATTAGTCAGAACAATGTATCAGTGTGATTCATTTTGAAATTTAAATGTTGAAATGCAGCTGTGATTCAATAAATGAGGAATTATCTGCAAATGGGCAAAGTCCAGCAGAATCAAAATTACTTTTGACACATGCTGCAATCAGTCATTCTGAAATGCACCACATCTGTTGACACAGCAACACTATCCAGGATATTTGACTCTCCCTCATTGCAAAGCAGATGCAGAAAGATCATTTTGTGTGTGGAGAAACAGCAAGGTCTTTCGGAGAAATGTGAATAACAGTACCACCCAGTCTCTGATGAGTGCATAGATGAACAGATATGACACTTGCACCACCCATGAACTATTGGGAGCAGCAAGGATAGAATCTAGTTAAGAAAATATTCCACTGTCCAATGGATTTTAAAAGATACAAACTTGTTATATTTTTTACTTATTTAATGGCCATCTGATTGTAATTATATGAATGTTGGTACATATATTTAGTGATCATATTGGACAATATTATACCTACTATTTTTGGTTTGTAAGTCTAATTAAATGCTTTAGAGAAAACATATACTATTTTCATCTCAGATATAAATTTCCAATAATTTTCTAATAGCTTCTATGAATGACAGCTTACTCACAAATTGGTCAGTGTCATTTCTTTGGGTGGTGTGCATTGACCCCCTCTTGGGACATTAACATGAACTGTTGAAGTCTACAAAAAAGCCAACATTGTTTGGGAATATAGCAAGTATATAAAGGTGACAATGGAAATGTAGACTTTTTGGAACAATTAGACCAAGAACTGATACTCTTCATATTTTTGTAATAAATTGATTTTTGTTGCAAGTTTTAAAATAGTGTTTATCTGTATTTTAATTTGATTATGTTAACATGTGACAGAGGATGGTTCATTTAGTTAATAAAAGTTTGGAATCTTGTCTCATCTTTTTTATATCATATTTCATTGGTTACTGTGGTCAACAAGGAAATGACATTAGTATTGAACATATTTTTTGTTTTTGATAACTCATGATCAAAATGTATTGATCAAACTGTGATAGATATGTATCCTTTTGGGGTTCTGACTTATTTCAGATCTGATTGGGTGCAAAATCTTGTTATTACAGGTGTTCCAGGTGAAAGAGGAGATAAGGGTCTGCCAGGAATACCAGGGCTTCCTGGAGCCTCAGGTCCCAAGGGAGATACTGGTTTATCTGGTATACCAGGCTCACCAGGTTTGTACAAGTGCACTCATTCTCTTCTTTTATTCAAGAATTTATTTTTGAATTTTTATCAATATATTTAACAGTGTTAGATGTTTGGCATTTGAAATGTAAACTTCCAAATATTTTTTACAGGCAAGTAACATGTGACAGTTTATTTCATATTTGTACAATGTGTATAAAAATAATGATATAATCAAGAGAGGCGGAGAGAGGTTGCAGAGACACAGTCAGCCAGACCTAAGAAAAGAAAATAGGGAGAAAAGGAGTCAGAAAAAAGTGATTTACAGTGAAACTGTTCAAAGTATAAAAGTCACTTAAGGGGCTACATGAACGTGTACTTTATGGACAGATGTTCTTTATATACAGGTGTCCTTTACATGCATATGTTCTTTTGGATTCTGTTCTTTATGGATAATCATTCATTATGTACAACTGTCCTTTTTATATCTGTGTTTTTATGGACATGTATTTTATGTACGTGCATCTATTATGGATAGGTCTTCTTTATGCAGAGGTTCAAATGAATATAGATATCAGAGAAGTCCTCAATAATGTTAGTCCTTAATATGGAGATTTCAACTAATGCAGGTTTTAATATAAATATAAATTTCTTCTGATATTAGCTGTCTATGATCTTGTGAATATCTATATTTACCTTGAATGTGCTTTGCAGGCAGGAAAGGTGATGCAGGTATCCCAGGAGCAGCAGTTCAGGGTCCTAAGGGTGAAGCAGGTTTACCAGGTGTACCTGGATTGGATGGATTACCTGGACCTCAGGGAGAATCAGGTAAGATTTTTTTTTTAATGCTAGAAAGCAAATGATCAGTAACATTTTTAACATGTAGTTAAACCTATCACTCACTTCTTTCTATAGTTGCTATATTTAATGGATTATATATATGGCTATACTTTTAAAAAAATGACCCTTTTCCCTTTTTAAAGCTCCTTGATAACAATGAAGATTCCAGAAATAAATATTGTCAGTTGGATTCCTTTTTTGTTCTCATACTAAAAGCTGATTTTAGATGTCAGTGCACAGTATTTGCTATTCTTTTAAAATGAAATATCTATGCATGAAAATTGCTTTTTAACATCTATGGTGTTATTACCTGCATTTTGAAATTCCTGGTGTTGCTTATTTTTTTTAAAAACTCCCAAGCTTCTTATGTGTCAGGGTCTTTTCCAATAATAATCCCACGATGATTAAATAACACTGATTTTATCTCAGGTCTGCCTGGCTTGGATGGCTTACCTGGAATGAAGGGAGATCAAGGAAGGGATGGACTGAATGGTTTGCCAGGACCTAAGGGAGAAAAGGGAGAAACTGGACCCTTGGGGCCAGAGGGACCTCAGGGTCCGTTGGGTGAACCAGGGCTTCCAGGAATCCCAGGTAAGAGTCAAGTCCACTACTATTTCACTCTTCATTCACCTGTCTCTGTCTTTCTGTTTTCTGTTTATATACATATATATAATATGTATGTACATGTAATAAGATATGCTTTTATTAATGTATTGTGGTATAGATCCTGCGGTAGATTGTCAAAGAACTGTTTTTTGGTGGGATTTCCAAAGATAATATAAGAGTAAACTTTCTACTTTAGTTTCTTTTGTTTCAGTTCAGTTTGTTCTTATTTTTTGAAGCCATTTCTTAAACCCAAAATGTTTCTGAAATGTGTCTGCCAAGTACATTGTTGAACTGCATGATACACCCTGCCTCATGCATTGTAATGATCCAGAATGAAGGATGTGAGTTGCAAAAGCCTTGAATGAACTGGTACTAAAAAAATAGCATACTCATGTGGCAACAATTTTTGATGACATTTTTCAAGAATAATGGAACAGTAGTTAATAACCCTGCCATTTGTGGAGGTGAAAGTTCTGGATGGGACAAAGAACTTGCCTGCCTACATGCTGCATCATCTGCCATCGCTGCCAATGATCATTACACTCAAACCAAATTAAAAGATATACTGAGTTTTTTTTCACTCACTCAAGAAGACTTATTTGATTGGTATTTTTATATTAATGTGCTGATAAAAGTATGTGTTATTAGCCTTTTCACCTTTCAATAATTTATCATATTTTTTATTGACACTGTAATGAGAATTTTTCAAAAGAAAATGTAACAAAATATATCACTAATAAAAGTTGTGAATTTCTTGATGCTGTTTCCAAATTATTATTTGAAAAATGGCCAATATATTAAAGTTTCATTTACCAATTTTATCCTGATTTTATTCATGTTCAGCAAATTGTGGCCTAATGTTGTTGTTTTTTGAAGAAAAGAGGAGATATACACCTTCTCCCAAATTATAAATTGGTTTGTGAGCCTTCTGAGCATGATAACACATGGGAGTGGTGTAATAGATGCAGTAATTAAAATATTATGTGCATAGACCCATATTAATTGGTGCATTTTGTAACAGCAGATCTTGGTCTGTGCAGTTGGACTCATGAATATATGCAATAAATTTACATTATTTTAAAACTCATTTTATCCAACTGTCAGTTTAAAAATACAGTGTTATGAATTGAAATGATTGATGCAACCA
This sequence comes from Sinohyriopsis cumingii, assembly GCA_028554795.2. Classification (NCBI taxonomy): domain Eukaryota; kingdom Metazoa; phylum Mollusca; class Bivalvia; order Unionida; family Unionidae; genus Sinohyriopsis; species Sinohyriopsis cumingii. Next base: position 102,517,977 of record CM068828.1, on the reverse strand, counting down.
GTTGTATTTAAACCCAATTATTTGTCTCTTATGCCTATCCTGAATTTCTAATTACTGTTTTACATCAAATGGATTAGACACTGTGTCATGACAATGAAAATCCTCTTTCCTTTTAATAAATCTAATTAGGATTAACATGAATAGATTATCATTACTTGCCTTATTTGTTCAAGGTGGAGCTGGTGCTAAGGGAGAGCCAGGACTTCCTGGTTTACCAGGTCTTCAAGGGCTGAGAGGACTCAAGGGAGATGTAGGACTACCAGGGAGGGAGGGATTGCCTGGACTTGATGGTCCTCCAGGAGCCAGGGGACCACCAGGGGAGAATGGAATTCCAGGACTACCTGGTATGAAGACATGGATTTTTGCAATATTGCTTCATTATAGAAACCATTGTTTTGATCTTATAGTTACATTTGACCATAATTGGAACAGCTTGAGACTATTGAATAATCAAATACAATATAACCAGTACAAGATATAACAGTGAAACTTGTATGAACAATTGGATCATTCATGTGTTAACAGATAATAGAGTAATACACATGCTGTCAGTTAGATGATTTGATCATTCATGTGTTAAAATATAATAGCGTAATACACATGCTGTCAGTTAGACTTGGTTAATTCATATGTTAAGAGGTTAATAAACATGCTTCATTTAGATGATTTGATCATTAATGTGTTAACAGATAATAGGGTAATAAACATGCTGTTAGATGATTTCAGCATTAATGTATTAACAGATAATAGGGAAGTACACATGCTGTCAGTTAGATGATTTGATCATTAATGTGTTAACAGATAATAGGGAAGTACACATGCTGTCAGTTAGATGATTTGATCATTAATGTGTTAAAATATAATAGCATAATACACATGCTGTCAGTTAGATGATTTGATCATTAATGTGTTAACAGATAATAGGGTAATACACATGTTGTCAGTTAGATGATTGGATCATTCATGTGTTAACAGGTAATAGGGTAATACACTTGCTGTCAGTTAGACGATTGGATCATTAATGTGTTAAAATATAATAGGGTAATACACATGCTGTCAGTTAGATGATTGGTTCATTCATGTGTTAACAGGTAATAGGGTAATACACATTATGTCAGATGATTGAATCATTCATGTATTAACAGATACTAGGGGAATACACATGCTGTTCATTAGATGATTTGATCATTGATGTGTTAACAGATAATAGGGTAATACAGATGCTGTCCATTAGATGATTGAGACGTTTAGAGATAATAGGTTAATACACATGCTGTCAGTTAGACTATTGGATAACACGTGTTAAGAGATAATAGGTTAATACACATGCTGTCAGTTAGATGATTGGTTCATTCATGTGTTAAGAGCCAGATGATTGGATAATATGTTTGTTAACTATCAGATAATTGGGTAATACATATATTAACAGTTAGATAATTCTGTAGTATATGTGTTAACAGTAATAATAAATGTTTGAACTTAGATAGTTATTTAATACCTATGTTAAAAGCCTGATAATTGATAATTATATGTTAACGAATGTTTAATCAACTCCTGGTGTGGACATTAGTAACATGTCAACAATTCATTAAATCATTGGGTTTTTTTGTACTTGAGTTTACAGTAAACACCAGAAAAGGCTTGTACTCAAGCAGTCTCATCTTTATCCTTGGTTTGAACTACAAATTCTGCTGTAATTTGTTCATCAGAAAAAACAACACATTAAGCTGTAATGTGTTAATCAGAAAAAACTACACATTAAGCTGTAATGTGTTAATCAGAAAAAACTACAAATTAAGCTGTAATATGTTGATCAGAAGGAAAAAAACACATTAAGATGTAAAGTGTTAAACAAGAAAACTACAAATTTTGTTGTAATTTGTTCAGCAGAAAAAACAATACATTAAGCTGTAATTTGTTAATCAGGAAAAACAACACATTAAGCTGTAATTTGTTAATCAGGAAAAACTACAGATTAAGCTGCAATGTGTTCATCAGAACAAAAAACACATTAAACTGTAATGTGTTAATCCTTAAAAACTACAAATTAAGCTGTAATTTGTTCAGCAGAAAAAACAACACATTAAGCTGTAATTTGTTAATCAGGAAAAACTACAAATTAAGCTATAATATGTTAATCAGAAAAACAACACATTAAGCTGTAAAGTGTTAATCTGGAAAAACAACACATTAAACTGTAATGTGTTAATCTGGAAAAACAACACATTAAACTGTAATGTGTTAATCTGGAAAAACAACACATTAAACTGTAATGTGTTAATCTGGAAAAACAACACATTAAGCTGTAATGTGTTAATCTGGAAAAACTACATATTAAGCTGTAATGTGTTAATCAGGAAAAACAAACTAAGCTGTAATGTGTAAATTAGATCATAATATCAGTACTGATTAAAAAAGTACACAGTCTGCAAGTGTATTGAAAGAAATACTCAGTTGCTTTATGCACATAAATTTTGGGAGCAAAATTATCTAGCCATTTATATAGTTTATTTAAGTAAACAAATTGCACAGTATTAGTGTGACTGTTTGGACTTGATGGTCCCTCCCTCCCCCCAGGAGCTATGAGATTGTTATTTCTATATTTTGTCTGCCATATAATTTTCTGAATCCTTGTGCTGTACAAGATGATTTTCTTGCAGACCTTTTTCAGAAATAAAGATTAAAAGGAAAATAATATGGCTGTACTCAGTACAGGAGAGAAAAGAAGTATCAGCAATGAATTAATTTACATTTCAGTGTTTTTTTCATATGATTTATATCAGTTTTGGTGGGTAATTATTTTGTTTCTAAAATGTTTCATAGTTTAATTTTTCAAGCAACAGACATAACATCAAAAGCCAGTTTCATGTGAAATAAATATTTCCTACTGGGATTTCATGCCTGTTCTGCAGAATGATAAATTTACCGAAAATTGATGTAAAGCATTTTTCATAATTCTCATTTTTTTCAGCTTTCTAAATGAAATACACTGATAACACTTGAAGACTAGTGATATTTTTTTACAGGTGTGAAGGGAGAGATTGGTGTGGTAGGACTTCCAGGTGAGCCAGGCAGGGATGGCTTGCCAGGGCTGCCAGGTATGAAGGGAGGCAAGGGAGACAGGGGTCTTCCTGGGTTAAATGGAGAGCCAGGAGCTCTAGGGAGACAAGGTGAGTATCACATTGTGTGCCATGGGGTTTTTCAATGTTTTAATAATTTCAGATCCATTGAATGCCATGTTAAATGCTATGAAAAAATTAAGGTGCAGGAAGCCAGGTAAATCTCAAATCATTTGGGTCTCTTCATACATTTCTATAGTGCTTTTACATTCCAAATTAGGCCAACAAAAATTAAACACCATATATTTCTTCAGATAGATATTAAGTTAATATTTTCTTTCTAAGTTGATTTTTCTTTATGACAGAAAGAACAAAAAAGATGAGAACAGTTAATATGAGTTACAAGTATTTTACTAGTTTAAATACTTGCTTGACAAAATCTCATCACTTAAAACATTTTCCTCTTTGATCTGTTGAAGCACAACACTTCCCCTCTGATGTGTTATCTGTCTTTATGTTTTCACTCAATTTTTTTATCACTGTGATAGATTATCTGTTACATTTGCCTTGTAAGTTGTTATGGGTGTAAGTTGTTATGGGTGTTTCTAAATCTTATATACTATGTAAGACATATGAGAATTTAATTCAAAAGATAACATAATAAAGAAGAGTGTAAACATTTGTCAGTTAATATTAATAACAGTACACCTCTTCATCAATAATTTGAGTGCAACATGATCCTTAAACAATGACAGAAGAATAAGCAAGGGCATAGATACCAAGGGAAATAAGTTCTGATTAACAATAATGGATGTAGGGGCGAGGGAGAGGACTGTTGGCAATTTTCTTTTCTTTATGATAATGTAATCTCCTTTGCCAAATACAGATATTGGTATTATGTATTTTAATATTATTGGATGTTGTATCTTAAGAAGTCAAATAAAGTTAACAAATTGATGACATACTTTTTATATAAATCAAGTTGACATACAGTAATCACAAACTTGTGCATTGGTAACATAGTAAGCCATGTGTTCCTTCATATACAAACACAAATGAACTAAAGATTCATAGCTAGAATTACACTCACAAACCACTAGAACTCAATGAATCACAATGTTTGCATTGGTTTATTCCTCAAGATAGAGATTCCAAATGTTACAACTTCTTTGTTAATAGCATGTGGCAAAGACTGAAGACAGCTCCATGCCTTTTGTACTGATACTGACAGATGGATTAAAAAAAACCCAGAAACATGTATATTTTATTAGAATTTTCAAGTTATATTTAAATATATCCATGCAAAATTTGAAGAGTAATCTACAGATTAACCCAAGAAGAAACTAAGTGTACTTGTGGGCATAGTGACTACTATTGAATCTTTTCACATTTCAGCATCATTATAATCATTTTTTAGAAAAATAATTGCAATTAAATATTTTATCCAGGCAATTTACCTGCAGTATGGTTACCACAAAGTACCATATATACTTGCTCATAAGTCAAGTCCATCTACAAACAACATACATGTTAATTTGTATGGGCTACCCGTAATTTGTATGTGTTTTTTTTTCTTCTTTTATTTTACAGCCATACAACAATTTTTTAGCTATGCTTTGGAAAGTGATGGAAGCCAGGGATGCTGAAATTGGGTTAAGTTGAAGTATACTTTAACGAAATGAATAAAAAATATATTATTATTGAAGAAAGTGTTTAGATAGTTTCGTTTCGGTGTTCCCAACTTCCATTACATTCCAGCCAATTCAAATGTAGGCCAATGGAATTTGAAAACATATCCATTTGCTTGTGTGGTGATTTGAATTTATTAGAACAAAGACATGTAGATGTTAAAAGCACCAATATGGTATGCCAAGGGTGTGAGATATTCCTAAAATTGTGACTTATCATTCTGATGTTAATCAACATCACTGCTACATAGCACCGTTATTGGTCAGAAAGACCTCAACACCCCAAAAATAAATATCAGGTTGAAGTCTTACATTGTAGGACTACGGGTTTATGGAGGAAAAATATAAATATGTAATAATGAGACCAGGATAAATCCAAAGAAGTTAGTATTACATCTTGAAAAAATACCATGCACATTTCTTGATTTTTACTAGTAGAAACACTTTTGTTTTTGAGTTGCTCCACACCTGGATCATGAAGAACTCAAAGATGAGTTTGAGGATTATTACATGTTGCCAGATGAATGTGTGCTTGTATAAGTGTATTAACAGACGATCACCAGAAAAGGAGCTTTTGTAGCTACTTGCTGGATGTTATCAGCCAGACAATTATTACTGGTGTCATCCATTCCCATTTTCTGAAATTAGTTATTCAGCAACTACTTTACCTTGCCTCACAACAATGCAGACTGTGAGAGATCTTTTTCTATAATGAGAAAAAAATACATACATATCGTAGGAAGTCCCTGAATGCAGACACACTAACATTTTTACAGAGTAAAATAAACACTGACACCTGCTGCATAGACTTTAAAACCCCTGATTACATTTTGAAAGGTGCAAAAATACATGTGTTGCATATAATAATGTGTGTGCATTATATAAATATAATATATATCAAAATGAAAAGAATAAAATAAAATAAAGTTTCAGAGATGTAAATAATTATGTAATGTGTGTAAAATTAGTTCGTTTATGGCATTGTTTGTTTTAATACTGTTGATCTTATATAACGTATGAATACATTTTTTTGGTGTTTATTTTTTTTTTGTCTTTATATGGTTTTTATTGGTCTGCCATACAGGTTTTCATCTTAAGGGGTTGACATGTATGAAACAACAAAGATCCTGATCTGCTATAATAGCATAAAGTACCTGCCGATCAGGGTCTATGTTCTTTGTTCTACTGACTACTCCTAACAAACTGCACAGATCCAGATCTGCCAGTGCATTATGTATGGCAAATCTTGATCTGTGCAATTCGCAGTTGGAGTTGATTTATAAGTGAGTATATATGGTGATAGCTGCCTTATGCATCAATTATAATTTATGTTTAAAATTATATAATTATTTCTGTCATCTTCAGTAGGTTTTTTTGTCAAGTTTATATAACATAACATGTTTAACACAATGCAATATCCCAAATATTGTATTAATTAGTTTTGCAAGTGATATTACTTTGAGATAATAACTGGTTATAAAGTTGTTTACCAGTATTTATACTTATTTCTACTGTGATCCTGATAATCCAAATGTCCAGTCATTCAGTATTTGATTTTGAAATTTTGTTTTTCATTTTTCACCAATTATTCATGTCCTGTTTGAGATAAAGACTGAATTTGTCATTGGAGATGCCCACAAATGCAAGTGATATAACATGTGTATTTTGAATGTAAGCCATTGGCAAGTTAAAGCATTACACAAGAACCATACTTATAAACTTACTTATAAAATAAAAGATGAGATTAGCAAATTCTTTACAAACATCTGTATCTGTGAATCATTAATGCGGAATTTATTCTTATACATAAAATTGAGGCATTGGACAAAGACAGTAATTTGCATAAAATGGTTTCTTTCTCTGCATTGTTTACTGTGTCATCACTAACCAAAGGTTCTCAATCCACTTATTAGACAATGGACATGTTGCATGCTGAAACAGTATCTACTGCTTCGATATCTGATTGGATGCATCTGAAAGAATCTGATCCATTTGGATTGCTTATGTTTACCTTGAAAGATAACTGAAAATAATCTTGGTGATCTCTATAGACACCAGCACATGTTCCATATAATTTTCTCCCATTTTAACCATCCAACACATATTTGCCTTGCAAGTCAAGGTTTGTAAAAATTATGGAAGTCACCGTATTGAATACTTAACAGGTTACGTAATGATATTTCATTAGGTAATTTAATCGGCTTAATATGGGCAATGAGTCTTTCATCTGTAAGAGGACACTTCTTTAAAACACTGTCTTGTCTGGTCACTTCTTTAAAACACTGTCTTGTCTGGTCAGTTCTTTACAATACTGTCTTGTCTGGTCACTTCTTCTGAGGGTTGATGTGCATTGAAGTGGATCAGTGCCAATTGGCTGGCAAAGATGTAATAACTTTTCACTGCTCCCAGGCTTCTAATTAATTAGAATGCTGCTGCCTTTTAGGTAAGTAAATACAAGTTTTAACTAGTAAAGTGTAATAATAAAATTAGGGGGATTTTCCAGCTTGCTTGACCATAATAGCATTTTTGATTGTTTTACAGGTCAAAAGGGAGATACTGGTATTCCTGGATTGCAAGGGTTGGATGGTATTGCTGGAGAACCAGGAGCTCCTGGACTGAAGGGAGAGCCAGGAATATCTGGACTGCCTGGATCCAGGGGACTTCCAGGACTTGATGGTAAGGATTAGGTTTTCTGTGTGAATGTTGAATTCAGCTTGGTATTGTATGGTTTAAGTCTTGCTTGAGAGTTTCCATAATAGGGATTATACCGTTTAAATTCAGTGAGAAAATTCATGTTAAACAGATTACTGAGAATTGTTATTTCTTGCTTGTGGTGTCATTTTCAGTGTGTTTGACTGTGCTGGAGGACTGCATTAGATTAGCTGTTGCATATTTCTGGAGTTTACAACAGGCATCAACTTCCTTTACTTTTCTTTGTGTCAGTTTTCATTGTAAATTTTCATTATTTAAAGCAAACCTCACTTCAAACAAATTTCATTTGAATAATGGAGTAATATGTATTATCAAAGGAAACATTCATGGTACAGTTGATCAGTATATGTGTATTGTCAATAAATTTCACTTCATTGCACAGTTACACATATATGCATATATTGTCAATGAAAATATTCATGATACATTTGTACAGTACATGCATACTACATAGTGTCAGTGCATCACAATTCATTGCAGTTATGCCATATCTGCATATATTGTCAATGAAAACATTCATGGTACAGTTGTACAGTACATGTGTACTGTCAGTAAGTCACAATTTATCGCAGTTTTACCATATATGCATATATTGTCAATGAAAACATTCATGGTACAGTTATACAGTACACGCATATTTTCAATAAGTCACAGTTCATTGCACAGTTACACTATATATGCATATATTGTCAATGAAAATATTCATGGTACAATTGTACAGTACATGCATATTGTCAGTAAGTCACAGTTCATTGCACAATTACACTATATGCATATGTTATCAATGAAGACATTCATGGTACAGTTGTACATTATATGCATATTGTCAATAAATCATAGTTTATTGTACAGTTATAAAGTATTTATACAATATTTGCAGTAGATAAAGATACATATAAATGTATGAAGAAAGACAAACAGATAAACAGACACATCATGGTGTATTGGTAATGACAGATACAACATGGTCTGTTGACACTGACCAAGATACAGCAGTGTTGTACAGATATTGATAGAGATACACCAATGCTGCATTGATCAAAGTATTAACCCAATGTTTAATTGCCTGATGTTTGATTACCACCAGTTGATTACCACCAGTTGATTACCACAAAGTTGGATCATTGCAACACTGAATACAGTATGGTGTATTGACAGTTACGGAAAGACAGTGTGAAATATTGCCAAGAGAATGCATGGTGTGTTGATAAATACATATAAAGCTTGGTGTAGTGACATTGGAGTAGAGATGACTAAGATAAAGTCATGGACAGCAGATGTACTTTAAAACAAGTTTCATTTTATGTACAGTTCTTTATTGACAATTTTCATTTCTGAAAAAGGCATAAGAATGAGTTTTGGGTGGAGATGCTGAGAAGAATTTGTTATTGTACAATTCGTCATCATTATATGTTGCTATTATACAATTTGGCCATATTGGAAGATTGTGCTGTTGTACAATTATACTCTACATACATACACTTTGTTGAATGCATGAAATAACAAGTAGAATGAATATAAACAGTGGTAAAACAGTGGTAAAACAATGTGCTATATAATGGCAAATCTGGGACCTGCTGTTTGCAGTTGAAATAACATTCAAATGAAATTCAAAATGCAAGAAAATGTTGTAGTTTTACATTCTATTTGCATTTCAATAGGCCAGGCAGGTTTGCCAGGAATGAAGGGTGATCGTGGACAAGATGGCATAGGTATACCTGGGGAACCTGGGTTACCTGGAACACCTGGACGAGATGGGCTGCCTGGATTGGGAGGGTTAGCAGGGCCAAAGGGAGATCCTGGATTGAATGGATTCCCAGGAAGCAAGGGACAGTCGGTATGTGTCAAAAGGCTGTGATGACATTGTTACGACAATGAAATAGATTTTCTGCTTCAGGAAAGAGAGTACAGTAAAGACTGTCAGATGCAGATTTTTTGTTGTCCAGGTTCCAGTTTCACTAAACGCCTGAAATTGTTTACACCAAATGGAGATGTCTACCTCTCTTTCTTGCTACTTGTTAGGCAACTATCTGTTTTCCACTCAACATTTTGCAGTCATCATGAGTAGATTGCACTCTTAATACATGAAGAATAAGTCTTATTTTATCTCAGTGGAACATTTGAGGATTTCCTCAGCTTGCAGGAAGCGTTCAACTCTTATTTAAAACTAGAAACTATCTCTTGTGCAAGTTTAAAAGAATTTATTTGTAATCTTCTGTACTGTCTCTGCCTTTGAGTATAATAATTGTACTGTCCAATATGACCATAATAACAGTATTTTCCAATGTAACTGTGTCAATAATAACAGTACTGTCCAATGTGACTGTGACTATAATAACAGTGCTGTCCAATGTGAATGTGATTATAATAACAGTACTGTCCAATGTGACTGTGTCTATAATAACAGTGCTGTCCAGTGTGACTGGCTGTGATTGTGACTACAATAACTATACTGTCCAATGCGAATATGATTATAATAACAGTACTGTCCAGTGTGACTAACTATAACAACAGGACTGTCCAATGTGACTGATTATAATAACAGTACTGTCCAATGTGAATGTGACTATAATAACAGTGCTGTCCAATGTGATTATGACTACAATAACTGTACTGCCCAATGTGACTATGACAATAATAATTGTACTGCCGAATGTGACTGTGACTATAATAATAGTACTGTCCAATGTGACTGGCTGTGATTGTGACTATAATAACAGTACTGTCCAATGTGACTGTGACTATAATAATAGTACTGTCCAATGTGACTGGTTGTGATTGTGACTATAATAACAGTACTATCAAATGTGACTGCGACTGACTACAATAACTTTACTGTCCAATGTGAATGTGATTATAATAACAGTACTTTTCAATGCGACTGACCATAATAAAAGTACTGTCCAATGTGACTGTGACTATAATAAAAGTACTGTCCACTGTGAATGTGACTGTGACTAATAACAGTACTGTCCAATGTGACTGTGACTATAATAACAGTACTGTCCAATGTGACTGATTATAATAAGAGTACTGTCGAATGTGACTGTGACTATAATAACAGTACTTTCCACTGTGACTGGCTGTGATTGTGACTATAATAACAGTACTATCCAATGTGATTGTTACTATAGTAAATACTGTCCAATGTGACTGACAATACTAATAGTACTGTCCAATGTGACTGGCTGTGATTGTGACTATAATAACAGTACTGTCCAATGTGACTGTGACTATAATAACAGTACTGTCCAGTGTGACTGTGACTATAATAACAGTACTGTCCAATGTGAGTGTGACTATGATAACAGTACTGTCCAGTGTGACAATGTTTATAATAACGGTACTGTCCACTGTGACTGTGATTGTGATTATAATAACAGTACTGTCCACTGTAATTGTGAGTACAGTAACTACTGTCCAATGTGACTATGACAATAATAATAGTACTGTTAATGTGACCGGCTGTGATTGTGACTATAATAACAGTACTGTCCAATGTGACTGACTATAATAACAGTACTGTCCAATGTGCCTGTGACTAACTATAATAACAGGACTGTCCAATGTGACTGACTATAATAACAGTACTGTCCAATGTGACTGACTATAATAACAGTACTGTCCAATGTGACTGCGACTATAATAACAGTACTGTCTAATGTTACTGACTGTAATAACAGTACTATCCACTGTGTCTGTGGCTATAATAACAGTACTGTCCAATGTAACTGTGACTGGCTATAATAACAGTACTGTCCACTGTGTGTGTGATTATGATTTTTAATGTAGCTTTAACAACTTTTTAGTCATTTTACTTAGATGTCTGCAGTGTGGCGTTTATAGTGATGTCTAGCACTGGGGCATCATGCTGCAGACATGTAGCATGATGTCCCACCCAGTCACATTATCCTGACACCAGGCCAACCAGTCCTAACACTAACCTCTTAATGATGAGCATCTAGCGAGGCAGCTGTTAGTACCATTTTTGTAAGTTTTTGGTATGACTCTGCCGGTTTTCGAATCCACGACCTACTGCTTCTGAGGCAGACGCTCTAACCACTAGGCCACTGTCCACTGTGACTGTGACTATAAAAATAGCACTGTCCAATTTGACTGTGACTGAGGCTGTAATAACAGTACTGTCCAATGTGACTGGCTATAATAACATTACTGTTCAGTGTGACTGAGCACAGCTATTATAACAGTACTGTCCAATGTGACTGACTATAATAACAGTACTGGCCAATGTATTACAAGCAAGAAGATACAAAATCTCAATTTGAGGAGCAAGTTTGAGAAATTTAGTAAAATTGGCCTGGTTCATTCCCATTTAAGTACAAAATGGACATTCAAAATAAATGGATGGACCTGTGTGATGCAGAATCTGAGTGTAAACCTACTTACCCTACCTACCATGTTTTATTCAGCAACATACTTTTGAAGTAACCAATTTATATATAAAATAGTGATCATTATAATGCATAAACAATGTGAGATCTCTAATTTTGCAAATACTGCAAAGTTATGCATTTTCATGGGAATGAATTTTCATGGCTTGAGAAATATTATATTCATTTGGTTTTGCAAATTCATGGGTTGGGTCAGGAGTCATATTGTTTGCACAGAGTGATCATGGTTATTTGGGTCTTTAAATTTATGGTTGGTTGCATCCACAAAATCCATGAAATTTATACACCACATAAACAGGTACGCTTCAAATAAGTGAATTTAAAGTAATACTTTAGTTACATTTTGGATCAAAGCAAATGGAAGAAAATGATTTCACAGAAATATATTATATTTCATTGACTTAAAAATGCCATCACAGAAGGACTTATCTTAACTGCTGCCAATGTTTACAAAATAGCAGGGGACCCTGAGTGAATGAGTTTTCTACTGTGCTTTTTGCTGATCTCTGACATCGCACCTTTGTCCTAGGTTGAAGTCTAAAATGCGGCCATTGTGGATATGTCAGAAAGCTTGCCAGTAGCTTCTTGTGGGTTGATGGTTCTTTCCAGGGTTATCCTGGGATTAGCCTCAACCAGAATATACATTCTGCCATGTATAGCCTATCATGTGCTGAAAATGGTGTTAAACCAGTAGCAACCAACCAGCCAACAAAACAGTAGTATAAACAATTGTTTTGATTTTTCATGTGTTTGCCATTTATTTAGCGATGAAATAGTACAGCAGTACTGCACATAAAAGTGTTCATGTATTAAATTTTTCATGCGTAGAGTTTGCAAAAAATTAAAAATGTGCAAAGTATGTGTTGCATGGTATCATTCCTATTATATAATTCCAGGGTGAACCAGGATTGCCAGGACTGCGTGGACTTCCGGGACTTAATGGACTACCAGGCATGAAGGGTAAGTCAGAAAATTCTTCATCTAGATATTGGAATGGATGGCACAAAATAGAGACATATATATTGGCTCATACTTTAAAATAGACCCCCACCCCATTACTTCCGTCAAATTGAATTAATTAAAAAATCCCAATTTTTATTTTAATTTACATGAAAATAGCTTTACACTTTGTTTTTCCAACAAAATTTCATATCTGCTTTGCTGCAGGATTAGGGAGTATGCCAATGTTCATTGTTTTGAAATTTTGTAACATATTGATTACTGAAAGATAATAAATTTGCCAAATATACCACTTAAAGGTCAAGTTCATCTGCAAATAACATAAACCCTGATCTGCTGGCACATTGTGTTCCAGTAGATCAGTGTGTTTGTTGTTTGTCTACTTATTACTCCTAACAAACTGCATAGACCCATATCTTCTGGCTCATAATGTGCCAGCAGATCTGGGTCTGTGCAGTTTGCAGTTAGTCTTGGCATATAAGCATTTATATATGGTATTCATGATTTGAAATGAAGAATGGATGCTTTTGAAATTCAGGTAATTATATGAACGCAAAATTCCTCGCAACATTTGCAAAAATGAAGTTGCTTTTTAATGTCTTTGCTATTGATTTGTGCTTTGCTTATTATTTGCGGAGTGTAAAGATCGCTCTTTTTAAAATATTAAAATTCAAAGTGTAATAAAGAAGTTTGTAAATAATTGTATATAGAACCATCAATTTTATTTGAACATCCCTTTAATTTGATTTCTAGCACAGATGTTACTTATTGTTTGATTTGATTGCTAGGTAACCCAGGGTTGTCAGGACGACCAGGAGAGCCAGGTGCCCCAGGAGAGCCAGGTTTGGGAGGTTTGGATGGATTACCAGGACAGAAGGGAGAAATTGGACTCAGGGGGCCAGCTGGTCTGCCAGGTCTGGAAGGAGCTAAGGGAGAAAGGGGTTTACCTGGGCCAGAGGGACCACCAGGTAAGTTTGCATTACCTATGCAGCGATTGTTGTGGAACATCTTTCAATAGTGGGATTTCCTAGGGTTAGAATTTTCACCTGAATCACTATACACCACTCCCTCGATAACTTGCGCCTGATAACTCGCAAACCCATTTATAACGCAGGGTCAGGCGTGGATCCCATTTTTTAAACCAGAAAATAAAAAAAATTAATCCCTATTTGTTAAACTTGAAGAAAATCGCGATCAAAATTGGTAACAGAAACTTTGATGTATCGCTCGTTTTATTGTCAAAAATGGTAGATAGGACCTGGAAATTTTAATCAACACTATGGAATATCAAATTTAAAAATAGCTCATACAGTTTTTTACATTTTCTTTCCAAACAACATTCCTTGTACACCGCATTTAATGATATGTAAGGAAATTTTGATCAATGAAAATATCACTTGTGCTGAGTGGAGGCAGTACTTTAATAAATAAATGCAAATTAAATAATTTATTTATCAATTGAAATTTGTGTTCTGGTTTTATCTTTTAGTTCCTTTAAAGTGTAATTGTCATAAATGCAATGTGTCCTCTTGTAATTAAACGTGAAATGCGTCACTCTACCATAACAGCTATGTCCGCGAGCATTTCTCTGAGAACCTAATTAAGTGCCGACCGTGTTTTGATAACTGACGTCCAGAAGTATTTATTGTATTGGTGCACTGAATTAAAAGCTGGCCTTCTTTGTATTATCAAGTTAATTATGTCTTTTGAATCAAATAAAGGAGGTGGAATAGAAGAAAAGTTAAAAGGCATGAAAATCCTACAAACTTAAAATCTACTAGCCCCGGTCGTATGTTGGGTGAACTCTATTTGATCAATCAAACACTTATAAATGTTATTGTGTATGTAATGTAAACTACCTTAAATTAACTGACTCTTTCATAACTGTGATCAAAGATAACAAGGCAGCAAGTGAAATGAACACTTCGTGAAATAAAGAGCTTGATTTCACAGATATGGACCATTGTGGGCAAGCAAGTTTCAGAAAATTCTTGAACTGGCACTCAGATATGTTCTCAGTGATGATAAGAAGTTTTATTATTACTTCCAATGAAATCACGACATTAATATTGTACTAATTGAACAATACAGAAATTGAGTTTCGATGTAGACAATTGTCTCACAAAATAAATGTCACATGTTTTTGAAAAAATGGAACCTAGTTTGGTGGTGTATCAACAGTTAGTTTAGTTCCCTGCTCTGTGGACTTCCGATTTGGCAGGATAATATTAAACACCACTATGGGAACCAGACTCATCAAGAAAACAAAAAACAGTGACATAATACACAGATTTTTTTTTGCATACATGTGATGGTGGTTGAAACCAGTTGGAACAATCTTTCTTTGAAAATAAATGTTATTTAAACAGAATAATGAACAACTTCGTTAGAAAAAGCACGTTATTAAAAATTATTATTGATGTGATTGTAAAATGAGGATTCAGTCAACAAACAGCCCAGTTACCTAATGCTGCCCCCCCCCCACAGGGGTTCATTACAAACAAAATTTGGAGTATCCGTCCATGAATAAAGTGATTATGGTTCTAACCTGTAACAATATTGTTACAGGTTAGAACCCCCATCCCTTGATTCATGGAAGGATACTCCAAATTTTCTTTGTAACGAACCCTTGTGCCCCCCATGGTTTTATCGATGTCAAAGCAATTTGTTTCAATTTTTGGAGGTCCCTTGGTAACTCGTGCCTCGCTAATAGTGCGGTCTTTGTTTATGGACCCCGTTGTGCACGAGGGAGAGGTGTATATGTATATTACATAAATGTCTGTTATAAGTAATGTAAAATGAGAGTGGGGGTGAAAGGGGCGTGAGAGACGTCTTTGAAGAACAGATAGCCAGAAAGCACAAGTTTACATTTTACTTAATGGCAGAATAGTTTAGAAGTAGAGAAATTTGAGTGATTTAAGGGTCTCAGATTGAGATAACAAATAAATCTCATCAAAGTTACCATTGGCTCAATATAAAGTGATACATTTTCTATCACTCTTTAAAGTCTTGAAATCAAAGGGATGGGCATCATTCACAAAGTGACTAGAATTCTTTTTTTGCCAGCAATTTATTAGACAATAATATCATTTATTAAGTTAATGTTGTTCATACTATGGTTATATTTGATATATCATCCAGTGTCTTCAGGATTTATAAAATCTTGGCCCTTGATTTAGGCCCCTGTGCATGCTCATTTTTAATTATGCTTGTAGAGTTTATTTTCATAATGAGCTGAATTTGATTTTACTCTTGCTATAAGCATAGCATATCATGCTATAAGCATAGCATATCATGCTATAAGCATAGCATATCATGCTATAAGCAAAGCATATCATGGTATAAGCATAGCATATCATGCTATAAGCATAGCATATCATGCTATAAGCATAGCATATCATGCTATAAGCATCGCATATCATGCTATAAGCATAGCATATCATGCTATAAGCAAAGCATATCATGGTATAAGCATAGCATATCATGCTATAAGCATAGCATATCATGCTATAAGCATCGCATATCATGCTATAAGCATAGCATATCATGCAATGATGCTGTCCATCTGTTTGCATTGTAAATAGTTTGCATCTGGGGCAAAGAAGGAACCGATTGATTTGGGATTCAGAAGTTACAAGGTCAAGGTCACATTGTCTTTGGGGAAAGCAAAATGGTTTCCACAAAATGTGTAAAATCATAGTTTTTCCAAAAATTTATTGCTCTGAAAAGAATCATTTGTTACTATGACTTTATGGATGGATTGCATTTGAGACAATATGGCACCTATCAATTTTGAGGTCTCAAATTCTATGTCACAAGTCATGATGAGAGACATTTTGGATGGTTTGTATTTTAAACAAGTAAAAGATCTGCTGTTTCTGGGGTTAATATGCCCTAAATTAAGGTCACAAGAGTTAACAGAGAAACATAGTTCCTGTAAATTATCTTGAGTTGTGATCTGCTAGTGCATTATGTGCCAACAGGTCTGGGTCTGTGCAATTTGTTAGAACTAATCAGTAGAACAGACAACATACACCCTAATCTGCAGGTGCATTATGCTATGGCAGAACAGGGTGTTTGTTGTTTGGAGTTTGACTCAACTTATAAGTGAGTATGTACAGTACTCATCAGATGTCTAATTTACTATTTATAGTATTCATTATTTCAGAGCAAATCCCAAACCAAAATCGCAAGCTTATTTTTAAGGTTGCAGCAAGCTTGTTATGTAAGCTTGCGGCAAGCTTAGATTTGAAACTGCGGCAAGCTTGCCTAACTGCAAGCTTCCCTATTACTAGCTTCCACAAGCTAGTAATAGGTAAGCTTGCTATTGGCAAGCTTGTGCAAGCTTGTCATGTAAGCTCGCAGCAAGCTTGCCAATTACAAGCTTGTGTAAGCTTACCAATTACAAGCTTGTGTAAGCTTACTAATACAAGCATGCAAACAAAGCTGACCTAGCTAGCTGCATCAGAAGAACTGATATGGCATTGATTTAATTGTTCTATACATGGTCACATACCTCCATTTTTCTAGCCCTTGATGTGCGAAAAGTATGTGATATCAAATATTAAAATGAAAATGTTAATATGTGGTGAACATTAATTAGGATGAGATCTTACTGTCACAGTGAAAGAAAAGAATGAAGTCATCAAATCATTTAACATTTAATCAGATAACAATATAAGAGCATATGAATCTGTGTGAGGAAACTCTTGATACTTCTGTTCTGTATGGCTTTAGAAAAAATTCTTCTAATTTACCCTCCATGTAGAAATCCATTTGGGGGAGGCTGGTGTCAAATGGTTAGGTTCCCTCTCTTATCTGTCAAATGATAAACTACTTGGTGAAAACAAGAACATATGCTATTTGAATTCTTCTAAACAAAATCCTCAGAATAAAATTCTGAATCCTCCTCTGCTTCTGGTGTGATTCAGGTATCATCCACTGAAATGGATTACAGCAACATGTACTATGTAACCAGAAAAAAACCCCCAAGTATTTACCTCTTTGGCAAAAGCATTTCATTTTTAGTTCAACATTTTAAAATCACTTCTCAAGTCCAAAAAATATCAGTAAATGTCATTCAAGATCATCCTTTAATGAGCTCCTAAATTTTAGTTTTACCATCCATTTTGAAAGGCACATGTCAAACGAATGGCACTTCAGAGCTTTAAACAACAACAAAAAAATCCAATGAAACTGATTAGGCACCTTAAGACATTTTGAAATAAAATAACTGCCATCTTCTTTGAGAATGAAAAGAATTAAATGTAACAACCTTTGAACAATTGTTGAATTTGATATGCAAGTGGAAAGAAAGACCCTAAAAATAATGGAAATGAGATTCACAAGTGTGCGTTTAATTTAATAATCTCATATCCCTGTTGTCGATAACTGACAGCACTGCATCGATTACTACAGTTTGGCAAGCGCAGCAATAAATAATAATGATCTTCAGAGTTGTCATCTCAATCATTGGGTGAAACAACATTACAAAGTCATTTTTTGATGTATTTAAATCGTAAAAGTGAAACAATGCTACCGCCAACACTCTTGATTTACTCACCAACATGATATCTCCATGACTTCAAATTATCTCTCATTTTATAGGATCGGTTACTGCACAAATATTGCTTCTGAGGACAATGAAATTTACAGGATTAAAGAGCTAATTTGTGATGGTGCAACTTTGAAAATTGCATCTAATTTTTTAACACGAGGCTACAATGGTTGTTTTGTGTTCTTGCAACTCAAATATGTTGTGTATATATTTAGAGTTCGTAAACCAGTCTGCTGAACGTAAACAGGGGAAGTAACTGCCTTTAATGACCCAATACCAAATTAAGTCTGTCATGGAAAACCACATTTCATCTTCCATGCTCTTATTTGATTTCTTTTTAAACAAGCAAAATTCACAAAGTTCAATTCTTTATAGAATTTTGGCAGAATGGGATGCATCTCTCTCTCTCTCTCTCTCTCAAAAAAAAAACAACAAATATTGTATATATTTTTAAATTTTTATTTAGTAAGTAAATAACTGACCTTTTTTTTCTTCTTCTGGCAGCATATTGTCATTGAAACAAATATATGTCAATTCTTTCAAAAATTTAATGCCAGAAGGTAATATTACAAGAGTTACTGAGACTATCATTGTTGGTAAATAGCATTTACAAGTAATTGACATCAAATATTTTGCTGTATTAAGTTAGTCTGTAAATAACTTTGCAATCAGCAATTACTATCTATTTTACAGGATTTTAATAAATGGAATTCTTTATCCAGTCTTCCATTCCCTGACAAAATGACTGCATAGCTAATTGAGTGTGCAATCACTTCAAGAATTTCCTTTATACAAACAAAACTCAATTGTTTCTCTAACATGTATAATATTTGTAAAACTTTGAAAATGATAAAAAAGACATTTGTAGAAAAATAACATTTCATAACGTGTCTTGGTCAAGAAATATAATTAAGTTTATTTTGAAATATATCAATAATGTTCATAGTTAATTTAAACATAAAAAAAATGTTGGAATAATATATTTATTTATGTATTTATTTATGTATCAGCTAAGTACAATTAAATCAAGTTCTGCAACACTGAAAATGCATATTATTTAACTCAAGTGCATTATCAAATGCAGTAAATAAAAACTGGATTACTGGTGACATCTTTTAGCTTGACAGTGTAGTTTCTTATACTGAGCATGGTCTAGTCACAAAATATATTCTTCAACATTTCAGGAAGTATTGATCTCATGCAGAACTGCCAACTTTCAACTTTCACGACTAATTATTGTAAGCTTATGCAAGCTTACATCACGTATTTTAGATTTTGTAAGCTTGCAGACTTGGAAAAATTCCTTTTGCAAGCTTGTGTAAGCTTGAACTTTAAATTCTGCAAGCTTGCGGGCTTACAGACTTCAAAAAATTCCTTTTGCAAGCTTGTACGAACACCAATACTAGCTTGCGTAACCTCAGCTAGCTTGTCGTAAGCTTGCAGCAAGCTTGTCATAAGCATACATTTTGGTTTGGGAATAGTTATTCATTACATTATATACTCCCTTATAAGTCAAATCAAACAACAAACAACAAAGACCTTGATCTGCCCTAGTAGAATGTGCATGCAGATCAGGGTCTATATCATTTGTTCTGCTGTTTACTCCTACAAACTTCATAGACCCAGACCCAGATTTGCTGGTGCATTATGCGATGGGTTTGTAAAGTTTGCAGTTGGACCCATCTTATAAGCAAGTACATATGGTAAGTAAATTATTATTCTGGTGTCATAGTATTTGTAAAAATACTTTTATCTATCCCAACTGTTCAGATCAATATTCTCAATTCTGTGAAGTGTTTGGGTTCTGTGTTTAATCCTTGTTTTCTTTTATTGTTTTATTTGCAAGGTTAAAATTAGCGTTCTTTGCAATTACTTGAACCAGCTCCCTTTCTTTTCATCTTGCAAAAGTAGCATCTAACTTTTCGTAAGTCTGCCTATAAGGTAGAATTTATCATGTTTTGATACAAGTCCATCTGGTCATCTGGATGCATATACATCCATCTGTTCATAATTTGGTTTCCACAGAATAAGTCATTCTCTGTTATGATATGTAGGAAATAGCTTTTGGGCAAGGAAGAAAACTAGTGATTTTGGGCTCGAAGGTTGAGTTCATAGGAACTGAAAAAGGAAAACTTTTTCCACATAATAACTTGACTTGTATGATTGGCCTGGAAATCATATAACTCATGAACTGGAGTTTGATGTTGAGCTTTTGTTTCCTCCAGTCACATATGACATTACATTTGAAAGTTAATTTCTAATTTCTGATTGACTGATAGTGGAATCTCATTCTTAAAGCTCAAGAGTTTTATTATTTTCAGGCCAGAAATGTTGTCAAAACCTTGCAAATGACTTACATTTGAAGAAAAAAAACCCAACTATTGATTTAGAGGTGCACCGGTATAATGTCAAAGACACAGACTGAAAGAAGATATTGGTTTCTGTGCAATAACTTTAAATCTGCATGGTAGACCTGAACCGAACTTTATGGATGGAAAGAAGAGTGTAAATTTGGGGATCAAATGTTAAGGTCAGGGTCACTCTGAAGGAAGAAAATGTTTCTTTAGTAACAGCTTTTGTTTTACACCAAGTATATAGTCTAGATTAAATGTTTTGTATTTATACTTATGGTAAGGACAAGACCTATTCCATGACTAAAGTTTGCAAAGGGCTTGCACATAATTTAGATTTTAGGATCACAAGGTCAAAGGTCAGGGTCATGGTGAACCCTTCTCTCTACAATGTTCTAGAGTAAGTTACCTGACTAAATTGGTTGGATAGGTTGCACTAAGGGAAGGAAATAAACCTTGATCTTTTTGGCGTTTAAAGGTCTGTGACAAAGGTCATGGTCAGTCTAATAAGAAAATAATGTTGTCTGTGCAGTAAGTTTAGTACAAGAGTGCCATTGATCTTATACAGTGTTCCATGCTGTCCTAATTTCTACTTAGAGGACTACTTAATACATGGTGGGCATATAATTTACAATCTGTGATATTTTTGTTCATTAGTTCTGTATTGACAAATACTATTTGACTGTTGGGTATGTTGACTCGTACATCAAGTTATTGATCTGCTGTACTTATGGACAATTTTTGGATGTAAAGTATGACATCATATTTACAGATGTTCTCTATTCCTAACATACCCTAGCCAGATCAGCTCAAGATATATAGGATAGGAAGTATTCTCACTCGACACCACAGAATAAATTGATACAGTTGAACCATTAATTTTTTTTAATTGAAGCAACTGACATGACAATTAAATGACATAGTCTGATTGCTTGATTCATTATGGTGATAATTCCATTGTTGAATGGTAAATAAGTTATTTTAACCAATCCTCAGTTGAGTGTTATGTAGTGGAGAATAATTTGGCATACTCTAGATTGACGGTTATATTTGGAAGAAAATACTGCTGGATGTCCCTGCTAAATAAAAACTTCCCTACATCTACTGTCACTAAAATATGAATTGCCAAAATTTAAACCACTCATATTGGATGAATTTGCAAATTTCAGTGAAAAATCCCACTATGTTGTATTTGTCAAATAATCAAATATGGATTGATATTTAAATAAACCAATATATTCCAGATTTTTGGTGCTCTGCACATCTCATTACCATCAAAATATATCTTCCAGGGAATTTTAGTGGACTATAACGGAAATCTATTAATATTAGATGGTGATTATGATTCTGTCGATGCATTTTAAAAAGTAGAATTTAATTTTTTGTAATTTTTTTATTTCTTTTTTTTTAGGAGAACCAGGGTTGTCAGGCATGAAGGGAGACTCAGGATTGCCAGGGTTACCAGGTCTTCAAGGTCAGAAGGGTGATTATGGTATCCCTGGGCAAGCAGGACTGCCAGGTCAGTACAACATTGTTTGTGAAATTACTCAGTGAATAAATACTGTTTTTCAGATACAGTGAGACAGAATATATCTGTTGATGATATCTATATTAATAAAGATGTTCAGAAAGTGCATAATATAAATGTGTTGCTTTTTTTCTCTCCAAAATCTCTTAAGTGCTTTGGGCTATGGATCCTAATTTATGTCCTAAATATGTATGCCTGCTCAGATTTCTGTTTGCAATACATGGGAAACTCTTTATAACAAATTATTTCTTACAGAACATTTTATCAGTGGATTCTCAGGTACAGTAATTTACAGAAACAAGTTCAGATCTAACTGAAGATGTCTTAAGTATTTTGTTTCATTTGGGTTCTACTATTATCTTTCCAGATTATTTCAATATGAATCAAAGCAGATTTGTTATGACAAATCATTACCGTATCTGTGAAATTTCCATATCTTAGTGCCCCATGTTTGATTACAGGTCTAAAGGGAGAACCAGGTTTTCCAGGAAGAGAAGGAGACCCTGGGTTGCCAGGAATCAAGGGAGAAAGAGGTAATCTCCAAACAATAAACTTGCTGAACAATAAGATAGAATTCATACTGATAGTTTGCTTTTAGAGATTTTTATCTTTCATAATCTTACTTAGAGTAAATAAAAATCAGGGGCATTTCAGAATAAACTGATTCTATCTCTTAGGTAAAAAATAAATATTTTCATTACTGTATAATATATAAATCTACAACATGATAATATGTTGGTGGCTGCATAATTTGGCAATATATCCCATGTCAATAGAAATATTTGGCTGTGAAATATGGCAATATATCCCATGTCAATAGAAATATTTGGCTGTGAAATATGGCAATATATCATATATCAATAGAAATGTTTTGGCTGTATAATATGGCATTATATCACATACCAATAGAAATGTTTTGGCTGTATAATATGGCAATATATCACATACCAATAGAAATGTTTTGGCTGTATAATATGGCAATATATCACATACCAATAGAAATGTTTTGGCTGTATAATATGGCAATATATCACATACCAATAGAAATGTTTTGGCTGTATAATATGGCAATATATCACATACCAATATAAATGTTTTGGCTGTATAATATGGCATTATATCACATACCAATAGAAATGTTTTGGCTGTATAATATGGCAATATGGCATTTTCTGTTCTTTCTTCAATTTTCTTAATATATGTTACATATATGAAGTAGTACTTTTTCATTTCTAACAGGTTTTTTATTCACCTGCCAGTTATGAAATGAGGATAAAAAGGATACAAACTTGCTCCTAAGAGTCAACAATAAGTATCCCAAGATACAAAAAAGTTATCTATAGAAATTTAATTTATAACAAAGAAATATAAACTTGCTTCTAGGAGTCAACAGTGTGTATCCCTTGATGCAGAAGTAGTATATTGAAATTAAAATTTATAAAAGAGGATACAAACTTGCAACACTGAATATCCAAAGATACAAGACATCTTGAAACTGGTTTAATTGTAAAATTAAGGATGTCTTTTTATGTTTACGTTCATGGTAAACTAAAAAAAACTACTAAGAAAAATGTTTTTGATGTATGAATCAAAACACACGCACCTGTGTAGCAGGCAGCTTCCTTACCATCTGAGCTAGGTATTCTGTTGAAACTCGTGTCTCAATGCAAGCTACATGTATTGTTTTTACAATATAGCTACATATAATGTGTTTACAATTTAGCTAAATGTAATATATTGACAATATAGTTACATATAATGTGTTTACAATATACCTATATATAATGTGTTTATAATATAGCTACATTTAGTATGTTTATGATATAGCTACATATAATATGTTTACGATATAGTATTGAGGACACCCTGCTGCATTTATTTTTAAAATTAATATTATAATAATATGATGAAAGAACTGTTATCTTTAAATACATGGTAATGAATATCCCCTATAGATACCAACAGAAGAGATTTGTAACAGAATGGAGACACAACATGTCAGTCTTTCATTATATTCTGTTTGGAAACTTTTTAAATATCCACTCGCCTATGCCAATAGTCATGGCTCACTTTTGTGACCAGAATATCCAGGTTTGTTGAACAATAAAGTATTACTTTAAATTACTACTCTAAATTTGTTGTAAGTCCCTGCTAGCACTCCTCAGAAAACCTGAGCCACTTGTGAGAGGATAATAAGGAAAGATAAAGGTAAAGGTGATTAGGATTGTTTCAGACAATTGGAATTTATTTGTCTGTCTGTATTTTTAGAGTATTAATGAAATAGAGACATCATAATAAATTGTAGTTCAGCTTCTCCTTTAAATACATTCTCTAACCATACTAACATTACATATATTACCTGATACCTCATGATCCATCCCTACTAAAAAAGAAGAATATTTGTCTTTTCATTCTATCTCTTGTAGATAAATGGCAATACCTCTTCACCATTACCTCCCATTGCCACCACCAGGTGTCACTAGTTTTAAACTTTGCTTCCATTCAACAGCATTTTATCAAACCCATCCTGTTAATACAGCACCAAATTTGTAATCACCCAAACAGGGTTTTTGATTTGTTTGGTTTAATATTGTTTTCAAAACAGGTTGTAAATGTTATCTTTTTGAATTTTACTAATATTTGTTGAAAATTTGTTCACTTTCTCGGACTTGGTAATTTTTATACCTTGTAGTACAACATACTATCTAGGAGTCATGTTTTTATTCTTGCTTTTGTGCAAACTGCCTATTGCTTGCTCACTGAGTTAGTAACAGGACATGTTGTTGTTGTTTTAGTGATGTATGAATATCCTGCATTGTTAATTTATATATTGTTGTTGCATCATCACATGTATTATCTTAAAACCCAGATATTCCAGCTATATCCTAACACCCCCACCACTGGCAGACAGTCTATCAGGGCACCAGACTTATGCAGTTCTGATCTAATTGGACCATCCTATTGCTGCTAAATGAATGGGTGATCCAAGTCAGTTTGGAGGGGCTTTGGATTTAGTTTATCACACATTTCCTCTTTCTTTCTCTCCCTTTCTGTACAGTTGCATATTGACCAATGGGCAGTGGAGATGTATGAAAACAACAATCTCCAGGGTTCTATTCATGTCTGTTTCATATTAAAACGTTCAGTGACAAGTTGAGGCCGATCATAGACTTCAGTTGCCTCAATGAATCCATTCTTCTGCCTGAGTTTTAGATAATTGGCAAGATTTATACATCTCTCCATCCGAAAAGATGAGTATGCCATCAGTGTTGATCTCACAGATACCTACTTTCATGTCCCTATTCACTTGATGTTACAAACATTTCTTTGGTTACTTACCGCAACAAAGTTTATCTGGATGATCAAAGAAAAAAACATGGTAAACTCTATTTTTTTCAAGGCAGAATTAATCTCTTGTCCCATTGAATCATCTCATGAATTGGGAAAATCTTACATTCACCCTTTCAGGTGTTTTGTCCACCAGGGTATGGAGGTAATTGTCAGTCTCAATCTTGTATCTCTCCCTCAAGTCTGCATCGTATAGAGCCAGGTCACTTCCAGCAAGATGGGGATTTCAGTGAGTGAGTTCTTGCAACTCCCTGGGTTTTTCAGTACAGCAGCAGTTTGGAACCTGCTTGGCTGCCTTTATATGCACCCATTACAAATAACTTTCCAGGGTGAATGGTGCCCTTTTGCCAGTCCACTCAATCAAAGGTCAATATCACAGATGAGATGTGATCATTCTTGTGTCATTGGTACAGCTATGGTAGACTCACAACAGGAATTATTATGGAGAATCCCCAAGCAGATGTGATAGTATGTACAGATGGCAGTATATCTGGTTGGTGAGCCCACCTATTGCCAGAGATCAACTACAGTCAGTAGCAAATGGGGACCAGGGAAACTGCCAATTTACATCAAGCTCTGTGTGAAAGCTGTCATTAATGCATTTCAGTTCTAGAAGGACTCACTGTTCTGGCCAATATTTTCCCTTCAAAATGGTCCTTTCACTTACATGCTTTTTCAGTTGACCTGAACTATCTTCAGTTCAGATTGGATGGTTCGGTTATCTTCATGACACATCTAGGCTGAGTAATGAAGAACCAGTCACCATCAGTGGGTTGTCAGAGAAGCATCATTTGCTTACTCTCATCTGTAGATAAGTCAAGAGCAGCGACCATGCAAAATTCTGTCTGCACCCTCAAGCACTACTTGAAGCACCAGAGACCAGTCGTGGCAAGCAGAAATTACTCTTTGTCCCTATGAAGACGAGACTGTAAGACATTGCCTCCCAATCTTTTTAGCTTAAGTGGATTGTGGCTTAGCATACTCCGATGTCTCAGGAGATCAAGGTCGCATCATCAGAATTTCAGCTCCTGTCATTACAGTAATCACTTGAAGTCTCTGGTTCAAACACATCGTTTTGATCCTATATATCATAGAAGCTGTTGGCTGGTATGCTGAGTCAACCTTCTTGAGCTTGTATCTTAGGGATTTAGCTTCACAGAGACAAAACCTGAATCTCTTGGGTCTCATGGCTGTGGCCAAGGTGACCACCAGACCCAATTAAACCAATACAGCCTATTAGCTTTGCTGGATTTGCTAGTGAATTATGATGGTTAGAAGATTTTTATTAATCATCTTCTTAACCTGATGGAGCGGACAATTTCATGTGACCAAACAGTGTGTTGTTTCAAGTAGGGGAGAGCTGCTTATTGTTCACAAAGGGAGAAGGAGACCCAAGGCTGGATGCTCCGCATTCTCTCCACCTACTACCTGTTATCATAATGTTAATGCAATCCGGGAACATATTTCAAGAAGAAAGTAAATTTTAAGTAAATTATTTCTTTGATAATACTTACTCAATCATATCACCTAAAAACCCTCCCAAAAAAAACATGTCATGTGAGCATCCTCATTAGTATATCAATCAGTTTTAAAACTAGCAACACTTGTTTGTGACAAGAGGAGGTAATGGGCAAGAAATTATTGCCATTTGTCTATATGAGATAAAGATGACTTTTCACCTTTTTTGTGCGGTTGGATTCAGGTGGTAGTAGACATTTGTCCCTAATATTAGATAAGAGTTTTAGGAAAAACACTGCTTAAACATTTTCTTTCTCTATGCATCATTATTTGTTGACTCTGTGGTGCATATGACACAAAAGCAATAAAATGCCAAAGGTGTATTGTAAATTTTTAAAATATTTTAGACAACAGTGCAACCTTGCTCAATGATGGTATTTTGTCCATACACACTGTGTTGAAATGTTTTCATGGAGCAAACCTTGTATCTCTTTTCTTGTTTGAAGTTGCTGCTCCACACTTTCCATTAGACCACCTTTGATGGTCATCTTCTGCATGGAACAAATCTATAAACAAAATGACTGTTAGACAGTTTGATTTCTTATTGAATGGCATATTAGCATGAACAGTCTAGAAATTGGTACAAATTTATATTAAAAACTACAAAAAACATAAAATTGTGGACATAAAATGGCCATTATTTAATATAGTCTTCTTATCTTTTGAACATTAATTTTGATATTTGTTCATAATAAATGTCTTTAAGAAATGCTCTGCTATTCCCAGGTTTGGATGGTGCCCCTGGACGCATTGGAGAACCTGGCAGATCATTCACAGGACCAAAAGGAGAACGTGGCCCAGTTGGTCCTTCTGGTCTGGATGGACTACCAGGACTCAAGGGAGAACCAGGTACAATAGCTAAGTTGGTCCTAAAATTTCTAAAGCAGGCACCAAATATTTCTCTGAAAATACAGATAAGACTAATTATTTAGAGTTCCAGAAAAAAGTTGTACTATAGATTGTTTTTACTCTGGATCTGGCTTCTATTCAGCTTTCGTCACTGCTCATTTTTAGCTAATAATGTTTTTCATAATTTCCTTCTGAAACTTTTCTTTAAACCTAAAAATATTTGATATGTAGCTAAATTATGCATTTTTTATGTTCCTTGCACAGAAATTTAGACCCTGACATCATCTCTACATCAAAAAACTTCAAAGCGAAAATCTGCAGAGCATGGTAAATTTTAAAGTGCCAAATTTGATGTTTTTATGAGAGGAATCACCATCTGAACACAGCTGTAGTACACACTCATTAAATTGTGTCTAAACCAAACTGCAGATGAAAAAATGCCTCTAAAGTTTTATATTGAGGCCACTGGATTGGTCAACTTCCGTATCTTGATGAGCAGTACCTCATCATGGCTCATAGCAACGATCTATTGATTTCTTTTTTATCTAAAGATGGAATATACTCGAAGCTTAAGTCTTTGTGGATTGTAGCATTTCCTACTAAATGGAAAACAACAATATCTGTCATGATTTTGCTCTTGGAAGTGTTCAGCAGTAACCATCAATGATGCAGTTGTGTGTGCCTATCTTAGCCTTGCTATTGACCTAATGCATGCTTAGTGCTTTTATGATTCATTGCACATCTCTACATTATTGAGGGTATCATCTCGTCACTTTTCTGGAATCTTTAAAGTTCAGAGTAAAAGTACCCATAAAACTTACCGTTTTTGACAAGAAGAAAACCAATATATGTACCATAAATATCTGTGATATTAAATGTGATTCACTCATGATTTGCCATCTTGACTGGTCAGTGGTACCTATGATCAGCATTTAAGTAACTATTGATTGAGAGTAGTTGAAATGTCTGTTTGCACACAGTGCCAAAGCAACATGATTAGGGATACAATCCTGCAGTTAACAAGGGTTGCATGTCCAAATATTTGCTAAATATCAGTATAAAACTTTCGATGCCAGCCCATACATTGACAGACTAATTTTGTCAGCTTGATTGCAAAGATTTTACAGTTTCTGTATTGATAATGTCCATCTGGAAGTTTGTCTGCCTGTCCATTCATCTGCCATCAAAATTCTGGTAAAGGTTTAAATTTAGATCCCTTTCTCAGACATTGTTGCTCATAGAGTTACAGGAAATATGTTTCATACAGGAGTGCTATATCAGTCAGTGTATGCTGTGTCACAGGGGTCTATCATTCATAGTTTGAAATCCAGATGTACTATAATTAGTGATTTTCTTGTTATAGGTTTGTCAGGTCGTGATGGACTGCCAGGAATGAAAGGAGAGCCTGGAAGACCTGGAGATGGACTGCCAGGTGTAAAGGGAGAACCTGGACTTTCTGGAAGAGATGGTAATTGCTGGCTTACATCAGAGGTCTCATATAAATTAATATATTTATCATTGCCCCATACTTGAATATGTCACATAGTCAGCAAAACTTTTTTAACCTTCATAGTCACAAAGTCTTGGAGCACAAAAATTGTAGCTATGCTGAACTTAAACCAAAGACCATTTCTAGATTTTTTGTCCAAAATAATTTTTAAGAAATACATTGTAATTATTGGCAAGCTTAACTATAAAGATTTATGAATCTAGATTTACATTGTGTTAATGTAAATCAAGAATTTAAATTTTGAATCTGATTTCTAATTCTGCCTATATTAATTCTTGTCACCATTTGAGCTTCAACAGGTAACAAATTTGGGACTTGATTACCGAAAGTGGCAGACTTGACTGAGTACTCAAAATGGTGATTACCAACAAACAATCACTCAGTTCTGTGAACATCCCTTCGATCTCCACACACTGTTCCTCATGCATTTTAAAAATTTGTATGCACATTTTGCTTATATATTTTGTATGTGTTTATTCAAATTCACACAACAGTTACAAAAATCAGCTCAAAAGGATTGCCGTTGCTTTCCCTTTTGATTGACCTGTCGAAATGTGATATTTCCATTTCATGCCCTGCATCATCATGGCTAGCCATTGCAGTCTTGGCCATTGGTCAGTTTGGTCTAGGCCAATTAGCTATCAATAATCAGTGGTATAAAAAGCAAGCAGATGGTGCTTAAGACATGAAAATTTTAGTGTTTGAGCTGAACCTCAGTACTGCTTTAATTAGGCTACGCATGGCATCAGTTTGATTCAAATGTAGGTCATGCAGAAGTGGTCTCTCTTGCTTACTAGGACGAATAAGATCCCCAGTGGATTCTAAAATACTGCATATTTAATTGATATGAAAAGAAAATTGCAGGTACCGATATTGCATTTTCCAAAATGTATAGCAGGTGCTGTCAAATGTTTTGATTGAATACTGAAGTCCCAGATTTGGACTGAGATGCATGGGCTCTTGCAAATAAGTGCACATATTTGCCACCCCCACTCCCCAATTATCACATGGGCACCCCTGCTGAGGTGTACCTGACGCGTTTAGGCAATTTAATACTTGTTGCAGCACTAGTGACTATACAGGTTTTAAAGTAAGATGACAACCAGTATAATGAACTAGGTCAGCATTATCCAGGTATTTCTTGTTTAAAATGTACAGTAGATGAGAAACTTCAAAAAGAAAATGTGTATGTTTGAAAGTTTTACCAGATAATTAAAATAAAATATTCAGGAATCCCCCACCCCTTGAAATAAACATTAGCATATGACTCAACCAAAAATATTAAAAACTTGTATCACAAAACTGTTGAACAATTGTGATACCTTTTATAAATTCCCTCAAGTTTATGGCCATTAAAGTTACATGATGTATTGACTTTATTATTGTATTATGCCCACTTTTTCAATTTTTGGAAGAAGTTAGCTAGGCCTTCCATATAGTATAGCTGATACTAACTTCACACCAAAAGAATGTATCTGATCTAGATTGTTTCTGTGTGCAGGTGAGCCTGGCCCAGTAGGTCCTTCAGGAGAACCTGGATTGCCTGGTGTGTCTGGCCTGAAGGGTGTTTCAGGAGAACCTGGACAACCAGGGTTGCCAGGTAGAGAGGGTCTTAGAGGACTGTTGGGAGAGAAAGGTAAGTGATTGGGTAAAAAATAGAACTTTTATGAATCAGTAAGATATGATGTGAGATATTCCTGTACTTGACAAGACTTTTGAGTGCTTGTTTCATATGAAGAAAATACTGAGTTTTATAAATGTTTATAGGATGCCAATTATTTGCTTCTAGGTTAGTTTTTGTGTTCATTGTCTGATAACGGATGGGGGAAAGCACATCTCACTCTTTTTTCAGTGCTATCTAAAAACAGAAAGTTACATTATAGAACAATCCTATATTTGCTTCCAAAAGGCTTCATTGGAATAAGAATATGTTTAACCAATATTTATATCCTTTGAGTGGCTTTGGAGATATTTTACTATAATGGGATCATTATTTATGTTTGTTTTTTTGTTTCTGATGTTGAGTATCTCACACTTCTAAGATTTTGTAGTTTTTTAATTCTTTTCTATCATTTTGCAGTATGGTCAGTAAGTGCAGAACTGAAGATCCCAGGGATCGTCCTGGGCTTCGCCAATGTCGCAAATTGCGATTTTTTTTCCTTATTGGCGACAAAAATATCCCCTCTGGCGATTTTTTTGGCGACAGACTTTTTGGTTATTTAATTTGTACATACAATCATGGATTTTGACTGGATAAATTAAAAGGGAGAATGAAAGGAAGCCACAAACTTGACTAAGCAATGCATTGGAATCAATCTGTTACACAAACGATCCTTTGTTCGCATTGACAACCCCATCTTTAGAGTGCATTGTTACATCATAATCTGCTTATGCTGACATCTGGGCTGAGTACTGTATGCTGCGATACAGTCAATCATTCTACCGCACTATACCTACAACTGACCGACTTCTGAAGACGCGAATAGGACAGATACAATTAATTGAATGGCTAATCCTTCTGTTGTTGTTGTTTTTTTGTTTTTTTTTATACATATACCAATACAATAGTTTTGCTGAACCTTCATAGAAAACTGATAACCTTTGAAGTACCGACTATTGCATATAAATACAAAGCAAATGGAAAAAATCTCAATCACAATTATATCTGTCGCCAGTGCAACATTTTACTCATTGATCTTTTCCTTTTGCCATCAATCCGTGTTATGGCTGCAGAGACTTAAACTCCGCAACAAGAAATAGTGAAAACAAAAAACAGTTTTGCATAATCAATAATAATTATTTATTTCTCAAAATACAGGAGTGAAAGAATCCCTAAATTGGGTGTGAATTTATGCTTATATATACGGTCCAATATTGCCAGGTGTTGACTCCTGTAAGTTTCATTCGTGGGAATGGAGATCCTAGTTTGCTTGTCGAGAAAATTTATACAGCATTCAGTGATCATTCTTGGGATTTAGGAAGCAATTCACTTCAAGCTTGTGAAGCTAAAATGGGGAGGGGGGGGCTACCGAGAGACTACTGGTGTCACCTGTCAGCACTGTAGACTGTGAACATGGATTCAGTAAGACGAACCTCATAAAAACTGACATCCGAAATAAACTCTGCATCTCATCTCTCGAGAATTTAATGAGAATCAGCATGTACAGATGTGAAAAATTAGACTTTGAAACTGCATTCAACAAGTTGGCAGCCCTAAAATCGCGACGGATCTTCATATAACACTTTGTAACATTTTGTTAATGCTTGTCATAATTAGAGTATTAACTAAACCATCTTTTGTAATTTTCATTGCCTGTTACATTAATAGACTAAATTAACACTTCAAAAATGTACACTACTTGTTCTGGCGACACTTTTTGAAAATTGGCGACAAAATATTGAGGTTGGCGATTTTTTTGGCGACAGCTTTTTAAAAGCCAGGACCATCCCTGAGATCCACACCTTTCTCTTCTATTCAAAGTTTGTCACTTAGCACTGAAATCCAATTTAGTTTTTCACCTTTTGTCCTATGTTTGTAGGGGAATCAGGACTTCCAGGATTTAATGGCTTACCAGGGCCAAAAGGAGACCCTGGACTCAGTGGCCGACCAGGTTTGCCAGGACCAAAAGGAGAAAGAGGCTTGGCAGGATTTGATGGAGAGCCAGGGCGATCAGGTTGGTTACTACTTATCATTTTATTAGGATCTAAATAATATTGTTTGTGTTTTTTAATTAAAAAAAATTTGATGCAACTTTAACAGTCTGAGTCATATCGCTACAATGTGTGTAGTGTGGCAGTTTATATGATGTTTAGCACTGGGGCATTATACTGCAGGCATAACCCATCAAGTTGCATTATCCTGATACCCGGCCAGCCAGTCCTAACACTAACCTATTAATGCTGAGCGCCAAGCAAGGCAACTGCTGGTATCATTTATATATATCTTTGGCATGATTTGGCCAGGGTTCAAAGCCACGACCTCCCACATCTGGGGCAAATGTACTTAGGCCATCGGAGCAGTTGATCTAAATAATGTAATTAAACAAATGGCGAAATAAATATAATGGTCCCTTGCTGTGCTAAAACTTGCTGATTAACCTTCTTGTATGTTCTGATCATTCATGATGGTGCTCCAGAATACACTAGCATGTGATGAGACATTACTTCTTTTATAAACTAATGAACAGTTTATTTGGTATGGAAAAGCCTATCAATTTTGTGGGTTGAATGGTCAGATCAAGGTCACTGAATGACAGAAGAAAAATGGCACCTGCACATAAATTTCCATTCTTGATCATGTGTCTTCACCAAAGTTTGTGGATTACTTACAGGTGTATAAGGAAGAAACTTAACTTAGCATATAACTGAAAGAAAGAAGAAAAGGTTTTTCTTGATAACTTTAGTTCTAGACCATGTACCAAAGTTTGTGCAGGACTTACATTTAAGGTATATTAAAGGCTTATTCATTTTGGGATCAAAATGTCAAAGGTCAGGGACAATTTGGCTGTGAGAAAAATGGGTTTTAGATAAGAATTTTTGTTCTCAAACAAGTTCCTCTATCAAAACATTTTCAGTAATATTAACTTTAGGAAACTAAAGAAACCTATAGATTCTGGGGTTCTAAAGGTCAGAGGTCATAATCATGATCATAGTAAGTTTAATAAAAAAATAATTGTTTTTATAAAGTAAGTTTAGTTCATAACAGTACAGCTTGATCACATGTTAAGGTCATTGAGACGTGTTGGTTAATAATCACTTAGTTAACCATGCCTGACAGTTGTCTACACAAAAGAGTATTGAACATGGACCAGGTTTATAATATACCATATATATTTGCTTATGAGTCCTACTTCAAACTGCACAGACCCAGATCTACCATTATATATGCAATGGCAGATCTGGGTCTATGCAACTTGTTTGGAGTAATAATCAGAACAAATAAGATAGACCCTGCTATATCAGATCAGGATTTTTGCAGTTTGACATGCATGCTACTCATCATTTAGCCATATGAATTTTACAACATATCCACTGACATTCCTGGGAAAATTTCGATCCCAAGGGATGGCATTGGTGTTGTTTTTTTAGTAAATAAGTTGGTTACCATGACATAGTTGTCCGCATTGGGAGCAGAATATTCCATTATGATGATCATGTTGCCCTTGAGCAAACTGTTCCAGTTTCCATTGCAATCTTTATATAATGGGAACTGATAGTACAGTCTCTGTTTCATCCTTAGAAACCAGAAGGTTACAGCAAAACATTTGAGGAATATGTATGAGTGGTTTCCTTCGGCAAAACAAAAAGTTTTGATCTACATCCCCTATTTGATTATGAGCTAAGCAGTTCTAGTAATATTAATACTTGGACAAGGCAGGTCATCACATTAAATATTATTACAAATTATGACACACTCTCTCAAGAATGTTTGGTACTGTAAATATTAAGTTAATATAAGTAAAGAAAATAAACTGTGTACTAAAAAACTGTTTAGTTTTCCTTTTTCCTGTTGTTTGTGATATCTTAATTTTATCTAGTATCATTGTTAATATAAATAATAATTATATGAGACACAAGCCTCATAATAAAGTGAATTGTTCTTTATGTTAGTGCAAAGTGAGGCTGTTACTTTTCAACATTGATGACAGTGGTGTTTGTGGTTTCACCAATTTGTTATGGTTTTGGTTTAAATGTTTTCATTTGTGTTTATTCCTAAACCTCATAGAAAGTCTCCATGGTTAGCTTGAGTCATTTTGAAGGTGGGGCAATTCATTCTAAAACATGAATTCTTAACTACATTTATGTTCAGGTCAAATTCTGGTTAGAAACTATTGGCATTATGATTTTGTTTACAGTTTTTTCAAACTCCTTGGTAGAGTCTCATCATACTTGGCATAAATAATTACAAAGCTAAGACTTACTCACCCCATGAGCTTGGAGTCAAGGTCATAGTCATATGAAATTTGTATAAAGGTTCTGTTTGAAGCTTTTTTTATAGGCTCATGTTTCCTCAACACCTTGATAGATTCTCATTATACTTGGCATTAATCATTGTGCAACTCTCAGATGATTCTGTAATATGGGCACTTTACCTTTGGATCTTGGAATTATGGCCTAATTTCTATTTTTATTAAGGGTTTGATTCATGTTTTACATTTGCTTATATTACCTATACCCCTTGATTTTGCATTTTCTTAACACATTAACCCCTGAGCCAAACAACTAGGCAGTCCCTTACAGCATACTTGCAGAGATCACCTAGAGCAGTGTTAGCCTTACCAGTGCCTGTATCCCTGAGACTTACTGACATCACTTGGCTTGCAGATTTTTATAGAGGAGGCTACTTGCAATAAATTTGTTATTATTTTATTTGTATTTGTTTAATTAAGCTGAAATTTGGCACAGCAGTTCTCAATAAAATTACATACATAATGTTATAAATTTCATGCTACATGCAGAAATAAAACTAATGCATAAAGATGAAATAAATGATTTTATTACCAATTTGTTTCTCTTGCCATGAATAATCCATAAAATCCATTATGAATTCATGCTGAATAATTAACACCATCAACACTTGAAATAATTCTGTTTTATGTGCACAGAAATTCTACTTGTCTCTCTTGTAAACTTAAAACATCCTTTGAATACTGTACACAGATGGGCATATTTTACTTGCTCTTCACTTACCTTTCTTCCATAGAACTCTCGCTGAAAATTTTAAAACTAATAAAACACTTAACAAACCTTGCATTATGAACACTAATGTTAACAACATTTATTTCCCAAACATTTATTTAATGATTCTTCAAAAGAAAAAAAAGCTCAAAAAAATTAAATTCATTTGCATCAGGGTCTAAATTCG
Organism: Sinohyriopsis cumingii; assembly: GCA_028554795.2. Lineage (NCBI taxonomy): Eukaryota > Metazoa > Mollusca > Bivalvia > Unionida > Unionidae > Sinohyriopsis > Sinohyriopsis cumingii. The sequence continues at coordinate 102,481,620 of CM068828.1, read as the reverse complement.
TTGTTGGCCCTGGTGTTGGTCCTTTGTATAGCCTCTTGTCAATGTGTATTTTATCATTTACGATCCATTGATCAGCTCTTCTTTCATTTTCTTCAAATTCTCATTCTCATCACTACCGCTGTTATCGCCAGTAGCTATTTTGATGTCACCATCAATCTCGTCTGATTAAAATCCTGAAAATTCTCTGTCAGAATCTGTCAAGTAAAAGTCTGCTCCCAGTGGCCGATTCTCATCAATTTGCATCATTTTCAGATGTATATATTTTCACTATTTCTGCTGCTATCGAAGTCAAATTTTTTCCCTCTGTTCAGCAATGTACACTCTATCTATATAAGCTTATATTTTATTGGTTAAGCTGTCTGCATAATTAGGAAATGGCTTCAAATCAACCAATGGTTTGCGCCGATTTAAATCATTGTGCGGGATAAAGGCCTAGACAAATACTGCCACTCAAACTCGTTGCCCTGGATACAAGCTAGGTAAACTCAGCCACGTTATCGAGGCACTCGGGAGATGAGGGAGGTAAAGTATGATGAGTTATCAAGGCAGCAGGGATTAATGTGTTAACAGTTGGGATTAAACCTTATGAAACTAAGACAATTTATTCTCTAACTTGTAATCTTGACCCTAACTAACTAAATTCTTATACATTTTTAGGCAATCTGTCTGCATAAGATATGCCACTGAGCATGCATAAAATATGCCAGTGTCATAGCATAGAATATGCCACTGTCATTGCATAAAATATTCAGCTGCCTCTGCATAAAATATGCGTCATTGCATACAATATGCCACTGTCATTGCATAAAATATGCCACAGTAATTGCATACAATATGCCACTGTAATTGTATACAATATGCCACTGTCATTGCATAAAATATGCCACTGTCATTGCAAAAAATATGCAACAGCTACATATATAGAGCTCTGCATAATCTTCATTTTAATAAAAATAAGTGTACATGACCATAATTAATTTAAACAGAAAAGTGTTCATGGTCATAATTAATTTAAACATCAGTGTTCATGGCCATAATTAATTTAAACATCAAAGTGTTCATGGCCATAATTAATTTAAACAGAAAAGTGTTCATGGTCATAATTAATTTAAACATCAGTGTTCATGGCCATAATTAATTTAAACATCAAAGTGTTCATGGCCATAATTAATTTAAACAGAAAAGTGTTCATGGCCATAATTAATTTAAACAGAAAAGTGTTCATGGTCATAATTAATTTAAACAGAAAAGTGTTCATGGTCATAATTAATTTAAACAGAAAAGTGTTCATGGCCATAATTAATTTAAACAGAAAAGTGTTCATGGTAATAATTAATTTAAACAGAAAAGTGTTCATGGCCTTAATTAATTTAAACAGAAAAGTGTTCATGGTCATAATTAATTTAAACAGAAAAGTGTTCATGGTCATAATTAATTTAAACAGAAAAGTGTTCATGGTCATAATTAATTTAAACATCAAAGTGTTCATGGCCATAATTAATTTAAACAGAAAAGTGTTCATGGTCATAATTAATTTAAACAGAAAAGTGTTCATGGCCTTAATAGGTTTTGTTTTTACAAGCGTACATGACTATAACTGTTTCTAAAAAAAGTATTCATTGCCTTAACTGGTATCATTATGACCATGTTAGAAAGAAGATATGCACTGACACACCTCCATAAATGAAATATCTTTATACCCTTTTCAGGTATTGATGGAGTTAAGGGAGATAAGGGTGAGAGGGGACCTCCAGGATTCCCCCCAGAAAACCTGTTCCTTAAGGGAGATAAGGGTGAACCTGGCCCTCGAGGTCTTGAGGGCATACGGGGTCTTCCTGGTCTGAAGGGAGATTCAGGTCTATCAGGTAATGTGCAGTACATGAAGCAGAACCCATATTTAATACCACTTATGTACAATGAACATTGGCCTGATAAGGACACATTTGGGGATAAACAGATTTCTTTATATTTGTTTCTTATATAACCGTGTTATTATGGACAGATGACACTTATGTCCTAAGAGTCCATTCTCTCTCTGACCTTAAAGGACACTTGAATTTGTTACTAAAATTTTAACTTCATCATTGAAAGTCTTTTCTAAGGCACCTTTGCAGAAGTTTGCTGCTGTTATGGCTTTTGCACTTGAATTATATTAAAAATTGAAGATGTTGAATGAGCACTGCAAGGAAAAATAATGCATATATGCACATGTCGATATTTATAGCAAATTCAAGACTCCATTATATGCAGTAATCTTGTTTTTGAAAGTCAAAATTTGGCAAAAATTAATTTAGGTAAGGCTTTTGCAGAAAACAAATGTGTAGGGCATGGACTTAAGGTACATTTTTTGTAGGGGCTGTTCCAAGGGAGACTACTCTAAGTGCTTTATGTTAAGTCCTTTTAGTTTGATGAGTGTGGGGGTCTTGGAAAAGGGTGCCTTCTGAACCCATCACACCCTCCCCTTTTATTTCTTGAACAGTCCATATCAAATTTTATCATGGCACATTTGTTATGTTAGAGTGAGAAATCTACCTGAGTCTACAATAGAGGGAAAGGCTCCTTGAACCTAAGCCTTCAGAAATCAAAAATACAAATTGAAAATCAAGGAGCTGAGGTCAGAAGAAAGGGTTAAAGTTGTACATATTAAAATTAAGTTTGTTAGAAATTTAGTTCAGATGAATTCATCATCTGTGATTAATGTTATTAATTGAAAGTTCCATTTCATATAAGGATTTGTATGACTATAACATGCATAGGTTTATGAGAATTATGATTTCAGAGCATCAAAAGCTCATATTGAAAAAGACTATCTGATGCTGTAATATTGTTTGGTAAATTCTTATTTTTTCTTAACCATTTACCTCATTAGAGTGTATGGCTTTTTAGCCCTTCGATACAAATGTAGCAAAGTTACCCAGTGCAGTATGCTATAAAAAGAACACCTGTTACCTATTCAACTCCATACACATAGGCCTGCCTGCTAACTGTTAAGCAGTATAGTGTATGTTACGTTTTACAGCAATTTTAAATATTTTACATTTTTGGTACACATCTATTATATATGGAAAAATTTAAAAGGAAAGTCCAAACGTTATAGCTGTGTAATTATTTTTCATGGAAGAATTTTTTGTGCTTTAAAGTATTGAGAGAACTCGTTCACCATCAAGTCAGTGAAGCCGCATCATCAGCCATAGCTGCCATTTCTCATACTTGAAATTTACAAGTTGTTTGTCCGCATCTACATCACTAAGTCATCTAAATTTGATAATTTATAAAAAAACTAATTGCTGCCTACATCAATATCAAAGCCTTTGCCTAAGTTATTGAAGTTTTCATGGTTGTGATTCTAATTATGAAAACTCCATATTAGCACTGAATGAAATCCATGACCTCCATTTTGGAGAGTGGAGAATATGACCCAATTACTTTAAATAGCAGATTTCGACCAGAGCATAAACAGCAACCATGTGATTTGATGTAATGGTCATTCATAGCAATGAATGTAGTCTGTAATATGGGGTTTTCCCCGAAGGTGGCATTATGCAAACCCACTCAAAATGGCTGATGCAACTGGAGTAGAGGCATCCAAAAGCGCTTGCATGAGGTAAAGGGTTAATTAGATGCATCACTAAAAATTATTTAAAATAAAATTTATTAACAGGAATTTGGACTAGAATCATTTGCTTGTGATTAACTGTATAATCCTCTATTGCAGGTCTGAAGGGTCTGCCAGGTATGACTGGTGAACCAGGAGCACCTGGATTCCCAGGTGAGAAGGGAGATATTGGACAGCCAGGATTACCTGGTCTGCGAGGACAGGATGGATTGCCAGGTGAGGAAGCTGATACTGAAATTAGCCTTTGTTATCACTCTGCCATAACAAGATATGCAAAATTTAATAAACCAATATGTATTTGAAAAATGTCTTTCTGCTGTTGACTAATCCTTCTGCCTCCTAGCAGCCATTTTGGCAGAGCATGGGATAGATATGACTCCATTATATACAAACTGTGCATAGCAAACAAAATTAAGTTAAGTAAATGAGAACAACTGAAGTTTAAGTGTTTGGAATTTCATCGATGATATTAAACATTATACAAATGAAGCAGATATTGGCAAAAGGTTGGAAATACAAGTATAAAACTCTGAAGCCAGATTGATTGGTTAACACTCATAGCATTGGTGTAGCACTTGTGTCATGGAGTTTAGTTAAGAAGGAAATGTTATGAATATATCACTTGTTTTATGTATATTTTCATCTTTTGAGAGTCTTTTGTATTGATCAATTTGTATTAATGCACTTCCAAATGTAAACAGTGGATCCAAATGTTCCTTTTATAATATACCATTATAACTGTTGGAGGAAGAACTCAGGAAGAACCGCAACCCATAGAAAGGTACTGGCAAGCTCTCTCACATAACCACATTGGCCAAGCCCGAGATTTGAACCCACATTGACATAGGTGAGATGGCAGTGATCAGTTAATATGAGTGCTTTTGAACACTCGGCCACTCAGGGTCAATTTTCTGGTGTGAGATCAATCATGTAATAAAGCTTGTCTTATTGTTTGTAGTAGACATAATTGACAAAATGTGTTCCATGCCATTGGACACTGGTAGGGTAGGCACTTTTGTCAAATCAGGGGATATGCACAAGTCCAGTATATGTGTCTGATACATGATCAACACAATATCACCTCATGTCTGTAATCTTTTTTATGCAAAGCGATTTAAATTTTAAGTGATGGCTTTGATGTTCAGAAACTTGTTTTTGGAGTTTTCATTCCACTTATTTTGTTAAGTATGACCAACAGGTTAAATTGTACTCTATATGGAATCTTCTTTTCAGAAATGGGCACCTGCAGGGCAGCCTTACCTCTTATTTGACCTTTTTGCACCCTTAATACCAATGTGACTCAGCAGCCAATGGTGCAGAATAACTGTCCAGATTGTTTGTTATTACTGTAATTTAAATTATTACAATAAGTTACTGTTTTGATTCAACAGGCCTACCTGGAGTGCAGGGTCAACCTGGACTTCCAGGGAAACAAGGCTATGTGCCCCCAATGGGTTATATAGTGGTGCGTCACAGTCAAACTCCAGAGGTGCCCCAGTGCCCAGACAGAATGAAGGTGATGTGGGAAGGATACAGTTTGCTTTATGTGGAGGGAGATGAGAGGGCACACCATCAGGATCTGGGTGTGTATTTTCATTTGTTTGAGTATTTCACATATATAGTTCACTATCCTTTGGACTAAGCCTAGCCACAGTTGCCTGCCTATGTAGGAAAAAGAGAGAAAGCCACATTCAGTTCAGTTCAGTAGGAACAAAGATGAATAATTATTATAAGCCATAACAAATTATCTACAGATTTGTTTCAAACAAAGCGCAAGTTGGGATGAATAGGGAACATTAAATACTGCAAATTGTTAGGAAGCATGAAAACTGCAATACTGTTTTAAAAAAATTGCAAAAAAAATAACACCTATATTGAGAAATCTGCCACTTTGAAATGCTTAAGGGACTGGAAAATATTTATAGAATAGATGTTGAGTCATTGTAAAATAGGTTATGCTTGATAAGACTATAATAATATATAAGAATTCACAAGGTATATGGATCATAAATAGTTTTGAGTTTGTATACATTTGCCAGAGCACAAGGAAGGCGTTAGAACTGGAGGGTTCATAATCTTTCCTATGTAAATGTTTGAACACAGCAAACCTTGCATGATTATTATAATTTACGTAATACATTTAGGTAATTAAGGTCTAAGTGTACTTTACAGAATTTTAAGTTGAACATAATGTTTACTGTTGCTGCATCAGTGTTTGATTACACTTCTGAACTTTTTAAATGCATGCTTTTCAACTTTACAATATCAGTAAATGATATTTAATTACACTTTACTAAAAATTGGTCTGATTGGAGGAAAAATATTGACTGCCTGACTGAGAAGGTCATGTTAGGGTGAGCAGGTCTGACACTGAAAAACCTGTACACAAGCTGCAGATGCATCAGCAATGTTTGAATATGGCAGAAATTAAAAAATCACACTAACTATTCATGTTTGAGTACAGCTGACATTACAAAATCACATGTACTATGATGTTTGAATACAGCTGACATCACAGAATCACATAGCAAGGTGGATACATCCAGCTTGATTGCATAAGGGCTCAGATTTCACAGGTTTGATCTTATAATCCTTGACATATTTTAAACTCATTTCAGGCTGGGCAGGATCATGTATCCGACGATTCAGCACCATGCCCTTCATGTTCTGCAACACTAATAACGTCTGTGACTATGCCAGCCGTAATGACAAATCATACTGGCTCTCCACTAATGCTGCCATTCCTATGATGCCTGTAGCAGACAATGATATAGTTCCCTACATCAGCCGCTGTGTGGTGTGTGATGCTCCTGCAAACATGATTGCTGTGCACAGTCAGACACTATCTGTCCCAGAGTGTCCCATTGGTTGGACAGGCTTGTGGATTGGATACAGCTTTGTCATGGTAAGTATGTGTCTCAGAGCGTCTCATTGGTTGGACAGGCCTATGGATTGGATACAGCTTTGTAATGGTAAGAATGTGTCCTAGAGCATCTCATTGGTTGAAGAGGATTGTGGATTGGATACAGCTATGTCATGGTAAGTATGTGTTCCAGAGCATCTCATTGGTTGGACAGGCTTGTGGATTGGATACAGCTTTGTAATGGTAAGTATGTGTCCCAGAATACCTCATTGGCTGGACAGGCTAGTGGATTGGATGCATCTTTGTCATGGTAGGTATCTGTCCTAGAGTGTCTTAGTGGTTGAACAGGATTGTGGATTGGATACAGCTTTGTAATGGTAAGTATGTGTCCAAGAGTGTCTTAGTGGTTGAACAGGAGTGTGGATTGGATACAGCTTTTTCATGGTAGGTATTATCCCAGAGTGTCTTATTGGTTGGACAGGATTGTGGTTTGGATACAGCATTGTCATGGTAGGTACCTGTCCCAGAGTGTCTCATTGGTTGGACAGGTTTGTGGATTGGATGCAGCTTTGTAATGATAAGTATGTGTCCCAGAGCATCTTATTGATGGACAGGCTTGTGGATTGGATGCATTTTTGTCATGGTAGGTATCTGTCCTAGAGTGTCTTATTGGTTGGACAGGATTGTGGATTGGATACTGCTTTGTCATGGTAAGTAGGTGCCCCAGAGAATCTTATTGGTTGGACAGGCTTGTAGATTGGATACAGCTTTGTCATGGTAGGTATCGGTATTTATCTTTTCCTGTTAGATTGATTAGTTTCCTAATGATGCAAGAAAAATAATACAACACACTGATTTACAGTACTAAAAATTGTTGTCATGGAGAAAAGCAGCTATTAATGTGTTATTTGATACATAGAATCTCTAATTTAAGTTCAGTAAAGTAATAAAAAAGGAAAAACATTGACAACAGTGAGACGAATCAGATGCATAGGATGGGGATGGAATGGGATGGAAAATGAAGGCAATAAAGAGGGAATTTCAAATTAGTACAGTAAAACCCATCTTGGAATACCTCTGCCATGAGATCATCCATTTTGAGAGCCCATATTCTCACTGCACAGCTTTATTATAATACTCCTGTATAAGCCAGATCTAACTGCAGATTGCACAGATCCAGATCTGTGCCAAACCATATTGGTCTGTGCAGTTTGTTAGGACTAATCAATAGTGCAAATAACACAGATCCGGATCTGTGCCAAACCATATTGGTCTATGCAGTTTGTTAGGACTAATCAGTTGTGCAAATAACACAGATCCAGATCTGTGCCAAACCATACTGGTCTATGCAGTTTGTTAGGACTAATCAGTAGTGCCAATAACACAGATCTGGATCTGTGCCAAACCATATTGGTCTATGCAGTTTGCTAGGACTAATCAGTAGTTCCAATAACACAGATCTGGATCTGTGCCAAACCATATTGGTCTATGCAGTTTGCTAGGACTAATCAGTAGTGCCAATAACACAGATCTGGATCTGTGCCAAACCATATTGGTCTATGCAGTTTGCTAGGACTAATCAGTAGTTCCAATAACACAGATCTGGATCTGTGCCAAACCATATTGGTCTATGCAGTTTGCTAGGACTAATCAGTAGTTCCAATAACACAGATCTGGATCTGTGCCAAACCATATTGGTCTATGCAGTTTGCTAGGACTAATCAGTAGTGCCAATAACACAGATCTGGATCTGTGCCAAACCATATTGGTCTATGCAGTTTGTTAGGACTAATCAGTAGTGCAAATAACACAGATCTGGATCTGTGCCAAACCATATTGGTCTATGCAGTTTGCTAGGACTAATCAGTAGTGCCAAAAACACAGATCTGGATCTGTGCCAAACCATATTGGTCTATGCAGTTTGCTAGGACTAATCAGTAGTTCCAATAACACAGATCTGGATCTGTGCCAAACCATATTGGTCTATGCAGTTTGCTAGGACTAATCAGTAGTGCCAATAACACAGATCTGGATCTGTGCCAAACCATATTGGTCTATGCAGTTTGTTAGGACTAATCAGTAGTTCCAATAACACAGATCTGGATCTGTGCCAAACCATATTGGTCTATGCAGTTTGTTAGGACTAATCAGTAGTGCCAATAACACAGATCTGGATCTGTGCCAAACCATATTGGTCTATGCAGTTTGCTAGAACTAATCAATAGTGCTAATAACACAGATCTGGATCTGTGCCAAACCATATTGGTCTATGCAGTTTGTTAGGACTAATCAGTAGTGCAAATAACACAGATCTGGATCTGTGCCAAACCATATTGGTCTATGCAGTTTGCTAGGACTAATCAGTAGTTGCAAATAACGCAGATCCGGATTCGGATCAGAGTCTGTCGTTTGCTGTTGGATCCAAGTATACATGGTATATAGCCTTATTACCTGTCTTGCAAGAGCACCCATCTTGAGAGACCATGATGTTTTGGCAGAGGGATGATCATTTAAGACAGGTCCTACTGTATACACTATTCTCCGTCAAGGTATTCATCTATACTATGTACATAAATAAACAAATGTAGAGCAAGCCTTATGCAAGTTAAACATCCATTATCAAATTAAGCAAATTATATGAAAAATGTCAATAATAATTAGCATTTTTTATGGTTCTGTTTTGTTTTGGTAATGACATGAATATGAAAGTGCCTTTTTTGTTATTGAATAATCTGTTTATTAAAAAATTCTTTCTATAAAACTGAATTATAGACTTTTGACAGAATAGCATCTGCTCCTGTTACATGAGCAGGAAGTAAATTCATTATTTTGGCAACTGAATATTTTAAACTACTTCCTTATACCGGCTGAATATATGATGTTGGAATGTCTCAAGTTTGGTTGTTTGCTGACCTGCTTGAAGATTCAGTGTGTTCTTATTTTAAACTATTATGCGAAACATTTCATAATTTTCATACACAATTTCCACGTACAAGAGAGCCTGCATAGCAGATATGGGAACTTTCCTAAATAATATGGATATATTACAGGTGTCACAAAATGGTATTCATATTTCTCATTTTCCCAATAGCATATTCCCTGTTTTGGAAATATTTATTCCAGTTTTAAATGAAATTTGTTAATTGTTGTCCAGCCGCCTTGGCAGATGCTTTGACATACTGATCACTTAGTTGCCATGTGAGCTTAATATATGGCCATTCCTCTTCTTTTTACAGATGTGAATGTGCATGCAGCGGTAAATGTTTTAAATTTAAGGAAAATAGTCTTTACATTTTGTCCTTCATGGACAGTTGAATGTGAGTAAACTTGAGAAAACGATTCTGTATATTTTATCCTTTATAGAAAGGACTTCTTCATGCAGAGTTGAATGTGAGTAAGCTTTCAGATATGAGTCTTAACATGTCTTTTATGGACACAGGTATCCTTCATGAATCTGAGTTAAGGAAATTTGTCTTTCCAATTTGTCCTTCATGGACAGTTCTCCTTCATCTAGAAGTGAATGTGAATAAACGGAAGGAAATGAGTCTTTCCATTTTATCCTTTATGGACAGGTCTTGTTTATACAGAGGTAAATGTGAGTAAACTTAAAGAAATGAGTCTCTACATTTTATCCTTTATGGACAGGTCTTGTTTATACAGAGGTAAATGTGAGTAAACTTAAGGAAATGAGTCTCTACATTTTATCCTTTATGGACAGATCTTGTTTATACAGAGGTAAATGTGAGTAAACTTAAGGAAATGAGTCTCTACATTTTATCCTTTATGGACAGGTCTTGTTTATACAGAGGTGAATGTGTGTACACTTAAGGAAATTAATCTTTACATTTAATCTTTTATGAACAAGTCTTATAACAGAGGTGAATGTGAGTAAACTTCTGTCCTTTACAAACAACGTTTCTTTTTGGTGGTGTCTGCTAAGGGAGATTTCACTGCATTTAGTTTACATAATAAGAAATCGACTAAATACAAACTCTCTTTATCTTCAGCACACGGGAGCTGGCCCTAGTGGTGGTGGTCAGTCACTGTCCAGCCCAGGTAGCTGTTTGGAAGACTTCCGTGCTACACCCTTCATCGAGTGCAATGGTGCTAGAGGCAGCTGTCATTTCTATTCCAACAAATACAGCTTCTGGTTGACAACCATCGAACAAAATGATCAATTCAGGACACCACAGTCACAAACTCTAAAGGCTGGAAACTTACGATCACGCGTCAGTCGATGCCAAGTTTGCATGAAACAAACATGAAGCTCAAAATTTATATAAATAGCATCTCTGGCAGTTCGTTAATGTAACAGGAACATTTACTAAAAATACTCAAATGCTTAGAGATAATATTACCTTTTAATGCTAAATGTAGAATGCTGAATGTAATATCTCATGGATCAACACTTTCTGATGAATTTTTATCTATGCAAATTGCATTTTTAGCTTAGTAGTGTTCGTATTTGGCAAGCCACAAGTGCCTTACAAAGATCTTCAATTTTTGTTATGTGGTCTTGATGTATATGATGTGAGTGTTAAGTTGTTAGCATCATTTTATACTATATATAATACTGTATGTTACTATATAATTATATACATGTTATATACAATTTCCAAATTACTCTCAGATCTGTGATTTTTATTGCTTTTGTCCAAGAGTCCAGGGTATGTTGTACAGATGCTCAATTTCAGTGCAACATTGGGACATTTTATGTGGTGGAATTCCATTTTCTAACTGAATTTAACAGGATCTCATCATACTGTATGGGTTTTGAATAATAAACGTACAAGGAAATCAAGCTTGTTTATTCGATATTAAACATAAATGTCCAAAATTAAGTTGGTATTTGTAAAGTTATAAACAGTTAAATATCTTTTAAGTTAAGTTTGCAAGGTATATACTAGTGCAGTGGATTCTAGAGTCCAAGGGTGGTAATAAATACAGTATTATTGATCTTATCTTTTTCTAAGATTCTACACATTAAATGTCCCTTTTTTCATTCATGTGGATTCATGGAGAAATGTGATAGATGGTGAACACTGCCATATGTTAAGTGCCAAGGTATACACTCTCGTCCCGTCCACTTTATTTCACAGAGCTCTAGATAAAAGTTGTGTATATTTGAGTATTTTAATCCTTGTTTGGAACTAATTTCATTAAAAAAAATTAGATGGCATATTCTTGGAACACAAAACAAAAGACTGATAGATATGAGACTGATCGTGAAGATGTTAAACTTGTCATTTTGAGTGCGTAATGTGGCTTGGTGACCAAGACTAGGTTGGGGGGTGTTTGATTACATAGCTTTATGCATGTGTTACAACAGTGATCAAACACCATCATTTTAAATGTGCAAGGATTTTCTGGAACTTTAACTTATATCATAGTTTATATCGATGGAATTTGCCATCATGCAATACAAACTTGCTTACTGAATGAGCAGGTACCTTTGGATTAAATGCTTTACATTTTTTTCATAAAATTTGTAGGCATTTACCAATTTTTGAATTTTTAGATGAACTATCCGTGTAAAATATGCAAATATGCTGCTTATCTTGAGCTCTGTTTCATCAGTTGCATTGGTAACTATTGGTAACTATTCGAGCTCTCTATGCAGTTTTTCAAGAATAGTATACAAAAGTGTCAATCTCTTAATGATTCTTCCAAACATAAACTTTTTTCTACCATTTATTCTTATACATGTAGTTGCTAAAAATAATTAAAAATATTTTGAGGGTTTTTTGTAATTAAATTCTATTTGTGATTTTTACTCTAGTCTTCCAGAAGTTAAAACATGGAAGGTGTTTTTAACCTATATTATGCTTTTTGTATGTGTAAGTAAGTGCATTATACAGTATGTAGTTAATGATTTTTTCCATCTTTGATACAAATGTTCATAATTCTGTAAAGATGTAAGTTTTGCTTAGTTTTTTTGTTCACTTCGCATTGCATGTCATAACTGATTTTGGCTGTCCAGAAGAAATGTATAATTTGACATATTGAGATTATCAAAATAACATCTGTCATATTGTAGTAATTTCGAGGTATAAGAATTTGTAAGCATGTACATGTTAACTTGTGTCCTGTTTTCACAAATCATCCAATTAAAATTGTCTTTCATGGGGTATTTTTTTTTCTTCCTGAGTTAAAGTATTACTTCTCATTTATTCTTTACTAAAATATCTTAGTTGCCAGTGTGGGTTTCCATGACAAATTTATGTAAAGTTGTCTGTCTGGGATTGAACTTTAAAACTGTAAACTGCACAGTCATTATCGAGTTTGAAATTTCCGATCTTTTCAGTGTAAAGTTTTAAAACTAAACCACAGAAAATATTTATCATTATCAAGTGTACAATTTCCTATATGTTCAGCATTAAACTGTAAAACTCTAAACCACGATCATTATCAAGTGTGAAATTTCCTATTAGCATGATGCAACAAAATCACTAGTCAAGGGTAATTCGTCAAGTACTTGTACATGGCAGTAACGATATTGTAGATTATGTATTCTATCAATGCATATAATTTGCAGTTGTGAGAAACACATCTCTTCTATTAATTTGTCAGCCTTAATGGCTGACACATAAATATGTCATTTTCTGAAGCCATTGTTTTGTTTGTTGGGTAGCAACAGCTACACTGAAATACAATCAGAATTATGAGTATGTTTAACACTGAAATACAGTTAGAATTATGGATGTGTTTAGCATTAATTATTATATTCATGCAGGATTAAATATACAATAATATCAAAAAGTAGTACATATTTCAAGTAATTCCTGTATTCAGTGGAATTGAAGTGTTTTAAATGTTCACTTATTTACAACTGGCTGTCTTAGGCGTAAGATCATTTTATACATATTCTGTTGTTCACTCAAAGAATTACAACCAATAGTGTTTGTAAACATCATAAATCAAGAGACAATATATATCCCATTTGTATTAACAGCTTTAGTCTGTAGGTATTTTAAAGCAATTTTGTGATCTATTTTTGACAAAAAGAGGTATAACTGTTTGAGCATGACTGAGTCATAAATTCTGTTTCGGTTTTTATGTGTTGCTCTTAGAAAATAAACCGGTGCAAATGTGTTTGATGCAGTAATGTTTTAAAGTTATCTAAGATATTATAATAAATTTAAGATATTTACCATTAATTTCATTGTATCTAAGTCATTCAAAATGAATTTGTCATGAAAATCCTTTCTGTCACTAGAGTGAATTCTCAATGTGCCAAACTTTGTAAAAAAATTAATTTTAGTTGTTGCCTTTGACCCTTCTAGCTCAAATACTTTATAGAAATGTACACATTTAGAGACTGCCCAAAAACTAAGTTTTATTCATTTTATGGTGACATTTTGGAATAAAACATTTTGGATGAAATCTGAATTGTTTGTCATCTCTTCCTTCGAATGTAACAAAAATGTACCATATATATTGATACAGAAATCAGTGTCCAATTGCAAATCAAGACAGGCCAAAATCTACCTTCACATAATGCAACAGCAGATCAAGATAGGCCAAGATCTGCCACAACATAATGCACCAGCAGATCAAGATAGGCCAAGATTTGCCACAACATAATGCACCAGAAGAACAAGACAGGCAAAGATCTGCCATCACATAATGCACCAACAGACCAAGATAGGCCAAAATCTACCATCACATAATGCACCAGCAGAACAAGATAGGCCAAGATCTGCCATCACATAATGCACCAGCAGATCAAGATAGGCGAAGATCTGCCATCACATAATGCACCAGCAGATCAAGATAGGCGAAGATCTGCCATCACGTATTGCACCAGCAGATCAAGATAGGCCAAGATCTGCCATCACATAATGCACCAGCAGATCAAGATAGGCGAAGATCTGCCATCACATATTGCACCAGCAGAATAAGATAGGCCAAGATCTGCCATCACATAATGCACCAGCAGACCAAGATAGGCCAAAATCTACCATCACATAATGAAACAGCAGATCAAGATAGGCGAAGATCTGCCATCACATAATGCACCAGCAGAATAAGATAGGCCAAGATCTGCCACAACATAATGCACCAGCAGATCAAGATAGGCCAAGATCTGCCATCACATAATGCACCAGCAGACCAAGATAGGCCAAAATCTACCATCACATAATGCAGCAGCAGATCAAGATAGGCCAAGATCTGCCATCACATAATGCACCAGCAGACCAAGATAGGCCAAAATCTACCATCACATAATGCAGCAGCAGATCAAGATAGGCCAAGATCTGCCACAACATAATGCACCAGCAGACCAAGATAGGCCAAAATCTACCATCACATAATGCAGCAGCAGATCAAGATAGGCTAAGATCTGCCACAACATAATGCACCAGCAGATCAAGATAGGCCAAAATCTACCATCACATAATGCAGCAGCAGATCAAGATAGGCCAAGATCTGCCACAACATAATGCACCAGCAGACCAAGATAGGCCAAAATCTACCATCACATAATGCAGCAGCAGATCAAGATAGGCTAAGATCTGCCACAACATAATGCACCAGCAGATCAAGATAGGCCAAAATCTACCATCACATAATGCAGCAGCAGATCAAGATAGGCCAAGATCTGCCACAACATAATGCACCAGCAGATCAAGATAGGCCAAGATCTGCCATCACATAATGCACCAGCAGATCAAGATAGGCCAAAATCTACCATCACATAATGCAACAGCAGATCAAGATAGGCCAAGATCTGCCATCACATAATGCAGCAGCAGATCAAGATAGGCCAAAATCTACAATCACATAATGCAGCAGCAGATCAAGATAGGCCAAGATCTGCCATCACATAATGCACCAGCAGATCAGAGTTTATGTTGTTTATGTTGTCTGTTTTACTGGTTTTCAGTTTTAACAAACTGGATAGACACAGATCTGCCGGCACATAAGATGACTGATCTTGACAAATGCAGTTTGCAAATGAATGCAGCTTATAAGTATACATGGTACCTAAATTGAATTCTTGTAAGTAAATTAAAATCTAGTAATCACTGGGGGTGGGCTTATCATCACACGTAGACCAATTACTGGAGAGATATGGTACACTTTTTTTCTCATGATGTTATTATATACCGTTTCATAACTGATCTTATATTTGTGATATTAAAGAAGTATAATATGGCATTCTGCCACATGTGATTTAAGCAATGCATCAAGGGTATCATTATGATATTTAAGTCATACCACTAAGCCTATTATAGCTATCTATGGATGTAAAATAACATAAAATATGGTATGCTGTTTTTTCATTGACATGCACTGATCAGGAGACATTTTAATGAAGATTTACTTCCAGAAAGTCAGCTTATCTAGACAATTAAGGATCAATAACATGTTTCCAGCAAACATAAATAGAATCACATAAAACATTTTCCACAAGAAAGGTGACATTATATCTTGTGGTAAAGTAAGGCATGAAAATCTAAAGATCTAATGCAAATTCCATGACTTGACATGTTTAAGGGAATTACCAGATTTCATGCATGTTTACTCTTGATTAATGATCCAAAAATCTCCCAGATCAAAATGTAATTATTTCCTGAGGAGTATGCCTTCACATCAGGAGAAGTAATTGACATTTCAGGGATGTTTGAAATTTGTCATTTTTATGCCTGTCATGTACAGTATCATTTATGTGCAGTTAGAAGGGGTGCCATTATCAGCTTACCTCAATCATCTGTTACTGTGGACAGTTATCAGGTGCATCAAAACAAAGTGCTTGATTCGAAATGCTGCAAAACATTTACACTTCTGCATGAAACAAGCAACATTCTTTTGTTCCATTTTAAGCTTAATTTATTGAACACCGATCCTTGCATATTTGCACTTGGACTAATCAGAAAGAAGAGAACATGCCATCATGTAGCACGTGCAGCTTTATAAAAGTATCAAATGTAGTGTTTACCTACACATTATCTGTACAGTGTATAACATCTGGCATTATTTTCAGTATCATATGTAGTGTATACCTGTACAGTGTAGAGTCTGACATTATATTCAGTATCATGTGTAGTGTTTACCTGTACAGTGTATAAACCCTACCATTAACTTCAATATCATGTGTAGTGTTTACCAGTACAGTGTATAAAGCCTACCATTAACTTCAATATCAGGTGTAGTGTTTACCAGTACAGTGTATAAAGCCTACCATTAACTTCAACATCAGGTGTAGTGTTTACCTGTACAGTGTATAAAGCCTGCCATTAACTTCAATATCATGTGTAGTGTTTACCAGTACAGTGTATAAAGCCTACCATTAACTTCAATATCAGGTGTAGTGTTTACCTGTACAGTGTATAAAGCCTACCATTAACTTCAATATCATGTGTAGTGTTTACCTGTACAGTGTAGAGCATGACATTATATTCAGTATCAGGTGGAGTGTTTATCTGTACAGTGTATAAAGCCTACCATTATCTTCAATATCATGTGTAGTGTTTACCTGTACAGTGTAAAGCCTGACATTATCTTCAGTATCAGGTGTAGTTTAATTGTACAGTGCTGAAAACCAGGCATTATATCAGTATCAGGTGTAGTGTTTACCAGTACAATGTATAAAGCCTACCTTTATCTTCAGTATCAGGTGTAGTGTTTACCTGTATTGTATGATATAACTCTATGGTCATAAACTATGTAATGGGAAGAATCAAAACCAACAAGTTTTGTAAAACAAAAAATAATTTATCTAAGTTATAAAATGAAAATTTAAGAGGAACTTCCAGTGTATCCCCTTGCGGTGCAAACTGAGAGTCAAAAATCTCCATTGTGTCAAAACTGGAATGGGGGTCATACTGAGTAAAAAACAAACTTATGTATCAAAACTGTGGGTCAGATTAGAAATGTGTGTGTCTCTGAAGTGTACATGAGGGTAAAGGGAAATGCTGCTTCTAGTATTATGAGTTAAATCCAAAATAATCCTTAAAAGTTCTACACAAGTCCAAAAGAACTGAGTGCTCTGAATAAATTCTTGAATGTGCTGATGTGCCAACAGTTTTGATGTATCACAAAGGCACTGTCCAAAACTTCTTTGAATATATTCCAGAATAATATTATAGTCCAGATTCAAAAATCAATTTGTAATTCAAATGAATAATCCAAACAGATGTATCCTATCAAATTATATCTAAACACATCTGCAGACTAATATTAAAATGAGAACAATAGGAATTAGAAATGAATCTAACTGCAAGTTTTTACGCTAGTGTCATTTTCGCTAGCCAATGTTCCGATGTGTATATAGGGTTATCATTTCAGAACCTTGGCTATTATAGATGTCCATGTATTAGCATTCCTACATTTTTTCTGCCTTCACAGTCAACTTTGCACCATAAGCAATATAATTTCATCTAAATGCATTAATTTCATTCAGTATCGAATCTGTCCAAGATACTGATGACATAAGTCCATATTTCAAGTTGGACTAAAATCAGACTAGAAATATGGCTTCCACAGAAGTAACAAGCACAACCAATCAGATTCAAGGACGCCTAATTAGTATGCTTGGATCTCACTATCCTTGGGATCTTTACGTTACACGCATACAATTCAAGTTTGATCAAAATTGGATCAGAAATGATGCATCTAGGATGGTAACAAATTCCAACAATCAGATTCAATGTCACCTCATTATTATGCATTAATCCTGTTTATTTTCAAACCCATTCCCTATTTTGATGATGTAAACATAAATACCTAGTTTGATTGAAATTGGGTAAACAATATGGACTCCACAATGATAACAAGCAATTGTTGACACACAGACGACACAGGTGATATACATTATAATCTTAAAACTGTGTTGCACACAACGCGTACTTTGTATTAGGACTGTGTGCAGCATGATTTGCCTGTGAATCGTGAAGATTTTTTATAAATGCTTGAAATCGTTTAACACTAACACAGTTTTGATTTCAAGATTCATTAAATGTTACGTTTTGGGCATTGTAATAATGGTCAGATCTTGTTGTTATGTTGTTATAGGGTTTAACGCCATTTTTCAGCACAAGATAGGCTATACATGGCGGCCAGTATTAATGGTGGAGGAAGAACCCGGGAAAACCCCGGAAAGAACCACCGACCCACGAGAAGCTACCGGCAAGCTTTGGTCAGATCTTGTGTGTAAGAGATTGTAATTTCTGGTTGTGTTTTAAATTGTAACTACCGTTGCCACCCCCTCAAGTCTGACAACTGAAGCAAGAAAGGAATGAAGAACACTTGATACACTGTTCACTGTTACCAATTCAGATTTTACATTGATATTTTTAAATTATATATAGCAATAGATAAAACAACAACAGTAATGTACCAATCCTCTTCTCAAAGCAAATGAAATATTTAATTTTGTGATGCCCTATTTAACTCCTGAGGTGCGGTTAACTTCAACTATAATAACAATATTGCAACTGAAATATGGTCAACTTTAACTTGAATCTGCATAAGCGCCCATAAGAGACAATAAACTTTAACTTTATATTACCCATGTTTTACCGAAGTTCACCCTCAACAGAAACTGCTTTGACCTTTTATCTTTAAATCAATAAATATTTAGATAAATCCACTTTTAAATGTTATGCACTATAACAATTACCAATTTCCTTTCTAAGCAATAGAGATAATAAGAATTTACATGAATATTTTATACTCATCTTTATAATTATAAGACTCACGGTACTATAGATTCCCATAGTAAACCTATGCAAACACCATGCTATTAAAATTCAATAACTTAACATTTTTTAGTGCTCATGATCAAACCTGTATTTATCAGTATAGATGAAACCAGAATGTCAGCTTCTGTGTTGAGGAAAAGTTATGAGCAGCAGCATTTTCTGGACCTGTAAGTGTTTGAAACATGTGCTTTCAATTCCACATCAAAGAGTCAGGTGCTAATTTTAGTAATTAGTGTTCCAAACTCAAGACTGTTAAAGCACCGAAATTCCATCAATAAAACAATGTTCCTATTTTGTTTTCTCTTACAGCTATGATAAGCTCACAAAAGATTATTTTTCCTACAAGATAACTTACATTATTAAAAGATTCTGGTCAGCCTAACCCATATATACTCTATTTTAGGTTCACCCATTTCCAGGCTGGTTCCCATTTTTCCATACCATTAGTATCGTACATTTTCTATGTACAGTGCATTTTCCTCGCCTTTAACGTGAACAAAGTCATTGAAGATGCGACCCTAGCGTCATCATCATCATCTAAATTACTTCTTTTTCAACATGGTCTTACTTTTGATAAATCGATAGAAAGACATATAGATATGATATGACATATGTGTCTTGGTACTTAGTTTCTTTCGATCTGTTCTTTATAAGTCACTTTCTTTTTATTTGCCTTTTCCAGTAACACATTTTTACATGCACACACACATACACACACACACATTGGTATATATATATATATATATATATATATATATATATATATATATATATATATGGGGGTGATTTTGGATTTTTAACGTAGCTTTAACAATTTTTTAGTCATATCACTACGATGTCTGCAGAGTGACAGTTTATAGGGATGTCTAGCGCTGGGGCATCATGCCGCAGACATATAGCATGATATCCCACCCAGTCACATTATCATGACACCAGGCCGACCAGTCCTAACACTAACCTCTTAATGCTGAGCGCCAAACGAGGCAACTGTTAGTACTATTTTTGTAAGTCTTTGGTATGACTCCCGCATCCGAGACGGACGCTCTAATAACTAGGCCACCGGAGCGGTTATATATATATATATATATATATATATATATATATATATATATATATATATATATATATATATATATATATATATATATATATATATAATGTGCGTGAGTGTGTGCGTATCGATCTTATTCATTCTTTCTCCATGTGTTGGTCGTTTGTACCTAAATTCTTCCATCATTTTTTTTTCTTTCTACATTTTGGTTCGTGTCTGCCCTCCAGGACTTACGGTGTAGTGAGCTGATTTCACCTGTCAAGATTATACATTCACTCAATGAAATACTCAAATAGACTACAGTTATGTCGATCCCTATCCCACTGTAAAAGGATACTCTGCACGTGCAGAACGCCAATAAATACATTTTTATGAATCACTCTCTGGATGGGTGTACAGACAATTTAGTGTGTGTGTTTCTTATGTGATGAAGGTGTGTGACTTTACCTTTATTCGTAAAATCACAAAGATATATCACTAATCTATTGGTTGTACACTCTAGTCTCAATTTAAAACACCAGTTAATAAGTAAACATAATGCTTCAAATACAGTTTCGTTTTTATTCCCACCGAAAAAAGTATCAATGCCTAATTTATTTAACAGTAACTGCCCAGTGAATCTAGATACCATAACCTTATGTCTACAGGAAAGGTTGTAATGAATGCTTAACACAAGCAAGTTCATTAATTTAAAAAAATAATAATCTATGATAATTAATGTTTAATACTCCAATGGTAACCAAAGAAGATTTATATGTGGAGAACTTCCCTCAGAGTGAGGAAGTTTTGGCGGATATAGGGATGGCACGAAGTTTGGACGCGAACTTCAGTTAGATTTGGGAATTTCTCTGTATAGTGCACACAGAGAGAGAGAGAGAGAGAGAGAGAGAGAGAGAGAGAGAGAGAGAGAGATGATGATGATGATATGATGATATTCTTTTATTCCTCCATTTTCTGAAGATTTTAAGACAAAAAAGAAATGCATTTAAATACATAGAATCACAAAAATAGTGGATTCGTTACTTATTGAATTATTTCCAATAGCAGACGAATAAATAAATTAAAATCATTACTAAACTAGATAGAGATATATATACGATAGAACATTTGACATGTATCCTCACAACAAAAATAGTTAGTTTCCTAATCGCTTGCAATCCAGTACAAGTATTTCTTTCCTTAATATTCTGAGTGAGTTCTCTATTGAATCGAATATATAATATCCTTTATCTTAATGAAATACTTGGTAGATAGTCTGATCATATTTATCCATGCCTCAAATTCTAAACGTTCTGATATATCATTTAAACCACCAAGTAGTATAATCAGTATAGCATCATCGATCTGATTACAGAAATCACGGTAAATCACTGGAGGCATATACGAAAATAGACTTTCCATCAAGTGGTTTCTGTCGTCTGAGGTTAAGGCACAATTCATCGAAATGTGCAAAATACGGTCATGACTCATTTTGCCACATAGGGGACACAGTCCAGGTCTTGCTTGCATTCCTCCAATGCGAATTAATGTCCCATATTCCATTTTTCTGCTTGACTCAGTGTAAGCTTTTTTCCATAGATGATGCATTTTTAGTCCTGGATTAATTTTTAAAAATCTACCGAATCCCTCTGATGGATTTCTGATACTCATTTCATGTTTCCTCTCCTCAAATATCTGTATTCTTGTCCCAATTAAGTTTTTCCATGTTATTTTGTTTGGAAATTTTCCAGTGAAAATAAAGTCGTTGAGATAGTCTTCTAAATCATACTTTTTTAGTACAGTATTTATATCATATATAAAACTTATTCCATCAACAATACATTCCAATTTAAGTAGCGCGTACTTTCCTTTCTTTCGCCGCTTAACACCGCCCCATAATACATAACCTGTACAGAATCACACGAACAATATTGACTACTGTTAAAGTTACGTTTATTCAGAAACTTCGTACTTTACATCTTAGACAATGGTTACCGATGGTTTCAGCGCATTTAGTTCATTTACAAAATTCATGTTTAATTTTAGTAAGTCCCATCTGCTAAGTCATACGACCATGACCTTACATAATAACAGCTGATATGGAATGAACAAGTGGGTAGGATTAAATTTCCAACCATACCTTAAATCATAATGGATTTTATCAATGAACAACATGGAAATATGAACAAGATGATTCTATCCATTACTAACATAAGGGTAACAATTAAATAAATTGGATACGTAAATAACATTTTATATCATTCTCAACAGCGTTAATACTTGTGAAGACCCCCGTTCAGTGATCTAATGTCAAATGAAATGTAACTACTGGCACAGTTACCTTTATTCGGCACCTTCATACTTTACATCTTAGACAATGGCTACCCGTGGCGTCAGCGCATTTCTTTTCATATAAAAAATAACATTCTTTTTTAATGTAAGTATGTCCTATACAGGAATAACATTTTATATATTTTTCATCAGCGTTAGTAATTAACAAGACCCTTTTATTTATCTAATCTGAAATTAAATGTGTAGTTGTTAAATGGAGAGTTACGTGCAAACCAAGCCATATGCTTTGCTTGGTTGCATAACTGAGTGCTGGAGTGCTGGAAGGAATTAATAACTACACATCCAAAATAATTTAAATTAGCAAAACAATCACCTTTATGGATTATTATATACATTTTTCAATGGTGTTAAGTCACATTGGTGGAGAAGGTAGTTTTACCATTTATAAACTTCATTCAGTCTTTGAATAATGGTCTAATAAATATTTGTTTGTATTTTTGTGTAATTGGTCATATTCACCAAACCACCAACATCCACACACGTTTATGAAATAAGAAAACAATCTTGTTTTTAAATTGCCATTGAAAACGCCAATACCCCATTTTGTGTTTGGTTTAATAGCCTCTGAGTATTGATTTATTTCAACAGCTTTAAGGTCCTCCTCAGATAATTTCTCTAATCTTGGTTTATATCCCTCTGCGGCCTCAAAATTGACTGGCCTAGTTCCCACGCTAATATTGTTGTGTAAGGAAGGCTAGGGTGAATGCGGTCATGGGATGCTTTGTGAGGGAATTTATCAATATGTTGTCATGTTTCATTTTCAGTGTTTGTAACATACATCACATTATAGTCAAATCCATCTTCATCTGTTTCAGTCGCTGCTGTTATGTTTTAAAACCCCTTGTCATTTAATTATTCAAAAACTCCGCAGAAAATTGCAGTGAAAAGTCACCGTAATCGGCCATTTTCCGCAACTATGTAGCAGACGAACGCCAGATTGTAAACTACGCATTTCAATCAAATAATATTTGAAAAAGTATTTAAAAAGTTTATAATTTATTTTTATTTGTTGAATAAAAAATGTAAAAGTTGAAACAATCGTTTCACAATGACGTGTCTGCAGTGTTTATTTCTATTGCAAACAGTACAAAAACCGAAAGTAATCCCAGAATTTATCGATGTGTAAAAAATTCCAGATCAGTATCACGTGACCGTTTACAGCCAATCGTACTGCAGAAAATCCGTTTCATTTATATAAAAAAATTGGAATTATACTAAACTGAACATATTTGTTATTGTTATAATTAATTTTTACACCTGTTAAGGACAGACTATCTGTATGACATATTCATTCTAACTGAAGTTTTTGGCGTTGATGAATACATTAAAATAGCAAGTAATATCCGTAATTTGTGTACAATTTTATGCATATATTTTTGGTAACTCTTGCACATGATTTTTGATATTTTTAAAAAATCTTGTATTTATGACTGTAAATTGTAATAATGATCTACCGCTGGATTTGGCTTACGTGATGTTGAAATATTCAAGAACTTACAATTGCATAGGATCTATAAATAAATGCTTGCGTTCGTTTTGACAGTTAATAATAATATGATTATAAGTAAATATGATTACGAGATTAGGTCTTTTTCCCATTTGACAGGTAGGTCAGGTGGTATCTAGAAGAATTAAGTTAATTCCCATTGGTGGGTTTAAATCATACGAGTTCTTCTACCATGTTGTCACGTAGGAAGGATTTATTTATATAAGGGAGTAATGTAACATTACTCCAAGCACTGGCCTCAGGATAATTTCTCTTAAGACTATATATATATATATATATATATATATATATATATATATATATATATATATATATATATATATATATATATATATATTATACGACGATATATATATATTAAAATCCCTATGGTTGACTAATCTAGGGACCTTGATTGCTACAAATATTGACAACCTAGCGCTAAACAAGCAATTTCAATAATTCGATCTATACTGGGTTCCTGCTTGATAGCGAACCTAGAGATGCGAGATAAGACATCTATCCAGTGCCCATACTACAGCGGCTATCGCCACAACGTAGGTAGGATTGAAAGTATGTGTGCTTGAGCTTTCCCCCCTGTAGGCCTACATAAGTAACTCGGATTGGGCAGTTTACTTATTCTTATTTTTTGTGTTCCTATTGCAACATTATGTCTTCAGAAGTGTTTAATGTTGTACTTATATATTATCTGGGAGTAAAATAATTTATCTGGACTGTTCACTGGAACTAGAAAATGTTCATTGGACTATAATATTATTTTGGAACTATTGTGAATTATTCAAAGGAGTTCTAGACAATGCCATTTTGACCAAGCCATGCTTCCTGGCGAACCAGTACATTTTCGTTTCTGGAATTTATACAGACCTTTTCTTTCTTTTGGACACTAGCATAACTTATTTACAGGATTATTTTGAATTTATTTCATGATAATATAAGTTCCTCTCGCATTTTCGTTTATAAGTTATAATTAAATTATTTACGTTTTACAAAACTTGTTGATTTTGCTTCTTTTTTTTCACTTAGTTTATGACCACAGAGTCGTAACAACAGTCAATTAAAAAACACAAAAAACAAAAAACAAAACAACTTTCTTAATCTGGCTACCTGGCACACATTGACCCCTAGTTTTGTTAAGTCATCAGAGCTACTACCTCTATCTAACTTTAAAGTTAGTTTCAACAAATCTGTGTCAATGGTGGATTAATATGCAGATACTTAAAAAAAAAACAAAACAGTACAGTATCATTTCCAGTTGGTTAAATCCGTGTGAAAATGTTTGCCAATGTCGACATTAAGAGTTGCGCCAGCCGCAGTTCGCGTACAACATTCACACCTTGTGATAATAGCCGATAACAAACCCTTTTGCAAAAAGCAAAGAAGGGAGACTGTTGTTTGTGATTAATATTAATTAATCAAATGGCAGATGAAATTTCTGCATTGAACACAGGCGGATTAAATAAATGCTCTTTTGGTCAAAATCACCCATGAACATTTGAGAGGGACGGAGAGAAGATCTGTTTTTTTCTAATAAATTTTCCATCAAAAAATATTTCTTTGACCCTGTATGAAATAGAAACGTTTAAAGGCTTAGACAGTCTAAAAATAAATAATGCATTTAATCTGCATTTAGAAATGAGCAGAATGTATACTTTTACTAAGTCTTGTTTAGGGCACAATGCCATACAAAACATGAAAATGTCAAATGCATATACGCGATGCCAAATCCAACTAGTCAGTACCACTTTAATAAACGAATCAGGTGTGTGTGTGTGTTTTCTTGTCAGTTTTAAAATGTGTGGTCTACTTGTTGCAGTGTTATTTGGAAACTATTGCGATAGATACTAGTACTTTTATCCTTATAGTTTCAAAGGTTTTATGTTGAATTGTTATCATTTTTATTATTGTTCTTGTTATTAATACTACACCTGGTTTCATTTGCCAGTGTTCGATACACACGTCTTAGTCAATGTATACGAACATTAGCTTACACTTCATTTTATCTACGCTTCTTTACTAATGGTCTAATAAGAAGTACCAGTTTCAGGGACCAAATGAATGTTTTTGGTTCACTCAGGTGTCATTTTATATGCTAGAAATACTAATTAATAAGGATTTAATTATTATTTAAATACAATTTTATTCGATCACTTTCTGTTTTGTTTTTAAAAATAGAGCTTCCGTATAATAATTTCGGTATCTAGGGCAATAATGTCCTCATTAAAAAATATTGTGTTTGCTATAAACATAATTCTTCCCCCCCCCCCCGACACACACACACACACACACACACACACACACACACACACACTGCGCCAAATCAAATATTTTTGAAACGATCTATATTCAATCATTCCCGTTCGCATATTTTAACATAAATTATCATTTGTGCAAAACATATAAAACACATTAGGCAGCAGCTACATTAAGCGCCAAGTACTAAAGGTATGTATGTATGTATGTATGTATGTATGTATGTACGCGCGCTCGCACGCACGTACGTACGTTCGTATGTATGTATGAGCAGCAGAGAGGGTGAACAGACCACTTAAGGGAGTGGTCACCCTTGTGTTTTACCAAAAAAAATAGTGACCACTCATAGAGGTCAATTACCACGTCTACGATTATTGTTTGTCCCAAACATAATTGTAGACGAGCCCTCTCTGCTGCTATCAGTCTTGGGAATCATCATCTGAATCATGGGAATCTTCATCTGTTTCATCTTCATCTGAATCTTCGGAATTTGTTCTATGTTTCAAGTAATATTCAAGTTCTGATGGTGGTTTTTCTATTTTTGGATTTATGTTCTTTCTTTTTCTGTAATAGTTCATCAAACTTCTGTATCGATCTCCACCGCAATTTTTACAAATCTGATATAATCCTCTAACGCCGTTGTTACATCCAACACAACCTCGTGGACCAGCATGAGGATTTTTCTTTATAAGATAATTATGTTTCTTGCAATATTCTCCACGGCATTTTTTATTACAATTGTTAGTGGTTCCTTGACGTAACCACGCACAGTTGTTCATTATATTAATGATATCTGTTTAATTCAATTTAATTTTATCATCACCCCTGTTACCCAAATATTTTATCAATACCCACACGATATCTTGTTCTTGGATCATGTAAATTTATTGTTATAAATCCATGCGGAGTAGCTTGCGCTCGTGAGAAGAAATTTTTGAATTTAATTATATTCATGTCACCACCACACCAGGTTTGATGAATATTTCGCAACGTGTGTGTGTCTACGCCATTAAACACAACTAAAATGTTGCAGTTGTCTCTGATCACCTTCGGAATTTGTGTATATCGTTGAGTAACATAGATCACGTCTGTATTTTTGTGTCTCCCTCGGGAAAATATTCTGGCTGGATTTGATTGTTTATCTAGCATCACATCGTCGTATACAACTAAATTATTAATAAATCTGTCTATGGAATCTACGGATGGTGCTTCATCAATATCGGTTATAAACTCTATAACATCATTATCTTCATCCAGTAATCGTGCGTTTTCATTGAAATCTTTAAGTACATCATAACATCGTTGATCATCAACGGATGGTGCTGCTAAATATAATTTATCCCATTTCAACCATCTCATTATCAGATTAAGTAATAATTGCGTCTTACCCGATCCAGATGGTCCTATGATAATCATTCTGATGGAGTTCGGTAGCGCAGGATGATGCTTAACTGGCTCTCGCTGCCGAGTTGCTGAGAAATCAATTATATCCATATATATTATAACATGAATTTATATTGTTTACGCTGTAAAGTTAAAACTCCAACTACTGATTTAGCCACAGTTATAACAAAAAATAAAAAAATAGCATACGGTGGAAAATGTTCTATATGCGGTAGAAAGAAATTTTCGTTTTTACCTAATAAGCGCGGTGGTGATATTGCTAATTTGATGTCAAAGTTTCCAGGTGCTCCATGGGCTAAATATAGTGGAGAAAAACATCTACCAGGATATAATTATTGCGGTCCTGGTACTCGACTCGATATCAGGCTCGATGATCAAGATCAACCAAAACCAGGCGAGGAACCAATAAACGCTATTGATCGAGCTTGTCATGCTCATGATGTAGCTTATAAAAGTCAAAATCTACAAGATAGGCATATTGCAGATGTAAAATTAATTCATTCATTAAATTCTATAAAAAATAAAAATATTAGAGAATCATTAGCTAATTGGTTAGTAAGATCCTCGATGAAAGGTAAATTAGCGATTGGGGCTGGTAATTAATAATGGAATCAATTTATTATTCACCGAGAGGATACTGGAGAGGCAAAGCAGCAATTGGTAAACTTGCTGATGCAGCGGCGGTTAAACATTCTACTGCTAAAACGTGGTTGTCCAGGCAGGCAATATGGCAAATTTATCTACCACGTCCTAAACAAATTCAGTACTCGTATTTCGATGTCAGTGTTCCTAATGAAGTTCATCAAGCTGATATTCTGTTTTTACCGCATGATACTGTGCGTGGAAAAACGTACAAATACGCGCTAACCGTAGTTGATGTTGCAAGTAGATATAAAGAAGCAGAGCCGCTATCAGCAAAAACATCATCTGAAGTAGCCGATGCGTTTGAACGAATTTATCAACGAGGTGGTGGACCACAAGGTGGTCTGCGATGGCCACAGCTACTACAGGTTGATCCTGGTAAGGAATTTCTTGGTCCAGTATCATCGCTGATGAAACAACATAATACCAAAATACGACGAGGTCATACTGCAATCCACCGTGATCAAGCAATTGTTGAGCGATTTAATCGAACACTTGCTGAACGGTTATTTGGATATCAATACGCGAGGGAATTTATTCAGGATAAAAGATCTCGCGAATGGGTTGCAAGATTACCAGGCGTGATAGCTGCATTAAATAATGAGATCACACGAACAACCAACATGAAACCCATTAGCGCGGTCACAAAAAAAAATATACCAACACAACGAAAAGATGTTGGAAAACAAAAAATATTAGGTGATGTTACAGTCAGATATTTATATGAGCCTGGTGAACTTGAAGGTGGTAAAGCGAGAGCAACTGATCCTATTTGGAGTGTTACCACACACAAAATATCTACCGTGACAAGATCCACCGGGAGAAACGTAGGCGTTTCCAGACCCGCAATCTACAGATTAGATTCGGCCGCTCCTCAACGTGGATTTACACGTGAACAACTACAAATAATTCCCGCGGATACACAACTACCACCGCGATCACTCCGGTGATTTCGATCACTTAACTAGCGCCAAGGGTGCCTGCACCTCTACGTCGATTACACTCAAGACAGGTTAACATGGTATTTTCTCGTGTATGACCGCGACTATTATCTTTTCTATCTACGGTAAATTGTCTTGAATGATTACTCGAATATCGCCATAACATTATACAATTGCAACTTGCGCAATGATTGTTCTGCTGCTGTTTTAACTCAATAATAAATTCAACATCAAGATCAAAGTCACGTTTATTTTTTTTATCAGATTGTTTGTATCCGATTAATTTTTTTCTTATTATATCATCATCGATGATGTTAAATTTATCAACGATTTCAGGAATTATAATTCTACGTAATTGAGATATATTTCTGACCCTCGATACCACCAAATAAACTAAATTTGACCACTCGATGCGATCGTCTACAATCCAGACTCGTGTATCAGAAATAGTTAATCCCTGAGACGAGTGGATTGTCATGGCGTATCCCAACACCCATGGAGATTTGTCAACGTGTATTGCATCTTCGACCACACTGATATCAACGGCGACAATATCATTTAATACGAGATTCTGTTTCCTTGACTCTGTCAAGGGTCCTGGAATATCAACATTAATATTCTGTTTTCGTGTATCTGATGGTCTATAACACAACGGTACGGGTAATTCTGAATATTGTTCTTTATGTAGTTGAAATAACTGTTGTTGTAAAGCGTCTCTGACTATTTTTCTACTTGCTACGATCAAATCGTTGGGTCTCCATGAGTTCAAAAAATCACTCATTGATGTCTCTGAGATCACTCCACGTATTATTTCACACTGAATTTTGTTTGATTGTAATCTGATTAATTTTTTAAACTCCTTCAAATTTGCATCAAGAGCTCTATGATCATCATCTATTTCTTCATAATAATCAACGAAATTTTTTAACCAATCATGTGGAGATGGTCCAACAAAGGGCGGAGGTTGACCATGATCGCCACACATTATTATGGCGGTATTTTTCGTCAACAACCAATCAAGAAACATTTTTAATGTATCCAATGAGACCGTGCATATCTCATCCCAAATAATTATTTTAGGTATATATTTTTCTCCCATCCGTTCAGGAGTCCATGTATCTCCGCGCCACCGAAAGAAACTATGATACGTACACGATTGTACTTGCCGCTGTTTCATCTCACGTGCGAGTCTATGTGTGGGTGTCAGCACGATTATATCTGAATTTCTAAAAACATTAATCGTTCGAGTTGTTTTGCCGCATCCACCAGGTCCATTGAGATATACTGTCTTATATCTAGTTATTGGATCGCTCAACGATGGTGCTTTCGACATTTCTGATATTTTATTACCCTTACGATAAAAATCTCTCATTGGAACATCTGCTGATTCTGTGTAATTGTGTAATAATTCCTTTTTTATTCTCCACGAACCCCATCGTTCATCATTACTTGTAAATTTCATAACAGGTTCTAAATATTTACTTGAAATATAAAACGAATCTGTTGCGACTCTGACTGCGGTCTCAGGAAATCTATTAATCATCGATAATAAATTTATGGAAACATAAGCCAACATGGAAGATCTTAGATGAGTATATTGCGGGGATACGTCATTTATGTAACTAACGATCGTACCTAATTTTGTTCCGTCGGATAAATAAACACTTTCTCGATTTACAAACGTATTTTTCGCCGTTGTATCAGCGATTATAAAATCGTACTCGGCATCATCTAGAATTAATCGTGCGTGATGTCTTTTATAATCATATGCACCACCTTGAGTAAATTTACCTATAATTTTTCTACCGAGATCTTTTGCGGTTTTGAGTCTATTAGGAATATCATCTTCGGAAATATCCTTAAACTCGCTGATAACTTCAGAATCTGACATGGGCAACCAAACTTTGGTCTGTGCATGATATGATATAATTGCCTCACTGACCACCAACGATGTCAGTATCATACAATCTAGCATATATCGTAACAAAACTATAGGGGCCCAACGTTTTTCACAAAAATGTCTGCCAAACCAAACATAACAAATCTTGTCAAGATTTTCGTTAAGCTCGAATGATTCAATACAGGCGAATCCAGTCAGATCAAAATCAGGTAATGGTCCATTAATTGCCACTCGCGTCATCTCGTTTGTAGGGTGACCAAATCTTTCAAAGTACGTAGAACAATCTCCGTATCCCAGAAAACTTCCTGGATAACATGCAACCATATCAACCGAAATAACATCATTGTAATTGTATTTGGTATTCCATAATCCGCCATGTCCATATTCGACGCAACTTGCGCGTACGTCCTCGAGTAAATCAAATCGTGTTGGTTTCCATGAATTTCTTTCTCTGGCGAAATGAGCCGCAACAGATGGAACGGTAAAACAATTAGTTAGTAATTTGTCAGTATTTTCCGCGTGCTTGCACTGTAAAAACGTCGCAAGATTTTTCATCTCGTCATGGAGGGATTCTGTGCGATATATTTCACCGTTCGGTTTGACAAACTGATCAAATTCACCCTCCTCATTACTTTTAAATAACCATACCGATACAGGATCGGTTTTACTTATTTCGTTGATAAAATCAAACATACTGTCTGGGGAGTAAAATCTAACAGTTCGATCACGTGGAAATATTGTTACCGCGTTAGTCCATGCGTGCGCGTTATGATCGATAATATTTATTGGAGCTCCCTTCGATTTATATTTCGACTGGTACAGTACTTCTCCCGTTATTGTCGCCACAGTTATTGGAAATTTTAATATTTTTCCTAACTCAGCAACATCTTTTATTGTAGCACCGGTATCCTTAACTGAATCAGCCCACGAGTTTATTTTTTCACGCCTTAAATCAGTTAATCCATTTCCACGCATCGCGTTTGTAAAGTGTTCTATTACTCGTTCAGCCACACAATTTAACCTTGAAAATTTCATCGGCGCTAGTTTATCAACGTTAGGTTTTTTATTTATCTCATAGATTCCATAAATAACCGCCGTTACAGGATATGCTCGCTCATAATACGGTTTGTCAATACCAGTCAATAGACCCGGTCTGGAATTTTTACTTAATATGATAGTTTTATTATTACCAAGGACAGGATCATATTTGTCACGGATAATCCAACTATCTGTTTCTGTTAATACAATAAATTTTACTCTGAAGAAATATTTTTGATTGCCCTCGTATTCAGCGATGTATTTAATGATAGTTGCCGCTCGCTTGTCATTCATTGTAGCGTCCGTGACAGTGTTGCGTATAATCTTGAACGTTGACCATGTATGAGATGCACCATCCGTGTAAAATTCTTTCTTGGCGTCGTGAATTTTCGAGATCAAACTTTTATTTTTCGGATCAACCAGATCTCGCACTGGCAAGTCAGAAGATAATCTGTCATGGTTGAATTTATATTTAACAGGCCTAGTTTGGGATAATCTCTCAAACTCGTTCATATAATTAAAACAAATATTTAAATAAAGAAAATTATATATATATATATACAATGTCCCAATGTAGATGGTTGATGATCGGCTCAGTAAATCGATGCAACAAATCCTGTAGAAAGGAATTTTGTTGGATGCACTCACAAAACATACGACGAGGAAGTCTAGGACCAATACCATGTCTACGGTGTGGTATTGGAGTGCGAGGAAAGACAGAATTATGTGTGAAGTGCGGCGGGAAACGGTTCAGAGAGCTTAAAAGATATTATGACAAAAAAATAATAGCGGTGAAAACGCTATAAAATCCGTGAGGGATTATATATCAAGATTTCAGACAAACAATGATTTAAACATATAATATTATTATAATGGAGCAAAATATATTTGTCCCACATCCTGTCATAACAAACTATGAATCAAATATTAATGGTATCATCAGACACTGCAAGTTGAAGAGACAAGTTGGTTATATTAATAATTTTGGTTATCTTAGATTTACAGTTGGGAAGAAACATTATTTCTGTCATAGATTTACATACGAGTGTCACAAGTGTTTGATCAATGACGGTCTTGTTATTGATCATATTGATGGAAATCCTCAAAACAATAATTTATCCAACCTTCGTGTTGTCACATACAGCGAGAATAATACACGTGGAAATACAGGAAGATGTAAGACAATCGGAAAGAGGGCGGTAATTTCTACAAACATAGAAACCGGTAAAATAATTATGTTTCGTTCAATGCATTCAGCGGCGAAATATTTTGATATTCACTCGCAATCAGTACAAAGAGCGGCAGAAAATATATATAAAACAGCTTTTTCGAAAAAATATAAACAGAAAATTATCTTTAAGTATCAATAACTATCATCACCACATTATTAACTATCATCACCACATTATTAACTATCATCACCACATTGAATTAATTTTTTTAATTTATGTCACAGTAGGTCCTCCATACACTACTGAATTTTTGATTATATAAGGGGAGATTACTTTGTAATATATAGTTTTCTTCGTAGATTTTTGTTTTTTTATGATCGTAATTAGTCAGTTTAACTAATTACATCGTAACTAATTACTCGTAGAAGTATTATTTATGTTTTTTAAATATTTCCCCATCATACAACATTACGAGAGATCATGATAATGTTATTGATCCGTAGGAAGCTGTGTGTGGGAACAGAAACCGTTGTCATGGTAATCGACCTGCAGGTGTGTGTTCATGCCACTGTTATTATTGATTCTCAGTCTGCTTAGGAAAACCGCCACAAATACAGAAACTGTTGTTATTGATTCTCAGTCTGCTTAGGAAAACCGCCACAAATACAGAAACTATTATTCAGAAACTGTTATAAATACAGAAACTGTTATTATTCAGAAACCGCTGTTATAAATACAGAAACTATTATTCAGAAACTGTTATAAATACAGAAACTGTTATTATTCAGAAACCGCTGTTATAAATACAGAAACTATTATTCAGAAACTGTTATAAATACAGAAACTGTTATTATTCAGAAACCGCTGTTATAAATACAGAAACTGTTATAAATACAGAAACTGTTATTATTCAGAAACCGCTGTTTAGTGTAAATATTGTTCCTTAGCTATATAGCTAGCTATATATTAACTTCCGAAACATATGTTCGTAACAATGTTTGATAGCTCAATCAGTATGGTATTGGACTGTGACGCTCGCGGTCCAGGATCAAACCCCCATGGCTGACAATTTGTCGGTGGTGTACGCATAATTGCGATTTTTATAATAGTGGGGGGAACCGCAAACCCCCCCCCCCCGCTCAGCAAAATTCCCAACCACAATATTGACTTGTGGTTGATACATATTTTCGTATCACCCGCTGGATTAATTATTGTGGGTGGGTTTTTGCTGAGAGTACATGTTTGTACTGTCCTTAGTTAAGTTATATGTTTGTGCCGTTTCATTCATAATCTGAGCTCGCTAATACACTCGATAGGGGCTCTTCATTCATTGTATATAACCATTTCATTGTATATATGTTATGTGTATATCCTCTAAACTTGGTAGATTGCGGTGGCAAGCTACGAGTTTAATGAGGATTGTGCTGTCCTTGTGCTGTCCTTAGTTATATGTTATATGTATATCCTCTAAACTTGGTAGATTGCGGTGGCAAGCTACGAGTTTAATGAGGACTGTGCTGTCCTTGTGCCGTCCTTAGTTAGTTATATGTATATCCTCTAAACTTGGTAGATTGCGGTGGCAAGCTACGAGTTTAATGAGGATTGTGCTGTCCTTAGTTAGTTATATGTATATCCTCTAAGCTTGGTAGATTGCGGTGGCAAGCTACGAGTTTAATGAGGACTGTGCTGTCCTTAGTTAGTTATATGTTATGTGTATATCCTCTAAACTTGGTAGATTGCGGTGGCAAGCTACGAGTTTAATGAGGACTGTGCTGTCCTTAGTTAGTTATATGTTATATGTATATCCTCTAAACTTGGTAGATTGCGGTGGCAAGCTACGAGTTTAATGAGGATTGTGCTGTCCTCCCTCTTGGGCCTCTAGACCGTTGTTTGGCGGGTTAGGGGCTCTCGTAGAGGGAATATTTGCCTAATGAACTTGGTAGATTGCGGTGGCAAGCTACGAGTTCTTGGTTGTGCTGTCCCTGAAACATCCCGACGAACTCGCTAATACACTCGATAGGTGTTCTAGGGATATTTTTTTTTATTTTAAAGATTCATATATTATATAATGAACCATGAAAATATCAATGATGTAATTGTCGCTATTAAAAAATTGAAAAAAGATGGAATTAATATATCTGATGAACTTAATCCTGAAAAAATAGTTTCTGACTTTGAGATTTTACAAGAACGTAAAACCATGGGGACACACACACTATCATCTGAATACAGGCTCATGAAACGGATTCAATCGGCAATGTTTCAGTCGCTAGCTACCGTAGAAGATGATCATGTGAAGGAGTTCGTTCCTCTTTCTACCGCCGTAGAAAGAATTAAATCGTTATTATCCCACGAGTATGAGGCAAAGAAAACGATTAGTACTCGCATAAGACTATTAAGAAAAATAATGTTAGATCGTGAAACGATCCAGAGTAACCTCGTTACTGGTGATAATGAAAATGAAAGTTTTGGTAACTGGGGTCCATGTCAACGCTGACCACATGTATTGGTAGTCAAAATCAAGAAAGTTCTAACCTTGTCAAATTGTTCCTAAT
Source organism: Sinohyriopsis cumingii (assembly GCA_028554795.2). NCBI lineage: Eukaryota > Metazoa > Mollusca > Bivalvia > Unionida > Unionidae > Sinohyriopsis > Sinohyriopsis cumingii. The sequence goes on along the minus strand of CM068828.1, from coordinate 102,445,643 downwards.
AAATTTTATTTATTATAAATTTTATTTATTATAAATTTTATTTATTATAAATTAATATTATTTATTTATAATATTATTTTTACTGAGGATTTATTTTTTTATACTAAAATCAAGAAAAATGCACGAATTACTTGATTCTGACGGGGTAGTTGGTAGTCAAAATCAAAGAAAAATGCACGAATTACTTGATTTCTGACGGGGTAGTTGGTAGTCAAAATCAGGAAAATTGAGCAATTTCGTTGTATTTTAGTAAAAAAAAAAATTAAAATCTCAGTAAAAATAATATTATTAATAAATAAAATTAATTTATAATAAATAAAATTTATTAGGAACAATTTGACAAGGTTAAAATTTCTTATTTCTGACGGGGTAGTTGGTAGTCAAAATCAAGTAATTCGTGCATTTTTATGTTTCTGAGGGGGTAGTTGGTAGTCAAAATCAAGTAATTCGTGCATTTTTATGTTTCTGACGGGGTAGTTGGTAGTCAAAATCAAGTAATTTGTACAATTTCAGTAAAAATCAGAAAAATTAATAAATCCTGTTTTTTTTGTGATAGAAATTTTAATTTTACTTTCATCGACTAGCTTTTTTAGTTGCCTAGGCCGATTAATTTGTACCAAACACAAATTTGTGCCAGTAATAATAAAATATTTTTTTAAGTTGATCGAATTTGAGTCTGATCTCTGTTACAAATGTTCTTCTAACTGTTAAGAAATCCTCGCGTGTAAAAACCCTCCATTACATGAAGATCTACGACAAAAGTCCTTACGACGGAAGTCTTACGACGGAAGTCCTTGGACAGAAATCCTTAAGACAAAAGTCTTAGGACTTTACATACAGATTTATTACAAGCTCTTCTTCACGTATGTCAATTAAGCGATTAAGGTGGTCTGTGAGTTTAAAATTGATTCGCGTTAACATATTATTGTGACACCGCAAATACACAGGATTAGTTGGTTCTTGCACGATTAAACTTCCAGGGGGAACTTGTGGTGTGAACGTGTACAGGATGTATCCTTGTTGAGCCTGATTTGATCTTCCGAGATTTATTTGATAGCTGCCATCGATTACGTCACAAACCAGATTGACCGCGACCGTCGGTGTTATATTAACGATCCCCGGAGATACGTGTCTTCCACCGCCGTGTGGATCATTATCATATCTGAGAACGGTTGGAGGTGGTGCTAGTTTTTTCCACGCATCGAGTATTTTAGGGAAGTTTTCGTTGATAAGATCGTTTAATAATTTTACTAGTTCTCCAGCATCAATCCCCGGTATTACAAATGTTGGTAATTGTTGTTCAGTTATTTTGTAATGATTGAGAAACCATGGTTTAGCTTTATAATTATCAATATTTTCATCACCGTGTTTAACCATGTTCACAATGATAGTTTTATTAACGTATCTAATATCTGATATGACCTGATTTAGATGTTTTATCGTCTCAATGATTTTTTGTTTTACGTCATCGCTGTAGCTATCAGTAAAGAAATTTCGTAGTTTGTTGATTGATTGTTTAAATTCAAAAATAACAGGATCAGAATATGATTTAATAAATTCTTCATCTACGAGTGGATATAATCTATCATCTGAATGAACACTACGCATATTATTTATTATTTTAGGAAAGTCACCATCAGGAGTAATTGTAAAATATGAACCCCCCCTCCATCTCCATGGATATTTACCTCTATATTCAGGAACTGTCATAAATTTTCTTTCATCTGTGATAAAATCACCCCTCGTTGGTTCTGGTGGTCCTTCATACACGGGGGGAACATCCGGCCATCCTAGCACGGACCTGATTGAAGATTGATAAATATCAACGGCATAATCAGGCGAGTTTATTTCAATCGTCGAGGACAGGGTGGGTTCATGAACATTAATTGATATTTTTGATTCTTTTCCTGTTATTGATTTTATTCTACGCGCAAATTCCTCACTGATCTCTTCAATCTCATAACTGCCGGTTGGTATTCCAACAACAACCCAGTCAGGTGTTCCATCGGGTTTGTTCTTGTTAGCAAATACAAGCGAATTATTTGCTGGTGTACCATTAAATGATTTTGATCTGATATTTGGCCAGCTGTAATATACTCGTAATTGTGCTAGTGCTATTTCTTTTACTGGAATTGCAATAGGAAAATTAACACTAAATTCAGGATTAATTGAACTTACCGAGATCATCGTTATCTTTGGCGGAGTTGTGTTGGTCACGATCTGCTGGAGTAATTCTGTCATTATTGATACTTGTATCTTTAATACCTTCGTCGTATATTTTGGTTATCATTGAAAATTCGAAATCAGATATAATTCCATCACTGAGACTCGCTGATAACAACGAGGATAATTTCGAGTATGCTACCGTCGTTGTGTGTAATTTTATTTTGTAATCGGATAATTTTTCGTTCGTACAAGTACATATTTTTTTTGTGATGATACCAAGCACACCTGCAATAGTTGTTGCTGCTGAAATACAGATAGTTACAGCTACTGGTGCCATCGTTGTCAACGCTGATAATATTACACCGGTTCCAGCAACAACAGCGGATACTGAATAAACAATCACATCAACGATAACCAATCGTCGTCGATATTTTTTTACTTTTACTGTATATTGATCGACTTGATCTTTTAGCGCAGCCTGCCATTCACGCGCTTGATTGTATCTGTATTGTGCACCGTCCATATATATTTTTATGCAGTAACCAATTGAGGTGTTTCAGCTACAAATTCCAAACACCACCAGAAGGATGTTGCGGTTAATTTCTTATCAGCTGCTTCCAGAATAAATATTTCTTCGGTTCCGTTATTTAATACAACAGATACAACCCCGGAAAACCTGTCGGTGGAATGACGCCATGGAAACGTTGTAAATATTTCAAATTTTGCAGCACTAAACACAGATAGCCTGTACACGCCAGTGACTGTTGCGGTATATTTGATAGTATTATTTTGCTGCGACCATGTTGCAAATCCCGATGATACCGTGCATACGATGTTTGTGATATGCCCGGGAGTTATTGCAGCTGGAATTTTAATCAAATTTGTTTTGTTGACAATCTCAGGAATTCCCGCTACGATGTTTTGCTGTCTTTGTTTGATCGTGTCTAGGTCAGTTTTGATATCAGAAAGTTTTATATCGATGACGGAAGGAGTTCCAAAGAACTTATTTATGGCATTATCGATTTTCTGAAAATTTCTTCGAAGCCTTATAAAACCGGTTACGTGAACATCATATTCGGCCCGCAGCGTGGATAGTTTTCCATCCACGTCGTCGACGTATAGTTTGTTTGCGACGTCGTTGTCAGATTTTGGAGCTGTTACAGCTACTATTTTGTTCCCGTTCATGCTAAGTTCACCTGTCATTGTGTCACCGGTGTTTCTTACACGATTAGCAACACTTTTTGCAATTTCATCTCTGATGGTTTTAAGTGACATACTTGAATCTCTGATTCTACCACCGTCAGTAAACACGGGAATATTATCCGTAACTGCACCGAGTACTCGCCGGACTATATCATTCCATTTGATATTGCTAGTTTTTAGTTTACCATATCGATCCTGAAAAATAACAACTTCATCTGGGTCAACTCCAGCAAGGTTCATAATATCAGCGAGGTCATCCCTGGTCGCATACTTTGACAGATCAACGTCGGATTTTATTTTCTTACTAGTAGAAGATCTTCCGTAGATGTCAACCATTATAATAAGATCCGTTGTTTAAAACACCTTACGCGCAACAAATCGGTTGCTTGTATAATCGTGCACGACTTTATGTGGCGGCCTGGATGATTTTGATATAGCGTCGAGTACATTAATTACTTCACGGCCGCATATTGGCGGATCTGTCATTGTTTGTGTGGGTAGCGTTGAATACCAAACTTTGGAACCTCTGGTTGTTGCGTGGAGTGGTGCGACATACTTGATAAATTCAACAGGTGGAGCTAACCCGTACGAATCAAAATAAACAATTCCACGCGGATCAACCGCGTATGATACCCAATGAGTACCAGGTCCAGAACGTTTGTCAAGATTAATAATACCTGTTTCTAGTTTGTTTGGTTGTTTCGGTAATTGATCTCGCATAAAAACACCTCTAAAGGCAGATATTTTTAATTTTTAGCAGCATCAAGTAAATCAAAATTTGATGCTGGAACGTCTAACGTGGAAGCCTTAGGCCTCTCCCCAACGAGATCCCGGTAATCTTAGACCGCGTCCCTTTTTTTTGTATCCCTTTCCTGTTGCTTTCTTTAGTGCCATTTCAGCGGCTGTTCCAACAGCACCTAACGCGGCTGCTTTTGCTACGGCTGGAGCAGCCGCAGCTATTAATGCCGGAATGGCCGCAAGTAGTGGAAATATACCACCCGTTTTAACCATGTCTTTGATGGCGCTCGGGGAGAGATGGAATTGAACTCCAGTTTTTGATTCTAGGGCTTTATTGAAATGTTTAATCTGATTATTTGTCAACGATAATTTGTTTGGACCACCACTAATATGATCTCGTTTTAGTGATATTTTAGTTCCGCATTTGTTGGCGGTTTTTGATTGAAGCTTTTTTACCTGACCGGGAGTCAGAGTAACATTAACATGACTATACGACATTTTTATATAAATAATATTTTTCTAAATAACACGATTAAATATTTTCCACCGGTGCATCAACGACCCTCATTCGACCACTACCACCTTCAAGTAACATGGCCTTGTCGCTAAGTATGACCGCGATCGCTCTGTAGAAGCCGGGAACAATTGGTGGACCGGGTATATCAGGAGGAGGGTTAGTAACATGAGCTCGAAAGTGTATATCAACAACAGATTGTTTGGATAAATCAAGATGTTCTAGTGAAAAATAATAAATCGGATATAGACCTGTAAAATCTAGTTGTGATATTTGCAAACCAGTATCTATATTTTGATCACGTCCCATGAATGACATTAAACGATGATATGCGCGCTACATGATTTTGATCAAAATTTAGTTGTATATCCTCGGCTGGTTCTTGATGTCCATTTATCCGTAAGGAAACTTCATTAACTCCAAGGTTGTCAAATATCATATGTGAACGTTGTTGATTATTCGTCCGAGCATTATCTTGTAGTGCAATAAAAATATGTCGTGGTGCAGAAACACCCTGTTGTGATGCTATATGCCATGTAAATAAACCATTAATATTGCTTTGAGCAGCATCTGTGGTTACTGTTAGCCATGATAGCAATGATTTGCCGCCTTGATCCATAAAAGGTAGTAATTTTTGTTCCTCAGTAATAGATGGAGTCATTACTGGCATCCATAGTGAAAGTTTTGATATATTTACTTTACCCTCAGCAACACCAGCACCTCGCCAGATTGCATCATTATCATCACTTTTTCTTACGAGCACAATTGTGTGTTTAGCTCCAAAGATGACTTTTCTAACATTTCTGCAAAATCCAAAGATGTGAGATAATGGAATTGCACACGAAAAATTTCTATCATTTCCTAGCAACATATTTCTACGTGCTGCAAATCCCAGGTTGTAAGTCGCATTAACGCTTTTTATAATATCAAAATCAGCACCTGGTCTGTCTGCTTGCTCAAAATCAGCCGTTTGTGGATCAACTGAAGTAGCTCGTGTTGCCAGTAACTTAGTATACTGAACATGATCAGTGTTGTCAGTAATATCCTTAGCAAACATCATTGTTGGACCGGCTGATCTTGTAAAGTCGTCAGAATATCTCGCCAGACCAATTATTGTTGTAGCAACGTCGACATCATTCTGAATTGATTCAATATTTTTTCCATCAATCATGTATGTGGCGCCACTAAATAATGCCATGATCCCGTTGTTGACAAAACCAACACGCAAATTAGCAGCATATGCCGTATTAGCTACAACATTCGTTACAAGTCTACCTTCTACTTCAATAAACGCATCAGCGGGCAAGAAATATCTACTTGTATCATGAACCTGTAATTCGATTCTCCCCCCCACCCCCGCTGATTTGGTAGTCTTGCGTCATAGGAATAAAATTGATAATCACGTACTGACTCGTACTTAAGGACAGGTGCCTCCATATCAAATGCTGGGTCTGATTCGCGCCTGAACATTTTTATTATAGTTACCATTTTTCCAAATGATGATCATCGTCGACGAAGACCGCTCCCTGCTATTAAATTTGCTGTTATATTTTTTTCTGCTTCTTCAGATATCGCCGCTAGTTTTTGATTTGCAGCCTGATTTATTATTTTACTTACGTCTGAGGGCATCACCTCAGTACTTGCCAGTTTCACCGGTGGTTGTTGTTTTCGTCGCAATAATCGTGCTAGTCTTTCCTTGATCGCCGAGAACGCCTTACCAGCAACATTGACAATTGCACCAGGAGCTTTATCACGAACAATATCAATAGCCTTCATCGATAATTGTTTTGCAACAGGTGCTACTTTTGGAGCTATCCTCGTGAATAATCCCCGAATGACATCACCAAGTCCATTTCCGTAAATTGCTTCATAGATTGGTAATCGTGAGTTTACCGCTCTAACCTGTGTGGGTTTACGATGATTATCATGCACAATCATCTTATTTTATTTACCATTTATCTAACAACTAGTCATCAACGAGCTCATCAATAAGTTCTCGGTAAACGCCAATATCCATGATACCACCTTGAAATAGTCGCCGACAAATATCAGCTGCTTCATTGGTTATTTCTGGTGAATTATTTCCAGCACGTTTTCCTCCTATGAGAACTTCTAACCGTGATACGTCATTGATGATATTATCAGGACATAAACCACGTCCTGTTTTAGGTTCATCTTGGGGCGTTTTAAATACTGGTGGTTGCATTACCGGAGTAAGTACTTCAGTGGTGGCCGGGGGTGAGTCACCTTCTCGAAATCCATGTGGTGAACCTGTCGGTGTAAATGTTACATCCGGTGCAGAAATTTTATGTAAAGGCGAAGAAATTTTCTTCGAGGGGAGTAATTTAATTAGCTCTTTAGTCCTTTTAATTTCCGACTTCAACCTTTGCTGTGGCGAAGAAGATTGTTGTTGTTCTATTTGTTGCAGAGGTGGAGGAAGCTGATACTGGGAAAATTCTTCTTGTTCTAGTTGTTTCAGTCTCTCTCTATAAAGTCTTTTTACTTCTCTATCAAGACTTTCGTATTCTAGACCTCTAGCTTGTTTTTTGTTGTAATATACGCGATATATCCATTTAATGAAATTATCATCATTTGTTTTTTCATGACCGGGTTTTAAAATACTAGATTTATTAGATATATTATCTAATATCATCTCAGGTAATTTCTCTCTTTCAATATTTCTAATTTCCTCAACAACTCCTTCGTTAAATTTTGCAATTAATTCTACGTTTTCTCCTGCTGGTTTGGGTTTGGATGCAAGTTTTTTTCTCACATCGGCGACTTCAGTACGAAGTTCTCCAATACCCTCAAGTATTTCCTCACCAACAGGTGGAGGTTGAGCTGTAGCTATGTCAGTTGGAAGGTCTCGTAAAATCTTCTTTGTCTGTTTAGTTCTTCTTGCTATTTTTTCTGATACCGGAAGAAGATCTTCTTTGATGACAGTTGCAACTTGTTCAGTAGCTGCGGTGACGGGCTTAAACAGTTTTTTCGTGTCTTCTTCAAAATCAAATCGTGCTTCTTGCCGCGCTTGCAGATTTTTTCTAAATGAGTCTCTGACAGGAATAAATTTTTTAATTGTTTCTAATCGTTCTCGAGCTGTTCTTGCAGTATGAGATTCTGGATGTATCATTTTATTATAACATAATAATTTAATTAATATCAGCAAAAGAGGAATACAGAAGTTTGATGAACTATTACAGAAAAAGAAAGAACATAAATCCAAAAATAGAAAAACCACCATCAGAACTTGAATATTACTTGAAACATAGAACAAATTCCGAAGATTCAGATGAAGATGAAACAGATGAAGATTCCCATGATTCAGATGATGATTCCCAAGACTGATAGCAGCAGAGAGGGCTCGTCTACAATTCTGTTTGGGACAAACAATAATCGTAGACGTGGTAATTGACCTCTATGAGTGGTCACTATTTTTTTTGGTAAAACACAAGGGTGACCACTCCCTTAAGTGGTCTGTTCACCCTCTCTGCTGCTGTATGTATGTAATGTATGTATTTATGTATGTATGCGTCGACGTCTCCGGTGGCATAATTGGTTCGTGCGTCCGCCTTGATATAGGAATATTTCGGGTTCGAACCCAGTCAGCCATACCAAAGACTTATAAAAATGTTAATGGTCGGTGGTTCTTTCCGGGGTTTGCCCGGGTTCTTCCTCCACCATTAATACTGGCCGCCATGTATAGCCAGCCTATCGTGTACTGAAAAATGGCGTTAAACCCCACAACAACAATAAAAATGTTAATAACATCTGCCTGAATTGGTATTCAGCATTAAGCTGTTACTATTAGGACTGGTTGGCCTTGCTTCTTGTGGTACATGATGGTAAATGTCAGCGGCATGATGTCCCAGTGCTGAACATCAGTATGAGCTGCCACAAAGCGGACATCATAGCGAAATAAGTGAAAATTGTTACAGCTACGTAACAAATCTAAGTCACAAATAGACACACAATCACACACACACACACACACACACACACACACATTCTTGTATTTGGTGGATATCGAGGACTCGGGAATGGAACCGCTTACCGAGGACATTTGCTCTCGCGATGTTAGAACGAAAATAAATACAGCTTGAGGAAGTAAATAAATAGCAAATGGTAATGTATCAACGAGGGAATTGTATTATCAATTCTAAGAAATATGAAATTTAGCAATGCAAGCGAGGACGCACACGATAAGACGAATATCCTTTATAATCCATGCAAACTAAGGACGTACACAACTTGACAAAATCACGGAGACCGTTGACATAGGTACATTATAACTAACTAACGAGGACGTTTGCATATATAGTCCAGTCTTCACAATCAATACGGCCGCTTAGGTGGCCTAGTGGTAGGAGCATCCGCCTCGGATGTGGGAAGGTGCGGGTTCTAACCAAGGCCGAGTCATAACAAAGACATATAAATGGTTCTAACAACTGCCTCGCTAGGCACTCAGCATTAAGAGGTTAGTGTTAGGAATAGTCGGCCTGGTGTCAGAATAATGTGACTGCGTGGGACATCATGCTACATTTCTGCTTGGTGATGAGCCAGTGATCGACATCACTATAAACTCCCACTCTGCAGACATCGTAGCTATATCACTGATAGATAGTTAAAGCTACGTTAATATCAAATCAAAATCACATACTAGTATTAAGTAACTGTAACCTCCATATGGATTTCATATACAACTGTTCTTTAGGGCAATTACAGTATTTTTTCAATATATATATATATCTTGTTGTTATTGATTGAATGATGAATTTATTGATTGATTGCACTGCAATTATACATTATTAGGACTTATTCACCGCGTTGAAGATTTTACTGTAATAAATTTGGAGTATGCGCATTTGGTTATGGTGACCCGTCGTATTGAATTCTTAGATTTGTGTGATTACTTGTTTGATTATTGGAACTCGGTGCAATGGAAATACTCCTTGGCCCGAAATAAATAGCCAATTAGTAAGAGCAAACGTCACGGAGTGAAGTGTTAATGAGTTTCCATGATGCCATGGTTAACCTTTAGTGAATTCAGGCCAAAAGCGACAGAGTTTCCCTGTCATACTATAGTCACCATGAAAACCCGGTGGTGTACATTGGTAGTGTGACTGTATTGGGAGTATTTACGTCAGGAAACCGGTAAATTACACCAAGGAATTAACAAGGAAGTCGGCAGATACCGTTTATGTTTCATGGTAGCAAACGTGACGCAGCTATACTGGCGAAATGTACCTTGAAATGAGAAACTGACTGGACTAAGATGAAGTTTTAGAAATAGTTCCCTGTGTTAAGGGATATTTGTATAGTTTCTACGGCGTGAACTGTTGACGGTATGGGAAGTTGATAAAGAGAAACCATGCAGATGTGCAGTTGATAGATTTTTTGGCAAGTTATGAGATCTGTGGTCTAGCGTTGATTAGTGATACATTTATGCATAGAATGGACACGTTGGGCTCTCTAATTTTCATCTGAAGTTGTATAGAAATCTTTGGAAATTGGGGTAAACTTATGACTAGAATCGCGCCAGTGTTTGACACCGCTCGGTCTAGCAAATATCCCTGGCTTGTAACAATACTATTTGGCTGGATCTTAGCATTTATGGCAGGAAAGTCGCCTTATCGGCAATGACTATTCTATTTTGGACAAAAAAGAATAATATATTCCTTGCATAATACACGTACGAATCTCTCTCTCTCTCTCTCTCTCGAATTCTCACGATTCACCTTCCACAACACTGAACTTAATTATTTGCTAATTCAATGTACCTCGTAATGGCATTTTGTATCGCTGATTTGAAGTTTCAAACACTTTATTTCCTCGTCGCCATCTGTGTAAAAGATACTGAAAAAATACTAAATGAGTAAGAATATTACAGTATAATGCTGCTCTAAATAAATGTTCTGTTAAGTTAAAATACAAATTTCTCCAGTAGATCATCCTGAGCGTTATGGCTATTGTTAAAGACCTCTTTAAATTTGGGAAAACAATATAGATGTACGCCTTGTGTTTACATGTTATGTGTTGTTTTAATAAGACTTCGTTTAGAACAGAACTATCGATACAAACATAATTCATGAAATGTTAAGCAAAGTCATCACATCACCATCTGAAACAAGAATATGCATTTAAAATACAATTAAATGCATTCAATAGTTTATGGTTGCTTGCACGTGAAGTAGAAAGTCTTAAAAGCGCGGTATTGAAAAACATATTGCTGTAATTAAATGACTCATTTTGAGACTGATCATCTTGAGCTAAATGTTTGACCTCTATATAATATATTTATCTTTCTATATATTTACTGAACCGCTCCGGTGGCCTAGTGGTTAGAGCGTCCGCCTCGGACGCTGGAGGTCGTGGGTTCGATCCCCAGCCGAGTCATAATAAAGACTTACAAAAATGGTACTAACAGATGAATCTCTTGGCGCTCAGTATCAAGAGGTTAGTGTTAGCAGTCGTCGGCCTGGTGTCAGGATAATGTGACTGGGTGGAACATCATGCTACATGTCTGCGGCATGATGATCACACACACACACATAATATATTTACTGAAGTTCTGTGCGTGTAACTTCCACATTCGGTTAGTGATAATTCGAACTCATCTTAGCGCGAATTTTCACTTGGTTCACATCTGCTCTCTCCTGTTTGAATACTATGTAGGCAAATGATGAAAATGGGGCGGATACATCTCATTAAATAATCATGGAATAAATTTTGTATATCGAAGATATATTTTCATTATTTTTTCGTGTGTAAAATCTCGCCGCAAACAGGACGTGTTTACTTTATAGATGGATGGGATAATTTTGCAATTTTGGTACAACATTTTCATGTACTTTTTCGTTCTTGTCGTAGATTTATTAGCATGTATTGTACGTGTATGTTATGAATTTATCTTGACTTTCCCAACAATATTGTCACATTCGCATGAAATATATTTAGAAAAATACCAGGAACTGTTAAATCTACCATCTTTTCTTATAGTTTCTTTCTCTCTCTCTCGATCACTTTCTTTCTCTCATTCTCCCTCTCTTTCTCTTACTCTTTTTCTCTGTCTTTCTCCCTTTTTCCCTCTTTTTTCTCGCTCTTTTCTGTCTTTCTGACTCTGACTCTGTCTCACCCTCTCTCTCTTACTCTCTTTTTCACGCTCTTTCTCTCTCTTCTGTCTTACTTTTTCCCCTCATTTCTCTCTCCCTCTCTCTTAATCTCTCTCTGTCTTTCTCTCTATCCCTCCTTCTCTTTCACTCTTTTTCTTTCTTTTTTTCTCATTTTCGTTTTGTCTTCTCTGTCTCTTTCTCTCTTTTACTCTCTTTATATCTCTTATTCTCTTTCTATCTCTCTCCTTCCTTTCTCTCTCCATCTCTCTTTCTCTCATTCTCCCTCTCTTACTCTTTTTTTCCCTTTTCCCCTCTTTCTATTTTCTCGCTCTCTTTTTCTCGTTCTGACTGACTCTGTCTCACCATCTCTTTATCTCTCTCTCTTTCTCTCTTACTTTCTTTTTTTCTCTTTCTCTCTCACTCTTTTTCTCTCTCCCTTATCATTTTCTCTCGCTCTATGTCTATCTCTTGCTCTCTTTCTCGTTCTCTCTCTTTCTTTCTCTCCCTCTCTCTTTTCTCTCTCTCTTCTTTCGGTTTCTGTCTTTCTCTCTCTCTGTCAGTTTATTTCTTTTTCCCTATTTCTATCTCTCTTTATCTCTCTACCTCTCTCTCTTTCTTTCACTCGTTATCCCTCTCTCTTTATCTTACTCTTTCTCTCTCTCTTTCTCCCCTTTTCCACTCTTTGTCTCTTGTTATCTCTATTTTCCCTCTCTTACTCTCTCCCTCACTTTCTCTCTCTCTTTCTGTCTCTCTATTTCCATCGCTCTCTATCTCTTTAACTTTCTCTCTCTTTCTCTCTCTCATTTTCTGTCTCTTTATCTCTCTTTCTCTCGCTATCGTTCTTTCACTTTCTACCTCTCTCTTTCTCTCTCTATCCTTCTCATTCTCTTTCGCTCTTTCTGATTCTTTTTTTCTCTCTTTCTCACTTGCTGTATCTTTTTCTCCCTCTTTCTGCCTACCTCTCGTTCTCTCTTACTTTCGCTCTCTCTTTCACTCTTTACCTCTCTCTCCTTCTCTCTTTTTCTCTTTCGTTGTCTCTCTCCATATCTCTCTTTTCTCTTTCTCTCTCTTTGTGTCTCTATCTCTTCTTCTCAAGCTCTCTCTTTCTCTCGTTCTCTCATTTTTTGCTCTCTTCCTCTTTCACGCTTTATCTCTCTTTCTACCTCTATCTCTTTCTTTCTCTCCTTCTTTCTGTCTCAAATATTCTCTCTCCCTCTTTGTCTCTCACTCTCCTCAAGCTCTCTCTCTCTCGTTCTGGCTCTCATTCGCTCTCTCCCTCTTTCACTCTTTATCTTTCTCTCTTTCCCTCTCTTTCTCTCTCATTCTCTCTCTCTACCTCGCTCTTTCTCCCTCTATCTGTTTCTTTCTCTTATTCTCTCTTTTTCCCTTTCTTTTTCTTTTGTCACTCTCTTTCTCTAATGCTGTCTCTATTCTCTCGTTCCCTCTCCCTTTCCATATCTCTCTCTCTTTCTTTGTCTCTCTCCATTTTTCTTTCTCCCTCTTTTCTCTCTCTCTTTCTCACTCTCACTCCCTTTCACTCTCCCTCTCGTTCTCTCTCCCTTTCGCTCTCTCTATCCTCCACTCTGTATCGCTCTCTCCTTCTATCTCTTTCTCTCTTTATTTGTCTCTCTCCATTTTCTCTCTCCATCTCTTTTCTCTCTCTTTCTCAGTCTCTCTCTCTTTCTCTCCCTCTTTCACTCTTTATCTCTATCTCTTTCTCTCTCTCCATTTTTCTCTCTCCCTCTCTCTCGTTGTCTCTCTCTTTCATTCACTAACTCTTTCTCACTCCTCTCGTTCTCTTTCTCTTTCGATCTCTCCCTCTTTCAACGTTTACCTCTTTCTCTCTCTCTCTATCTCTTTCTTTCTCTCGTTCTCTCTTTTTTCCCTCTCTTTCTCTTTTTATCTCTTTCTTTCTCTCTTTCTATCTCTCTGTCTCTCTTTCTCTCTGTCCTTTTCTTTCTCTGTTTCCCTCTCTCTGTATCTCTATCTTTGCCTCTCTTTCTCTCTCATTTTCTCTCTTTCTCCTTCTCTTTCCTTATCTTTCTTTCTCTATCGTTCTCTATCTTTCTCTCTCTATTTCTCTATCTTTCTCTCACTCTTTTTCTCTCTGTCTCTCTTAGTCTCTGTCTACCTCTCTCTCTCTCATTCCCTCTCTTTCTCTCTCTCTCTCATTCTCTCTTTTTTCTCTATATCTCTCCCTCCCTCTCTTTCCCTCTCCCACTCTCATCATCTCCCTCTCCCGCTCTGTCTGTCTCTCCCTCTCTTTCTATTTCTCCCATTTTCTCTTCCACTCTCTCTCCCACTCTCACTCTATCTCATTCTCTCTCCTAGTCTCTTTCCCACTCTCTCTCTTTCTCCACAACTCTTTCTCTCCTAATCATTCTCTCCAATTTCTCCCCCCCCCATTCATTCTTTCTTGTCCGCTGTCTGTCTCTCCCACTCTTTCACTCTCTTTATCCCAATCTCTCTCTCTCTCTCTCTCTCTCTCTCTGGCTCACTCTCTCTCCCTCTCTCCCAGAGAGAGAGACCAAGTTTGGGAGATAGAGAGAGTGGCATAGAGAGTGTTGGGAGAGAGAGAGAGAGAGAGAGAGAGAGAGAGTGAGAGTGGGGGATAGAGAGAGGGCGAGAAAGAATGAGTGGGAGAGAAAGGGAGTGGAGAGGGAGTAGGAGAGAAAGAGTGGTAGAGAGAGAGAAACATTGGGAGGGAGATAGAGTGAGTGGGCGAGAGAGTAGGAGAAGAATGGGTGAGATAGCGGGTGAGAGAGAGTGGGAGAGAGCTTGAGAGAGAGAGAGAGAGAGAGAAAGAGAGATGGAGAGACGGAAGGAGTGATTGGAGAGTCTCTCGTACTTTTCCTCCTAATCTGTCTTCCACTCCCTCTCTTTCTCTCTCCCTTTCTTTTTCTCTATTTTTAGCTGTCCCTCTTTTTTTCTCTCTTTCCTCTTTCCCTCTCTTATTCTCTCTAACTCTGTTTCTCTATCTCACTCTTACTTTCTTTGTCTCTCTATTTCTCTCTACGTCACTCTCTTTCTGTCTCTCTCTTATTCTCTCTCGTTCTCTTTCTTTCTCCATTTTCACACTTTCTCTCTTATTATTTCTTGTCCTCTTTTTCTCCCTCTCTTTCACTCTTTCTCCTTCTTTCTCGCTCTCTTTCTCTCTCTTGTTCTCTCTCCCTTACTATTTTGTCTCCTTTTCTATATGTATATCTCTTTATCTCTTTCTCGTTCTCTCTATCTTTCTTTCTCCCCCTCTCTCACTCTTTCTCTCTTTCTACTTCTCTGTTTCTGTCCTCGCTCTCTTTCTCTCTGTCAGTTTATTTCTGTTTCCCTATTTCTATATCTCTTTCTCTCTCTACCTCTTTCTCTCTCTCTCTTTTTGTTTCACTCGTTATCCCTCTCTCTTTCTCTTACTCTCTCTCTTTCTCCCCTTTATCCCACTCATTCTCTTATCTCTCTTTTTCCTCTCTTTCTATCTCTTTTTCTCTCCCTCACTTTCTCTCTCTCTCTTTCTCTGTCTCTCTATCTCTTTAACTTTCTTTTTTCTCGTGGGTCGCTGGTTCTTCCCGGGATTCTTGCTCCACCATTAATACTGGCCGCCATGCATAGTCTATCGTGTGCTGAAAAATGGCGTAAAACCCCACAACAATAACAACTTTCTTTTCCTCTCTCACATATTCTGTCTCTTTATCTCTCTCTTTCCCTCTCTTTCTCTCGCTATCGTTCTTGCGCTCTCTATGCCTCTCTCTCTCTATCGTTCTTTCTTTTTTGCTCTCTCTTTGACTCTTTTGTTTCTCTTTTTATCTTTCACTCTCTTTCTTTCTCTTTTGCTGTCTATTTTTCTCCATCTTTCTCCCTACTTCTCGTTCGCTCTCCCTTTCGTGCCCTCTATCTTTCAATCTTTGTCTCTCTCCTTCTCTTTCTTTGTTTATCTCTATTTTTTCTCTCCAGCTCTCTTTTCTCTCTCTCTTTCTCTCTCCTTTCGATCTCTCCCTCTTTCACTTTTTCTTTCCCTCTCTCCAATTTTTTCTCTCCCTCTTTTTTCTCTCTGTCTCTCTCAATCTTTCTCTCCTTCTCGTTCTCTCTCTCTCTCTTACGCTCTCTCTCCCTCTTTCAATCTTATTCTCTTTCTCTTTCCTCTTTCTCTCTCTCTATCTCGCTCTTTCTCGCTATCTTTCTTTCTCTCTCTCTCTTTATCTCTCTTTTTACTTTCTCTCTTGCTGTCTCTTTTCTCCCTCTCGTTCCCTCCCTTTTGCTATCTCTCTCTCTTAATCTCCTTCTCTGACTTTCTTTGTCTCTCTCCATTTCTCTCTCCCGCTCTTTTTCTTTCTCACTATCACTCCCTTTCTCTCTCCCTCTCGCTCTATCTTTCACTCTTTATCCCTCTCTTTCTCTCTCTCCATCTCTCTCTTTGTCTCTCTTTCTCAATCTCTCTCTCTCATCTCTATATCTGTCTCTTTTTCTACCTTTCTTTCTCTCTCTCCATTTTCTATCTCCCTCTCTATTATTCTATCTTTTTGTCTCTCTCTCTCTTTCTCAATCTCTTTCTTTTTCCCTCTCGTTCTCTCCCTCTTTCACTCTCTTTCTACCTTTCTCTCTCTTACTTTCTCACTCTTTGTTACTGTTTGTCTTTCATTATCTCTCCCTCTTTCACTCTTTATCTCTCTCTCTACCCCGCTCTTTCTCTCTCCCTATCTCTTTCTTTCTCTTGTTCTCTTTCTCTTTTTATTTCTCTCGTTCTCTTTTTATTTCTTTCTTTTTCTCTGTCCCTTTTTTCTGTTTCCCTCATTCTCTTTCTTTCCCTCTCATTTTCTGTCTCTCTTTCTCCCTCTCTTTCTTTCTCTCTTTCTGTCTCTTTCTCTCGCTCTCTAATCTCTCTCTTTCTCGCTCTTTGTTTTTCTCTCTGTCTACATCTCTCTCTCTCTTTCTGTTTTCCTCTTTCTCTCTCTCTGTCTCCTTCCCTCTCACACACTCTCTCCCTCTCCCTGTCTCGCACTCTCTCTCTTCCACTCTCTCTTCTAGTCTCTTTCTCACTCTCTCTTTCTCTCCACTCTCTCCCTCCCATATTCATTCTTTCTCGCCTCTGTCTCTCTCTCCCACTCTGACTCTTACTATCCCAATATTTCTCTCTCTCTCTGGGAGAGAGAGAGACCGAGTTTGGGAGATAGAGTGGTATAGAGTGAGTTGGGAGAGAGAGAGAGAGAGAGAGAGAGAGAGAGAGAGAGAGAGAGAGAGTGGGAGATAGAATGTGTGGGAGAGAAAGGGAGTGAAGAGAGGGAGTGGGAGAGAAAGAGTGGTAGAGAAAGAGAGTGAAATTGGGAGAGAGAAAGAGTGGGAGAGAGAGAGTAGGAGAAGAATGGATGAGTTAGCGGGAGAGAGAGAGATGGGAGAGAGTGAGTGAGAGAGGTAGAGACGGAAAGAGTGGGACAGAACGGGTGAGAGTCTCTCTTACCTTTTCTCCTACTCTCTTTTGCATTCTCCCTCTTTCTTTCTACCTCGCTTTTTCTCTCTATCTTTCTTTCTTTCGTTCTCACTCGCTTTCTTTTTTCTTTCTTTCCCTCTTGCTGTCTTTTCCTCCCTCTTTCTCTCTCCCTCTCGTTCTCTTCCCTTTCTCTCTCTCTATCTTTCACTCTTTATCGCTCTCTCCTTCTCTTTCTTTGTCTCTCTCCATTTTCTGTTTCCTCTCTTTTCTCTCTCTTTCTTAATGTGTTTTCTCTCTCCCTCTTTATCTCTGTCTCGTACTCTTTTCCCTCTCTTACCCTTTCTGTCTGTCTCTTTCTTTCTCTCTGTCCCTTTCGCTCCGTTTCCCTCTCTCTATCCATCTCTTTTTCTCTCAATTTATGTCTCTTTCTCCCTCTCTTTCTTTCTCTCTATTTCTGTCTCTCTACGTCACTCTCTCGTTCGCTTTCTTTCTCCATCTTTCAATCTTTCCTTCTCTCTCTTATTGTCACTCGTTCTTTCTTTCTCCCTCTTTTTCACTCTTTCTCTCTTGTTCTTTCTCTCTCATTCTCTTTTTGTTCTCTCTCCCTTACTATTTTTTCTCTCGTTTTCTATGTTTATCTCTCTTTCTCGTCCTCTCTTTCTTTCTCTCCTCCTTTTTCTCTTTCTGTCTCTGTCACTTTATTTCTTTTTCTCTATTGCAATCTTTTTTCTTTCTCTCTCTACCTCTCTCTCTTTTAATCTTTCTTTCACTCGTTATCCCTCTCTATCTCTTACTCTTTCTCCCCTTTTTCACTCTCCTTCTCTTGTTACTTCTCTTATTCTCTTTCTCTCCCTCACTTTCTATCTTTAACTTTCTTTTTCTCTCTCATTTTCTCTTTATCTCTTTTCTCTCGCTCTCCCCCTCTCTCTATTATTCTCTTTCTCTCTCCCTCTCTTCTCTTCTCTTTCTCACTCTCACCCCACTTCTCTCTCCCTCGTTCTCTTTCACTCTTTATCGCTCTCTCCTTCTCCCTTTCTTTGTCTCTCCATTTTCTGTCTCCATCTCTTTTCGTCTGTATTTTTCTCTCCCTCTCTCTACCTCGCTTTTTCTTTCTTTTTCCTTCTTTCTCTTTTCTTTCTCTGTCCATTTCGCTCTATCTCTTTTTCTGTCTCTTTCTTTCTCTCGCTCTATCTTAGTCTCTACCTCTCTCTCACTGTCTCCTTCCCTCTCTCTCTCATTCTCTCTCTATCTCTCCCACACTATTTCTCTCCACTCTCTCCCTCCCACATTCGTTCTTTCT
Organism: Sinohyriopsis cumingii; assembly: GCA_028554795.2. Lineage (NCBI taxonomy): Eukaryota > Metazoa > Mollusca > Bivalvia > Unionida > Unionidae > Sinohyriopsis > Sinohyriopsis cumingii. The sequence goes on along the minus strand of CM068828.1, from coordinate 102,427,197 downwards.
CGCCCTTTGTCTCTCTCTCCAACTCTCTCTATCCCAATCTCTAGGGCCCCGAGTGGCCGAGTGGTCTAAAGCGCTCACCGTTACGGATCACTGCCATCTCACCTCTGTCTGCGTCGGTTCGAGTCTCGGATTCGGCTAATGTGGTTATGTGAGAAAGCTTGCCAGTAGCTTCTCGTGGGTCGGTGGTTCTTTTCGGGTTCTTCCTCCACCATTAATACTGGCAGCCATGTATAGCCTATCTTGTGCTGAAAAATGGCGTTACACCCTACAACAACAACATCCCAATCTCTCTCTCTCTCTCTCCGACTCACTCCCTCCCTCTCTCCCAGAGAGAGACAGAGCGAGTTTGGGAGATAGAGAGAGCCCGTAACTTCAGTTTGGTACAATGTAGAAAAGTCAATGCTGGCTTGATGGATAGAAAAATATCTTAGGAGTAAAACAAGCCATATAGTTTGGACGTGTGCCTTTAAAGACGGAAATAGAAGAAGGAAATCTCGAGTCATGGGTGGAACGAAGTATTTGGAAGTTCCGTACCTTCTCTCTTATATATTATGATAGAGAGGGTCCTATGTCAGAACTGGTCATGGGGGTAATCTAAGGTAGTTTTGTCACTCTGTATGATTTTTTTTCTTTCAGATTGTTTTTTTTTTCCTCAACATCAAGCTCGCGTCGAGCACCTGTGTTACAAAAAGGTTATCTGACTCTGAGTGACAAGTTTTGGGGTGACCTCTCCAATCAATTGGGGTGACTTCTCCAACCACTCTGGGGCGACTTTTTCAGATACGTTGGGGCGAGTTCTCCATGGGGGCGAGTTCTCCGCATATATTATTAAGCAGGTGTATGCAACATTAAATTTGAGCATAAAAACTCTCCCTTGCACCCCATATTACCGAGGGTCAAATCCGGATCATTCAGGCGCTTGGTATTAAGGAAGGGGGAGATAATTCCAGGTATTCCAGGTAAGGTCAGGTGGGCAAACATCACTTATATCAGAATGCTGCACAATGTTTCGAACACAAACTATTCACTGATAAAGATAATTTAAAAAGTCTAATATCGACGTTTAATTGGATCATTGTCAATCTACACGACAATTCGAGCTTTTTCCATTTGTTCACAGTCCATAAGGTTGACCTCGAGATTGTAATTTCCGTTTTGATCACTAAAACATAAATAACGTGATACGCCTTATATTGTAGGACTACATGCAACCTTGATCTACTCCAATTCAGCGTGTTATGTTCACGTATGATATTGCTGTATTGGAATTTTATTCAGTGATACAGTTAAGACTAGACTACTCTGTATCGATGGTCCATATATAGGCCGATAAATCAGCCCTTCACCCGTGATGATATTGATTCTCGGGTGAGGGGCTGATATCATCTATTCATTAAAAGCTGCAATTATCTGCATCCAACTTTGGCTGCACACATCGGTGTACATGTTATACACTTTCCGATATTCCTCGTGGCTGTGCTACTACTGTCGGTTCAAGGGTTCTTTGGTGACATGTAAATTATAGTTCCTGATCAAATCATATGTTTGGTGACTTATAAATCCATTTGGAATAGCACAACCATCTGTCCTATGGCCATTTTGAATTTTGTGCTTATGGCTGTTACCAATTACCAGTATGTGTATGCAAAATTGCATATTTTAATGAACAGGTGACATCAGACCCACAACATTGTCCATCATTATCAACACGTATTTCTGAATTTGGTTTATTGGACTAGTCCATATAGTCCTACAATGTAAGACATTATCACATGTTATTTATGCTTTAGTGCTACATCCCATATGCCCAAAACATAAATATCAGCATCAAGGTCTTACATGTAGGACTATGGTCCATACAGCTTGCAAACATTATACAAATAACTGTTGACGGTTTTGTGAATTGCAGAGGCTATTTGCTTCTGTGTACTCTAGTCCCACAATGTTAGACACATACCCGATATTATTGTTTGGGGGGTGATGGTACCAAAATATAAATAACGTGATATGTCTTATGTTGTAGGACTACCGTGTACCCTAATTGGAATTGGTTTTTGCAAGGCTGCTGTGCACCTTATCTGGAGAGACAGATCCCATCGGCACTTAGAGTTTCAAATGGCCCTTCCCACCCCATCAAAGATATTTTGATATTATATCTGGGAATGCCCCAGTATAAATGTTAAAATGCCTAAAATAGGGTAGGAAGGGTAAGAGTAAACTCGGACATGGCCTCTTTGTATATACATGTAATCTGCATTAAGTTACTCTTAAAATTTACAGGTTTGGATACCCCAACATCTATCAGTTTACTGGTATTCTTAATTTCATATGTAATTGGCCCCTGTGCTCACTGGATAATTTAATGCAAGATCTTAAATTAGCATTTAGAATGTATCGGACATATCTTTAATGTATTAATTGGTGCCATGCAGATGGTTTGTGCAGCAGTGGGTGCATGGCAGCCAGTATTTTAAACGTTAAGTAGGCCAGCATGGCTGCCTTGCAAATAGACTTTGTGAATACACTTTTGTATGGTGGTGACAGAACCAGTATGAATTGAAAACAATATTCAAGAACAGCAATTCTAATTGAACACAAAAATGACTCCAGAATCCATGAATTAAGCCAAAAATTCACAATTGATACTGTAATTATGTTTTCATATACCTAGTAAGTGAATATATGCTTAAAGGTTAGGAAATTAACAGTTTAGTTGTTATGACCCAGGTGCCAAGTTCCAGAGGGTAGCAATAAATCAAAGGGTTGATGTCAGTTGCTTGTATAAATGTTTTGTTACATGGCCAGGAATTAAATTCCTTGGAGTATAGAATGACTTCAAGGCATCATCTAGGGTGCCAAGTCTGACATGGTGGTCATTGATCACACATACAAATTTTCAGACAAGTGAGATATAGCGTAACAGATGTTGTTTGAAATTTATGTATGATCACACAAAGACCCTTCATGCATACAGACAGATGGACAGAAATTCACATTGTTATATGCTCATTTTTGTCTGTGTTAACTTTACCTTGCTAGAAAAATGCTGTATTTTACGATACTGAACACCTTCATATTTTATGCACATGTGTGCCTAAAGTTAGTATAGTGTATTAGGAACTAATTTCTAAACAAACCATGTACACTCATTTAGTAGATGCTTTAGGTTTTGATTGATTAAATTTGTTTGTCAGTGAAATGAAGCAGCTGTTTCATTCATTTGAAAGTATAGATGATTTAAGTTAACATTGTGGTCGAGTTCAGAAACAAAACTTTCAAACAAGCAAACAAATAGACGTGATGTACGCAGTGTCAACAACAAATGTGAGAGATGCAGTAATTTAAAATATCATTGTGATAGTGAAACAGTTATTGAGAAGAATATTCATATCTTTTTGCAAATATCATTGTGATAGTGAAACAGCTATTGAGAAGAATATTCATATCTTTTTGCAAATATCATTGTGATCAGTGAAACAGCTATTGAGAAGAATATTCATATCTTTTTGCAAATATCATTGTGATCAGTGAAACAGCTATTGAGAAGAATATTCATATCTTTTTGCAAATATCATTGTGATAGTGAAACAGCTATTGAGAAGAATATTCATATCTTTTTGCAAATATCATTGTGATCAGTGAAACAGCTATTGAGAAGAATATTCATATCTTTTTGCAAATATCATTGTGATCAGTGAAACAGCTATTGAGAAGAATATTCATATCTTTTTGCAAATATCATTGTGATCAGTGAAACAGCTATTGAGAAGAATATTCATATCTTTTTGCAAATAAAATGGTTAAGACTATGACAGGTGCTCTCTAAAACAATATAGGATAAAAAAGCATATTGAGGCAAAGGGCTATCACATATCTATCAGAGATCTACCATTTTACAAGTTTGTCAAAATACTAATCTGAGAAAAAAATGCAATCAAAGGTTTTGGTTGGAAACTAAATGCCTCAGAACCAATAATCCAAGTATTATTTCCAGTGGGCAAATGGAGTGTCACAGAGCAGCTGCTTTTCAATTTCCCCAGTGTAAATATTTTGATACAATGTTAGGATGGTAATAGAAGACATATACTGTATGATACAGGTCATAGCTGGGGTTCTCAAACAGAGAGATGAAAGTGACTGTGCATAAGCATGTTTTCTTTAGCTGGTAATACAAATGGTTATAAATACACTTACGTTTGTGCACATATGTATCAACATAGAAAAAGAATCCATGCAGATTCATTCACAGTATGATCCATAATTTCAAATTAAGTATAGTAGACTAAAATGGCAATTCTTTTTTAAACTGAAGTAGATCACGCAACTAAGTTAAAAGGTGGAGCTATGTGTGGATGAATACTGTTATTGTGCATTGATGAATCTTAGGTTGTGAATTTATTTTGGAATAAAACATAAATTCTACTACATTGTTCCTTGTAATGTCTTTTATTATTAAGCCTTTGGCAGTAGTAAACAAAATGAGCATATATTAGTATCAAGGTTACTGCTTTTGTATGGGAAAATATAAACTCGTTTTTTATTACACTGTATTATTAGTATTAGTATTATTATTATTATTACACAGCATTATTATTATTATTATTATTATTAACATTGTTATTATTATTTTTACACTGTATTCTTCGTATTATTATTACTCTGTATTATTTTTATCATTATTATTATTATTGTTACACTGTATTATTATTATTATTATTATTATTATTTAATTCAGTTTTCATAACCAAAGAATAACATTTTTGTTATCTCTTGACAGAATGCCCCTGGTCAGAATGACGATGTTTTGCAAGGACTCCACAGTGAGAAGGAACAAAAAGCTATTCATTCTCATCTTCATAGGATTTGTAGTCTTGCTAGTTTACAGATTTGCAAGGATTCCCCTGCATGGTTATATCAGAAAGATTGACAGATCTGTAATTGATGGTCATGAAATATCCTATTTCAGGGAGAAAATGGTTAACAATGCAACTTTCTTCTCACACATAATGAGCCATCAAGACTTTCTGCATCCAGATTCCAAAGCTGCAATGGAGATATATCTCCACAAACAGTCTCAGAGCTTCGTGTTTGATTTGAAAGACTTGGTTACAGATGTAGGCTTCAATGTTGAAGATGATGTAATTGTATACCTACACATACAGAAAACTAGTGGAACTACTTTCAACCACCACCTGGTGGAAGATTTAGAGCTCGACAAGCCGTGTGACTGCCCACATGATGTGATAACCAATCCATGCTACTGTTTCACACGGAAGAATACAATATGGCTCTTTAGCTGGTTTACAACAGGCTGGCCTTGTGGGCTTCATGCTGATTGGACAGAACTCCATGAATGTATAGATGGTGCACTTGATAAAATAGAGAAACAGCATAGAAAACGAAGGTAAATAAATATGACTTTTTTGATTTTCTATTTCATCCTGAAAACGCAAAGTATAATTTAAATCAAGTCTCAGATCAACCTTTCTCAAAATTTGTTGTTTTTCATAGATTTGTTGTTTAATTTTCATAGTTGTCTTCCTTTGCTTCTGAATCAGCATATTGGTGATTAACTGAAACAGGACCATTGATCCTAGGCAAATGGGCAATTTATATTGATTTCATAATTTGACAATTTATAATTTCCCCTATTGAGGCCAAGGTAATGGCTAATTTAGGTGTATTCTGCAGTAATCATAGACACATGTATATCATTCAGGTTATAATGCATGTAATGGACAATCAACTTTTCTTTATTTTCATTTGTATATCTCCAAAATAAAATAAGAAGAATCAGCATTATATTTCACACAGGATTTATACTGGAGAATGTTTCATTTACAGACTATACAGTTTTTAAAAAATCTAAAGAAGAAATCCCTTGGTCATGAAAATGCACATGTAGAAGTCTGTGTATATATTTTTTATTGGTATTTTTTCAATTGCTCTCTGTCTATAACAAATCATGAACATTTCAAGTTAATTGTCTTCCCATCAGTAGTTTTAATTGTCATTCATTATATCTATATTATCTAGTAACAGAATGTCATTACTGTATTGGAAGTAGTCTTGTGTGATAACAGATGTATTGTTTGATGATAAAGTCAGTTTGACTTACTGATGTTTGAAGCATGGATAATGTGGTACAAATGTTGACTTAAGCATATTCTAAAAATTACAATAGAGAAAAGATTCTCTGTAAATCCAAATATAGTAATCCCTCAATATCATGCTGCCATTGAGTGTCGTAGATTATACTGCCTTATACTGAGTTAATATATAGTGCTTCCTCATTATAATGCAGCCATTGGAAGTCATAGATTTTACTGACTTATAATGACTCATTATACAGTACTTCCATGTTATAATGCTGCTGTCTTTGAATGCCATAGATCATGCTGCCTTATACTGAGTTATTATATAGTACTCCCTCATCGTAATGGTGTCCTTGGGAGGCATAGGTTATACTGTCTTATTGTGAGTCATTATACAGTACTCCATCATTATAATGCTGTCTTTGGGAGTCATAAAGTATGATCCAGTTTAGTGAGAATGGCTTATAATGAAGTACATGATATAGTACTCCCATCTTATAATGCTGTCCATTGGAGCATTAGAGTTGACTGCATTATAGTTAGACCACCCTATGATGAAACACATTATTCAGTACATTCTCATTATAATGAAGTCCGTAGGAACCATTAGGTATACTGCATTATTCTGAGACTACTTTTTAATGACATATGATACATGTTCCTTATCTCTGAAGAATGAATCAACATACATTTTATCTCTATTTGTCAGATATTTTTACATTACCATACTTCGGGATCCAGTTAACCGTTACTTGAGTGAGTGGCGCCACCTATATGACGGAGAGCACTGGAGGGATTCTTTATTACGTTGTGGAGGGCAACGACCTTCACTCTTTGACCTTCGACCCTGTTTTAGGGAGAAGACATGGAAAGGGGTCAGTTTTGATGAGTTCATGGACTGTCAAGACAATCTAGCTACCAATCGTATGACACGCATGCTCGCTGACCTAACCAAGAGCAATTGTTATCACAAGCGAGGAATAAAAGAGAAAGATAGGCGAATCATTATGCTTGAAAGTGCTAAAGAAGATCTGAGAAAAATGGTGTTTCTTGGATTGACAGAGGATTACAGTCATTCCAAGGCTCTCTTTGAACATGCATTTGGTTTAAAGTTTAAGAATGGGCTGAATGTTAGTAAGTTAGAACCAGAGGAAAAATTCTACTTGAATGAGATGCAATTTAGAGAAATGCTACAGTATGTAGAACTTGATGTGCAATTATATTTGTATGCAAAGGACCTTTTTATGCAAAGATCCAAACAACTTCAGTAATTCATAGACTGACTGTATGCTATGCCCCATCATGAATAGTAGTGTTACCATTTTCTGTTCATGTCTGTTTTCAATTCATCATCTTTCATCCACTGTGATGGGCCATTCTTCACGCATTGTCACATTTATGACTATTATTTTTTTTTATTTTTAAAAACTTTGTTATTCCAGAAAGAATGAAAAAGTATGGCCTGTAAATGGTCTTTATCTATTCTAAATGCATCTCAAACTCTTTATTTCTTGATTTATACATTGATGCCTGTGAAATGTAAATAAAAAAGTACAGTAGTTATAAGCCTGAGGCATTATTTGCTGGATAACCCAGATAATTGACTCCAGCTGACAATTGTGAAAAACAGTATGAGAATACAGAATGTATTGAAACTCCATTTGGAATGGTGTTAGATAATTTTGTGACAAAATTATTATAATACATTACACAAGAAGATAACATGGACTTGTACATGTGTGTGTGTGTGTCATTTGGATTTTTAATGTAACTTTGCGTGCATGTGTGTGTCTGTGTGTGTGTGTGATTTAGGTTTTTAGCAAAGCTTTAACAATTTTTTTAGTCATATCATGATATCTGCAGTGCGAGAGTTTATAGTGAAGTCTAGCACTGGGGTATAATGCTGCAGACAGGTAACATTGTGTCCCACTCAGTCACAATATCCTGATACCAGGCCAACCAGTCCTAACACTAACCTCTTAATGCTGAGCTCCTAGCAAGGCAGCTGCTAGTACCATATTTGTAAGTCTTTGGTATGACTCGACAGGGGTTCATATCCGCGACCCCCCACATCCGAGGCTCTAACCACTAGACCACTAGAGTGATCTAACTTGTACAAAAACTGTACAAGAGCATGCCAGACTTCAGACTGAGGGGATGTGAGTTCAATGTTACCATCAGATCAGTCTGTAGGTGGTTTAATAAAGTTGTGTGTCCTAGGGCAAATCATTTTTAATAATCTTATTGTGTTGTTTTGCCGTACAGTGCAAACTAAACCCAGATCATGAAATGTCCAGTAATTAACCTTCATGGTCATAAATGAAATTTTGTGAATCAGTCCATTTTTTCTTAAGTTTTTTAAATGCATTGTGTATTGAGTGGAATTTAAATCTCCCCTTCACTTGGAAAAACATGCTAGTTTATATAGCATACAAAAAAGGCAGTTTATTTTAGCTGTACAATTTATTTAATTGACTTTCAGATCAATAATTAAAGGATCTGGGTTCATACTTGCCAACATGTATATATAATTTATAAAGAAAAACATGTACAAAGTGGTTCATTATTCCCATATATTATCAAGAAACTATATTATCATTATTTAGATTTTGAAATATTGTTGACACGTGACCCCAGTAATGTAATTCTTGATAAACGTAATGAGTACATCATGTTTCAGAGCAGGCCAAAGAGCGACCAGAATTTATCTTTGGTCATTTTTTATGTACGTCAGTGATTTTAATTTTGCCTTCTGACCTTGGGATGAGCCATCCTTGAAAAACAGTTGTGTTATATCCTCAGTTATGTTATATCCTGAGTTGTGTTATACCCTCAGTTGTGTTGTATCCTCAGTTGTGTTATACCCTCAGTTGTGTTATATCCTCAGTTGAGTTATATCTCAGTTGTGTTATATCCTGAGTTGTGTTATATCCTGAGTTGTGTTATACCCTCAGTTGTGTTGTATCATCAGTTGTGTTATACCCTCAGTTGTGTTATATCTGAGTTGTGTTATACCCTCAGTTGTGTTATTTCCTCAGTTGTGTTATATCTTCTTATGATATAGTTATTATCACATGTCCCTTTGATCCAAGGCCCCTAAAACATGTTAGGGACTGGCTATTTAATTTTCCATGCCTCTGGTGGATGGGGTGCAGGAATTTTTTGACAGGAAGTTTTCAGTGCACAAATAGCTTCAAGAAATACTCTTGTTCTGATTTATAGGAAAAAAAGAGATAATTATGTTGTTCGTTATATTAGTTGAAAATAATAGATTATCGTGAGTCCAAAGAAATTAAAATATCCCAATTCAAAACAAAATTCCAAGCCCCCCCCAATAATTAAATGGTCAGTCCCTTGTCAAAAGAACCGCTCTGGTGGCCTAGTGGTTAGAGCATCTGCCTCAGATGCAGGAGGTTGTGGGTTCGATCCCCGACTGAGTCATACCAAAGACTTACAAAAGCGGTACTAACAGCTGCCTCGCTTGGCGCTCAACATTAAGAGGTGATTGCTAGGACTGGTCAGCTTGGTGTCTGGATGATGTGACTAGGTCGGACATCATGCTACATGTCTGCGGCATGATGCCCCAGTGCTAGACATCACTATAATCTGCCACACTGCAGACATCGTATTGATATGACTGAACAATTGTTAAAGCTATGTTCAAAATCCAAATCACACACACACACCCTTATCAAGATGCTGAGACATGAGTGAAAATAGAGGGTCATATTGCACATTCAGATCTTGGAACATTGTATCAATCAGAAATAAAATTTACAGAAACAGTTTCTTGTTTTTAGTATGCAAAAATAAATTTGCTATTGGTCAGCATATGATTGGTATTTGTAGTGATTTTGAATACTTACTAATAGGTACAGGTTATCTTTTCTAAGAAACTAATATTTAATAGAGTACTAAAACACACACTTGGCTGAGCTAAAAAGAGTTTTAGATTGATTGCATTAAGAATTCTTAATTCAAATCTACATAGTAATTTGAAGTTGCTTCCTTTTGATCATACCATTTTATTGAATTTACTTTAACAGGTTTAAAGTGTGTAAATTTGAAAATTGGAGAAAGCCAATAGATGTCGGGGCCCAGAGTGGCAGAGTGGTCTAAAGCGCCTCCATTTTCGGATCACTGCCATCTCACATCTGTCTGCATGGGTTCGAGTCTCAGATTCAGCCAATGTGGGTATGTGAGAAAGCTTGCCTGTAGCTTCTTGTGGGTTGGTGGTTCTTTCCAGGGGTTTTCCCGGGTTCTTCCTCCACCATTAATGCTGGCTGCCATGTATAGCCTATCGTATGCTGAAAAATGGCGTTAAACTCTTCAACATCTACAACCAATACATGTCATTATTAAATCGTGAATAATCAGGTTTGGAATTTTGTTTATTACATACTTTTGTATGAAACTTGCTGATTTAAGCATTTACCAATGGATGAAATGAGTCAGAATACCTTGATGTCTGTTGGAAGACCAGATCTTTTTATTTAGAATTTACAAGTACAAATTTGCAAGGAACAAACACCTGATTTCAATTACAATAAAAGAGCATGATGTAGTATTTAGGAGTAATGGGCCTTTGTAACCATATTTTCTGTAGGGAAATTTTTGTACAACAGATCTATATTGTGCAGATTGCCTGCTATATTTACTTTGAAATATAATGCCGATAAAGTATATAATGCCGATAAAGTTAAGAACTTCAAATCATAGACTTCCCTTTGAAACATGAAACTTGTTGATTGGAAAAATATACCACAGGAATAAAGAAAATGTAATACCAGTGACGAAAATTTATGTTGAAGACTAGTAACGTATTTATTTTGTCTTTCTTGAGTTGATTGAGCAAGACTTTCAAAGTGATTCTAGTTACTGTTCTGTAGACCTAATAATGAAAAAATGCAGAAGTTATTTCTATGCAATATAATCACACATCTTCATGATATCTCAAAATGTGTTGGGTTTCATTCTAAAAACAACATCATAAGTCATGCTGCATCTAAATATAGTTTACATTATACATTACATTTTTGTTTTCAAATACTTTTGTTTACTCCACAACCATTTAGGTTATAATTATGTACTCATATTTTAAAACATGATTTAATGGGAACTGTTTTTTTATATATCTTTTACAGAGTTGTATCACAGGAACTTATGCAAACATTTCCATAAATATTCTTTATTTTTTTGTTATGATATTTTGACCATTACATATACTATATTTGGATAAAAATGTCATTTTAACCTGGAATTCACTGTCTTTTTGTATTTTCACATTTAAGTTAAGTAAGTATTGTGTTGCTTTCATATAAAACCTGAATGTAATCAGAAAAAATAAACAACAATCTTATCTGTTATGGTAACCATGGTAACTCAGTTGTTGGTTCAACTGCCTTGGTGTGTCTTTGGGAAAGGTACTTTGCTTCATTTCCTTGACATCTACAAAGTGCCATAAAAAACAACTATTGTTTTGCCAGTAATCACAGGTCCATCACTTTTATAAATTTACAGCTGTATTTAAGGGGCTTTTAGCTGGCTGTCTTCTGTCTGAACATATTTATTACTGTCGCCCATTTTAATATTATGTTTGGATTGGGTACCTGTGTCAGTACTTGATTCCATAAATAAGCAGAGCTGAAGAACTTGTTAGGTACATAATCATCCAGTGCATTGCATGGATTATTCTATGTGGCAAGGTGACTTGAAAGATAAAATAATTTACCATTAAACTTTTTTGTTTCATTCAGAAAGACAGGAGTTTAAAATACCACAGGGATAGTTAGCAATACATGTAGTTAGCCATATATAATATCATTAGGGTAACATCCAGGGTATTCCAAATGCTTCATACTGTAGATGTATTACAGTCAGCACTCATACACATTCCAAAACAATCATGAAGGTAAAAAGGAATTAATAAAGAACTAAATACATTAATTAATAAGAACAAAATGTTGAGTTGTCCTCCTCTACAGATATCAAACTTTATGGAGGACTTGCACTTGTAAGGAAGAACTCTTGATTTTCACCTCAAAATCTCAGAGGTTGAGGTCACAGAGTCATTAAGAAAAAAACATGGTTTCTGCACAATACATCACATTCATAGACCAATAGATCAAACATTGTACATGTAGTTGGTCTGCACTTAAGGTAATGAAGCATGTCTATTTTGGAGTCAAACGTCAAAGGTAAATTTCACTGCAACTGAAAATGGTTTCTGCATAATAATTTGAGTTCTCCATCACTTACAGTTATCAGACTTTGTGGGGAAGGATTCAGCACCCTATTATGTTTGGGGTCAGAGGTCATGGTCATTATGACTTGAATGGAAAAATGTTTTCTGCATAATAACATCACATACCTGGACCAAACATTTCAGATGGCTTGCAGTACATGGGGCAAGGAAGAAAAATGGGCTGTGAATAATAACTTTTGTTCTAGATCCCATGCCTTGACCAAAGTTTGTGGATGGCTTGGAGTTAAAGAATGGAAAAAAACCTACTGAAGTTTGGCTCAAAGGTCAAAGTCATTGTTGCCAAATATTGGATCTTGCAGAATTACTTTTGTTGTGGAGTAAGCTCTTTGATCAGCCTAAATAGATCGCTTTCATTAACATTAATGCATAACCTTTAGATTGAGAATGAAATGGTAAGAGATCATGTTAAGTTTAATGAGAATATTTCTGAGTAATGGTTTCTGCGTGTTTAATTTCGCTTGACTGTATTGGGCACTATTAAACACAGGTAAGGTGCACAATGTGTCATTTGTGATGCTTCTAGTTTAGAGGAATGTCAGTGTTATATATTTTTATTTTCCACTTTACTGTCTATATCATTCTATAAAGTTGTAATATTTTATGATGTTATAACTCATCAGGCCCAGCCCTAGGATGTGCAGGGCTCAAGGCAGCATGCGGGGCCCAAGGCAGCAAACAATGAGCACGGGGCCCCAAGCAAAAAAATTGCATTGCGAGGTAGCGCGGGGCCCAAGACAGTTGCTTCATTTGCCTTTCCATAGGGCCTGGCCTGTAACTCGTATATCAGTGGCTTTGATTACAAATTATACCAGTATCATTCTCTGAACAATATTGACAGAAGAAGAACATGAGTGGGTGGGTGTTATCCATGGCAAAATCAAGCTACTTAACAACAAATACTAGTTATCAATATTACTGGACAGTCTAAGAAATGTATATATTATTAAAATCCAATTGATAATAGAGATGTAAATTATATATTTAATTATGGAGAATACATTTTATAGCTCTTTATTGCAGTCTTTCAAATACTACTACTACTACTACTACTACTACTACTAATAATAATCATAATAATAATGTTAATCATAATAAACCCAGCATATTTTGATATATAACATAAAGATGAAACCAAAACTGTATCAGTTCCTAAAGATTTTTATAATCTTGAAACACAAATACAGAAAGTCTAAGAAGGAACTGCTACCAATGGCAACATTGAAGAAAGCCATAATGTAACTATAAAGTATAAATACTTCCAACTAATAGTCACATGGTTTACACTAGTGAACTACAAATCTAAATTACTATTATTTAGTTGTGTGAGATCTATATATGTTTACTAAATCAGACAGAGCTAGTGGATATTTGAAGCCTAAAATCACAGATTTTCCTTGATCAACCAAACAATAGAAAAATCATTGTAATGGCTGCTATTGTACTCTCTGTTGTAATGGTTCCCTACCTGTTTATAAATGTTTCTCACTGTTTTTATCATGTGCAGTGTGTTAGTCTATATTAATATTTACAGGGGTAATATAAATAGCTCTAGTTTCAAAATTAATCATGAAGGCTGGAAAAGTTATAGATTTGAATGGTATGCCAGTTAAAAATAGTTCTCTAGAATGGCTAAAGCCAATTCACATTTAACTAAAGCCAATTCACATGTAACTAAAGCCAATTCACATTTAGCTAAAGCCAATTCACATTTAGCTAAAGCCAATTCACATTTAACTAAAGCCAATTCACATTTAGCTAAAGCCAATTCACATTTAGCTAAAGCCAATTCACATTTAACTAAAGCCAATTCACATTTAGCTAAAGCCAATTCACATTTAGCTAAAGCCAATTCACATTTAACTAAAGCCAATTCACATTTAGCTAAAGCCAATTCACATTTAACTAAAGCCAATTCACATTTAGCTAAAGCCAGTTCACATTTAACTAAAGCCAGTTCACATTTAGCTAAAGCCAATTCACATTTAGCTAAAGCCAATTGATATTTATTAAAAGAAGAACATCTATAACAGATCCTAATGATTTTAGTTTCAAGTTGAAGAAAACAATAAATCAAAGTCAATCACTAAACAATAACTTGAACAACAATCTTATCACAAATTTAGATCTGTTAGGAAAATCTGATGCAGCTAATAGTTTTTGTATAAAAATGTGTTGTTGCTCCTGTACATATTAGGATATTTTGGTATAATACATTGAATGATATAAGAACATAGAGAGAAGGTCTTAATAATAAATTACCTTATGTAGGATGAAAAGAGACTAAACTCTGAAAACTGCAAAAAAGAATAGATTATGAAAACAAAGAATTGGGATACACAAGACTTAGTTTTTTTAATGACAAATTAACAATCCTATAAACTTCTTTACAAACTTTATGAACTGTTCAGTGGAATAAAACATAATGAACAGGTGGGAACCAATTGCACAAAGAATAAATACTGATATATCATCCATAGTGATACAACAGAATCAAAGGAGTGCCTAGAAAATTGTATTAGATTGCAATCACAACAGTTACAGAAAATCTGAAGAATGGGCAGAAAGATAACGATGAAAATATTATATGATTTCTTTAATAACTTTATAGCAGGTATGAAAAGTTGGAATACAGAATGACAGCTGTCATTATTAGTCTTTCACAATTACAGGGGAAGAATGACTTTGTAGTAGTAATATAAAGATAGAGGACTTAAAGAATAAGCTGTATGAGTGAAACTAGGAGCAGATTTATGGCAATATCATCTGATTTAAGTAATAAAATATAGCATTTGAGAGTTGTTGTTTTTCGTCCTTTGAGATCAAAGATGACCATGACATCACTGACTGGTTTAGTTTCAGTGAGCGCATGAATGGCTGATCATGCCAGTTTGTGCTCTGAACAGTCTGTGACACAGTTGTCAGGAGATGCTCTTTGTGTATATTTAATCAATGGAGGATCTGCTGTTAATCTGAAATATAAGTTGCACTGCCTCCCACATATCCTGTATTCAAAATGTATAGCTCTAGCATGCATGAGACTCTGCCATGAGGAGCGATCCTGTGTAGGATCTTCCCAAGACTACGAGTCGATGTTGAAGTGTTTCAAGGATGACTTACGGGAATCATTGAAGCATTGCTTCTGACCACCATGAAATCACTTTTCTCTCTCTAGTTTGCCATAGAAGATATTTGGTATATGCTCTTCTGATATGGTGACATGACCTGCCAATCTCAACTGTGATTTCATCAGGAGAGTGTGGATGTTTGGAATCCTGCTTGTGTGAGAGCTTCAGTGTCTGGAGCCCTGTCCTAGTTTGTTATCCTCATCATTTAGAGATGATGAGCTTACTAAGTCTCCAAGATGAACTTTATGCTCAGTACGAAAGTTCGAACAAATGACAAAAATATACTGATGGAGATCTTAATACTATTGGTATGGCACAAGGACCTATTGATGAATTAGATAAAAGGTGAAACAATTATTGTTGTTGTTGTTGTGGGGTTTAATGCCATTTTTCAGCACACAATAGGCTATACATGGCGGCCAGTATTAATGGTGGAGGAAAACCCCAGAAAGAACAACTGACCCACGAGAAGCTACTGGCAAGCTTTCTCACATACCCACATTGGCTGAATCCGAGACTCGAACCCACGCAGACAGTGGTGAGATGGCAGTGATCCATAACAGACAGTGCTTTAGACCACTCAGCCACTCGGGGCCCCGTGAAACAATTAAGTCGATAGTTTAATATTATAGAACAAAAGAAAACAGAGAGATAAAATTGATAAAGAATAATGAAAATGAAAAGAAATTAATAATAATAAAGTAAAAGGACTTTAGCATTAAGAGAAAGAATGTATGCAGGTAAATAGAAAAAAATCAATGACTAAATTAAACACACATATTGGAATAAAGAGTGCTTTAATTGGCGATATTAATGACAGGCTGAACTATATAAAACAAGGATGGGTGATCCTTATACAAGGCTGGGTATGATGAACTGCCAATAAATGTATTACCATTTGATTTTCATCATATATATCCAAAAGTTATTTTGTTTAATGCAATAAAATAACCACATGCTTATTCTGGATATGAAAACGGTATATGTTAAATAGTTTCTGGGTGTATTGTTGGGTTTCAGAACACTGCAAAGAGCAGGTACCCCATTATGGAGTTAATATGTTCCATCACATTTTGCTGAATACAGTTTGCCCTTTGTCTTAGAGACCCTCTAACACTTTCATGTTATTAAAATCAATAAGTCAGGTTTATATTACTTAAATTTTAATAATTGGCAATAAATAAAAGTCACTATTGTGTAGTAAATGAGAATAAAGACTTAGTAAAAATTTACCTGGAGGACCTCAATAAACAAATTATACATGAAACATTATAGAAGAAAAATGTCATAAATGTTATTTACAAGAAAACTATTTTATTCTTTGTTAGAGCTGACAGAAAAAAATCATTGGGTATTTAGAACTTAGATTTTGTAACTGATAACATAATTAAAATATTCTATTAATAAATATCAATGTTAAATTTTTAGGATGGAAAGGTATGTCAATTACAAATATATTTTGAATAGCTCATACAAATGAGCTAATGTGAATTAGTTTTCCTTTTTCACTACTTTTGTGAAAAAATAAATAATAGCAGAAATGCTGTCACCTAGATCAATGTGTTAGATATCAAGCTAAGAGGTCCTAGCGATTTAACCTCAGAATAATCGGAAAAAGATAATTCGGAAAAGAGCTAGATATACCATTAACTAGTGAACTAACATGAACAATAATTGTATTGTAAATTTAGGTGAACCAGTAAAAGTAATTCATACAACCACTAATGGGTTTGTACAATGATGTCTTTATGGACAACTATGAAAGACTTTGGAAGATACAAATTTAAAAATATTAGAGAAGAAGCTAATTAAAAGTAACTGTTATTAAGCAGAGAATGACTTACATAATTGTAAGGAAAACAAAATTATGTATGAAATTATATTTTGACCTTAAGGCTTTGAAAGCTGAGACTATTCAGCTAAAGACTTTGATAGCTGAGACTCTATTCAGCTTAAGTCTTTGATAGCTGAGACTCTATCCAGCTTATGACTTTGATAGCTGAGACTATATTCAGCTTAAGACTTTGATAGCTGAGACTATATTCAGCTTACGACTTTGATAGATGAGACTCTATTCAGCTTAAGACTTTGACAGCTGAGACTCTATCCAGTTTAAGACTTTGATAGATGAGACTATTCAGCTTAAGACTTTGATAGCTGAGACTCTATCCAGCTTAAGACTTAGATAGATGAGACTCTATCAAGTTCAAGGCTTTGATAGCTGAAAACTCTATCCAGCTTAAGACTTTGATATATGAGACTCTATCCAGCTTGACTTTGATAGATGGGACTCTATCCAGCATAAGACTTTGATAGCTGAGACTATCCAGCTTAAGACTTTGATAGCTGAGACTCTATGATGAGACTGTCCAGCTGAAGACTTTGATAGCTGAAAACCCAATCCAGCTTAAAACTTTGATAGCTGAGACTATATCCATCTTAAGACGTTGATATATGAGACTATTCAGCTTAAGACTTTGATAGATGAGACTCTATCCAGCTTAAGACTTTGATAGCTAAAAACTCTATCCAGCTTAAGACTTTGATATATGAGACTATCCAGCTTGAGACTTTGATAGCTGAAAACTCTATCCAGCTTAAGACTTTGATAGATGAGACTATCCAGCTTAAGACTTTGATAGCTGAAAACCCAATCCAGCTTAAGATGTTGATAGATGAGATTATTCAGCTTAAGACTTTGATAGCTGAGACACTATCCAGATTAAGACTTTGATACATGAGACTCAGTCCAGCCTAAAACTTTGATAGCTGAGACTCTATCCAGGTTAAGACGTTGATAGATGAGACTATTCAGCTTACGACTTTGATAGCTGAGACACCATCCAGATTAAGACTTAGATATATGAGACTCTATCCAGCTTAAGACTTTGATAGATGAGACTATTCAGCATATGACTTTGACAGCTGAGACACCATCCAGTTTAAGACTTTGATAGATGAAACTATCCAGCTTAAGACTTTAATAGCTAAGACTATCCAGCTTACGACTTTGATAGCTGAGACTCTATCCAGCTTAAGACTTTAATAGCTGAGACTATCCAGCTTAAGACTTTGATAGCTGAGACTCTATCCAGCTTAAGACTTTGATAGCTGAGACACTATCCAGCTTAAGACTTTGATAGCTGAGACTATCCAGCTTAAGACTTTAATAGCTGAGACTATCCAGCTTAAGACTTTGATAGCTGAGACTCTATCCAGCTTAAGACTTTGATAGCTGAGACACTATCCAGCTTAAGACTTTGATAGCTGAGACACTATCCAACTTAAGACTTTAATAGCTGAGACTATCCAGCTTAAGACTTTAATAGCTGAGACTATCCAGCTTAAGACTTTGATAGCTGAGACTCTATCCAGCTTAAGACTTTGATAGCTGAGACACTATCCAGATAATATGTATATCAATAAATAGTGACATTTATCTTGCAAATTTGCAATTTAAATTACATTGCCGATGTTCTTGCCTCTCTTTTTCGTGATCTCTTACTTTACAATTTTCTCTGTCAGAGCCGTTTTGACAGGTATGATATATATTGGTAGAATTATATTGGTATTAGTGAATATTATTTCAGCAGACTTGGTCTTCATGAGATCAAGCCATTGGTACATAAGTACATTCATCTAATTATAACTAACTATTCAGTCTTCTCCTCTGTAGGCCTTTGGTACATTATCCTTGTGAGTTCATTTGAGGTAAAGCCACAACACTGTGGTATGTGGTTTGCTGCTTTTATTGTCCATTACATATTGGTAACATCCATACACTGAGTTCATATTCCTTATGAGTTAAGATAAAGACAAAATCATGTTTGCATATGTTGATCTGCTTTTATTGTCAATGGTATATATATTCTATATTTACTAGAAATTTAATAAAACAAATTATTATGCATATTTATTTTGCATTGTTTGTTTGTTTGTTTTAAGCATTATATTATGTGGATCATGTAATATTGTATTTTATAGCCGACCTTGTCCAAATTCAAGTTTATTTTCTGCCTGACAAGAATCATTGATTTTGGTTTTGTAAAAAAAACATATTAATCTCAATCTGAGTCCAGAACATTGGAAAATCCCCATGAAATGTTGGGTATGCCTGATGTTTACCATATTCTATATCATAATTTTAGTAACAAGCCTTCTAATTATAACCAAGATTTTGTAGAAATGAAGCTCCGGTCCTCATCCAGGTTATTCTTTTATGTCGAACCCACGACCTCCTGCATCCGAGGCGGACGCTCTAACCACTAGGCCACTGGAGTGGTCTCTATGATTGCTGTTACTCTATCTGTAAATGTGGTCAGATAAGAAACCAATCCTTTTAATCTTCTCATTTTGTGCAAGTACTACATCATTCATATTTTTAGAATCCTATTAAACGTTTCCTTTACAGATGTGTTTTTTTAGAATAAGCGTGGAAGTGTTTAATGTTGTCTTTTATTACAAGTACACCATCTTGTATAAAAGAAGCTTGAAAACACCATTGATTCAAACGTTTTTTAAAACTCTTTTGGTCAATGCTTATTTATAGATAACATAACTCAGTGGAAACGTGTATTTGCATTAATTGGCCCATGCTTATTTATAGAGAACATAAATCAGTGGAAACGTGTATTTACATTCATCTTTGTAGTTTTCATATGCATGCATGTCAGTAATACCTGCTTGCCACTGATCATCAAAATGATCCAAGCAGACACCTCTGTATGACAATATTTACATAGCTTATTATATTTATAGGTTACTGCAGTTGTGTGGGAAAATATGAAGGAGTTTTTCTGAGGAATACTGCACGACCTATGGTAGTAAAGTATTGGTGAGAAAAAAATGAGTTCATATTTTCCCATACAAAGGCAGTAACCTTTTAATTATATACTCATTTCGTTGTCCTACCTAAGGTTTAATACACTACACGAAACAAAATAATTAAATTTCTGCTGTATTTTAAAAAAATAAACCGAACTGTCATCACTACATAGTAACAATATTAATGTGCACCTTGCGCCGCCCAGCGATCTCTGAACTTCGTCGCGCGCTCGACATTAGTTTAAAAAATTCTCGCCTTCGTCTACTTAAAATTAAAATTTAGAGTCATAGGTAGAATGAATGCACATTGAAGAAAAAACGTTTCCAGTTGGTCTGGAATGATGTATTTTGTTTTTATGTTGATCCAACTCAGATCTGCTTTTCTGCTTAAGATGGGCTGAATCTGGATGTTTTAGGTCATTGTAGTAAGGAGAATGTGATTTCAGTTAGAAATGTGGGCAAAATTCCAGTACAGTTGCGGTGTGTATCATGTTTTGCAGGACATGTCATTCGGATTTATAGAACTAACTTAGAAAGTACGTTTTGAAGAAATTCAAAATGCGTAACTGTAAGGATATGTATCACATTCTTATTACCAGCTAAATAAGACATATATTTATACCTAGTTACTTGCATCTCAGTGTTGGAGAGACCACAGCTATGATCTGTATGATACAGTGTATGTCTTCTATCGCTAGTCTAGCATTGTATCAAAATAGCTAGACGGGAAAAATTGCGAAGTAGCTGTTGTGTGACAGCCCATTTAGCAGCGGAAATAATACTTTTTCGTCGTCTTGGATTACTGGTTCTGAGACTCTTCTTTTTCTAAAAAAAATCAACACGTGATTTTTTCTCGAATCTAGTATTTTGACTGACTTATAAAATGTTACGTCTCTGATAGATATGCGATAGACTTTGACCTCAATATGCTTTGATATGATATATTTTTATAGATCCTGGAGAGCACTAGTCATGGTTTGAACCATTTATTTGAGAACAGTTACGAACATTTCTCCTAAATAACCGTTTCAATGATCAAAACGGTATTTAGAACTACTGCGTCTCTCACATTTGTTGTTGAAATTGCGAATATCATGTTCATTCGTTTGCTTGTTTGAAGTTTCGTTTCCGACTCACCGATCTGGTCAACATCGTAACTGTATTTCCTATACTTTCAAATCGACGAAACAACTCAGTTCATTCACAAACAAATATAATAATCAAAGCCTAAAGCGCCGACTACACTAATGTACATAGTTAGTTTACAAAGTAGTTCCTAATACATTATACTGTTTTTAGGCACACGTGTCCTAGCTCATGGACACGCCGAACAAAGCAACCGCTTTGGGTCACGCGCTTTCAGGAAAAAAAATTCGCAATGCAATTTTTTCCTTGGGGGCCTCACTCATCGCTTGCTGCCATGGGTCCCGCACATCATAGGGCCCGGCCTGTACACATGTCGTGCAATATAAAGGTGTTCAGCATTGTAAAATACTGCACAATTCTGGCAATGAAAAGTTAGCGGGGAAAAATGAGTATATAATAATCTGAGATATTACCGTATGTGATTAACGTCTTCATGAGCTACAGAACATTTAAGATTAGAGTACAACTTCATCAGCGAATGTTCCCTTTATTTTCATTATTGTATTGAGTTCTGTTTGGTAAAGTGAGCAGTTTTCGAGGAATTATTAGGAATATTTCGTTAGTTTAATATGAAAGACAATGTTGATATCTGAAAATAACGTTTATTTCTTCTCATGCTTAGACGGAATGTAATTTTCGTTTTACACGGTTGTCTCACTACAGAAAATACTGAGAAGAAGAGCATTACTGTCCCACTCTGTCGTTCGATCAGAAGTCCCTAAATGTATTAAAAGGAACACCCCGATTTACACATTACTTTCATTTACAGCTTCAAAATCATCAATAATAAAATTCTCCTAAATGGTTCAGAAATGTGAAGAACGGTATCATACAAAACAGGATTTGTTTTTACAACACTGAGAGACACAAACTATACATGATACTTTTCACCTATGTTTGCATTGCACTGGGTAAATCTCGCAAACTTACTAGATGTCGTTAAAAACACAACGATAAGAGTTTATCCACAAAAGCTCAGATTAAAAGCAGACACAAGATAATTCAGTATAAACCACACGTGCAGTAGATACTAGTTTAATAACTGCACAATTCCTTATTGACCTAAAAGTATTTGATGATTTGAAGAGAATAAAGAAAAATTTAAAATATTTTAAATAAACGTTCATATCATGGACAGGCTCACCGCTGTTTGTTAGGTTATCATAGCGTTGCATGTATGTATGTATGTATGTATGCATGTACGTATGTGGTGTAACGACACATTGGTATAGATGAGGTAACAATGGAAATAGATGACTCCCACATCCATCATGTTAAATTCGGCTAGTGACTAAAAAACGGAACTTAATTAATTACATCAATTACAAGATTAAAATGCTTTGTCACAAATAAAGACAGAATCCATTATCAATACATTACTGTGGGGAAGGCGGTGAATATGTGCCACCAGTGGCATCGCTAGAGGGGTGCGGACCGCACCGGGTGACACCATCTCAGAATGGTGACACCAGAATGAAAAATTGCAAATTTTACAGAGCACACACTGCTCGGTCTAGTCGGATTTCATAAGCGGATAACCGATCATAGTTAAATACATGACTAGCAGGCACAGGGTGCCACCATGCAGTCTGCAGAGCGTCTGGTGCTTATTTGAATGAGATTCAGAGCTGGTCGGAGCAAAATTTGGAGTTATTTTAAGAAGAAGAAATCCATGGTGGAAGTCTGGAGGGGTGACACCATGAGTTTACCGCACTGGGTGACACCAACCCTAGTGACGCCGCTGTGTGCCCCGTTGATCATTTGATAAAAGAATACAAATTAAGAAATAAGTAAATTCTAATTTTTGTGTATCATCGACGGCAGACTGAAAACGATCTGCTTATAACTCATGTTGGTGAAAAGAGGCAGGAAGACTTGACATGTATTAGAAGAGTGTATTTTCTGAGCCTTTTTTATTTCTGTAAGAAGTCCAGCTATTTAGATTAGTCAATGATAACATTAGACTTCATCACAAAGTCATCAGTATTTCATTGAATACTGTTTTAAATACCCCTCGTGATCCTCCGAAAAATAAGCATGACAATTTCTCTTAGAAATTAACTATGATTCATATCAAAATTAACCCAGTAGCACCAGTACTGGTCAGGTAATGTTAATTAAATTTGGATGGATTGGTTAAATTTGTTTAATCTATCAGGACCATTCACTCTCCAAACATTTCCCATGGATAGCATGCCATCCTGGGATTTGCTGCATCTAGTGTAGCCATCTGCAACGACAATTTATAGAGAAAGGATATTAGAAATAAAACAGTTTTCAGAAAACTTTTATTATACCGATCTGGATTGACCGTAACGTTTATCTTGGCTTCACCAACAAAAATCACTACTTTTTATTTGCCGCTTCAGTTCGATCATGTCTGTTTCAGCAGCGATGGCCCACATACACACATATACATTGATACATACATACATACATACATACATACATGCATCCATACACATACATACATACATACATACATACATACATACATATATACATACATACATACATACTAGGGGTTACTAATTTCCTTTCATAGGGTTTTGTAGGTTTGCATCAATTAAATGTTATGACATTTATTTTAGTACTATGTTATTTAAATAAAGCTTCGATGGAAACATTGTCATTTAATTTTTTAGAGCGGTCTGCATTTCCCATTTATAAAATTAGTGTGAAATACTTTTTTGAATGAACATTGACCATTGTGTTGAAATTGTATATCATGTCTACTTCGTGTTTCGACATTAAATTTCATCAAAAGACACCATTTGATAATATACATAATAGAGAATTTATTCCAATGATATATGCATATTATTTATATAAACTTTTCAGGATTATTATGGCTACTGATCTTCAGGGATGCATTGCAAGCACTGCTTCAAATGTAAGGACTATTTCAGTCAGAAAATATTTTCTTATGGCTCCATTAAATTGCCTTGTAGTACATATTTTTGCCATTGTTTTTCTTAAATTGTTGCTTCATTTTTGAACATGTTGCTTGTCGTATGAGATAACTTCTCATAAAATGAATCCTCGTTATTCTTTCTCTTCTAATTAGTATAGCACGGGTCTCCTGAAATCACTTCTCTATTACGTTGAGTTAGAAAGAGTGGCTTAGCAAAAATATACTTATTTTGGGATCACGACTTCCTCGCCTGCTTTGTATTGAGCATTTCTGTATGTATCTGTTGTAAGATTTCCAGATGAATTCATGCTTACTTTATTCTATTTTCTGACGTGCTTGCTTCAACTGGCGAATTGTCTATAGATCGACGGTATGATCTGTTGTATCCATCAATAAAGTTTTGTAATATATCTATCCATTGGTTTCATTTTCAGTAAAATACGTACACATTCTAGTCTTAAGACTTCTATTTAACATCTCTTGTACATACCTGTTTGAATGAATGGAAAAGTATTCATGATTTTCTTTTCCAATAATTTAGTGACCATTACGTTATAAAATTAATTTCCTTCACTGAACTATAATTTTTTGGTTTTCTTTCATTATTTATTTTCCCGGGAGTCACGTTGTTTATTTGTACTTAGACCTGTTGGTGGATAACAATATGTAACGGAATCGTGTCTATTGATCTGTGATAGGCATTACTGTACCTGTGAAGGAGGTCAGATAAGATGCCTACCCTTTCTATCTTTTCATTCTGTGTACAGTACTGCAGCGTTCTTTTCTTTGAAATCCTATTAAACCTTTCCGCTAAAGATTTTTTCAGACATAACATGTGGAGAAAATATGTCTTTCCTTAAATGTGCTTAGCCTTGTAACATTTCATTTGAGCATTTTTCTTTAAAGTTAAGCTTGAATACCCATTACTTCATCTTTTCTACATTTTCTGACCATGCGTACTTATAGAGAATATGTATCACTGACAAAGTGTATTTGCATTCATCTTTATAGTCTGACCATGCGTACTTATAGAGAATATGTATCACTGACAAAGTGTGTTTGCATTCATCTTTATAGTCTGACCATGCGTACTTATAGAGAATATGTATCACTGACAAAGTGTGTTTGCATTCATCTTTATAGTCTGACCATGCGTACTTATAGAGAATATGTATCACTGACAAAGTGTGTTTGCATTCATCTTTATAGTCTGACCATGCGTACTTATAGAGAATATGTATCACTGACAAAGTGTGTTTGCATTCATCTTTATAGTCTGACCATGCGTACTTATAGAGAATATGTATCACTGACAAAGTGTGTTTGCATTCATCTTTATAGTCTGACCATGCGTACTTATAGAGAATATGTATCACTGACAAGGTGTGTTTGCATTCATCTTTATAGTCTGACCATGCGTACTTATAGAGAATATGTATCACTGACAAGGTGTGTTTGCATTCATCTTTATAGTCTGACCATGCGTACTTATAGAGAATATGTATCACTGACAAGGTGTATTTGCATTCATCTTTATAGTCTGCATACGCTTTCGTGTCAGAGGTATCAGCTTGCCACTCATCATCAAAGTGACATTCCCAAACACTTCGGTATGAAAATATTGACTCATTTTTTTATATTCTTTGATAACCACAAGATAACTCTGCATAGATCGTACGACTTTTTTGAATATAATAAAACTCCATTAGCTATTGTTCCCTTTATTTTCATTATATCGTTGAGTTACTTCCTATTCAAGTCAGCAGTATCTGAAAAATCATTAGGAATTCGTCGTTATTTTAGCATCATAGACACCATTTTGATATTTGAATAAGAAAATAAAATAAAGATAGTGTTGATCCACGAAAAACTCAGATTCAAAATAGACTCAAGAGGAGTCGGTATAAGCAACACGTGCAAAAGATCCTAAGTCATAACTGCTCAGCTCCATATTGAGCTAAAACGTTTAGGTGCCTTGAAAGGAGTAGAGAAATGTTTTAAGTATTTGAAAATAAACATTCCTATCATAGACGGGCCATCCACTGTTCATAAATGGTATCGCAAGATAAATTTAAAGATCTACAATACTTGACTACTTACAAATACCGTTTGTTTATCATATACATTATATAGTTATTTATTTATTTATTTAGTTAGTTAGTTAGTTAGTTAGTTGATGTAGTACTTCTGTTGATTGTGTAGTTCCCTGTTCAAGATATAATGCTCAAGAAAGCTTTATAAAAAGAAATCTAGTCTATAAAGATCCTAGTAATACATTTTGTGCGACAGACCGGAGTGGGACGAGTTTTACTGTTACTTTGATACAAACTGAAATTAAGGTACTGTACCTGACAGCTAATGCTGAAGTGTTTTGGCGTTAAATTGTACAGAATTCGTTACACGTGTATTGTTCATGTGCTAGTTATTGACTTAACTAAATACAACATTTCAATAATGTGCGTACGCAGTCATAATTGTTTGTCTACTTTTCTTTGAAAGATAAATTCACTATCTGCGAAAGTCTTCTTTTTAACCACTTTTGGAATAGATTGTATGTATGTATGTATGTGTGTGTGTGTGTGTGTGTGTGTGTACGTGCGTGCGTGCGTGTGTGCGTGTGTGTGTGTGCGTGTTTAACATAGCTGAGGTTCAAAATATCGTCAACAGACATAGATGAATCCTCTTCCATAACGTTGAATTAAAAATGCGGATAGTGACTGAAAACAAATTACACCAATTATGAGATTTCAATTGGTTTATTCAAATTATAGACAGAATCCAGCTTCAATACATTAATATGAGGAAGGCGTGAATCTGTGTCTTGTTGATCATTTGATAAAGATATGCAAACTAAGAAATAATTAAGTTATAATTTGTGTATCATCGACGGCAATGTGACGACTATATGCTTTACAATCCAAGTTGTGTGCAGAACCAGGATAACATAACGTCTGAGAGGCTTCTTTATGGCTGTACCAAGTCCAGCTATTCAGATGCAAGCTCGCACCGTCGGTGAGCGCTGATTTCATCATAAATTTAAACTTCATTACAAATTAACTAATATTAATTGAATACTAATTTAAATATCCCTCTTGCTCCTTGGAACAAAAGGCATGGAATTTTCTTTTAAAAACTATGTTTCACATCAAAATTAAACTACGCTGCAGCAGTACTAGTGGGGTAAAGTTGATTATATTTTGATAGATTGGTTAAATTTGTTAAATCTATCGGGACCATTCACTCTCCAAATTGTCTCCCATGGATAGCATGCCATCCTGGGATTTGCTGCATCTAGTGTAGCCATCTGCAATGACAAATTATAGAAAAATGGACCAGGTTACAAATAAAACAGTTCTTAAGAAAAAATACAACCCATCTTTTTGGACCGTAACGTTTATCTTGGATTTATCAACACAAAACGCAAACTTTTGGAACTGCCACGACAGTTTGCTCATGTCTGTTTCAGCAGCGCCGGCGCGCGCGCGCGCGCGCACAGACACACACACACACACACACACACACACTCTTAAGTTATTCTTAAGAAAGGAACGTGTAATTTACTGTGATCTGTTGGGGAAATTGAGAAACATGTTCTGTCTGTCTACCTCTCTGAAACGCTTACAAAGCTTTCTCAACCCTAAAAGATGTTATGGTTCATAAGCTGAATGTATAGAGCCCCTAGTGGGACCAATTCACTATCAAATGAAACTGCAGCATGTGTATTTGTGAGCATTAAAATGGATCCATTATATAATATTAGTTTTTTTTATATATAAACGTTGAATCACATCCATAATCCAAAATATCTGCATGATTTATGTTTTGTCAGATAAAAGTGTAAAAACCTATTAAAATTTAAAACTGAATATCAAAGAATTAAAATAGCTTTTGTTTCGTAAAATGCCTGCACAAATGTAATACTACAAACTGAATACGTGTGAACTTCAGTTGTGTTTTCATCAAAGACAAAATTCTGTAAAGTGAGTGTACAATATATAGAGGATATTTGCTTGAAACGAGTGAATAACGGATAGATTACATCGAGTGGATGAAAAACTCAGTATTTTCACGAGTGGCTTAGCCACGAGTGAAAATATTAGAGTGTTTCACCCACGAGATGAAATGTATCCGTTATTTACTCGTTTCAAGCAAATATTCTTTTTATTTTATGCTCACATACGTTGGCTACCTAAAGTTTGTGACACAGTGAATTAAAAGATTTCTTACGGTAATGTCAGCTGTTTACCCTACATGTTCTGCTGTGCTATGTGTACCTGCGCATTAAATTAGTTCCGCATCAGATTGATAAAAATTAACTGATATTTCCAGAATAACAAACTACAAGTTTCAAGGATAACAGACATTTTAATTTTAGTTGCAGACGCCACAGAGATGACAATGACATACATGTACATAAGGAAACAGTAGTTCACTGACAGCAAATCAAAGGGAGGTAATTATGTTCTGACCCCAAAAAGTAGATCCTGCAGTGACAAAATATTTTTTCACTACAGTGAAATATCAATATTATTTTAATTAGAAAATCAAGTAATTCACTGCTTAGCATAAAATTTTTTTTATATTTGCAAGTCAGGGTTGTTTTTACAAGCGATGGTAACATTGTCGACTTTCTGGTTTTATTGTTTTGGCAACTAGACAATCAAACCTAGATGCTTGAGAACTACAATTCACACATGAATTCGTCCCATTCCCTGAAATAAACCCAAAATATGTATCATTTATAAAGTAAGGTTGAGAAACATATGGATTTTAGATGAACGGTTAACATAGGCTAACATACTGTACCGTGCTTTTATAAAACTTAACTGCTTCTGTGAAAACATTTCATGTCGCGAAAACGTCTATTTAAAGTGTTTGGTCTGAAACCATATCAGCATTGTGGATGCATGACTTTATCAAACTGCATTCACTCTACAGCTGTGTATACATGTATAACAAAATTATTTTATAAAAAAAAATAGATATAAGACACCCTCGCAAGAAAACGAAAAGCCCCCTCAAAAAACAAGAGCCAACCGCTCCCACCCCAAACCATTGGATATAATTATTTAAATATTCAGAAGAAAAAGCTCTAGTACTGTAAAGAAATGGTCACTTCAAGACATCCGTTACTTGGACATTACAACGTTGGAAGTAATCATTTATGAGTATATATGTTATAACTGTTACTGACTTTCTGATTAGAAAACATCTGCAGACAATGAAACCAATTTAAATATATACAAGATACAGCCAGCTCACCATGGAACTGAATGATCATATAAGAAACAAATGGACCCTGACGAATTAGTTGTTCATCGTATGTCCCACAATATACTTCATTCCTCCGTGTAATCTTTTCCACATTCCGATCTAAAGAAAATATTATTTACCTCTTCTGTTGAAAGGTTCCATCCTGCCGAGGCTCCCATGTTATCCTCCAACTGTTTCACTGAGGTTGCGCCTATGATAACTGAGGCAACAATATCTTGCTGAAGAAGCCACCTAACTGCAACTTGAGCTATTGATTTTCCTGGCAAAATAGAAATTTCAGTTCAATATATTCAACTCATTTAATGCATCCGGTTAAATGAGTCCATATTAAAACAAGTCATCTCGATGTGAGCATGCGTTGTGCCACAGCTGTGACTTCCGGAATACGTGTCTTAAATCAAAGCAAAGAACCACCCATGTATTACGCAAAATATTACAACCGATCAATATTTACTTATTTTAGACAAGTAATCTTTAAGATAAACTCTTAATATTAGAATGCGTGCTTACCAGATCCCCGATGTCGCGTATGACCTAATTTGCGTTATATACAGGCGCAATTTATTGCAAATTTGATCACAATCTGTTTTTCAGAAAGTGTGTTTTGCGTTTTGGATTAGTTTCTTGGGCAATATTGGGTATATATCAATGGAAATTGATATGTCGATTGGTTTTGATGGGTATAACACCTATCCACAAAATGTAGGTCAGTGATCTATATTACATGCCTAAGCCATCACATCGAGTTTCTCCATTTTCAATAGTGATAGCACGTTAAGTGTAGGATGAAACTTGATGTATTGTGTTTAAACTTTTTAAATTTTTGTTGATATATTTTGCTTATACTTCAATAGCGTGATCAATTTCTCAAATACAGTTGGCCACTGAGCGGTGTTCTTTGGTATGTGGGTACATCTTGACGGCTACAATATAAATGTATGAACATATGTCAGTGCAATCTACAATTTATGCTTTGCTGACTATTGGTTAAGTTTCTTATGGACTATCAGTCCACGGAGACATTATGTTTGATAAAATACAAAATTCCATAAGTAGGACAACTTGACTTACATTTCACGCTTCACTGACTTCATGAAATTTCTGCCTTTAAGTCAGTGCCTTGGGTAGTACTGGCTGCTTGTAGTTTACAAACTATTTGTGCGCAATACTTTAGCTAAGTCTCAGAGTATAGGAGTTTTATGAGGGTAGACCAAACCTGTTTTAACTAGTTTTGTGTTAAAACACTGCTGACTTAAATGTTGAAGTAAAAAGGTTTTGAAAAATGTTCCAATAGTTTTGTAAAATATTATATAATGGCATCAAAATCTAACCATGTCATCTACCAATATATAAGAACATGCATATTAGATTTAAATTGCTGATCTCACAATACTGTTCGCTTGATCGTATTAGCAAGGTCCAAAAAGTTCAATATGCATCAAAAGCTTTAAAACTGCTCTAATGGCTTGAAAATCATACCACATGAGGCAAACATCGGTACAGACATATCTGCCAGATTTAATTTCTGAACTACCTGTGTTTTTGCTTCAAAGTGCTAACACGCGTTTGTCAAAAAGTCGTAAAAGTTAAAAATATACGTCTAAAAGAAATAAAAAAAAAATGGACTCACTGACACGAGAAACCAATCCGGTTATTTATATATAAATATAAACAATCCTGTCATAGTTCGATTTTCAACCTATCGTTGTTTATTTGCGTAATTTTCCTATCAATGTCTTTTTTAAACAGATGTTTTTTTGAGAGATTTTTTTACTAATGCTCTATTGGCCTCTAACTAGGTTATCGATACATGAATGCAAACATGCTAGTCAAAATTTCACTTGTTTACTTTGAGTGACTGGGTGCAATCTTGATAAGAAGCAGCAGTGGGGACAACCTACTCGTAACTATGACAACAAAGACCCACATTTAGATGTATTTGTGCTCATTCTTTGTAATTTGGTTTCCAAAGCTACTATACGAATATGGCAAGAAAGGTGATATTGTGCAAGACGTATTTATGTTCATTCTTTGTTATTTGGTTGCAGCAAAGCGACCTTTACAGCAAATGCCCATATCATCCCATATGCTTTCATGTTTATGCTTTATTTAGATGTAGCAAAGAAACTGTACTAATGATCCACATATATGTTGGCTATTTTAGTTTACAAATAATCAGTATAGTATGAGCTGTGTTTTCACTCCAGTTTGAGGTTTTCTTCTGAAAGTAGGCCCAGTCCATTTTAAAAAGGGACTTCTTTCACATGGCAGAATATTTTTTTGTATACACCGTAGTAAATGTATACTCACCATGTTTGGCAGCTATTTTTCCCATTAGGTCAATAAGGTTCCAGTAGGCGTCATTATCTGAATATTTACTCCAAGCAGGGGCTGCTTCAAGTGCACGTTTCTCATCTTGGTGAACAAAACCGATCCGGCTTTGAGTCTTGTCTGGTGTCTCTCCACGTTTAAACTTTCCTGTCAAAAGTCCACTGAAAAAAGGTAAAGATCTAAAGCATACAATTCTGCCAGGTGTCCAGACAATAAACGATCTGCCTCAAAATAAGCTTGATATGGATGTTGTATTTGAAATATTGTATTGAACTATATAACTGCAGGTGAAATGGACAAAATTATAAAAAAGTATGGTTTTTAAACATTTTAGCTAATTGAAACATTGATTTCCATAAGTGTTGGACTACTCCTTGACACTAAATATTACTTGTAACCCTTGCTTGATTTTCTCCTGTAAATAAATCTCTCTCTCTATGTATGTATGTATGTGTGTGTATATATATATATATATATATATATATATATATATATATATATATATATATATATATATATATATATATATATCGTTCTGCAGCTAACATGGAAAGGTAATACTCATAAATGTTATGTACGCTGCTATATGAACGACAAAATAGGATCTTTCTTTCAAATTCAGTACTGAAGTGTAATAAAGTCTTTATAATGACAAACTTGACAGACCTTAAAGATAGACAGGCCGTCTTGATTCTACTTAAATCCTGCCACCAGAAATAAGCTGGGGCAATACTGACATAGGTATCACACTAGGTGGACCAAATATGTCTGAAAAATTACAGCCGAAAACTAATACAATGTACTAGTTATTACTAATTCATCTCTTACCCCTTAAGGGGACTCCAAGGTAGGACACCAATTCCATCATTCTTGCAGACCATGAATTCTTCCCATTCTGATTGCCGGCACAGAAGACTGTACTGTTGCTGTAAAATGAAACATATCCGCAGTGACATCCTACGCCACTCACTTAGCTAACAGTAGTCTCATTTATGCAACAAAAAATGTGCAACTCACTTAAATGCCATAACTGGGAATTTTCCTTTTTATATAAACAAAAATGGTATTGGACTATATGGACCTTTGATGTGGTTTAGACATTGGCTGAATCTCATTTCATCTAAAACCATGACAAACATTAAAAGACATGACCATAAAGATAGTCGTGGATTTTTGTAATGAAATCTTTTACTTCATTCTTTAGAGCTTGTAAGTTTCGCAGGTACTAATTAAGGTGACTTTTTATACACTTATTTGCTTAGCTAAAATATACATTGAGACTTGTATCTTCTTTGACTCAATCTTTACTAAAATCTTTCACTTAGAAAATGCGGTAAAACCATGTCGTTCATACGTTTTTCAAAGTTAACGATTCTCTCCTTCTCCTTAGTCATACTGTCCTTCACACTGCTCTGGATATTTATAAATCAGCTTCCATCGCACCCTCAGGTATAAAGACTCAGTTCACGAAAGGAACTGCATTGTATGGCACGCCAAATCGTTCAAAATGGATGAGCTGGAGTAATCTTAGGGTGAACTTAGCATTGTATGACAGAGATACTAAGCACGCCAAAGTATGTGTGTATATAACGACTGGTTCAATCCCCCGTTCTCTCGCAAAGAATTGAAACAATTAAAATCAGCCAAACGAAAGTTTAAGAGGTAGAAGTGACGTCTTGCCCAGTAAAACTCAAGAACTCGTTAGGAAGAATACATACCTGTAAGCTGATTGGTGGATTGAGTCCATTATATTTTGAAAAGTCGACAATTTTCTGCAACTGCCAGCCACAAACATTACTGAAACCATAGTAACGGATTTTCCCACAGCGCACAAGGTCATCAAATGCCCTAATAGTTTCGTCTATAGGGGTTCCATTGTCCCATGCATGAGCCTAAATATTAATGAAAAAACTGAAGGTTATAATCGCTTATATATATATATATATATATATATATATATATATATATATATATATATATATATATATATATATATATATATATATATATACCATAATGACAATATAGTCTACCTCATTGGAAGCCTAAATAACTGCTTTTTATACGTAAATTGCCCCACATAACAATATTACATGTATTTGTTTATTTTAGTTACATTCACATCCGCGAGCTATTGTATGCAGAGGAACAATATTGTTTCCATTAATTTTTGGCATATTCTGAATGATTTTAGATCCTGCAAACATGCTTTTATTTGTATGTATACTATTGCATTTGCGCAGAATATGCGAGCGTAATTTATCCTTAATTTTTTCTACCCCCTCCCCCACCAATTGACAACCTATGCAGTTATAGATCCGCGAAATTTAAATGTCGCAAAATAATTACACATTTGAAAACCCTCGATATTTCTAATAGCCGCGAGTGCTAGTAGTTGTGTAGCTAAAGTAGAACCAAGCCTGGCAGAGGTCGATGTAATTAGTCCTGAGTCGATGCAGACTCTCTTCCACACTTTGTACAATATGTCGTCTGCTCAGCCCACCGCTATTGACGTCAGAGACATCCATCGGAAAGCGAACCTTTGTTGCCACAACAATCCTATCACGTTGATGCCTGAAATAAAAGTCAAATAATAGTTGCTGACCTGCAGATACGAAAGTGATGTGATTGCTGACCTGCAAATATTCATGTTTTATCTTTACTGTTTAGGGAACCAATGTTTCCCCACCCTCTAAATAAATATATCTTTATATTGATGATAACCGTTATGTATGCATGAATATGCATCGGCACCTACATGATGTCCCACTCAGTCACATTATCCCGACACCAGACCGACCAGTACTAACCTCTTAATGTTGAGCGCCAAGTGAGGCAGCTGTTAGTACCATTTTTGCAAGTCTTTGATATGACTCGACCGAGGATCGATCCCACGACCTCCCGCATCCGAGGCGGAGTCTCTAACAAATAGGCCATCGGAGCGGTTCAACTGATTGATGTCATATTTAAACTAATTTACATTATTAGAAATTAGATTTTGACGAAGAAAAGGTCATCTTGTTGCTAAATGTTCGAATGTATTTACAGAAGAAATCTCTCTCTTTTCTCTATATAATATAATATAATATAATATAATATAATATAATATAATATTATAGTATTCAGTGAAACTCTAATACAATATTTAATTTTATATAGGAAAGTGTCTTATTTAAATGAAAAAGATCCAATTTCGTTAGCTTCCATGTAAAACATTAAAAAAGATCATATTTCTTTCATAGAAATTGTATGCAAACTCTACGAATAATAGAACTATACACACATTTTAAGATTTTGTTGGTGTTTTAATTTGTAACATAAAATAAATATCTTCCTTCCCATCCCCTATTTATGGGGTCGGGGATGTAGAATAGCCTGCTGGACTTCTGAACGTCGTAAGGTAAGAGGCGACTAATGGACGTAGAAGCCGCAGTATTCGAGTCGTTAGCGTGCTGAACTAGAGGCCACCAGTGTACGTTAGTCTCCTCGGCACTGAATTATCAACGCTGCGCCGTAAAGCTCCAAAACAAAGCAACCATACAGCGATTGTATTTTCTGGTCAAGAAAATTAGTTATTTCGAGCATGAATGTGTGTGAACAAATTTTTAACAAAATTAATTCATCTTAACAAATCATGAAATGTTGATTTAATAAACTGAGTAA
The DNA here is from genome assembly GCA_028554795.2 of Sinohyriopsis cumingii. Taxonomy (NCBI): domain Eukaryota; kingdom Metazoa; phylum Mollusca; class Bivalvia; order Unionida; family Unionidae; genus Sinohyriopsis; species Sinohyriopsis cumingii. Next base: position 102,391,560 of record CM068828.1, on the reverse strand, counting down.
ATGTTCCATCATAATGTATTATCAGAACTTCAACAAAACTTACGAAAAAAATATGCCAAATCCACAGAAGACAAGTAGGTCCGCACTCCTTGCAGCACGAAAACAGTTTTCGTATGATGGTTACTTGTTCTTCAATCTGAGTAGCAATTCTGCTGCTACCAGAGGAAAATATACTAATTATTTTAATGTATATTTTCCTCTGATACATGCAATAAGCTTACAAAGTCAAGAATAAACACGATGGTGCTACAAAGTCTGGTTCCGCAAGTAATGCAGATCCTCTATGTTGTGGCATGTGGAAGCATTTGTGTTCAGATTGTGATAAAGAGTCAAAATTATATCCGAGTTGGGGTACATACTTTTGAAGCCAATTTCCTATGATTTCCTCTGACTTTCCTCGACAATAAACGTTTGCCGTGTCAAGGAAATTCCCACCGAGCTCCACATATCTGTCCAAGATCTGTTGCGACTTTTCCTCGTCTGCTTGTGTGCTACATTCATAAAGCTGATGCAGAAATTGAACATTAAATCATAAATATGCCTGATGTGAGCACAAACATTGACATAACAAACTCAGTCTTCATTATTGTGCCCATACTCATTACAGACGTTAAGTCCTGTTAACCATTAGATTGAGTACAAAACTGGTGTGTGTGTGTATGTGTGTGTGTGTGTGTGTGTGCGTGCTCTGTAGTCAGAATATTGTTTCACATTTAGTTGCTGTTTAAATTTATTAGTGAGTTTAAATAAAATGAAAAAACTAATGTATGCTAAGTATTCAACTGAACAGTCGCCAAACTTCAGATTGGCGATGATGACTAAACGATATGTAGAACCATAAGCGCCCTAAAACATCTGTAAGCAATCAAGAGTTCATAATTAGTGACTGTACTTCGATATATTTTATATCAGTTGAATTGTAGAAAGATTTAAAACAAGAAAAACGTAAACTGACGCATGGCATCTTGATGATTCTATTTTCGCTATTTATAGTTTTTACTCTTTCTCAGTTCTGCCTGTCAGATTTAACGCTCAACACCAGTGACTGCAGGACAAGGTCGTCTGCAGTGTGCCTATTGACGTTCTAATTTTGAAGCCATTGTATGTTAATCGTTCTATGTAACTGTGGTCTACATTGATTCATTTTGAGTTTCAAAAGCACCCAAAAAGGGACAAAATCGGTTCTATTATACAACCAGGTCTCAATTTCATTAAACTGCTACAAATTTCTTCATCACATATTGATTTTTATTATTTTTTTGATTTGTTTTTATCGGTGCCATTTTTATCACAAAGTATTTAGTAGTTACTATGAATCAAACCAATTTTATAAACTTTTGAATGTCCTTACAGGATTGTCGCCTTATCTCTAGAGGCATTTATTTATCTAACTTACAAATGCACGATCTTACATATCCTAAACAAGAAGATATAAACTGTAAATTTGAGGATCAATTTTTAAGAATTTTAGTGAAACCGGGTCCAGATACAAAAGCTTTGACCAGACGATATGGGTTGTTTCCCCTTGTTTTTGTAAGACTTGCCAGTGCACCAAAGCATTCTTGTTCTATCTTTATTTGAGAAAAAAGTAACACACCTTCAAAATTATGCTGTTTAGGGAGGTTAACAACTCAGGAATCATTTTTCACTGGTAATTTGAAATAAATGAAGTCTGTGTATTATTTCCCACATCTAAACAATAGCCGTATAATGTAAGACCATAAGACGTCTACACTGACATGTATGGTGACGGAATAGTAGGTCTACGTCTTACTGCCTTAAAATTCAATGCTTTGTAGCTTTGTTTCGTCCGCTTTGCCAGGAGAACTGTACGTCAATTTAAAGTATATCTCGCACAGGCTGCTGCCCATGGTGAGACTATTGCATAGGTTTTAATCTAATTGATTTAGTCTCTCTATACTTGCTCTGTTGCCATTTTCGACCTGTGGTAAACCCCGGCACAATTATGATGGAAAGGGATAGCTTCGTAAATTGTCCCCTGACAAATTTCTTAAGGCTATGGTTGACGTTTGAGCTCTTATTGTGCAATAATTATGATATGAATATATTTGTGAATTTGGTCTTTCTGGCTTGTGTTGTTCTTGAAACTGATGTGAGGCATGTACACCTCAATGTAGTCACGGGTGCCCCGAGTGGCCGAGTGGTCTTGAGCGCTCTCCGTTACGGATCACTGCCATCTCACCTCTGTCTGCGTGGGTTCGAGTCTTGGATTCGGCTAATGTGGGTATGTGAGAAGGCTTGCCAGTAGCTTCTCGTGGGTAGGTGGTTCTTTCCGGGGTTTTCCCGGGTTCTTCCTCCACCATTAATACTGGCCGCCCTGTATAGCCTATCGTGTGCTGAAAAATGGCGTTAAACCCTACAACAACAACAACAATGTAGTCACTGCACAGAATGTAGCCAGTGAAATACCAATAGTCGGATAAGAAGCGGAGTTAGTCACTTATAACAGTAGACACGTTATTTCAATGCAAGTAGAATATCTCAAAAACTGCCTGGATGACAACTATTTTGAATTGCATCAAGCTGTTAAGTATACAATGTTTTTTCAAAGTTATCATACAGGGAAAGGACCTTGCATTTGCATTGAGAGCATCATGTGTTCTCAAAAATAGCTTTCATACATGAAACATGCATGTATAAATTTGGGTGGGTTGCTTCAACGTTTTATTCTATGAATTATTATTCTATGAATTTACATTATTCTATGAATTTCCACTGTTTGCCAGGTCAAGTTAACGATATTATGTTTTGTTTTATTATACCTATCCAAAATATGGACCTTTTTGACCTCATTCATGTATTATATTTCGTATGAATTTTTATATTAGGGAGGTGTACACAACATTAGATTTGTGCATTAAAACTGTCCCTTGCACTCTACAACTTGTTGGCCGCCACTGATGTTAGCCGAGGAACAGCGAAGTCGGTTGAACCAAGCGTTATTTTTCTTTAACAAAATGTCTATGTAAAAGGTAATCAGCTGAATGAATGAATTATGCATATACGTTTCATTAAAGAAAATGAAACCATACCTTAACCAAGTAATATGAATTATTTAAAGTAAGTGGACTAATGTTAAGTAGTTTTAATCTTAAGAGATCGTAGCTTCATATATTCATAATTATTTATTAAGCTTTATGAAGAAAAAAAACTTATAAGAGAAATCGGTCAATAACGCAAGTGATTATTATGTGACTGAAATTAAATGATGTACATGTAGCTATAACCATTTGAATTTGGTAATTTGCAATAGCTGCTATTTGCGTTACCTACGTACGTACGTATGTACCTACCTACCAACCAACCTAGCTAGCTAGCTTGTTACCTACTTACCTACCTATCTACCTACATATATACATACGGATTACTGATCCATCCACTAAAGTTTGGAACCCCCTAAAACCGTAGAAGATATTTGTCGGTCATTTTAAATTTTTGAAACTTGAATATGCAAAACAAATGTCAATATAAAAAGGACAAACCACTTTGTATTTTGCATTCATTATTGCACCCCCCCCCCCGCAGTGGGTCCCTATCGTGCATAGCTTGACTGGTTATAAGTGCACACATATCATATGTTGACTCTTTGAATCACGTGTTATCAAATATATGGGGCAGCGCTATTAAAATAAACCGCAACCTTGTAATGAATAGGAGTTAGTTCCCTTTTAATCGACAAACTACCACAGGATCAAGATGAACGTATATTTAAAAAACATCTCGAGATAGCGGAGAAGTTAGTTAAATCAGCGCTAATCCACCTAGATCGTCGAATTTCAGATTATTGTCTCGCAAATGAATTAAAAACATATTATTAAATGATTAATGAATTACACCTGTCCTATTTCACAGACACACACTAGTGCGCACGCGTGGTAGACCATTTGGTTGATTTATAACCTAATTTATTATCATAATTATATAGACAATATTTCTTCCACCCGTATAGAATCTGACAGTCATCAGATCTTTTTCCTGTTTCGTCTTACTACAAATTTTTATTGTGATTGTTTCTTGATTTTTGTTTCTTTCACTCTGTTTTAACTTTATTGTAACATGTCATTCAACATTACTGAAATACTTGTATGTAATGTTGTGTAAATGAAAAATTATGGTCCGACGCTCGTATTGTCGCCTCTGGCTTGCGATGGTGGAACTCGAAATGCACGAGAACTCGCTCGCTAGGCAAGCGGAATTTGACACGGAGCTCTTTGCACAAGCCCATTTGTTGTTCTGTTTAGCAATGCAAGACATGTACAGTAAATTATAATTATAAGTTGACTTGTATATCAAATAGATACGGACCTTGCACATATCTTGAATTTCACAAATATTAACCCAGAGGGATTGTGCATATTGACTGTTGTTAAATTCCGCGAATTTTCGTGCTTCTCGAGTGTTTACATTCGACCTTGCTCCTTCCAGGAAGATTAAATGATCAGTCCCTAATTCAAACTTAATGAGAACGGGACTCACCACCACATACTCTTTCCAACTCTTTGAAAACGTTGAAAGAAAATTCTATCTGTTAATTATAAAATATGATTTACAACGGTACATTACTGGATATACAAAAGGTGGAACTCGATCGATTTGCGTTTTGTTATATTTTGTTATATAAAAACAACAGTATAATCCATAGAGGCAAGTTCCCTTAATAATCGAGAAATTTCACAATTTAGTAAGAACGTATTATGAACAAATCACACCGCTGAAGTATACTAATTAAATCTACTTACAGTTCCCTTCAATACTCCAAATGTCATCGTTCCCAGACAAATGTTGGACACTTTTAGTCCAGATTTTCCAAGGAAATTGTAGTTCGTGATATCGATGGCTGTCATTCTTATGGCGTAAAATATACTTTGCTTTCAGCTCCGTTTGACCAGCCACGGACTAGACTAAGCTGTATTTGAATGTAATCTTCTGGGGTGTATTTAAGGACAGTCGCTGTTATTCGATGTACTTGATGGGGGGGGGGGGGCGGAGGGCAAACATTGCTGATACGAAACAGAAGAATGTGCTTTTGGAGACATCAATTTGGAGTGGTTACAGTGACGAATTTACCACGGGGGCGGCGGGCAGGAACAGGGAAAACACCGGTGACCAGGTGCCGTCCCTGCCCCAGCTGGCTGGTAAGAATACAATTTTGTGTCTGTCAAATTTACTCTGTGGCCCTTATTCCCCCCGGCTTCACGAAATGGGAGCAAGCTTAGAGGGTTAGTTTTTAGAACATCTCAAGGTAACCGATTAGTTGTTGAAATCACAGGGGGTCATAAGATTGCTTAGAGGTTACCTGTCGTACATGTACTACATATAATAACTACAGTAAATGTACGACAGGTAAATTGTAAACACAGATATAAGTCCCTGTGGCTGCAATCAGCGCTAATCCACCTTGATTCAAGGACATAGCTCGTTCATTCTCAGGTCGATATCTCGCAAATGAATTTACAACTGATTATTAAGTGATACTTGAATAAACATGTCCTATTTCACACACACACACACACACACACACACATGAAGTTGATATTAACTATATTAATAGCATAAATAAGCAATATTTTGTTGTTGTTTTAGGGTTTTACGCCATTTCTCAGCGCAATATAGGCTATACATGGTGGCCGGTACAACTGGTAGAGGGGGCTCAGAGTGGCCGAGTGGTCTAAAGCGCTCACTGTTCCGGATCACTGACATCTCACCTCTGTCTGCGTGGGTTCGAGTCCAAGGCTCGGCTAGCGTGGATATGTGGGAAAGCCTGCCAGTAGCTTCTCGTGGGTTGGTGGTTCTTCCCTGGGTTTTCCAGGGTTCTTCCTCCACCAGTTATACTGGCCGCCATGTATAGCCTATCTTGTGCTGAAAAATGGCGTTAAACCCTAAAACAACAACAACTGGTAGAAAAAAAATCATGGACAACCCCGATAAGAACTACCGACCCATTAGAAGCTACTGGCAGGTTTCTCAATACCCACATTGTTCAAGCCCGAGACTCAAACCCAGAAGGATAGAGGAGAGATGGCGGTGATCGGTAATGTCGAGCGCTTTAGAATACTCTGCCACCCCACGGACCCCAATATTTTGTTATGTCATGTTTTTTTTTTCCGCCCATAAAGAATATGTCAGCGATCAGATCTTATTCCCGTTTAGTTTTAGTACATATTTCTAATGTGTTTGCAACGTGATTTTTGTTTTACAGTTTTATTATTCATTTCACTATTGTGTTTATTTTATTATAACATGTCGTTCAACACTACGGAAATACTTTTATGTAATGTTATGTAACTATAGTATTATGAGACCATGAACCGGGCCTGTTTTTCTTATCGTTTTGTTTTGAGAAAAAAATTAAAGGTTGCAATTAGTTTAAATATATGCATGCTATACTTTTTAAAAACCATTACTCATTTTAGTATTACAATATTATTTATCTTGAAGTTAAAAAAATATACTAACTCGAAAGACAATCCTAGTCTCCCCCCCCCCCCCCGGGTTAAATGGTCCTAGTTTAAACAGAATGATAACTGGTGTGCTATTTCCAGCCCTTTGAAAAAGTTCAATTTTTTTTAACCTATTAAATATAAAATATGAATTACAAAGATACATTACCAATTATAACCTTATTGATACCATTCATCAATCATTACTTCACATAATTAAATCTATGCTAATTAATTTATCGCAAAAAAGGATAACATCTCGCTTTATGGGCAGGCCAAAACTCCCAGACAAACAAAAACGAACTTTAACGAACAAGAAAAATTGTAACAAAACTTGAACAATACCTGAACGAACAAAAACGAACCAGATGGAAAATGACATAGGATTAATGTGTGTGTGTGTGTGTGTGTGTGTGTGTGTGTGTGTGTGATTTTGACGACACGATGGGAAATACTATGTTTAAAGTTTGTGCATAAGTTTAACATGATGTGATAATCTGGTGCCAATATGGGAAATGCTCAGTTTAATCTGTTTGTTTTTTCATAGAGTCAACATGAATCTGAAACTGGAGACAAGATGGGAAAATCCTATGTTAAAAATGTTAACAGGTTTAACACCGAGATCACACGCTGGAGACAAAATATAAAATCCTATGTCAGAGCTTAATGTTAAAGCTTATCCATAGGTTTAACATGTAGGAGCGACCTGGCGACAAGATGTGAAATCCTATGTTAAACATGTCCATAGGCTTTATATACACTTTGATTTTAATGTTCATTATCCCTCCACCCCATCAATTACTATCCATTACCCACATTTACTATCCAACACTATGTTGGAATGAAGTAAAACCCATGACCCCTATGATTTCCTTACCTCTGATTGGCTTGACCAACACACATTCTACGACTGACCACACAGAGTAAGATGTAAATATATGGAATTAGTAAAGATTTTAATACCCTTATGAACAAAACTAACTTCCATATTTCCCTGTGACTGTCCTAGTATCCTCTTATAAAGAAAGCAAAACCAATATAGCTTTTCAACCTCTGTATCGCTTGACCAACACCCACTTTACTACTGACCCCTCAGGATAGGATATAATAGAAGTATGATTAAAATTTAAATCCCTTATAAACGAAACGATATTCTCTATTCCTCCCTTACAAACGCCTTATGATTTCCTTATAAATGATGAAAAAGTCCCCAATAACTTCCCTACCACACCCTCTTAAACACAAATATTATCTTCGTACATCCCCATGGTCGTTGATAAAATTAATTATTTCTGTGCGCTTTTCCGGTGGTCCTACTGATTAGGCATTGAATAATGCAATACGCAGAGGTATCTATTGGATAGTTGAAACAAAGGTTGACGAATTAATAGGGATTTGAATTAAGTTATCTAAATTAACGGCCGAATTTTTAAATTGTCGAGCCGCACAGGGCATAAGGAAGATGACTGGAATTCTTGTTCCTGTTCTATGCCGGCCAGCTTTGAAACAACGTTTCGTTTTTGGCTTCTGTTTACATTTAGGTATTGATAAATGTAGTCCCAGTTCGTTTAGTCTAGAGCACAGTGTAGTGTGGAGAGCCAAGGGGTGGTCATTTAAAGCAATTAATGAGGGTCCATCATAGCATAAACGGGTTGACTGGCGAGTATCACGTGATGTCGGTTTGTTCAAAAGCAGTGGAGCAAGACAGCTGAGAAAAAGTCTAATTGTTCTCATTTCCAACACAAGGAGATGAAGAAACACATACGAAATTGAACAGCCAATACATAATGAACAGAATAACGTAGACGAAGACAGGCAACAAGCACAAATATCAGGAAAACGGCACAATAAAAACGGAACAGCTGCTTCAACCCGGTTAAGCGATAGTGGCCATCTTGTTTCAAAATATACAGACATACATATACATACATACATACATACATACATACATACATACATACATACATACATACATACATACATACATACATACACATATTCTTCATTTATTTGTAACATGGCAGTGATGTATTATGATCAGATGTTGGAATTGAGAATCCTCTTCTTTCTGCCTTCTGCTTTATACAACAGGTGTACTTTATATTGTCTAGGTCATATTTTATTAAGCCGGTCACTGCTACTCTCAATCCAAAACTACAGTTGGTTCATCAGCTACATTTACATAGCTTTGTGTGGGGGAGGGGAGACAAGGTCGCTATCAAATAATAGGTTACTGTACGTATTTTGTTAGCAATGAAATACATCCATAAAAGTCTTTATACAGAAATTTTATAAAATCATTGAGATGATACAGAATACATATCCAATTTTTTTAGCCCAGATAAAAATTAAATAACTAAAGAATCATACTTGTTTCAAGGTTTGTAAGATGGCTGCATGGATGTAAAGCCACAATATCGGTACTCTTTAAAACAAAACAAACTGCTTGTGGAAACAGAATTTATTACATGTGCATTGTATAGAAAATTCGGTATTAACTGAAATGTTAGTTTGTATCGCTTTTGGAAAGGTACATTTCTCGTGTTCTTTTTAGCAATTTATGACTCTATCTATACAGTGGATGTTAAAATCCACGTTTCTGTTTGATCGTATAAAAACAAATGATACCCGATAATCAGGAGTATTCACATATAGTCTGCAATATGCTTAATTCTTCAATGTAACCTTATGCACAAAGTCCGATTGACACAAATGGAATCAGGTCACAATTAATACTTCCTGTTCAGTACCCACGAATGTAGTTCTAGTCTATTTTTAGAACATTTTTTCCTCTAATTTTGGTGGTGATAGAAGAGTTATATTTATGCAATTTTGGTATGGATTTAAAGGTAATTGATTATTCTTGAGAATATGAGCTCAGGGTGTGGTTTTCCTTGTGTATTTCGGCGACAGTGTACAGTGAGTAATAAGCCCTGGGTGATAATCCGGAAGTATAATCTGTGTTCGGTTTACATGCTGCTCTGTCGACAGTGCAGTCTCGCAAAAAAATGCAGGTCAACCTTTGACAAGAACTTCACCGTGAAGTCATCTTTGAAGGTATTTTAGATTAGCATATGATTTGGGTTGATTGTCACACAGTGGAAAAGTCAGTATTGAGAAGCAAATGTAGAGAACATATAGTAGAATTAATTGTGTTCTATGTCCAGATATCTAAAGAAATAATTTCATACCGCCTCTGTGGAGAGCTCCCACCCTGCCACTGCTCCCATGTTGTCCTCGAGCTGTTTCACTGAGATGGCCCCGATGATAACCGAAGCAACATCATTCTGAAGAAGCCACATAATCGCTACTTGAGGTATTGATTTACCTGGAAAAGTACACATTTTAAATCAGAGAATTTATTCGGATTACATGTAACAGTTATATGACCATATTTTATAACAAATCATTTCAACATGAACATATGTTGTGATAAAACTGTGGCTTCCCACACAATGTTTTAAATCAAAGCAAAGTAATTTTTTTAAGTAATATGTCACAGCTTACCAATGTTTACTTTTTGTTGAATGCTAATCATAACCGATACATTATATATATTAAAAATTCAGGTTTTAAATGCTTGATTATCCAGTTAAAATCTCAGATGATGTGAATGATCAAAATCGAGATACATATAGATGTAATTTATTGTAAATTTGATTAAAATATATTCTTAATATGTCGATCCCTTATGTAAGTTACAATTGCTTTATGTTATACATCGATGCAGATCTTGATTTTGATCGAATCAAGTTTGAAATAAGGACCCTTGGTTGGTACCAAACATGTAAAGAAAGAAGCTTTTAAACTTGATTAGAATATAGAGACGTAACTCATACCTTCATACTCGAACTCTCTCCATGATAGTGGCTCATCACAATCTTGACTGAAATCTGTTCTTTAAGCTATAAGCCAGATAACGAATTTAATAAATCAGATGTCAGATCACCTCAGTGATCTTCGAAGACCATTATCTGACCTGATCGACCTGATTTAGAAGCATATTGCATTCCTCACTTAATACACAAACTGAGTACAAGCTAAAACATGCAGACGTTGCTTATGAACAAACTTGTTTGAGGTCTTGACCATTTAAGCTAACCAAGCAAGTTTGATCAACATTCTTAAGTTATATATACAGAGTAGCAATCAACAAATGCTGATACATGCAAGGCAGACAATGGATGACAGACTATGCACTTTATTTTGGTTATATCCTGTCAAAGAAATGGGAGACATCGAGACGATTGACCGACGATGGAAATGGTGCCGAACTTGGATACAAAGTCATCTCTAAAATAGTGCCCCTTTGCTGACGTCAGATTGTGGACAGACTACTGAAGAATATCAAGCTACCTTCTGAAACTTAGTTTAATACAATTTTCCTATCTTTTGCCAATCCCGTCTTAGCAGAATCTAGGCACATAGATAATTTTGTTGCCGTTCATCAACGCCCTAGATAAACATCAATGTTATAAAGCTTTCTTACTTCCTTTTATTTCGATACCACTTGATTCCACCTCCTTCAGGTTTGAATAATAGCTTTAATGTTCACTTAAATTTGTCTTGTATCTTCCAGGTTTATCAGTTATCCCAATGAGTCAGTATTGTTTACTTTTTTCAAAGGGATAACATAGTAAGATTAATTAACTTTGATAGTGAAATTTGTTCTTAGCTTTTACGCCAGTAATGTGGTCAGTTTCTTGAGTACAGTGGACCATACAGTCATGTTAAATGGCATGTGGATACATCCTTAGGCATAGAGCATGAATTTCAGTGTGACCTACACAACACACAAACACTGAAATTTGGTTATACATTTCATTTAATTATTTTTTATATGTACTATTAATCAGTGTGTCATGCAACTTAGTATATTCATACATTTTGTTGGGTAAAATACCAAATTGCAAAAAGTAGGTTAGTTTGAGCTAGATTGTATGCTTCAGTGACTAAGTTCTGCGAATGAATTGGTCCGATTCTTGGGTACCTTAGGTCACGGTCATAGGAATCGATATGCAATGGTGGGTTTAACACCTTTTCATCACAATTAGGTCACTATACTTCATGCTTGGGTTATCCAATGGATTAAGGATTAACCCCATTTGGACGGCAACATTACATTAAGTTTAAAATTAGCTTTAATATTTAAGATTTTACTTTCTTATCATCAGTAATTTTGTTAGTTTTTCAAGTACAGTTGGCTACAGAGGAATGTTACTTGGTATGGATTACATCTTGATGCGTGCAATACCAACATACCAAAATAGGTAACTGTGACCTACATTTCATGCTTCAGCGACATTTGCTTAAGTTTCTTATTTACTTCATTTTTTATGTATTAATAGTTAGGAAGTCGTGCAACCTAGTTGGTGGGCACATCTTGTTCAGTTTGAATCGCTATAAATGTGGAAGTTTGACCTGTATTTAACACTTTAGTGACTATTATAAATTACAAATTTTAACCGGTTTCTTGGGTACTGTTAGCCATGGAGTACATATGCTGATGAGCCTAGGTAGGTATACCAACTTTCAACCAAACGATGGTCACTACGACCTATAATACATACGTCTTTGACTTCTGTTTTAAATATTTTACTGGTTGCTGTGTCATGCAACATAGTGTGAACATGCAATTGGGTAAGTTCAACACTAGCCTACCAAAAGTAGGTCATGTTGATCTACTGTCATGCCAGTCTTGGCGGAAGATCAAAATAGGGTCAGTGTACATGTCCATAATTCCATCCATCTACACCATAGATTAACCAAAGCTTTTGAAACATAGGTCAAGCACAGATTCAACATGCAGCCATTGCAGCAACAACTGTATGGATTATTTCAAATGACTCTTAAAGAGGACGTATTTAATGAAAGTGGAGGTATTTAATGAAAGTTTGTCTAACTGATTTAACGAGATCTGTATTTGTAAAATCAAGTGTGTAACGGCGATAAGGTCAATATAAGAAATATAAATCAAAGTAATTTTCAACAAATTGCTATATCGGTATAAAAATCTAATCATGCAATCTATGCATGCATGGATCATGCATACGAAATTTCATATGTTGAACTCGATTAGTGTTTTTTAGATGGTGCTAATAAGGCTTCTGTCAAAAGTAGACAAGTTCCAAATTTTAAAAAATGCATGAAATATGTAACAAGATTACTGTGAATGGCACATTATATACCAGCCATGTGTGAATTAGTTCTCCATGTAAACACTTGAATTTTTTTGCAGAAAACACGTTTTTTCTTTCAGTAACAGAGACCACAGTAAACAAAAGCATGTTCATCCATACGTCAGAAATAGCCCGCAATACATAACCTTGCCTTGGACCTTTTGACCTCAAATTCAGTAGGCATTTAACAACCCAAAGTGCAAGCCATCCACAAAGTCAGCAGGCATTTGACTTTACCCAAAGTGCAAGCCATCCACAAAGTTTAGTCCATATATATGATGTAGAACTAATGTTATGATATGGAGACCATTTCTATTCTTTTGGTCACAGTTACATCGACTCCAGAATCTGAAATCAACAGGATTCTTCTTCACTCCAACAAATTTTAAGTTCAAAAAGTTCAATGGACAAACGAACAGGACCAACGCAATATGCAGGCTGTGAAGGTATAAAAATCGAAAACAATATAAATGCTCATATCATGCAAGGTGTATTTGTATTTAGTTATTTGATTATAGCAAAGTGACTAAACTAATAATCCACATTTTGTTAGAGATTTATTTTTATAAATGATTAGTATGTATAATTTAAGCTGTGTTTGTTCTCCAAGTTGAGTTGTTGTGAAAGTACCTGCATGTCACTTTTAAATAAAAGCAAGTACATCCATGTGTCAGAAACAGCCCATAGGACACAACCTGTCTGTTATTTCACTGTGGTAAGCATGTCATTTTTAAACAAAAGCATGTGCATCCATATATCAGAAACAGCCTGTAATACACAACCTGATGGTTATTTCATTGAGGTAATCTGACCTTTGTGTACTCACCATGTTCGGTAGCTATTTTGGCCATCAGGTCAATACGTTTCCAGTATGCATTATTATCAGATTATTCACTCCAGGAAAGGAATGCTACTATTGCAAGTTTCTTATCCTGGTGAACATAACCTATCCTGCTCTGGGTTTTGTCCGGTGTCTCTCCACGTTTAAACTGTCAAACGTCCACTGAAAGCAAAGTCAAGATCTAAAGCACACAATTCTGTCAGACAATAAAATATTTGTCTGGCAATAAGTCTGATACTATGGGAGCCATGAAGGGACACATTTCACACTTTTTTCTAACTGGTTATTTCAGTTTACTAATCAGAGATTTTGATTTACTAATCCGAGATGTTAATTTATTAAACTGAGGTCTTGAGAAGACGAAGGTTTCAGATTAACATAAAGAGATATCAGATTAGTAAACTGAGAGTTGTTAAATCAATGTCAGATTAGTGATAATGTAAAGTGTGTCCCTTACGAGCTTCTGTATGATACAGATGCTCTAGTACTACCATACTGAACTGTAAAAATACTGCAAATGAAATGAATAAAATTTATAAAAGCATGATTTCTAATCATAGTTTTGGAAAGCGAAAGCTGCGTTTTATAGATGTTGATTGACTTATTACGCTAAAATTACGCGTAACCATTGCGTTTTTCACCTTCTGTGTTTATTATAAATGAACGTGTGCATATAAATGAAAGTTAAATAACTACTGAAGATGTGTACAATGTATGTATGTCTAATTCTGGGTATCCTCCCGAGTTTAAATATCACATGGAGTGGGCAGTCCACGAATCACAGCCGATGTGGAATGAAGTGGATTTACGTTTTCTAGCAAAACTTTAACCAAGGTGCATGTATAACGCTTAGGTATAATTACAATATATACGCTAAATAAAGAAATAAAAACACGACTTTCCTAATCAAATATTCCTTCATAATTCACAAGATAATCAAATTATCTTTGCAAATAAACAGCATGTAGTTTAGAAATGTAATGGTCATTAAAATAAACAATCTGAAAGTCTTTCTGAATCCAACCAAACCGATACATTAATAGAAAATCAACCGAAAACCGTTCTAGACCATCAGGTTGACTTTCACCAAAATCATTGCTTGTTCACTAATGTAAACATTGTAAGAATCGATAGTTCTGTTTTCCAATATTTCTTTAAACTGAGATGGTTTTAAAAGCACAAACACTGAAGGGATATTCCTTTCTTAAAATTTTGAATACTACTCAATAATCCTGAAAATGGTAATTACTGCTCATCAATTGCATGTAAACAAATTGTATAGAACTAACAGAAGTAATTACTAATTAATCATACGGTGCTAATACCACTTCAATCCTGCCTCCAAAAATCAACTGAATCAATAATGACATGCGTATCACACTTACAGGACCAATAAATGTTAATAAAAATTACAGCCGAAAACTGATACAACGGACTGGTCATTACTATTTATACTTTTACCCTTTGAAGGGATTCCAAGGTAGGACGCAAATTCCTTCAATCTTGCAGACCATGAATTCATCCCATTCTGACTCATGGCTCAGAAGACTGTACTGTTCCTGAAGAACGAAACATAACCGGAGTAAACCAGAGATCTCTCACTAAGGTCAAATGAATCTAGAAGTCGAGAAGACAAATGCAATAATGATTGGTCAGATACTTTAGGAGGAAAATAAACGTTTTCCACTTGGTTGCTATGGAAACCAAACACCTGCATGGAAGAATGCCACAAACTCAAACTTCAAAAAGCCACGTGAAATGTATTTGAAATTTGCACAGAAAGACTGAAGAGGATGAGGTAAATCACTGTAAAAAGCAAACAAAAGAGTAAGAAGTGAAATTAAATGTTAAATTTGAGTTTTTATTTTAAGTGTTTTCAAGGTTTAAAAAATGCTTGAGGTTAAAGACACAAATCAATTGCAAGATTATATCCATGGTAACCATAAGCTGTATTAAAATTTGATAAAGATTTTTTTAGTTTATTTCTAAATAAAATGAAACTGTCACTGTCCCTCTCCACCAATCGCGCATACTTCGGTTTTCAAAGCCTACTTGGGTGGAAAGTAATTTTACAATTTCTACCAGCTATGCTATTGTATTTTGAATTATGCATTTGTAAGGAAAAATATTACCTTGTTTGGATTTACTAGGGCCTCATTATTATATATCTATGCCCGTCTCCGATAAACCCCAAAATATTACGCCACGAGCGGATAAAAAGTCGACATCTAAAAATAGCATGCATTCAAATTATCTAACATTTAGACATCAGTAGTTTTCTCAATGAGGAATTTGTGAACATCTCAAAATATGAAACACTTTTATAGTACCTTAGACTAAATAAATGTTGTGATGTTCCATATTTCTTCAACTGAATTAGAAAGACAACGACAATATGTATCCCCCATGTTTTTCCCATCTATGGTAATTTGGGGTAAATGATAAATCATCCCCAATTATAAATTTGACTTCACCTAGCTTGGATTTACCCCCAAAATATGTATGTCTTTAGCTTGAATAATTTGTTCACTTTCTTCACTAGGCTAGCCTGATGAAAAACTGAAGAAAGCATTTATTTATTTGTGGGGTCTGAGTAGAAATGTTGATCAGATTTTCAAGTGTTTTGCTGCTTTTTTAGGTTTCCATCAGTATTTAAGGTTCTTTTTTAAAGGTTTTAAGGTCAAAATAAAATTTTAGATTTTTTTAAGGTCAGCCCTGAAACAATGATTCCGGCAGCCTCTAAACACAGTTTTAGTTGAGTAGGGTATAACAAAAATCATATTCACTGTTTCAACAAAGATTGATCAAAATGTAGCTCTGTGGTTTAAGAGTGATTATATGCCCAACATTTCCCATCTATTTATCATGAAGGTCAATTGGTCGCTCTGAAGTTCACCATACATTTTTTGTTAGTACAGTAAAATAAGTAAAGAATCTTACAAAAATTGATACAAATTGGTCCAGTTCTTTTTAAGATGTCAAATATGTTTTCAACTGGTTGCTGTGGTACCGGTAGCCAAATAAAAAACTCCCATAAACAATCTAAACACTTTGATGATGTGCAAAGAAGCATTGCCAGAAAGCGCATTTTTTTTTTGGCCAGTGGGTTTGAAAGTAAATGTTGAAAAATTATTGTTAATTTTGGCTGCTTTAACGGTCGTACCGTAAGTCATGTCTTTGGTCAGTAAGCTAAAGATGAATCGTAAAATTTCCATTTTACTCCATATCTGTAGAAACATTCGAGTCAACACAATTTTTGAATTTTTTTTTCTTCAATGTGCAATCCATTAGAGTACCATACATATCACATTATGAGTGGAATATAATGTATCTGTGCAAAGCTTATATACAAATCATCATTTTAATATTAAATAGCATTCCGAAGATTGCTATTTTTAGTTGTGTATTCCTTACTATTCTAAACATTCCACGCCATAGGTTCATCATCAAGAAGTGTATACAATTTATAGGATGTTGCTGGTATGTACAAATCAACCCAATTATTTTCCAAGTTTGGAGATGTTTTACAGCGCCAAAAAAAAAAAAAAAGAACAGACATTTGTTTAAAAACAACAAGAATAGGAAAGGATAAAGGAACAAGAGATGAAATTTTGAACTGTAGAAGGAAGGAAGGTAGTGAAATCAAAACTGTTAGTTTGTTATATAATATTGCCGCAGAGTTAAAAACGGATGGAGCCGTTTTATCCAAACTCAAGAGAAAGGAACCTCCACAATCCAAGCATTTTAAACCTGTCAGGATTATTATTTACTTCCACCATTGAGAAACCAGCAGCAGCAGCAGTCACTAATACCACTGAGCAGTAGGGCATGGACTTGGAGACGGGTTAAGGCAATTACAGCTGATGTTGTCAAGACGGTACTTTTTTGTTTGAAAATCAACGGTCCCTGTGAGAGCCACATAGTCCCAGGAAAGAGATACAATTACCAAATTAATTAAAAGAAATCCCTCCATTATAAAATGTGTGTATGTGTGTATCAATATTTGTCAATACTACATAAACAAACACATGGATACACTCACATTCTGGGTATTTTCTCGTGAATAAGAATCGCAATTACATTTCAAAACGCATCACAAACAAACATATATCTTCTCTTTATTGTCTTTGTATTTTGAAATATTGACTGGAATGGATTTTCCTTCTGTTTATCTGCTTTTCAAGGGTACAATTTCTTTGCTAGAATGGATGGTTCTTTTTCTGCTTTATTTTAGTTTGAAAGCTCATACTTTTCTCCTAATATGTATTCTTGTTTTACATTTGTTCCTCTATTTTATTTTGTCTTTGATCTTCTCTTTCGTTGTCATTGTGAACTATCTGGAACCCAATGTCTTTGCACTTGATACATATAACAGGCATCGTAACTGTTATCTTGAGATGGTAGACTCGAGATTATCCTGGAGTTTTCTCGTGGGGGCATATATAATGACTCTCTGTAATCTTTCAAAAGAATGTGATCTGTCGTAGCTCTTCCATCGTGAGAAATTGAATGTGCATGAATATTGTGTGTGTGTGTGGGGGGGGCTATACTATAATCAGATAACATATCATCGTCTACTGTCATGAAAAGGTCACTTCTGTCCAAGACGAAGCCAGAAGGCAAGAGACGACGGCATTCTTTCCGCATCATACCCCGTGAGACGCGTTGACAGAGATTCACCTTAACGATTTTGAATAGGATCCGATATTCATCCCTACACAACAGCATAAACCAAATCCCTAACCTCAACGCCGAGAGAGTCAAGATCGATCTAGAAAGAAAGTCGTTCGGTACTTCCCGAAAAGTATTTTTACATTTGTCAAATAGAAGATATGACTATCTGAATATTAAGAACGACTACTTACACTGTAAATTTAAAGAGTTAAAGTTGGCAGAGAAGTCAGTTGTCTTCATTACGACTTAAATGGTGTCTTTGTTTATGGAGTTGGAATGGTAATGCCAAAATAAAGATCAAAGTAATTTGCTACTGTTCAACAATAATTTGAGAGATCCTGTTTTGTATCGAATTTAATTCAACATGTTGTGTTCCTGCATTTACTCGAAGCCCATTGCTACGAGCCATGATTGTGTGTGAACAGAACAACGAGAACGTTTCTACGTTTCGTTCCAGGCCCACTCTTCAGACGATGTTATTTATGTAATACTTCGACAGTTATTTCTCAACCAATGATGTATCGATCCCTTGAAGAAAGCTTCCTTCTAAGATGGCCAAAAGCGCGTGAATTAGAGTACTGAAAGAAATTCTTGCCCAAGAACACAATATGCATCATATTAACTCAGTCACTTCAATTTTGTTGGCCGAGGATATTCAGCCAAAACTTTGTGTTGATTTCATTACTTGTGTGAAACTCAAGACAAATGAAGGGAACATGCTAGAAATGGTGAAGAAAGAAGATCGGCTATTATCATGTTAATGTTTGCGATTTATAAATCCAACCGATCGTGCACGAATTTCAAGGATGTTTATATCATGCATGTCACAGGTGTCCTCGGCTAAATAAATTCATTACACTCTGTTCTATATGTCGCTTAAATCAATGATAAAAGCAACTAGTATCAAACAATTGTTATGGTGATTTACTTTTTTAGCATGTCAATTACTACAAGACATCATTCACATTCCTCATCAAGCACAACATATTCATTTGAAAAATATAAAGTAACTTTGACACAAATAGCTAGTCCACGAATCGATGCCTTTACAAGGAAACAAAGTAATTAAACCAGATGGAAGTGAACCACTTAATATTAGTGGTATAATTATTTGCTCGCTTCTGTGACACTATACTAAGATCGTAGCCAATGCTAAAAAACCAAAACCTGCCCAAAAACCTTACTCCAAAAGAGAGACATAAAGAAGACAATAGCGGTGAGTTCTCAGTACAAAATGTCCTAAAAGAAACAAACCCCATAAAACGGTTCCTTGACGAAAGAGAGATACTGCAGCTAGAAAACGAACGCATTCATAAAACTACCGATCTTTGGCAGTCTCTCCTTCTCTTTGTCCATTCCTACTCTTACTCTGTTATTAATGACGCCAGCCAAAGCTGATTTAAAACAAGCGTTTCTCATTTGATGGAAAATTTGGAAAAAGGACATCTACTTCTTCTCCATCACCATCATCTGCCGCTCCTTAATATGTTACTACCAGTCAAAAAGCGGCTTCCTCGAATGAATTCAATGTGCAAGACAGACCAGGAATGCGAAGTGATTTATCAAAGCAAGAAACCTGTCACAGTTGTCAGAATTGTCCTAAGTCGAGCTGGTTCAACGTCCCGACAATCAGTGGAGACAAAGCCAGCATAAAAAAGTATTGTTGGATAAGATATACTTCAGTTGATCCGGGTAAGACGCCTTCCTCTTTAAACTCACAGCATCTTGCATCTTCTACGTCGAATGCTATCTTCCATAAAAAATAAAACAGGATATCCCTTTTCGTTTATTCAAACATTTGGTTGTCTTGTAAGTACTTTCCTAAGCCAATGCTCCAGTGCTAAAACAGATGATTTTAAAACATATCTAAAGAAATCACCGACACGGTCTGTAAATGTTGTTGAATGTTAAAAGGACACGGTTCCTTTGATCAAAATACTGTACCAGCGATTAGGACCACATTTGTGTCAGCTGTGCAGCAAATAGTGTAAAAGAAAATTGTAGTAAGTCAAAATAAGAAAACAATGCTCGTTCAATGAGGATGATTTTCTTCCATGATGATATGACCGTTGTTTACCGTCGCTGCTCTTTTGTCAGGATCAATTGCCGGACCTCTTTTATGAACAGTATACATGTGAACATAGAAAGGATATAACGTTCCGGAAGGACATCACATTTGCCCATCCGGATCTTATGGAAGGAAGACAATTAACTTTAGTTCCTTACAAACTGTCAATGAATTCGCACTGTTGTTATGAACGACGGACACCTCGCTTATCTCTACATCATAACGTCACAAAATTGTCACACTTATCTGAGTAGATCACATTTGTCAGAAACGGAAAAATTCTTAACGGTACGGACACGCATTGTAACTTTTTCGGCTGTTTTTTTTAGAAAGCTCTAACACTAAGAGAAGAAAGAAGAGCAGCAATAGTTCCGAAGACGACAGACACTCCCACAAAGATGTTCTTTAAAGAGAAAGGAGAAGAGTTCAAAGAAGTTCAAACCTCACCTGATAAAACACCTAAGTTGACACCTACATTAAGAATTTATTGGATCAAAAGGTTGATGTGAAAGCCTTCGATAGCAGAAGAGGAAAAGTCATAATTGAAGAAAGAAGCAACAACAAAATAAAGACCTACTACTTTGCTCGTCGGACAAGTAAATCATGGAAATCCAAATAATATCACACGATGTAAAGAGAATCAACAGTTGGTTAACTTACTGAACAGCATGAACATGGATACACTTTTAGCCAGCATCTACTATAATCCTGACCTTGCAGCCTGTTACTGACCAGGTGACAACTTATAGCGAGCAGATAAAACCAAACTCAAAAGTCAACGTCTGTTAATAGGACTCCCTTTATACTGCAAGTCGTCATCCTGTAGTTCATGATATAGTCCAAACGTGTTATCTAATCAAAATGACGTATTGGAATAAAGAGTATACATCTTTTACGACTTTAGTAAGTCTGTGTGTCTCATACCTGTTCACTTTATTATCTCCCCCTCCACTTCGCTTCGTGTGCAATAAAACCATCAGGTGCCATAAAATCCACTACAGTTGCGTCAAAATGTGAGAGCGAGTCTGAGAAGCCGAGACGACGACTACTGGAAGTAGCGGACAGACAAATCTACTTAATTCTTTGTCCCGAGTGCGAACTTACAAAGCATTGAGTGGTCAATCCAAATTCCAGAATGTGTCTACTACGCGTCATCGAAAACTTCTGGTTTGAATTGAAAACTTCCGCTGATTTGGTAAGTGTTTAATACGGATAATTATATAATGTGTAAATCACACACACACACACACACACACACACACACACACACACTCGTTTTATTGTCAGCTAGAGACTGAAATATAGTCCTTAGCAGAGAATACTGTAAAGTTGTTTACTGAAGTAATTCATCAAATAGGAAACCACGAATAATAATACTAACATACATTGCATTTTAAATTTGTTAGTGCTGATGTCAGTACTTTCATAGTTTGAATGTGTACGATTCACATTATTATAGCACGATCTAAAGGTGTTTGTCAAGAGTTCAACATTGTGAAAACATAAGAGGGTAGTATATACTCCAGAACACGAATTAAACCAATAAATGCTATTTAAAATGACCATGATAAGGAAACTATACACTGTATATTATGTTGAACTATTTATAGTATCATTTCATTATCTGCTGAGTCCGTTAGTACAATAATAATGCCGTCAGCTGCATTTTGTTGTTGTGGATGTCGCTTTAGCTCGACTTCCTTCATGCGCCTCTTCTATATTTAACTACACCAATCCCAATTTTCAGAATGTCGCAAAACACTTTCAGAAGAAAGACGAACACAAAAGAAATGGCAGACGACATTTGAATATCAATCATTTGTTTTCAAAGAAGAGATAAAAATGCATTTGTGATACTTTGTACTTGTATTGTGTGGTAGTTTTAAAACAAAATCATACTTTCTTAGGAATATAAATACTGCGGAGAACCCTGCTATTATTTTAACCAGACTATTTTAACAATGCATGTAAGCAAATAATATATTATATTCATGTTAACTAACTGCACCGCATTAAATGTTTTGTTAGAAATTATAATTTGGGGAGGGAAATAGCTTCAGTGCGTATTGGCCAGTCACTATGCATGTGTATTGTTAAGCTTTTAAAATTTAAACTGTATACCATTTTCGAGGAAGAAAAAAAAAACTGATGATCATAGGCAATATATGACTGTTGAATTAATTGTTTTAATATTTTTACAATTGGTAGAATAGCTCCAACGAGCTAATAATATTCCTTATGTAATGCAAGTCCGACTTTATATAAAATTTGTCTTTTTCTATGTCTATCTGGGGTGAGACACAAAGGGTGAGCTAATAAAATGGTTGGTCTTATTAGTCTTTCCGTTAAAGAGGTGCGCACACGAGAATACTTTAGAAAAAAGAATTGCATGTGTAAGATGCAAAAATAATGGAAAGATGCGATCTTGCAGTTGCAGGCTTGTGCTATAATGGTGCTTGATCTTGAAAAGAACGAGTATATGATGTTCGTGTTGGTCATGCGTTGGTCATATACAAATATATGTGTGTGTATGTGTATGTATCTCTGCATTTACATAGGTACAAATGTGTGCGTATGTGTAAATAGGTAGTTATGCATCTATGTAAGTACATGTGTATGTTTGTATATAATATTTTGGTAAAGACGAAAATGAATGACCAAAAGTGTTGTTTTTGTGAGTGTTTTTTGTATATAGCTACACTGTATTGATGTTAAAAGTTTATATGTTTCAACAACACCCTAGTGTAGAACAGAACTCGTGTCCTTATGTTGGGCAACATCATATATGTACCCAGTAGTGCATGACATTTTACTACACTAATCATTTTTAAACACGTCGTGGTTGCGCGTATAAGAGTGCATCCCAAGGTGAGTGGGAGTTAGTTTTATGATATTGGTTGTGCAATGCATAGTTATATAAGCTCTGTGAAACTTCAACTAAAAAACTAAACAGTAATGGAAACCAAGATTAAAATTTATCAATGAGTGTTAAGGGTCTACATAGGTCAAATTTAGAAAGAAGAGGTATTTTCTGCTGGTTAGAACAACAGAATGCATCCACTGTATGTCTATAGGAAACAAAAAGTACAGCTGATATTGAAAGCAAAACGGGGAGGCTGAATGGGGTTCAAGCGGTATTTTAGCCAAAAATCTGCCAATAGTGGCGCGTTGCAATCTTGTTTAAAAATGATTTTGAATTATGCATCAGTTGAAACAGATGTGATGGTCAAGGCAGATACATTCTTCTAGATATGTCAGTTAAAGGACTGAGATTTACGCTAGTGAATCTATATGGTCATAATGATCATAGTGTTGATTTTTTATATAGGAATTTGAAAGAGGAGCAGCAGAGGGACTGGACAGACCAACTCCTTTTTGAAAAATAACACTTCCATGTAATAATAACCAAAATAAACCCTTATTTCGATAAAATAACCCTTATTTTTAGTAAATAGACAATAGAGATGTTTATTTGCTAAATTACGGGGTTTATCTTATAAAACTATAATTGTTTTTGCTTGATTAAAAAAATTAAATGGTGGTGAAAAATCGGTGTTGGAAGCAGTCCCTCTGCTGCTCTACGAAATTCTTTGCATGAGGGCAGTTCCCGCGACGCTAGCGTCGTCGGAAATAAGTTTCTGAAACTCTTCGAGTTGAGCGCGTGAGAAATGCTTTGCATTCCCGAGGAATCTTCGATTCCCGAGGAAACATTTTTATGTTAACCATACAGTGTATCAAGTCCAATACGGTATCTTGTTCTGGGATCGTGTAAATTTATTGTCACAAATCCGTGCGGGTTTCTTTGAGCGCGACTAAAGAAATTTTTAAACTTATTAATATCCATATCGCCGCTACACCAGGTTTGATGAATATTTCTCAGCGTGTGAACATCAACTCCATTAAACACAGCAAGAAGATTACAGTTATCCCTGATTACTTTTGGTATTTGTGTGTAACGTTGAGTAACATAAATCACATCAGTGTTTTTATGACGACCCCGGGAAAATATTCTTGCAGGATTTTTTTGCTTGTCCAGCATCACATCATCGTACACTACTAGGTTATTTATTTCACCGTCGAGGTCTTCAACGCTGGGAGCTTCCTCGATATCAGTTATAAATTCAACAATATCCTCGTCACTCAGCGCTTTTGCACTTTCATTAAAATCTTTTATAACATCATAACATCGCTGATCATCTACAGATGGTGCTATTAAATACATTTTATCCCACTTCATCCACTTCATTATTAAGTTCAGCAACAGCTGCGTTTTACCTGATCCTGACGGTCCTATAATAATCATCCTAATAGAGTTTGGTAGCACTGAATTATGCTTGACTGGTTCTTTCTTTCGCGTCGCAGAAAAATCAGTGATTTCCATTTGTATATAAAGAATAACAAATATGGATTTATATTGTGTGAAGTGTAAGGCGCGAACCCCTACAAACAACGTAACAACCATTACAACAAAAAATAACAGACAAGCACTTTCTGGTACTTGCACGCAATGTGGCACAAAAAAATTTAGATTTCAAAAAAAAAGCAAGTCAGCGGAGGTGACATCGCAGCCGCCCTCGGACGACTTCCAGGTACCCCTTGGGCAAAGTATCCCGGAGAAAAACATCTCCCAGGATACAATTACTGTGGTCCAGGGACTCGACTAGATATTAGACTTGATGAACAATCTAAACCAAAACCGGGAGAGTATCCGATAAACGCTATTGACGCAGCGTGTCACATGCATGATATTGCTTATCGAAGTAAAGATCTACAAGACAGGCATATCACGGATGTGAAATTAATTCACGCATTAAGCGCCATAAAAAATAAATCATTTAAGGAGTCACTCGCTAATTGGTTAATAAGATCAGCGATGAAATCTAAATTAGCATTAGGCGCTGGATAATTAAATAAAAATGGAAGCTATTTATTATTCCCCAATCGGATACTGGAGAGGTAACTCAGCAATTAATAAACTCGCCAACGCGGCATCAGTAACACGCGAGGTTGCTAAAAAATGGCTGTCAAAACAAGCAGTATGGCAAATCTACTTACCACCACCTCGACGAATCAACTTTGCACATTTTGATGTTAGTACCCCCAATGAAGTTCATCAGGCTGACATACTATTCCTGCCTCATGATACTGTCCGTGGCCGAACATACAAATACGCGCTAACAGTAGTTGATGTTGCTAGTAGATACAAAGAAGCAGAACCGTTAGCGACTAAAACAGCATCCGAAGTCGCCTCTGCGTTTAAACGAATTTATCAACGAGGACCTCTAAACTGGCCACGATTATTACAAGTTGATCCCGGCAAGGAATTTCAGGGCGCGGTGTCATCGTTGACAAAGCAGCATAACGTTACCGTGCGACGAGGACACACTGAAATTCATCACGATCAGGCAATTGTTGAGCGATTTAATAAAACACTCGCTGAGAGATTATTTGGATATCAGTACGCGAGGGAATTCATTTACGATACGAGATCTCGTGAATGGGTTGCAAGACTGCCAAACGTGATAGCCGCACTGAATAATGAAATTACTAGAGCAATTAATATGAAACCTGTAAATGCAATCACAAAAAAATATATACCCCGCGTCAGTACACGTGGACAACAGCAGAAGAATGTTTCAGTTCAGCCAGGGACGCTAGCGTCCCCACTACTGGGTAATGTCATCGTTAGGTATTTGTACGAAACAGGAGAACTAGAAGGAGGAAAAAAAAGAGCAACTGATCCCACGTGGAGTGTTACTACACATAAGATATCTAGCATAACCAGATCAACTGGGAGAAACGCAATCTACAGATTAGATTCGACTGCTCCTCAACGCGGATTTAAACGCGAGCAACTTCAGGTGATTCCCGCGGATACGCAATTACCACCCCGATCACTAAAGTGATCCACACTTAAATAACTGCAGCAGCACCTCTGCGTCGGTTACACTCAAGACAGGTCAACATTACATTTTTACGTGTGTGACCACGACTGCTATCTATTCTATCTACGGTAAATTGTCTTGAGTTGTTTTTCGGATACTGCCATAATAATAAACAATTACAATTCGCGCAGTGATTATTCTGACGCTCACGTAACGATAACACAAATTCAACATCCAGGTTAAACTCTCTATTATTTTTTTTGTCGCTTTGTCGGTAACTGTCTAATTTTTTTCCTATTTGATCTTTTTGTGTCAACGTAACAACGGCTGACTTCGTTGACGTATCTAATACAATCCTTCGCAACTGAGCCATCTTTCTTACTCTGGACACTGCCAAGTAAACTAAATTTGACCATTCGATGCGGTCATCAACAATCCAAACAGTTGTATCAGAAATAGTTAATCCTTGTGCGGAATGAATCGTCATAGCATATCCTAGTGTCCACGGTGATTTATTCATCGCTAATGCGTCTTCGACCGCATCAACGTTAACTGTTACTATATCATTCAATACTAAATTTTGTTTCTCTGGCTGTGACTGAGTCCCGCGTCCTGGAATATTAACGTCGATATTTTGCAATCGTGTATCATCTGGTCTATAACATAACGGCACTTCCCGCGTTGGAAATTTCTGCCGATGTAACTGAAATAGTCGCCGCTGAAGTGTATCCCTGACGGATTTTCTACTTGCGACAATTAAATCATCTGGTTTCCACGCCGTTAAAAAGTTATTGAACGAAGTCCTAGGGATTACCTTGCGCATTATTTCACACTGGACTTTATCGGTTTGTAGTCTAATCAACTTTTTAAATTTTTTTAATGTGTCATCAATCGCTCTGATGTCATCACACATTTCCTCGTAGTAGTTAACAAACCCTCGTAACCACTCGTGGGGAGATTCGCCGACAAATGGTGGTGGTTGACCGTGATCGCCGCACATCACTACTGCGGTATTTTTCGTTAATAACCAATCCAGAAACTGTTTTAATGTATCCAACGGCACAGTGTCTATCTCATCCCAGATGATTTTCTCGGGAATATATTTCGTTCCCATTCGTTCAGGTGTCCACGTACCACCACTGTATTTGAAAAAGCCGTGCCAAGTACACGCTTTTACACCGCGTTGTGTCATTTCTCTGGCAAGTCTGTGTGTCGGTGTTAGCACAATCATGTCAACGCCGCGAAATAATTCGATTGCACGAGTTGTTTTACCGCAGCCTCCCTGCCCGTTTAAATAAACTGTTCTGTGTCTAGCAATTGGATCGTACACAGAAGGCAATGATAAAGTTAACAAAGGTACGGTTAAAGATTTACGATATTCATCCTTAATTTCAACATCAGCTGATTCACAGTACGGGTGCAACTCTTCCTGTTTTACTCGCCAGGTCGCCCATTCATCCGATATTGGTAAATCTAACGTGATTAATTCTTCCCGGGTAATGTAAAACGAATCAGTCGCAACCCTCACCGCGTTGGGGACTCTGTTGACCATAGACAATAAATTTATGGAAACGTAAGCTAACATAGAAGATCTCAAATGGGTGTATTGGGATGAATCACCGTCGAGATAAGTAACAACTGTGCCTAATCGTTTTCCCGACATCTCCCCGGACAATAGTATATCCTCGCGAAAACAAAACGTATCTTTCGCAGTAGTATCAGCGATAATGAATTTTAATTCTTCCTCGTCCATAATCAAGCGGCTATGATGTTGTTTATGATCAAACGCTCCTCCTTGAGTAAATTTACCTATTAATCTTCGGCCGAGATCTTTACAGTTACGCTCATCGCGTTTCCACGCTAGTGTGTGCAATTCTTCTTCGGATGCATCATCACAGGTTAATTTTAAGTCATCGGGAATCGGGCCACGTTGTGGGGTTGGTAGCCAAACCGAAGTTTGTTTTTCGTAGCAAATAATGGCTTCACTGACAACAACGGATATTAAGATTTTTTTATCAACCATAAACCGCAACAGCGGAAACGGCGCCCATTTCTTTTCAGAAAAATGTCTGCCAAACCAAACGTAATTAATAGGATGTAGCCACGCTGCAAATTCGAATGATTCCACGCGAGCAAATCCCGTCAAGTCGAAGTCAGGTAATGGTCCGTTAATAACTACCCGTGTCATTAAATTTGTGGGGTGTCCAAATCGCTTAAAGTATTCAGCGCATTCACCACCGCCAAGAAAACTTCCGGGATAACACGCAATCATATCCACTGATACCATATCGTTGACGTTAAACGGCTTATTCCACAAACCGCCGTGTCCATATTCAACACAACTCTGTCGGATATCTTCACGAAGCGAGCTCGGAGTTGGTTTCCAATTATTTTTTTGTCGTGCCGTGTGTGCGACAACACTTGGAATAGTAAAACAACAAGTTAGCAATTTTTTGTCGGCGTCATCAGTTGGATATCTTTCCGCGAGCGCATTCATCTCCCCGTGTAACTCCGCGGTTCTATATATTTCTCCGTTTGGTTTCACGAACTGGTCATAACTACCAATTTCAGAACTTTTAAATAACCACACAGACACAGGATCGGTTTTACTCATTTGATAAATACAATCGAACATATCCCCGGAATAATACCTTACGACACGATCTCGCGGAAATATTTTAACTGAGTCCGTCCAGGCGTGGCTGTTATGGTCAATAATTGTTATTGAAGCTCCACGGGAATTGTATTTACTTTTATATAATTCCTCACCGGTTAGTGATAATACCGTTATAGGAAATTTTAATGATTTTTCCAACTCGGCAACGTCATTAATCGTAGCCCCCGTGGATGCTACTCGATTACCCCATTCGGTTATTTTTTTTTGTCTGATTGTTGTTAGACCATTCCCCCGCGTTGCGTTTTTAAAATGTTCCGTTACCCGTTCGGCCACACAATTTAATACCGTTGATGTTCTCATCGGGGGTAGTCTGTTTATATCTCCGGCCGTGACGGGATATATTCCGTAAACGACCGCCGACGCCGGGTAAGACCGAGCGTAATACGGTGTATCAATTCCCGTTAACATTCCCGGTCTAGAATTTCCGCTTAGTAAAACAATTCTTCCCTTGACGTCAAGTACAGGCTCCCTCTTGTCGCGAATAATCCATCTGGTTTCACCAGAATCATCGATGATTTTAGTGATAAATTTTATCTGTATGTGATACCGCGTTGTGCCGAGACGTCCAATGATAATTCTCGCGATAACATCAGTCATAACGCCGTTAACAACAGTACCCCGGTCAGAGATAATTCGGTGCGTTGACCAAACGTGAGATGCTCCTTCGTCACGAAACTCTCTCTTAGCTGTTCTAATTTTGTCACTCAACAACGATTTTTTCGGTCTTGGTCGAACACGAATTAATGTCCGCAACCAGTCAAAATCAAAAAGTCTTCGTGCGTTATTCATTCTATATATTTAAGGCCAAAATAGCATCTAATTAAAAATTATCGTAATTGTATAATGCCTGAAAACTATTGTAGTTGGAGAATTCTAAAAACAAATCAAATCTGTAATAAAAAGTGCCGAGGAGAGTTTTGTGCGAATCATAATCAAAGTATCAGAAGAGGATCTTCCGGTTGCGTATCATGCGTGATTTGCGGTGTTGCCGTCAGAGGAAAAACGGAATTGTGCTTGAGTCACGGAGGTAGAAGTTTTCGAGAACTTGCAAGATATTACTTGCGGAAACACAATCGCGTACTCACAGTACAACAATATATAGCAAACAGACAAATCAATCATTTAGACAAACAAATTACATCATATATAGGATGGAATTCAGAAAACATCCCTTGTACGACAACTACGAATCCTCCGCTGATGGAACAATCAGACACCGCATCCGAGGCAAGCCAGTGGGACGAGCGTTGACCAACACCGGGTATTGCAGATTAACAGTCCGCAAAGAGGGAAAAAATAAATCTTATTGCGCCCACAGGTTTGTTGTTGAGTGTCATCACGGATTAATTCCCGTGGGAAAGGTTGTAGATCATATTAACCGAGATAAAACAGATAACCGTGTGACAAACTTGCGAATTGTTACTCAGCAAGAAAATAGTATTAATAAACCACCATCGCCGCGGAACCCTCCTCGACCAGTAATCGCTGTCACCGACGACGATGAAATAGAATTTCGATCAATGAGTTCCGCGGCTAAATATTTTAATATAAACCGCGGCTCGGTTTACAGAAATATTACCGGGGTAACAAAAACTGTTTACTCGCCGAAATATCGCACACGAGTAACTTTTCGTGAACCTGAGTCCGAGTCCGAATCCGAGTTTGAAGAATCTGAGTCTGATTCCGAGTTTGACTTGTGCGAAGACTCGAAATAAGATTTTAAGGATTATACCTCAGTGATATACTCAATTTAAACAAAAAAAAATACTAATATATAATGAATGATGAACGCGTTGATGAACTTTGCGTCGAACTTGATGCAGTTGCTAAACTTCACTCAAATGAAATTTTCAACTCGGTTTGGTTGCGCGAACAGTACGATGATGTAGTAGATTCCCGCCTACAAGGATTTAAAACTCATAAAAATGAGTACCGAATAATAAAAACACTTGAAACTCAGTTGCGATCTGATATTATTATTGGTCGCGATTTAAAATTGTTTATCGCGGTAGCAAAAAAAATTAAATTTATTCTCGCACAAATAGGAAAAGTGTTCGAAAAGGAAAAGGCCGGAAAGGGTCTTTCCGTGCAACTTGATAAACTACTCGAAGAATTAACGTTGTAAATTTATCCTGATACAGTCTCTGACTGTCCACGTGGAGTCTTTGACTCGGAGTCTTTGATTGGAAGACAGTCTCTGACTGTCCTAGGCAATTACCAGTAATTGTTAGTGATTGTCATCGTAATCGTTATCATAATTACCAAATAATTGTTATCGTAATTGCAATAACAATTTCTGAAATAAAAAAATCTGAGATAAAAATCTGAGATTTTCAAAAATCTATCATTTTATTTTTTTTGCCCGATTTTTTTTCTGCGGGTTATTATTATTATGGTAAAAATTACTCTCACTGAAACCCAAATACAAGAAATAAAACTCGCGCGAGAACTAACCCCGATTCGTGATATTGCACGGCAGTATCATATTGGGTACGGTAGAATTTATGATATTTGGCGACAGGACAATCCTGCCTCGGTTCGAAACAAGGTTTCATCGAAGGATGTTACAATTCGCCAACTACAACAACAACTTGATGCGATTCCGAAAGACATCGCCGGAGATAATCAAAGACTTGTCGCGGATAATCAAAAACTGACTCAAGACAATCAAAGACTGACTCAAGACAATCAAAAACTGTCTAAGGATAATCAAAGACTGTCTCAAGATAATCAAAGAATGTCTCTGGATAGTCAAAAATTGTTAAATCGATCAAAAGAGACCTTAGCGAAATGGGAAGCAGCAAAAAAAAAGATTACTGAAAAAAATCAGAAACTCGTCGCGAAAAATCAGAAATTGTATCAAGATAATCAGAAATTTCTCTGTGAAATTCAAAGATTATCTCCCAATCAAAGACTATCTCTGGATAGTCAAAGATTATTCAAAGTCGCGAGTAGTAAAACCGTTAACGAGATACTGTTACACGCGAAGTAAATCGTGTAATTGCGCCGATGTCAGACACGAGTGAGCGTAATTAAGAATCTGACATCGATCACACATAATACTAGTAATAGGAGTCCGCGACAGTTGTTGTAATTGATTTTCTGTCAGTAAAAAATCTTCATTACCGTGATTACCTATTCGGATATTAACGTTTTCATTTACAGGATACTTAAAAACCTGTCTGATTGCTTGTTTGAGAATCTCTTTATCGTAAATAAATACTCGTTTGTGATAATACATTATATATTTTTTACTTGTCGATAATTGAAAATGCAAAGCGTTTCCGAAAATTATTAGTAATTGGAAGTCCTTTGACTTCTCTGGCGATGTAAACATCGCTCACGCTAGTGTAAGATATTCAACAGAGTCTTAATCGTAGTATTTATTAATCTTGGAAACGGTTGTGTATCCGGGCGCGATAACAGGCTTGACGAATACACAAGCACATCGAAATCATCTCCCATTTCGACTATATCCTCAATACAATCACGCGGGTAGGATGGAAAGGAGTTATCGTCGATGTTATATACTACAATATATTCAGGACCAAGTATTGTTTGGAATTCTTTTAATGTTTCTGTTACACAGTGTTTTCGTGATTTTCCGCCGCGTGACATTATAAATAATATAATACTATAATATATAATACTGTTACGATTTTCATTTTTTTTTGTTATTCTACGCATTGACAATCAAAGATGAAAATCGTTTACGATTTCACTAGTAAATGTACCGAGATTGTTTCACCGCGCAGGTCCAACAAATTTCCTCGCTGGTCAGCAAGTTTAAAATTTATCGTTGACAACCACTGATTATTACACCGCAGATAGACCGGATTGATTGGTTCTTGCACAATCAAAAAACCCGGTGGATCTTTTGGTGTGAACGTATACAGGATAAATCCCTGCGTTGCTGTGTTAGCGTCAGAAACATTTCCAGCGCTGTAGCTACCGTCGATGACGTCACATACAAGATTAACCGCAATAACATCTGTGATATTTACGATCCCAACGGAGATGTGTCTGCCATCGGATGCTCTGCTGTTATCGTGTTTTAAAATAACAGGTTCTGGTTTTATTTTCGTGTACGCGGCAAGAATATCTTCGAAAGATTCCTCGATGAGATCCTGGACTGATTTTCTCAACGCGGGTGCGTTATATCCCGGAAACTTAAAATCTGAAATATCATTCACAGGAATACCATACTTAATTGCAAAATCTACTGTGATTATCTGTCTGAGACCACCACCGGAAACATCTTTGTAATCCAGTACAAGCTGAATTATTTTTTGATTTATAGTTTCTGTCGCGGATGCGAGTTTGTTTAGTTTTTCTACGGTTGTAATAATTTTATTGCGAGAAACGCCAGTAGAAACGCTAGCGTTTTCAGTTAAATCAGAAATATAATCTTGAAAGTGTGCTCGCAACAGTTTTAGCTGTTGGTCATGTGCTTGCGCGATCGGAATA
Organism: Sinohyriopsis cumingii; assembly: GCA_028554795.2. Classification (NCBI taxonomy): domain Eukaryota; kingdom Metazoa; phylum Mollusca; class Bivalvia; order Unionida; family Unionidae; genus Sinohyriopsis; species Sinohyriopsis cumingii. Next base: position 102,358,308 of record CM068828.1, on the reverse strand, counting down.
AATAATTCAGATTTTATATCATCTAAATGGTAACTGAACTGTTGCCCGGCACGTGGAGCTTCTATACTCCAAGTATTAGGTATTAAGGTACTTTTTCCCGCTAGTAATTGATCTGCAAGGAGTAAATAATAATTGTACTCGAGGTCGTGCAGTTCTTGTTTATCGGTTATGAAATCTGATTTCACGGGTGGAGGTAGAACCGGTCTGACCTCGGGGGTTTTTTGTGGCCACCCTAATACTGTTCGAAGAGAGCTGTTATAAATATCAACGGCGTATCCCGGTGTTGAGATTTCGATGAGGGTAGACATTGTCGGTTCATGCGCGGTCACAGATATTTTGGATTCCTTGCCGGTGATTCGTTTTATTTGGCGTTGTATCTCCGCGTTGATTTCTTCGATTTGATAACTCCCAGTGGGTAGCGTAATTGTATCCCATTCTGGAACATCATTAGGTTTGTTTTTCCACGAAAACACAAACGAATTATTCGGCTGCTGACCAGAAAATGATGCTGACCTGATATTGGGCCAGCTGTGATACACACTGAGCTTCGCCAACGCGATTTCGTTTACGGCAATTGGAGTTCGAAAATTAATACCGAATTCTGGTTTCGTCGACGATACTGAAATCATCGTTGTTTTTACCGGTGTTGTGTTTGTAACTATTTGTTGAAGCAGTTCCTGTGGCGTTGTCATTATTTATTTGTTTAGTTTTTAAATAATCATTGTACGCATCTGACATTAGTTGGAATTCAGAATCTGATATTGACGCGGCGTCGCTGGATTGCGCGTTTAACGATGATGATATCATCAACGATAATTTCTGATATGCGGTCGCGGCTGCATTTAATTTTGTCGTGTAATCGTGTAATTTTGTGACCGAACACGAGGATATTTTTTTTGCTATGATGCTGAAAACTCCCGCCGCAGTAGTTGTTGTACAAATCGAGATTGTGACCGCGGCTGCCACCGGAGCAATCGCTGATAGTATTACTCCCGCGGATACAACAACGGCAGATACTGAATAAACCGCGATATCTAACACTGTTATGCGTCGTTTGTATTTTTTTACCTTGGAACTGGTTATTTCGATGACAGTTTTTAACTCAGATTGCCACTCACGGACTTGATTATATCGATATTGTTGAGCATCTGGAAATGTTGACATTATTATTTAAAATCGCTGGTAATTTTCAATTACGTAACGGAGGCAATGCAGCGACGAATTCCAAACACCACCAGTAATTGACTGTGGCTAATCCTTCCGGATTTTCAGGTTGTAGCGTAAAAGTTTCTTCAGTTGTTTTGTTTATCACCACAGACGCAACTCGGGAAAAACTGTTAGTTAAATCATGCCTGGTAGATATCTTAAATTCTACAGCAGAGATTATTGTCAGTCTATATATTCCAGTAACATCTGCAGTATGTGTAATAGTCTTGTTTTGTTGTGACCAAGTTGCGAATCCCGATGATACCGTGAATACGATGTTGGTGATATACCCGGGAGTAACTTCAGCGGGGACCTTAATCAAACTGGTTTTGTTAACGATCTCAGGAATTCCCGATATTATATTGTTTTGTTTTTGTCTGATATCGTTGATATCGGTTTTGATATCAGCAAGTTTTACATCGACGACTGGAGGAATCCCAAAGAACTTATCCGCGGATTCACTGATTTTTTGAAAGTTTCTTTGGAGTCTTTTAAACCCGCTCACGTGAACATCATACTCTAACCGCATCGTATTTAGTTTACCGTTGACGATGTCTACATACTGCTTATTTGACGCATCCTGGTCGGATTCGGGATCCGCTAACGCAGTTATTTTTTTACCACCGAGGCTGAGTTCTCCCGTCATTACGTCACCGGTCTTTTTTACACATTTATCAACACCTTTATCAATATTGTCTTTGATATTTGCGATTGATATATTCGAGTCCTTGATGTGGCCGTCATCACTAAATGCAACGAAGTTATCCTTGGTAGCTCCAAGAACTCTGCGAATTATGTCATTGACCTTAATGTTGCTCGTTCGTAGTTTCCCTTGCCGGTCCTGAAAAACAGCAACCTCATCTTTGTCAACTCCGGCTAGATCCAAAAGATTATCGATTTCATCTCGGGTCGCATATTTTGAGAGATCAACATCTGTGCTCGATTTAATTCTTCGCGCGAAAGGTCTTCCATAAATATCAACCATTATTCTTGTTGCTGTTTTTTAAATGCGAGTCCGAAGACTTTTCAGAAATGCTAGCGTTTCTTGATGCGGTGTATTCGTGAACTACTCGATGAGGAGACTTTGCTGGATTTCTTGAGATTGCATCAAGAACACTCAGAACCTCGTTTCCACAAATGGGCGGATCAATTAATGTTTGTGTTGGTAGCGTCGACTGCCACACTGGAATTGAAAATCCTTCGGATTTCTTAGAAAATCTGGAAACGTAATCGAGGAATTCAACTGGCGGTGCTAATCCGTACGAATCGAAATAAATAATTCCGCGTGGATCGATCGCGTAAGCAACCCAGTGAGTTCCAGGACCGTCTTTGTTGTCGAGATTAATAATGCCAGTTTCTGGATTCCGCGGCCGCGTCGGTAATTGATCTCGCATAAATACCCCCCGGAAATGTTTTATACGCAATTTTTTAACAGCATCGAGTAAATCAAAATTGGACGCTGGAAGCTTCAACGGAAACTCTCTAAGTTTCTGCGTTAGATTTTTTTTGGATACCATGATGCGGGAGTTCCCGGTAGTCTTAGTCCGCTTCCCTTTTTTTTCTTATAACCGTGTCCCGTTGCTTTCTTTAGTGCCATTCCAGCTGCGGTTCCAACTGCACCTAACGCTGCAGCTTTTGCCGCTGCGCCAAGTAATCCTGGAATTGCAGCAGCTAGTATTGGGATGAGCGGAAATATTCCACCGGTTTTAGTCATGTCTTTGATAGCTGCGGCAGAGAAATCAAGTCGGACACCGGTTTTTGCTGTTAACGCCTTATTAAAATGTTTAAGCTGAGTATTAGTTAATGACAATTTGTTTGGACCACTACCAAGTTGATCTCGTTTTAACGTTATTGATGTCCCGCACACGCTTGCTTTCTTCGATTGCAATTTCTTTGTCTGACCGGAAGTCAAGGTGACATTAACGTGACTGTATGACATTATATTTCAGAAACTAATTTAATTGTTGTATATTTTTGGAAAACATCACATATTTTCTACGGGAGCGTCAATAACTCTCATTCGACCACCAACACCTTCAAGCAGCATGGCTTTATCGGAAAGTATAACCGCGACAGCTCTAAAACCAGCAGGAATTGCAGGTGGACCAACAACTGCAGCGGGAAAATCACCAACGTTAGCCTTGAAGTGTATATCAACGACAGATTGTTTTGTTAGATCCAAATGTTCCAGCGAAAAGTAATAAATCGGATACAGCGTTGTAAAATCCAACTGTGATATCTGCAACCCAGTATCAATATTTTGATCACGTCCCATAAATGTCATTAGACGATGATACGCACACGCAACTTGATTATTTTCAAAATTTATCACTATATCCTCGGATGGTTCTTGATGTCCGTTTATTCGCAGCGAAACCCCAGAAACAGCGAGTTTATCAAATATCATATGCGATCGGGTTTGATTATTTACTCTTGAGTTAGCCTGAAGTGCTATGAAAATATGTCGCGGTGCTGACACACCCTGCTGTGATGAGATATGCCACGTGAATTGTCCAACACCAGCACCTTGAATAGAATCTGTTGTTGTTGTTAACCATGATATCAGTGATTTACCGCCTGTGTCCATAAAAGAGAGTAACCGTTGCTCTTCAGCGAGTGATGGAGACATTACTGGCATCCACAACGCAAGCTTTGATAATATTACTTTACCGGCAGCGACAGCGGGATCATCGTCTCGCCAGATAGCGTCGTTGTCGTCACCCTTTCGCACAAATACAACTGTGTGCTTAGCTCCAAAAATAACCTTTCTGACATTTCTGCAGAACCCAAAGATGTGAGACAGTGGAATTGCGCATGAGAATCTCCTCCTTACATCCCCCAACATTAATTGACGTGTCTTAAATCCTAAATTATAATTAGGGTTGGTAAATACTAAATCTTCAACATCATTATTAAGAACAGCAGGAGCAGCACGGTTGTATGGTTGTCTAATAATGCTAGGTCTACCATCTGGTTCATCATAATTATCCTTAGCAAACATCATAGTCGGACCAGCCGATCTGGTGTAATCATCTGAGTATCGTGCTAATCCGACAATTGTTGTAGCAACGTCAACGTTATCCTGAATTGTTTCAATTTCTCTCCCGTCAATGCTGTATGAGGCACTTCTGAATAGTGCCATGATACCGTTATTAACAAACCCAACTTGGATATTAGCGTCGTATGGTGTATCAATAGGAACATCTGTTACAAGTTCCCCCGTGACCTCAAGAAATGCTTCAGCGGGCAAGAAATATCTACTTGTGTCCTGAACTTGTAATTCAATTCGTCCTCGCTGATTAGGATTTCTTGCTTCGTAAGAATAATACTGATAATCGCGAACAGATTCGTCTTTGAGTATTGGTGCTTCCATATCAAATGCTGGATCAGATACGCGTTTAAACATTTTATATAAAATTATTGTCGTCTAAAACGAAGACCACTTCGGGGAATTCCGCTTCCTGATATCAGGCTCGTATTTATTTGTTCGGGTATTTGGGTTACAAGCTCTGCAAGTTTTTGATTGGCGGCTTGATTTATCACTTTACTAACGTGTGTGGGCATAAGTTCAGTACTGGCAAGTTTCACCGGTGGTGGTGATTTAACAGTTTTTGGTCTGCGAATTAATCGTGTCAATCTGTCTTTGATTGATTGAAATGCCTTCGTGGCAAGTTCACCAACACCACCAAGGGCTTTATCTTTGACAACATCAATAGCTTTCATCGACAATTGTTTTGCAATTGGAATCGCTTTAGGGGCTATTCTTGAAAACAAACCAGTAATTGTATCACCGAGACCATCTCCGTAGGTTACTCTGTAGACTGGTAATCGCGAGTTCACTACGCGGACCTGCAATACGCTAGCGTGTCCAGGCTGAGAATTGTGCACGATCATTTTATTTAATTATTGTTTATCTAACTGAATTTGCTAGTCGCTGTGGTAACCATCCACGAGTTCATCAATAAGCCCCCGGTAAACGCCAATATCCATAATGCCGCGCTGAAATAGTCTCTGACAGATATCTGCGGCTTCATTTATAATTTCCCGAGAGTTGTTTCCGGCACGTCTTCCTCCGATGAGAACTTCCAACCGGGACACATCATTGACAACGCTATCAGGACAGATATTATAACCGTGACCGGTGTATCCCTCTCCCATTTTTTCTAGTTTTCTTTTTATTTTAGCAATTTCAGAAATTACAAGATTTCTAGTATCCATTTTATGTGCTAAAGCAAATTTAGCACCAGTACCTTTCAATGTTTTTTGTTCTTCTATTTCCTCGTTTAAAAGGTTTAATTCATAATTTAAATTGATTAGTTTCCCCTCTAGTATTTTTCTTCTTTCTAACGTGGATTGCCGAGGAGGAGGTTTATAATCATCTTCTTCATCTTCTTCCTCCAGAGGTGGCGGTGTTGGTTTTTCAAGTTTTCTTTCAGGTTCCTGGCGTTGTAACGGTGGAGAAGGAGGATAGGGATCTTGCGCTGGTTCAAGTTTCTGGAGCTGTAACGGTGGTTGATTTACAAGTTTATTTATTTTTTTTAAATATTCATTATATTTTTCACCACCAACCCTTTTTCTATTATAGTATACGAGAAAAACATTTTTAACAAAATCAGTGTCTTTCATAGAATGATATTTTTTATCCAAAGCAAGATCCTTGCGTTCCCATCCTCGTACTGCTATTTCGGCTAATTTATCTTCTGGTGTTCCCTTGATCGCCTTAACAAATTCTGAGGTGAATTTTTCAGTAGGGGAAATAATTATCCTAGGTTTAATCTTTTTAGCAACAACAGCTGGACCTGCAACAACTGGACCTGCAACAGCGGGATCTGCAACAGGTGGAAGTCTATCCGAAATAGTTTCCAAAGTTTTTCCATGCTGTTGTAATACTTCAAGTAATCCCGGTTTTTCCTTATCAGGATCAGTAGGATCAGGTTTTCCTACGATTGCAGTTTTAACAGTTTCAGTAACTGTTGTAACAGGCTTAAATAATTCCTCGGCGGATTCTGTAAAAATCTCCTTTTCCTGCTGTCGTAATTGTAATTTTTGTCTAACACTGTCACGGACAGGAATAAATTTTTTAATCGCGGCCAGTCGCTCTCGTGCTAGTCGAGTTGTAAGCGCTTCTCCGATATTTGCCATTATTTATTTGTCAATGATTTAATTCCGTCGACGTAAATGTTTTTCCTGGCGCGTTAACGCGCTCAACTCGAAGAGTTTCAGAAACTTATTTCCGACGACGCTAGCGTCGCGGGAACTGCCCTCATGCAAAGAATTTCGTAGAGCAGCAGAGGGACTGCTTCCAACACCGATTTTTCACCACCATTTAATTTTTTTAATCAAGCAAAAACAATTATAGTTTTATAAGATAAACCCCGTAATTTAGCAAATAAACATCTCTATTGTCTATTTACTAAAAATAAGGGTTATTTTATCGAAATAAGGGTTTATTTTGGTTATTATTACATGGAAGTGTTATTTTTCAAAAAGGAGTTGGTCTGTCCAGTCCCTCTGCTGCTAGAGGATATTACATTTTTTACAATTCCTGATATTATTTGTGGCGACTGGAATGTTGTTCAGGACAGGGAGCTTTACTCTTATAATATCCTGCATGATGAAGACTCCATGGCAGCAGTCCAGGACATCAAGAATCGACTTCGTGGATCCAGGGAGAGTCATCAATCTTGAGAGTAGATTATTTAGCTGGCGACAGGAAAATCCTGTGAAACAAAGTAGTCTGGAACAATTTTTAGTCTTTTAGCTACTGAGGATATGTTTTCAAATTGCATAGAGCTCCTATTATTCCTGGCAATAAAACAAACAATGAAACAATAACACTAAACTTATTGATAATTGCCACACTCTCCTTTGATTTCCTCACGTTTGCAGTGGATATCCTCTCAAATGTTTTATGTCAGTTTTCAAGGTCATCATTCATTTCTCCTTAAACATCTGGAGGTATTATGGCTGAATATTTCAGTCTCATTTTGTCAAAGCACAAATTAATACTGTGTCGTAAATTCTTTTAAAGTTTTGATCTTCCCAGAAATTGCCCTTTCACATCCATAAATGACAACTTTTACCGCCACCCCCTCCCCGGACAAAAATTATGAATCAACCAATTCACCTACAGTTCCCTCGTTATATTACTACATTTTTAGTACAGATATTGAAAGGAAATGTGAAGTACATGGTACCGACCACTGTCATTTTTGTGGTGTATAATTTACTTTGCTTCTCAACTTTGTTTTGCCCAGCGAAGGACTTCACTAAGTTGGATTAGTAGTATTGTTATCTCTTAGCAGGTTTGTAGTGCACATGCTCTGTGCCTTAAAGATGTGGTCAATACCAGACTTTTGTACAAAAAGCACTCAGTGTCGATAAAACAAAACAACAACAAATGCTTTTGTTTCCCCTTTCTGATATTCTGACATTTTCTTATCATAGTGATAGAATTGGAAATTCCATGCGCACTCAATATCCCCCATTATTACTCACAGCATTTATGAATGAAACAAAATAGATGTCAAATCCGTATATGGACAGAAAAGTCATATGCAAAGAAATGCTGTCTATTGTCATGACAGTAGCAGAGATAGTAAAAAATGTAGTACAATTATATTCTGAGGCAAAGTGTATGATGGGATAGTGTTTTCAAATCAGATATTAGTACAAATATATTGTGAGGCACAATTAATATTTGGACAGTATTTTCAAATCAGACAGTAGTAGTACATATGTATTGTGAGGCAAATTGCATTATGGGACAGTGGTTTCAAATACAAAAAGTTGTACAATTGTATTGTGAGGCACAATGCACGATGGGACAGTGTTTTCAAAATCAAATAGTAGTACAACTATGTTGTGAGGCACAATGCATATTTGGACAGTATTTTCATATCATACAGTAGTACAAATGTATTGTGTGGCATATAGCATGATGGGACAGTGGTTTCAAATAATAAAGTAGTACAATTGTATTGTGAGACACTGTGCATGACGGGAAAGTATTTTCAATTCAAATAGTAATACAATTGTATTGTGAGGTAAATTGCATGACGGGACTGTTTTCAAGTCAAACAGTAGTTGAAATTAATTCTCAGGCACAGTGCATGATGGGACTGTGTTTGCAAATCGAACAGTAGTAGATCTTACATCTGAGTCTCAGTGCATAATGGGACACTGTTTAATAATCAAACAATCAAATAGTAGCAGAACTGCCTACTGAGTCGTAGATAATGATGGGACACTGTTTAGCAAATCAAACAGTAGCAGAAAGTACTTTAGATGTAGAGTGCATGATGGGAAAATGTTTACAATTCAAACAATATCTAGCTTACCTAAGAGGAGATGCATGATGTAATGGAATATTGTTTACATATCAATATTCAGTTTGACGAAACAAACAGATGAAATACTTTTGTTGAATCTGGGTGGAACTAACACACGTATAAACTCTGACTCAAATGCATGATGGTCAATCATTATTTAAAAAGAAGCTTAGAAAAACAACTATGGACTGGGTTAAGCTGAATCGTATCGGCATGCTTACTCGGTGTAATGCCATCGTAACTATATACTGCCATAACTAAGCTTACTCGGTGGAATGCCATCGTAACTATATACTGCCATAACTAAGCTTACTCGGTGTAATGCCATCGTAACTATATACTGCCATAACTAAGCTTACTCGGTGGAATGCCATCGTAACTATATACTGCCATAACTAAGCTTACTCGGTGTAATGCCATCGTAACTATATACTGCCATAACTGAGCTTACTCGGTGGAATGCCATCGTAACTATATACTGCCATAACTGAGCTTACTCGGTGTAATGCCATCGTAACTATATACTGCCATAACTAAGCTTACTCAGTGTAATGCCATCGTAACTATATACTGCCATAACTAAGCTTACTCGGTGTAATGCCATCGTAACTATATACTGCCATAACTAAGCTTACTCGGTGTAATGCCATCGTAACTATATACTGCCATAACTAAGCTTACTCGGTGTAATGCCATCGTAACTATATACTGCCATAACTAAGCTTACTCGGTGTAATACCATCGTAACTATATACTGCCATAACTAAGCTTACTCGGTGTAATGCCATCGTAACTATATACTGCCATAACTAAGCTTACTCAGTGTAATGCCATCGTAACTATATACTGCCATAACTAAGCTTACTCAGTGTAATGCCATCGTAACTATATGCTGCCATAACTAAGCTTACTCGGTGTAATGCCATCGTAACTATATACTGCCATAACTAAGCTTACTCGGTGGAATGCCATCGTAAATATATACTGCCATAACTAAGCTTACACGCTTGATCCAGACTTATTTGAATTACTTAAAATGTTATGTTCCTATGTTATCTTACCGGGAATAACCTCAGAGAATAATTTGTCACTGTCCACGCATGACACTGGTAAAGGGTTCTATTTCCAGCTGTGTCGCCACGAAGTGCCGATTATCAGTGTTTACGGTAATACAGAAACAAGAAATGTCCTCAGAAGGTTTGCATGCCTCTGCCAAAGTGGTCCTATTGAAGTAATTTGAACCCAAGTCAAGCAGGGGTCATAACCTGATTATATTTTGATTTTCAATGAACTTAAGCTGTATAACAAAGTTTAGTCCAAACTCGCCAAGAACTTGTAACTTCACAAGTAACTAAGTGGAGATGTAATGCATCATACAAAAGTATGCTTGTATCAAATATCATCTATAAAACAATTTTTTAGAAAGGTCAAAAATTGAACCCATTCAAGGTGTTAAAAGGAAAAGGAATCGTGGCAGACCCAAAGAGACCTGGCGCCAAACCGTGGAGCGAGAACTCAAGACCAGAGGCCTCACCCTGCAGACCGCCCCCATAACAGCAGCCGACATACCAAAATGGTGCTCCCTTGCTGTTGCCTCAAGCACCAGACGGCGCAGAGAGGATTTATTTTGTTGTTGTTGTTGAAGGTGTTAATATTGACAAGCATACTAAATAGTTTGAATCAATGAAGGTCTTGAAAAAGTCATCAAGTTGATAAAGAATTACTGTATTCAAAAGAAATGCACATACTTATGGATCAATACAAAACCACTTGCTCATGCATACAAAACTGGGAGAGGAATAAATCACGTGGTTGATCATTTGGTCGCAGATTTTTCATTGGCTATGTGTCTAATGAAACAACATGTGAACACCCAATTTTCTGACAAGGACAAAGCTTGATTTAGATATGCCTTTTTCTGTTCCTATACACAATCACCTATAAAAAAAGTGCAGAACAAATGTGATTAAGTTCCTATTGGTCAACAAACTAGTATGTTAGCAAAGTGAGGAAAAGCCCATTATTGATATCTCTATCCCCCACAAAAGTACCTGCCCAACACAAAAGAGAAGCACAAAGAAAAGAAAAAAAAATAAAGAAAAGAAAAATTCCCCAAAGTATTGGCGAGATTCAGCCATAGTTAAGTCAGTTATACAAAGATATTCTTTCTTGTCAGATTATTGATATTTACTTCCTTATATGTTTGCCAGGAATAAAATGAAAGCACGCCAATGAACTCGATGTTACTAGTTCCTCTATCCTCACAGATAATATTTCCAAAATTTAAACCTTGTGAGGATTGTACCATGTACACAGTCATCCCTCACTATAAAATGGCCTGTCATATAACGTGGGTATCACCATGTGTCCAATTTTGATTAGCTGACCAAAACCATAATGATGTACAACAGGCATGTGCATCCTACGGTCCACCAAGCTATCACTTTCGATGCTAATAAAATCTCAGGTTTAAGGTTTTGTCAGTTATTATATTAAAATGTTTCTCATACCAGTTGCATCATAGCACCCAAGGTGGACAGAAAGCAACCCACAATAAAATCAGGCAAACATCTGACAAATGGATGAAATTAGGGTAAATCAAAATAGGATGATGCCATTATTTTTAATGGGCTGTTGGGGAGACAATATGGGTGCATATCAACTGCCTGCTTTTTTTAAACCATGTAACGGTTAAGTGATTTACACCCATATCACTTACCTGTCGAACGATATAGTGATTTGTCATGCTGCAAAAGATTGTCATTGTTATATCAGTGTATTTGTTAACCCTCTTTGTAAATGCGCACAGAATGACATATGAAATGCAAATAGACATGCCATATGTGATTCCAACAATCATACCATGCGAGTGAAAACTACAATAGTTTTGTCTGATAATTAAACAGTGATTCATATTGAAATAATATTTGAAACTTTACCTAATCAAGAGTCCCTTAAAGTGTTTAACGCTCTACATGCCCAATAATTTCTAGGAGTTCAAGACAAGACTGGTTCTTCGTTTAAATTATGAATGTTGAAACCATCTATGATACGTTTAAATTATGAATGTTGAAACCATCTATGATACGTTTAAATTATGAATGTTGAAACCATCTATGATACGTTTAAGCAATTTTTAAATCAGCTGCTGTTGTGGCCATAATGGATGTAAGATAGCAAGGTTTTTATTTATGATCAACTAGTCATCGTGAGAAGTCTTTGCTCCGTAGGACCGTCTATACAACACGAGTAGTGATAACATGGTTTCAGAATGGTTGCAATGTTGACTCTCAGCTCGACTCTGTTGTCAGTCAGGACTGATAAGATATCATAAGTCGTTTAGTTAAAATCCCATGTTAATGTACCCATCGATTCAGGGAGAAAACAATAACAAGATTTGTAAGATAGGTAATGGGGCGGCCTTAGTAGAAGTCATTTAGTGACCAACCAGACCATAAGATGAATGTTAGTATCAAGTTTCATGGCCATTATCCAGGTACTTACGGAGGAGTAGCGACAGCAAACTTGTGCTAATGGATGGACAGACGATGAAAAGAGACTTCGCGTATAACGTCATCAGCAACCGTATGTGTGGTATGATGGGAGATTTTACCTTTGAGTTTCTATGTTGTTTGGAATTTGAAATAAATTAATTGAATCTCAATGTATTGTTGCAAATCATGCATAAATAAACAAAACCTAAATCAGGTGTTCTGCAATTTATAAGTTGATTTTGCTTCAGTATACCTTGTTCAAAATGGTCAAATTTGGTGGTTGCATATAGAAAAAACTGCGAGGTTGACCATCGTTTTGGTGAAATGGCAAAATATCGTCTTATAATGACCTTATCGGAATGCATCTGTAGATAACTGATGATAGACAACAGCCGTCACATATGCTCCCCTGGTCGTTGATCAAATGAGCTAATAACTATTATGAATACTATAAATGAAGGCTATTACAACATTTATGGCCACAAAGATGAAACTCTTTTGTATCACGTGCTTAGCATGCATTTAAATTTCATTTCATTGACATGATCAAATTTGCATCAAGCAGAATGACAAAGCCTTGTTTGTACCATTAACTTGGAACTTACGAAACAAATTTTGACGGATTTGATTCTGGAATGCAACAAATATGCTTTATTTAATTGATTTATATAATGGAACAAGCAGAAACTGGGGATCGTGAAGGCTACCAGAAATGATCTATGCGTGTCAACTGTATGAATGAATTAAGATTTGATTGAAGAAAGGCACAAGTGTAATAAATCTCTTTTCATAGGAAAAGTAACAGATTTGTAATATAACTATCCCCCCCCCATCGGAGAGGGAGTGGTAGAGAGGCACGAAAATATCGACTTCTTGGGGCACAAAATTAATCGGATCTATGACATCTGTAAACATATTTTTAAATTTCTATGCGTATATGACCCTTAGTAAGAAAGCATTACAAAATTGAGATAGAAAACGTGATAGAAAATATTTTTCCCTTTCAAAACCATATTCCCTTCTTGAATACAAATTTTATATACCGAAACAAAAAAAGTAAAATTATGTCAGGCTCATAAAAGAGGTCCAGCTATTCTTACAACATTGTTCAAGATTGAACAGGTGAAACTAAAGCAAAAACACAATGCCACCTTCATGGCGAGGTGAACTTGATTAGATTTGGATGGATCGGTTGAATTTATTGAATCTGTCAGGACCATTCACTCGCCATATCATCTCGTATGGGTAGTATGACATTCTGGGACTTGCTGCGTCTAGTTGTGCCATCTACAAGACGAAAAAGCGGTTCATGACAGTAATTCCCTATATTTCTGTTTAGCTTAACAGAAGACATTTGAAAAACTAAATTTATTTGCTCTTTAAATCAAATGTGGTGCACTAAACATCAATTTTGCATTGTGATACAGACACACCCATGAACTGACACACACACACAAATATACGTATATATATAAATTGATATGCAAAAATACATTATATTTTGATAGTTGGTGAAAAGTGAAACATTTTGAGATAACACTCTTAAAAGCGATTAAGAACACTCTTGAAAGCGATTAAGAACACTCTTGAAAGCGATTAAGAACACTCTTAAAAACGATTAAGAACACTCTTGAAAGCGATTAAGAACACTCTTGAAAGCGATTAAGAACACTCTTGAAAGCGATTAAGAACACTCTTGAAAGCGATTAAGAACCGAATGCTTATTTAATGTGCACCTGGCTTCAACAGTTGACATAGTTTCTTATACAATCTAACTACTATAAATTCATTTAGAAAATTAGCATGGCATACTCTTTCAAATCTTCGTCAAAAAGTGTATTGTTTTTAATGAAACTGTTCTCTAAGAACTGCCTCTCCATATCAGAAACTAAGATATATCTTGCCTCCTCTTTCGAGAGTTCCCATCCTGCTGTTGCCCCCATGTTGTCATCCAGCTGTTTCAATGAGGTGGCACCAATTATCACCGAGGCAACAACATCTTGCTGAAGTAGCCATCTGATTGCCACTTGGGGAATGGATTTACCTGGAACAAAACATTTCCCATATGGTTAACGTTCTCAGTTTTATTGTATGTGAATCGTTCAACGTGGGGTGGGTGGGTGGGTGGGGGGAGATTATTCGTTATAAATGAATTCAACTTTAGTACCTCTCTTTAAATGGAATTATCTTGGTCATTTTAGAAATTATCATGGTCAGCGTGTTTAAGTGATTCATACACCCCCCCACACACACACTTAAGTAAGGCGTTGTTATTCTCTGCTGAGTTCTTCGTTCCAGATAATGACAAATAGAAACAGACATAACAAAATAAAAACAACAACAACAAACTTGAAATATATCAATTACAAGCGATTACATTTCCATGTCCTTTTGAGCTATGCCACGAGGGGTAAGACCGACTCTGAATATGCCAGTGGGATCATGGCCTGACCAATGCATCAAATGCTTGTGTCTGATTATATATAATTATTATATAGATAGTTATGTGCAGGAATCTACCTAGCTGCTAAGTTATCATACATGGGCAAGTTCACTAACTCAGAGGCAGGATCCAGTGCTTGTGTTACATGTGCACGAGATTCTCATCTTTCTCATTTAATGAATAAGGTTATATGGTGGGATTCTTAAAGGTTTCCATGGTTCGTTTTCAGGGACAACTCCCAAAATAACATGGGATGGCCCAGGGTCTGTACTAGATACATGTATTATTTTATCTTTTTGTGTCCATCAAACTTATAATTGGCGATACCTTTGGTATCTCTACCATGCAAAAATGCGCACAGAAATAGTAATCTGTATCAATAGTCAGCATACATTATTTTACGACAGAAACATGGCTAAAACATTAAGCGATGAAACAAAATGCTCGGATCTGACACCACCCTAACCGATCAGATCGTTCTTCCGTCTCTTTCATGGAGGTGGGATTACTGTCATCGCAAGGAACTCCATACTCCACCATCACAAGAGCATACTACCTTCAAATACGACCAAACATTGTTCTAACCGGTCCAAGCAGTAGTGTACTAACTGTGGGGGAGGGGGGCAAGTGAAGGTCTTGGAGTACCAAAACCACATCCGTACGTCTTGGGGCGCCAGTACACCTTTTGACCATCATCATCGTCCCGGGAGCCATTTGCCGTTAGTAAACCACTGGGTCCAAGCCTCCCTCACAATGGAACAAAAGTATGTCCATTTCGTCTGCCTTTACCACCCACCTTCTAGTCGGAAATACGAGCTGAACGAACTCTTTTTAGAACAGTTTCATAACCTCATGGAATATGAAATAGGATTGGTAGAAGCCTTACTATTCTTGGGGTTGTGAACTGCAATTTAACTCATACACAACAAACCTCCTGGATTCCATGCACGTTTCCAACCTCTACACCACTCAGGTGGCCTAATTGGTTAGAACGTCTGCTTCGGATGCTGAAAGGAGCGCTTTGATATTACTAAGCAGCTAATGTCAAGGAACAAATCTTCACCACTTCCAACAACCTTCTCTCATGTTGACCTGCCGAACTTGGATGCAAATTTATTCATTGACAAAATGCAAACCATTAGAGATAAACTTGACAATACAATTTCAAACGATTCATCGTCGCCACACAGTTATTAAACAGAATTTCAAAGTCAACATTTAATAGCATTTGAACCGATCTTAACGGATTTCTTAAGTACAACCCCGATGAAAAGCACCCCAAAAAAAACACGTGAACTTGACATAGCTGCTGTTATTGGAGTGCTTAGATTCAAAATTGTCTGCACTGACCGATGTGTTTAGAAGTTCTCTTTCATCCAGTGAATTCACTTCAGTTTTCAAATTTCCTTTTAAAGCGACTGTTGAAAAAAAAATTTCAACGTAACGATTTAAAACAAATACTATCCTATTTATAACCTCCCATTCATGTAAAACATCTTCTAAAAATTTGTCCTGTCTCTAACTAGTATCTCACCTGAATTCAAATAATCTTTTCAGCTATTTACAGTCGGCATGTAGCTCTCGTAACAAAACCGAATCTACCTTTCTGAAAGTAGTCAACGACATTCTCTGTGCTTTAGATAGTGGAAAGATCACAATCATCAACCTCTTTGACATGTCTACAGAATCTGACTTAACAGACCATGATATATTACTTCACCAACTACAGCATGTATTTGGCATTCACGATATAGCTTTACAATGGTGCAAATCATATACAGTATTCTTGGACCAGTTCTTTTCAATCCCGACCTTCATCCTCTGGCAGGTGCACCAGATCGTCGTCCGGTGTCTCACCAATTAAACGCTTAAGCCACCCATATATACAAATCTAGCCATCCAGCTTAAATAGATGCTTACATTTCCATGTAAAGTCATGGTAGACTTGTCACAAGTAGATTACTGATGATGAAACTGAAGCCGTTCTATTAACCACACACCGACCTTTCCATTCCTATCATTTACCTAAATCAATAGGTACCAGCAACACCAATAATAAATTCTCACAATCAGCAAGGAATCTAGGTGTCATTATCAATAGTACTCTCCCATTACACCACCATGTCATGAAAGATTTGCAAGACTACATATCTGTAGCTGAGACGCATCAGCTCCATTCGCAAGTTTCTTTCTGATGATGTCACTTAAAACACATGTTTTTGTTTCTATGTACTTTCTAGACGCGACTACTGTAACTCTCTTTCATCTAGTTCGTCTCAATATCTACTACAGAAACTTCAAAAAGTTCACCGAAAAACCCACATCTGTTTGGATGATCCTTAGATTACCAAATACTGAGCACTCCTAATTTCCTCTCCTCGTTCTGTACCCTAAATTGGCAATACATTCTCTCCAGAATCAAACACAAAATCTGTCATCTATGTTATATACTATTGACTCCCTCCAGTCTAAAATAACTCATCCATGAGTACACCTCTTCATGATACTTGCGCTCCTCTTCCGACACTCGTGTTTTAATTATTCCAACTGCCAAAACTATGTCTTAAGGACACGCTCATTTGTGTATCAGGGGCCAGCTACGTGGAACGAATTGCCCGTTGATCTTAGACACAAGGATACTGATCGCATTGGAGAGTGCCATTTAGACTGCAGGAAGAGATTTAAAACTTAGCAAATGTTTCCTTACGCCTAATTATTTCCAGCATGCTTTGCTTTCATTTTCATTTTTTATTTGCTTTTGAAATCTTTTGTCTGTCTGTCTGTCTGTTGTTCTGTATCTGTCTGTCTCTGTCTCCCTCTTTATATATATATATATATATATATATATATATATATATATATATATATATAGAGAGAGAGAGAGAGAGAGAGAGAGAGAGAGAGAGAGAGAGAGAGAGAGAGCGCGTGTGTGTGTGTCTGTGTGTGTCCTTCTGTGTTAAGCACTAGACTTTTTAAAAAGCAAGTGCTATACTAAGTCCTCATTAGTATTCATTACTTTTATGTCTTGTGTCGTTGTAGAGAATAATGCAAACAGAGACTACCATGGATAAGTATCATGTCTTTCTTCTCAGTATCTGATAATGTAAGCCAGGGCAATAATGGCTAAGTACCATTTCTTGGGATTTATTATCTGATGATGCAAACAAAGACTATCAGCGAATATTTACCATGACTAGTGTCTCAGTATATGAAATTACAAGCAATGCAATAATGGATAATTACCACGTGCAGCAGCTATCTTGTGCATCACATCTAAAAGATTCCAATAGATCTCATTCTCAGAATAATTACTCCAGGCTGGGGCACTCTGCACGGCTCGTTTCTCATCAGTGTGTATAAATCCGATTCTGCTCTTAGTTTTGTCAGGTGTCTCACCACGTTTAAACTTTCCTGTCAAAAGCCCGCTGCAGTAAAAATGCAAACATATAGATAGTATGATATAGTACTAATCCCATCTCGGTCGGGTGACACTTATTCAGCATCTACTATAGCTACTATGTAGTGTGATAAGGAGACGTAACTTTAAATACCATTAAACTGTTATTAACAAATAACTGCTAAAGAGAATCTAAATGAATTTTAGAACAAGTGGATCAATATTTCGTCTACAGGCAGGGCCGTAGAGAGCGATTACAGACCCTGGCGTAACAAACACACCGGTCTATCCTAGTGCTTGTTCTAACAAAACTTTCGTTTATAAAATTAAACAGTTTTGTTCTTCCCGGGCCCCCTTACGGGCCCTGACCCGGGGGATATATCACTGGTCCCCCCCCCTCTTTGTCGGCCCTTTCTACAGATGTAATTTATGCGAAAATCAAGATGCTTGCATGCAAACACATATCAATTCCCTAAACAGGAACACATTTTGAGTCTTTAACAACATACAGAGTGATATTAATGAAAGTAGCAGCCGCACAAGCCGGAATATTAAGCCATAGTGACCTTATTTTGGCATGGTTGATTTATGCTCCTTCAGATGTATATATATATAGCCTTTTCATGAGTATAGGTGTACCGTCGATTGTACTGAAAGTGTACATATGAAAAGAAAAAGGACGAAAGTCTATAACATATAGCTTCTGAGACCCAGATTCGGTCTGGTTGTCCTATTCCTAAAATTGGGTTCCAGAGATTGATGGTGTTATAAATAGATATGTAAACATACAGTCATTCAAGCGTGCATATTTGTCAAAATATGGTTTTTAGATGGTATGTTGACTCGCCTTGATATGCATCCAAGTTGCAATTTTCACAAGTGTTGGCGACAAGGGACACTACTATCATGATTGTATGATGTAAAGACCGCTAAATAAGTCACTCAAGTGTGAATATATTGTGACATTGACCTCACTTTGCTATGACTGATTATTTCACGTTAAAATGCAAACAAGAACCAATTTTCATGCGTGTTGGGTGAAAAATGGCTCATGATATTTTATTAGCTAAAAACCCAAAGGAACTGGAATTATAATTGGGTCACATGGATCAAGGTTTAGTATTTGTGAGATGCGTTTGCTTTTAGATGGATCACGTTCTGGTTTTTATACAGGACGGATAGACAGATAAAAATACAAATGTCAATGAAGGATGAAAGTTTGGTCTAATTGACAAAGTTTTGGTATATTTGAGTTTTTAAAACAAAATCCGCATACCACCTTTCATAAGTGTTGTTGAAATAGGGTCTAAAATATATGAGGGGTATGAGAAATTAACGGCTGAAAATACAACAGTCTCTCCAACATGCAAATAACGTCATATTCATCTAGTTTATGTTATAGCTGATTTGGTTTTGTTGGGATGTATCTACAGTTTAATGTATATTTCATGTACTCGGGGACTCCCTTAAATTTCTAAAATATGTACAGTAAACCTGTCTTACGAGGCCATTATTTCTGCCTACAAAAAGTGGTCACATAAGACAGACAGTCTCTCATAACAGATCTTCTCGGGAGGGTCAGTTGTCAAAGCTTTAATTCAACTGGATTGAAGATGTCGAAATACCTATAATGTAGATATATTTTGTTCTATGTTGAAGTACATAGATTTTGTTCTGCGTTCAAAGTTCTTGTTAAAGTATTACATGCATTCATATGAAACATATATTGCACTAAAATGCATTGTTAGTTTTTATTTGCAAAGCATTTACATGTCATCTATTTGCATTACGAGGGAGCAGCGGCCGCTCAGTTGGACAAGTATCGAATTAGTAATCCAAGGATCGTGGGTTAGCTACCCAGGCCAGACCACGTAGGCTGCTAATGTGTGTCCTCGGGGAAGGTACTTATCTCCTCTTTCCGCAGCATGAGGTAGAGAACAATAGGTTCAAACTACTGTTAAAACCTACATAAAATATTGGCATTATGGCATATTTATTGCAAAGTTACGCATGAGTTGCAAAGTTAACTACTAGGTAATACATACTTATTTTGCCAGTCAGTTGTAACGTTAGCTCTTATGACACTTACTCAATAAAGTTATTGACAACCAGAAACCAAAAGTAACCCACAACGTACTTAGTAAAAGGGGCAACTCAATAAACAATGGTATTAACAGATGCACTAAGTGGAACAGATTAAAACATATATGACTGGCATGTTTGACCATGTGTATGGGTTTTAGTAAATGTAACATCGACAAAGCAACAAGTAATGTAGACATTTATAGTGACCACATAATAACTCATCTGGAAAAATGCAACTAACTTTATAAAAGAAGAAAAGTTTCATTCATTCCGGTCATTTCGTATTATAATTCCACAGAATAACTATTTATGGCAATACCTGTCGCGCTACTGAAAACGCAGGGTGAGATGTCCTCTCATTGTTGTATTATCGGGGCTGTGTGGACTTCCACAAAAGATAAACAAGCATTATTAGCCGTTGAATGGACTATATGCGTCTATGATTGATATTCCTTGGAAGACAGAGTGGTTCATAATAACATAAATTTCGAGAACACAATCACAAAAAGACAGTCCGACAACTATGCATCAAACTCATTGAGATATGAGACTCAACGTTGCCCTCATTTTCTTTTGTATCTCTACTATGCAATTGATGTTATAAAGGATGAAATCAAGGTCTATACTGTTATATCTCGTTTTATGGTAGTTGATTGTGTTTAGTAGGTGTTTGCTCATGACAGTACATTTATACAGCAAAATTGACCAGTGCAAAGCAATTAGATAATATGAATTTGGTAACAAAAATACAAAACACTTTCTTGACCAGGAAAAGAGAAACTACAATAACAAAATAACCAAGGGTATAGTTTGGATGATGGGAATACGTTAACTGATCAAAATGATATACTAAATCAGCAAAGAGATATATACGAAGCACTTTATAAAAGCAAAACTAATATTAATTATAAACAAAAGAGCACTTCATCATGTATAACAAAAAGTTACACCTCCTGAAGAAAAATCGTTAGAGAGTAAGCTTCCCTTTTCCGAGTATCATCTAGCATTATAAAACGTAAAATATTAAACCAGTCCTAGTTTGGTTTGTATGGCTTCATGGTCGAATTTTGTAAATTCATTAGGAGACATCAGGGTGGTTTTGTATACAGATCCCTGCATTTTGGATATGAAAACAAAACTTTGTCCAAATTTATGTCCCATATATTAATACACGTATTGCAAAAGAAGATAAAGATAGAAATTTAGCAGTATGTGCATTATAACGTAGCATCAGCTTCCACATCATATTAGCTTAAAAATGTACTTCCTTCTATAATAAGTGAAAATCAAAAACGTTTTATGAAAGGGAGATTTACTGGTGAAAACGGTATACTTTTACATTATTTAATTAACTACCTCGATTAAACATAACAGTTTTGGCATTCTCTTGTTTAATTGATTTTGTTAAAGCATTTGACCTTGTCAAACTTGACCTTTTGGAAAATGCTCTGAAATCTTTTGGTCATTCTATTTTTTCAATGACTTAGAGGTTTAACAACAAATGCAAATGCATAGTCATTAACAATGCTTACCAGTCTTGGTTGTTTTATTCATGTATTATTGGAATTGTCTAATTCTCTATTATATGTAGAAAACGAATTGAACAAAATATGTTCAAATTTTTTTCGAGCAGTAAGGAAGGATTTTGAGGTAGAGCAGTTTCAATTTTATAAGAGATACAACTATTTTTATAATATTGCAAATAAATGGGTGTCTATAAGGGAATGGTACGATGCATAAACTATTGGAGTATGATTATGCGGTTATAGGATGAGAGATATCCACATCAATGTTATATTATGTTGAAACAATTAGACGAGGTTGGGCAGAGTCACATGGGCTACGAAGATTAAACATGTGCTTTATCAATATTGCTTTAGTTATGAATGGATAACACATGATGATGGCGATAAAAAAGTATTTTTTTCGGAGTTCACACAAAGGTATAGAGACATTGCATTTCAAAGCTGGCCAGAGCCTATTACTAATTCCTCAATGTTACAACTTGAATATGTTACAACTACAATCAAGATAAGTCACTACTACAAAGTTGGAAGTACCTCTCATGCACTATACCTGTTAATGTAATTTAAGAAAACATTTTGTGCAACTAATGTGTTCAAGCCATAACCAATGATTGAAACAGGAAGAAGGGAAACATTGATAGAGCATTCAGATTTTGCGAACTCTGCAGGAAAAAAAGTATTTATTTAACAGAGGATGAATTTAAGTTTGCTTGCATTTGCCCAGAATATGAAATGAATAGAAAACAATATCGAAAAAATGCATATTATGTACAACCAAGATATGGAAAATTTGTCTCGCTCATGGCTAGCAGTGACGCAGTAACGCTGTAGACGTTATATAATTAATCACACCACTCGTGCTGATCGTTTGCTTGGAGAGAGGCTCATTTATCTTCGTCAGAATAAAATCATGTAACAATGTTACTATTCGGAAACAAACGCAGAAATAAGTGTAGAAGTAAATCCAAAATTTATATTTCGCCTGTATTAAGAAAAGATGCGGAGTTCTAATTGTCCATACAAAAAAATAGAATTTTGTATAACTGTCCGGAGGCCTATATTATTGAGAGAAAAAGCAATGTGCATTTATTGCCTGGTGCATGCAGCGTGGAAGCTTCCTGCGAAGCTTTTTCATTCTAATTAAAATTCACTTTTACAAGATATGTCACCACAAATATTAAAGTGGCCTTTCTTTAGAGTTCGTTTCAACCACAGTTTCCCTTTCATAGCACATCGTGATTTAAGTCCGACTCACGCTCCTGTAGTCTTCCAGAATTCTCAGCACATTGAAAATCTTAGTGAAGTTTTCCGTAACAAATGCTGCATGTTTTCCCCTCAAATTTTAGATGCCGCTCCCATTCGGTTGCAGCCCTACTTCGATTAGTCCGCTCATATTGTTTGAACCTACATTAACAATCAAAGTATTATGTTCATTATGTTCCCTTGATGCAAATCTAGGCGGCCTAAACAAGGACGTTTGGATAACAGTTCCATCCAGTCTCTAATGAGTGTCGAGATGAACACAAATGACACCCTCATTACCTTCTAACCCCCTAGTGAAGCCTATAATTTGCCATCCAACTAATTTTAAAGACAGAAACTTGCATGTAGAAGACTACAGTCAAATGTTGTATCTATTATTGACTTCTGTATTTTTACGTTGTAATTTCCAGTGAGAGTAATATCTATTTTTGTTGATGGCTGTTAACACATCGGTAAACTAGGACCAAGAACTATGTAACAATTGTGTATAACGTTAAAAAACACCGTGTTAGGTCGTGTTAAAGGAAATAAGTAAACTCCGGACATTGAAATATCAATGAAAAATCCCATCGTATTTTTTCCTTTAGTTTCAGTAGTTATGTGATAGTAAGAAATACAAATTACTTTGCTTAATGCTTCCAAGTTTTGTTATGTGTTACCAAGATCGATTTGCCGAGATGGGAATTTAGTTTGTAGTCCAGCATTTTGCATTACGTGTTCAGAAATGAGTGACCAACACTCAATAATATGTCTAAATGGACATTCGCAAAATAAATATTTAAATATATTTTCTTCTTTACAAAAATGAAATAGACTATTCTTGGATTATACCTTCTTTAAATAGCATTGTACATGTAATATTATGTGAAGTATTTTAAACTGGAATCAAATTTAATTTTGAGTCTCCAGTAATTTTGAATATCGTTTTGTAAATTAGTTTCCATTTCTCTGCGTTAACATAAAGAAAACAAACATCAGTTTCTGTTGTTGGTATTGATTTAGCTTTATAATAATAATAATAATAATTATTATTATTATTATTATTAATTTCTTTACATCCTGTTGCACTTTCAATAATATGTTAATACGGGTCAGTAAACACGGGTAAAGTATCTGAAATGGAATAAACTTATCTTATCTGATACTTTTAAAAAATGCCATAACATAGACACATATAAAGTAATTGATTTTCACACATAAAGTAATTGATTGTCACATTTAAAGTATTTGATTGTCTCTTATAAAGTAATTGATTGCCACATATAAAGTAATTGATTGTCACATATAAAGTAATTGATTTGCACATATAAAGTAATTGATTGTTGCATATAAAGTAATTGATTGTCACATATAAAGTAAGTGACTGTCCTTTATAATATTAAATTTTGTCATAAAGTTTCCAAATGCACCAAGGTCAACAACATCAGATATATCACGTATAACCTTCACTGTTTTATTATGCCAAGATTATAAGTAATATTTTATCAACAAACCTAATATTGTTACTTTCTTAAATAGGTAGGTATAACAATTTTCTAAGAATAATGTGATCTTTTTTGTGTGTAGACTTTAATGGAAGCAGTAATACACCTTTCATAATTTCTTGTTCTGTTCCTTTGCGTTTTGATGTAATCTATGCCAAGATGTGCAATATGGGTTATTTTCCTACAAAGATTCATAAAGATATTATAACAACGATTGTTTCATTCAATTTATATTCTAATCCAGGAACATTTCAGTTCTTGGATGAAGTTGTTTAAATTCCTCATATTTAGTTCAACGTCTCCATAGTTTTGTTCAATTACATCTGTATTTGTTCTGTCATATTTGCCTTGCCAAATTAATTTAAATAACAATTTACCTAAATGTTGTAAACAAGACGGATTAGATAAATCAAAAAAAAAAATAATGATTAAACATGATGAGAGCTAGCGTGTTGCTAGTATTAATCACTCAATATGAGACAATATTCATTTTGACCATCGAGCAAGAAGTGGTCGTATCTTTGGAATGAATTTCATCTAAGTTGAATCAAAACTTTATACCTAAAAACTAAACTAAGATTACCCACCTAATTAATTTCCAAGGAACGTCATGGAATATATCTTTACCAGAAGTTTTATCTCCTATCTGTGTTATTTTGATTTTATTCTGATTTACGTTTAGACCTGTGATTGAATCACAAAGACTCTGATATATTTAGAGCCGAATACAAATGTGTGGTGGAATAGGATCTCTTTCTCTACAACCATTTCTTTCTGCAAAGAAAACTGCTATAAAACCATTCTGTATAGATCAAAATATATTTGTTATAAATATCGTAATCAATTTTGTATAGAATTTTCAAAATTAAAATGTTTTATAGCTTTTTCCAGAAACGTCCATGATACTGTTTCAAAACCTTTTCCAAACCAATAATAATTAATTGACCAGGAATATCATTTTTGTATGAATAGTGCATTAAATTATCCTAATCTTATGCATTCACCTATGCGTGTGCCCTTAATAACCTGTTTTGCAATTCTGTTTTGCAATAGTATTGTGTCCACGCCATTTTTACCATTGGAGATGTACATCTTAATGCTGCTATGTAGTCCACATTTTATACAATGTAGATGAATTAATTACTTATGGATAAACAACATCTTTCCAAAGTACCACCTATTAGAAAAGCGAAAGATGTAATCTGAATAACGAAGAGATTCTATATATGTTCATTACATTGATTTATTTCAAGCAGTTGTCATGTTGTCATGTTTATCATGGTCAACAACTACACACAACTGGATTTTATCAATAAAAGTTATCCGAAACAATCTACTGTGAAACCATCAGTGCCGGTGATTTTTCGAGGTCATTCTGATCGAAGTTACAAATATCTTTATTCTGTTTTCAATACTGTGTCCATATGAATAACTTGAGATACTGTGTGTTGTTGCACATCACTTGCAACTGGCGTTTAATTCCTTTTATAGCAAACGTGTACGCACCCGTGAAACGAAAACAAGAAATCATGATTTCCAATGATGGCTATAGTGATAGTGTCTAACTGAGGCACTGCCTATGAATGAAAAACAGTTATAAACTACCAATGAGTGATCTTATCATGAATTTAAGAGGTATTGCAATAGGTGGTAATATCATGATATTTATACTATTTCAGATTAATAGAACTGGTAAACTATTAATTTCAACAAAGTACATTGAAGACAGATGCCATCCCATATCCCCCACTCACCATTGCCAATGAAGTATGTTACTATTAATGTATGCCAAACATCGTTTATACACTGAAATGCACGTATCTCTAGGACGCTGCGCATTACATTAAATAAGATACGTTGTATTAGTTCACTGTATTACTGTGAATTGGAAAGATTTAGGTGGGGTGGGGAGTATTAAATCCATACCCTATTGGCGATCTATACTTTTTGTCCCGAATGTATTGCTCAGTCCCATTTTAAATAAGAATTTAGACATGATGTCAATGCAAAATTGATAAGGCCACACATTTAAAGGCATCTGAACAAAACCATTTGAAAGGAAAAAGGACAGAACCAAAATGTTATAACAGGACTTTCTTTTAAAAAAGCTACAGTGACAATATAACTATATACCCCTTGAGGGGACTCCATGGTAACACACCAATTCCTTCATTCTTGCAGACCATAAATTCATCCCACTCTGACTGCCGGCAAAGAAGATTGTACTGTTGCTGAAAAAGAGAAACAAATACATTGTTAAACAAGGCTTAAATCTGTTATCGTTCAGGTCAAACAAAGTCCAAGGAAACACGTTTTGCACCATTAACAGAAGAACATAAGATTAAATTAAGTGTTTAGAGTTATTAGACAAACGAATAAGGTCATTTTTATAAGTTTGTCTTTATCTGTCTGACACAAATGGTACCATTCAGTCATTAGTCATTAGTCATTTCAACCTCAGACGAGCCATTAAAATTTACATTCTGAGTTATGTCACCCATCTCTAAACATGCTTCTTGGTCTGAAAATCACCCTTTAAGGACCTAACCATTAGTTTGATGATAGTTTGTATTAACAGGCATAACCGATATCTGAATGAATTAGCTCGTGTTACTTATTTAGGCTTGAAAAAACAGAAAGAGGAAAACAACAAGCTTTTAATAATATAATAATTTATTTCCCTGGAAAAATTTTGTAAAAATGAAGCAAATATGAACGTACGGGTTTAAGAATCAAATCCACGAATAAAATTTTAGAACTCCTAATAATATAATGCTCTGCTGATTTCAAGTTCCAATCCCGATTAAGAATCCAAGATGAAGACGATGACATATGCTGTAAACTGTAGTGTTGAAATCTACAGTTCCTTCTAGAAACAACATATATCACTCCGGTTTTGGAAATATGAATAATATTTTATAAAAACTGTCCTTGTTTAATAATTTCAAAAGATCACACGTATTTTCCAGGAAAAGAGAATTAATCCTTTTGAGTCCAAGTAATTTGAAATAACTCCAAACGACACAACACCTTCCAGTTTAACGAAAAAGCCCAAATATTTTTATTCTCTAACACGATGGTTTAAAACCTGAATTTTATGCCCCGGATAAGGGTCACGTAGTAATGGTTACATATAAAAAACACATAGACCCTGTATGTCCTTGATAAGACCCAATCATTTTTCTCCGAGAATAAAAGTTGTTTACTTCACTAAAAACTACTTACAAGTCTAGTGTCACTTATTCAATACATCTTCTATCTCACTCTTATAAGTCCTACAATAAAAAATAAATAAAGGAAGAACTTGTTGACGTAGCTGTTACTAAATATTATATCAAGGTTAAGATCCAGGTCAACACCTGATGTTTACTAACACGATCAGTCAAGGTCAAACTATTCTCTAAAAAATGTTCATAACAAACATAACAACATTATTTTGACATCTAATGAAAATTAAAAAAAAAATAAACTTAGAAACAATTAAATCAGATATAATTAAATCAAATACACATAACAGTTCGACTGATAGTATTTTAACTGCAGACTAAACATTCTGTATTTCTCTCTTTGTCTCCATTGCTCCAGATTCGTCCATATAACTGATTTTGACTGCTCAGATAGTATATTAGACTGCTAGTCATATGTAAAGGTGGCGATTTAAAGTAAAAAGTGGCATTCCCACAGTCAGAGTCGGATTTTACCGTTGATACAATTGCATAAAACCAAATATTTTAGCATAATCATGGTATGTGCTTGTAATCAGAAAGTGCGATTGTCATTTTACTCTTAATTCTTGGTTAACAAAAATCTATTATAATTTTGCTTCATGTCATTAAATTCTTTATTTTTCGTTTTTGTGTATGCCCTATAATGACACAATCTTACTTGAAAGCTATAGCAGCACATGCGTAGTGTGGTCTGAAACAAAAATGTACTGGTAGTTAATATGGGAATCCAACTAGCACACTTCTGCTCACGGGTCCAATGACGTAAGCATTGAGCCATCTTGACACCACATATTCAAGAAGAATCTTTAGTCTTTTCTGAGTAAACCATACCCTTCCACTACTCACATGAATTATATCCTTATCAGATTGCAAGAAAGCGAGTCTCAATTTTGAACTGTGTACTATATTCCCAGACAACGCATACCCAAAAGTAAACAGTAGAGAACAGGTCTCGCATCATACCATGTACTTGAAGATCAAGGTCTACATCAGTCGTGTCATGCATATAGCGCAGTTTCAATCCGTCAGTGCTTTGTGGGATGGAGAACCTTGATCAACATTGTGTTTAGTGAAATGTTCTTGTCCACGCAGATAAATACGCATTACAGGGAATATAAATACGCATTACAGGGAATATAAATGCGCATTACAGGGAATATAAATGCGTATTACAGGGAATATAAAATATAAACACATACGCACACCCACAATTCTGACACTACCTTTAAATAATGAAATACTATATGACCTATTCGGTTTTAAGTCAAAACGTCTTTTAAAGTAAACCGTACCTGCAAGCTGATTGGTTGACTTAGTCCACTGTATTTTGCAAAGTCAACAATTTTCTGGAGCTGCCAGCCACACACATTACTGAAACCATAGTAACGTATCTTACCACAGCGCACAAGGTCATCAAAGGTCCTTATGGTTTCTTCTATTGGTACAGCATTGTCCCATACATGGGCCTGAAAAGTGATATATAATTAGAAAATATTTCCAAATAGTCCACTTATTCGGTGCGTTTCTTTAACGTTGTGTGCTTGACGAATTGCCTGTTTAACTGTTAGCTGGGTCCGGATACTTTTTTGCAAACAATTCATTAAATATTAGACAACTGTATTACTGAACAGAACAAATCGTGGTAAAATGTCACAACGTCGATGAAATAAATGTGTTACGAACATATTTTCTTAAGCTAAGCAACAACAAAAAATGGCAAAGACCAACAGGTTGTGTAAAATTCAATTAAAAAAATAATTTCCAATGAATACGCAGTGACTGTTTGAAAAGAACTTATATCGTGAATTAATTTCAAAAACGTGCTAAACGTTCTATTTCAAGTTTAACATTATAGAGTAATCTGAATGAACTACATTGTTGTTCCGAATGAATTCCAAATTTATGTGTACTGATAGTCTTGGTGTATCGCACTGATATAATCTAAAATGTTTCTAAATGAATTAAAAATAAAATTCCATGATTATGATTTGCTAATTTTAGTTAATAATTTAAATAAATAAATCTTCTCAAATTTTAACTGAAACTAAATCTAAATTGACTTAACTACGACTGGTGTTAAGATATGGAATAAATATGTATGTTTATTCTTATATCAAAAACTAGACTCAGTAATATAGACAGCATGAGGGTAGTTTTCACATCAAATTCATTTCCAGAACAGTAAACAAGGTAAAGTTTCTTACTTAAAATTTAGTAAAAACATGTAAAACATCAGTTAGACCAGGTATTTCCCAAACAGCATGCATGTGTCCTGAACTCAGAACCAAGTAAATATATTTACCTGTAATTAATAATAATTTTAATATATGATCTTCAATCATAAGCCATATGTTGTTTATAACCAAAAGACATTAGTCAGATAAGCATAAACTCCTACCCTCACTTATGAACGTAGGTCAATCACACAATTCAAACTGAATATACATAACATATAATCATAGATATAAGCCAACACACGATACAAATTAAATATACATAACAAATGGCTTATTGTATTTAAGTATGTAATTGATTTTTAAGTTTACAAATGTGTCAAAGACAGGATAATGTTGAAGTGTTTTCAAGGACAATTTGGGTGTGTTTTTAAAGAGTTTTTCCTGATTTCCCAGAGATCGCATGCCGTCCTTCAGCTCGCTGCGGAAGATCGTCTGGTATCACAGTGACGTGGGCTGTCTATCGCAACTATGTTTGTATCAGCTTCATGTGATAACTGGTAATTACTTGCCCGTGTTAGAACCTCAGTATCTGGGACCTAATTATGCTATCTTATCCTTATTAAATTGCACAGTCAGCCTGGCCAAAATGAATAAACATTTTGGCACCACGTCTGTATGCCTTCTAGGTTTCGCATGCATAAAACAGGAGATGCATGAAATAAATTTGTAATTTGGATACCTTCAGTTTATTTTGAAGACTGATGCATCCGCTCTCCCAAACGTTTGCACATTGTCTGCTGAAGGTCACACTTGCTTTGGCTATTTTTAGCGCTGATATTATCATCGCTGTGGACTGCACGTGACAGTGTGTTGCCGAGGTAAATTAATTTTTCCACTGACGGGATGGTTTGGCTATTTAATGCGATGGTAGTCTGTAGGCACATCTTTCCTGGTACAGGTTGGTGTAACACCTCTGGATTCTTGATACCTGGAGTAAAGCCATACTTGACAAATGGTCCATGCAGTCTTGCATGCCAGACCCAGATTTGACACTCAAGGAACAGTAGTTTGCCTAAAGCAGATAAAGAACTATGACTTCATGCAATTTAGTCTTAGCCTGTATTCTCTTCCGATTTAAAAGCTTGTCATCTCTGCTTCTTTTGATCCCAGTGAAATAGTCACGTAAGGCAGCAGTAAGCATGTCGGAAAACATCATATTAAAGATTGTTGGGGTCCTCACGCAGTTTTGATTCACTCCATTGGTGACTTGAACGTTTTCAAATGACTCGCCGTTGTCGACGATGTGATATAGCTTGCCATTGTGAAATTGCTGAACTGTTTCGATAAACGATAAATTACTATAGGCAGACAAATGTTGATATGATCTTCCAAAGGCTCACACAACTGACTGTCAAAGAAAGGGTCCACGAAAGTCGTGTACAGGTGCTACGTTTGTTCATTATATTTCTCGTGGCGTTGACGAGCATCAAGCACCATGTATGCAGTCTCCTGTCCTTCTCTGAAGCCACACTTTCTCTTATTCATAATCCCTTGCTCGATATGATTCACAAGAAACTGAGCGTAAATCTAGTGAGGAATTCGGTTGGCTATTGACAACAAGGAGATTCCCCGATTATTGTAGCTGTAATGTCTGCTGAATTTCTGCTTGTATGAGTGGATGATCCTTTTACTCCTGAGAGATAGTTCATTTAGTCCACATTGACGGGGATGGTATTCAGTTTCTGAGTCATGTGTGAGCCTCCGGTTTTGTAAAGTTCTGCTGGAACAGCACCTGCTCCAGGTGCTCTGTCATTTGACAACAGGTTAATAACTTTCATTCTTGGAAACTTTGATCTTTTTGGGTGCTTTTCCGATTGGCTAAATCTCGATATTGAGCTTCAAAACTAAGAGGCTTTGGTCAGTTTCGCATTATGCACTTCTCACGGCATCCGGAACTCGGACATGCTGCCTGTTCCTTCTCCTGACATTGACGTAGTTAATGAAAGAACTCTGACTCTTTCGTCTAGACCTTTGAACCCAGTAGTACAACAATGTCGAGACTCATGGAGACGAATCTGTATCCAGTGGATTGCCATCAAGTTATAATGCAACTGATCCGGTGCTGTGCGCTGTCCGCAAAGCTCTTGACATACGAGTTCACAGCAGGGGTATGGTGGATGAGCATATCTGCTCCACAGCCTGATCAACCAAAGTGGACTTTTCAGAGGGCACCAGGTGTGGCTGTCCACTCTTGGTCAATAGTTGCCGTTATTACTGTCTACTGTTACTTAAAGTAGCATGCATAATCTGACCTGCCCAGCCCAAACCCATATGTACTCTATAAGCTACCCATTTCTACCTGGTTTCCATCCTTGCATGCAATTAGTACAGAGAGTCCTAGAATTAGGTGAACAGCCTGAGTGAGTTAAAGCATAGAAGTTATGGAATTGAGATTAAATTCAATTCCCGAAAAAAAAGAAACTGACCTTGTCAGACTGAAGCAACTGGTAGGTTTATCTAATAATAACGTTTAATTAGTTGAATAAGTTTGAAGTTTTAACAAACACGTAATTTCAGAGAAACAACAATTGAAGAAACCAAAATGTGTCAAGATAGGTTATTGAAATTAGACGTTTTAATACACCGGTTAGTTCCGATAAATAACAATCAAAGAATCCATACGCTAAAGCAATTTATCATTGTAATCTATCTTGAAAGTCGTGCTCATCATGATATGTTGGAGAGGCATAGTGATTATGATTTATCTTTCTTATTCGTGTGATGCAAGTGACACGCACAGACGTTGTGATTTGCATGACAAAATAAATAAACAAGTTGTAACAATGTTTAATATAAAAAAGAAAGAGTAACTACTTGATAGAGCTTTTCACTAAAACTTTTTAATGACCTTAGTGAAGATTTGAACTGTATTATATTCATCAGTTGTGAATATTAAAAAGGGATCTCATCACGTTTTTTCTTTAAAAAGTGTTTTTACTTCATACGATGAGAAAACAACTGTACAAACAATAACTTGATTAAATAGATACTTCAGGCCAACATAAAGTTTTCCATTCACGAAAGCCTTTGAATAATCTCTGAAATGTTTTAAAAGCCTGAGATGGGATGTGAAGGCTTTGTCTTTGTGACTCACCATTCGATTTTGGCACATTTGGATCTCAGTTTATGCTGTGCGGTTTGTTGCAGAACGAGCAAAGCTATTAAACTGTCATAACGCATTATGTCATATTAGACAAAAAACACAGCAGTTTTGTGATAAATCTAAATTCATTGATCTGAAAGAGAAACATGCCTGCATAATGTCGATGTAATTTGTCTTTAGCCGAGCTAGACTTTCCTCCACACTTTGAACAATGTGTCGTCTGCTCAGTCCAACACTGTTGACATCACTTATGTCCACAGGGAAGCGACATTTAGTGGCTACAACAATCCTATCACGCTGCGTCCTGAAAATAAAGAAACAGGCACAAGAAGACTACGGTCTGAATGTCATGTCCACAGTTAAATTAAACACTATACATTTAACCAGTAATAAGACTTCGAGAACAATGTCACTGTTGTAACCACCAGTAGAGCGAATTAATATATTAATTTTATTTGCTTCTTACAGTCTGGCTACCCTTAAAATGTCCTCGGCTGTACCCAATATCAGTCCCACTAATGGAAGATTAACACGGTTTACATAAGTATTTAATCTACCTGTTATAAAAGAAAAAGAATTATTGAAAACAAAATGTTGTTATTAATAAAAAAAATAATAATGTTTTGTTATTCATCAGCTCTCTTGATGTTGGCTACCCTTGACCAGAAACTTATACAAACATTTTTATTTATCTTAGTTTACATCATCACAGTCCACGTGATCGTTAATTGGAGACTGTGTCTAAACTGGTAATTAACTGAACAGTTTCCATCAGGGAATTATGTTTACAGAAGTCATTATCTAAAAGCCAATATAGTATCCAACAACAATTGCGATTGGCTTAATTCTTTAAACTTGCCATATTCATGTACCTTACGTTAGCCCAAAGTAACTTGCGTCACATACTCTACAGCAAGCGCCTATTTATTGAACTGGCTAATTGGAAGGTGAATTAAGGGGTCATATTCATATGGCAGGCCAACGATGAAGCTTGCGGTTACTATATGTGGTGTATTTAGATAAAACGAACATTCACGAGTCTTGTTTTTTAATGGTCTACTCTGAAAGGTTGGTTGTATTTTTAACGATTACTTAATGAGACAATGAGTCACCGGCACATGTGGATTAGTATTACCTCTTATCGATACCAATCACCCTATACTCAGCTTTGGTGGCGCTATACAGTTTCGCATTTTGCATAGGGTTAGGAATTTAAAGAAGAAGAATGTCCCCGGCTTTCCTCACTGGTTATACTGGCTATTTAAAAAAGACCTTGTATATCTTAGGTATATTGCAAAGAACCTTTAATTCCCTTTATTTTGGTGTATGATTGATGGGTGTACTATGGGTTATAGAGTATACAGCTTGGCCTTACTTCAAATGTGCACCTTTCAAAAAAGTGCTAGCTCTACTTGGTCATTTTCACTTCCTGAACTTCAGAGGTCAATTGTATAAAAAAGAGCCGATAACTTTTTTTGCATTTTATATATTTGGTAATTCATTCATTGCACTTTCAGAAGCTGGTATTGTCTAGTCTGGCAAAATTCATTTTCCCTATTTTAATAGCTGCTATGTATAGTGTACTTTAGACTAATTCAGACTGATTTTTTAACACAAGGGAGCAGTCATTTTAGTTAGCAGTGTGCTTATATCATGTAAAATTTCCAAAAGTACAATATCCAAAAGAAATATCATCCACATTACATTAATGTAGCATAGAGGTATGCAAACATTCTCTCCACTGTGCATGTTTTAAATGCGAACGACTTCACCTTACATACGTCACTCTCTCAAAAGTACATATTATCTGGTGAGCGCCACCTTTGCAATTATATGAAGATGATTCAGGTAGTTGGTTGCTGGTACCCACAGGGACTATTTAATTATTAAAGTATGTCGCTGGGCACTATATACAATACCTTTATTTAACATGATCATTTTTATATATTTTTGGGTTATCTAAATTTGGCATTCACATTGGCAAAATTGGTCATCCAACATTAAAGTTTAGCTGTCCATGTAACAAAAAATTCTCTTGAGTGATATTTAACAATAGTGGACATATTTGACTGGATCATCAACGTCTTCCATTAAGTTTGGTCAAATTATGGTCCGTGGTTTTTGAGAAGACACATACAAAATATTTTTTGTAACGTCAGCCGTATCTGATGACAGATTGAAACCATTGAATAAATAAGACATGACTTGAGCCAGAACGTTTTCTGTCAAATTAAAACCTACAACATGTTTAGAAATGTGATAATGGACTACAAGCTACTAACACCCATCATTAAATGGTTCTGACTTAACGCGTGTGGAATGCAGTGTCAAACATATATACCGTAATAACCACATTTCATTCAACCCTGTCCAATACCTTTAATACAACCATTTAAGTAGTATGATTTGTAATAAAGAAAATGCAAGTTTCATTCCGAAAGATAGAAAACGATAGTTTTACGTACTTTTGTAGCCAGTTGCCAATGATTTCTTCTGATTTCCCTCCAGTATAAAGATTGGCTGTATCAAGGAAATTTCCACCACGTTCCATGTATCTATCCAGAATTTGATGCGACTTTTCTTCATCTAACTGTGTGTTGCATTCAAACACCTGAAGAAAAAAAGAATAAATGTTTAAAAAACAACATTCGGAATTTGAACATTGATCTTAAATCCTTTTATCCCTATGAATGTTCCATGTTTCCATCTGAAGAATTTTGGAAAATCTAATACTACACTGTTAATGCACCTGCAGATATAAAAATTCATACATATATACACATATGCAAGCACACGCAACGTACGCACACACATGGATCATATAAATAGCAAGTTAATCTGTGACTGTAATACACTGCCTCGTCAATACAGTCCCAACAGCGTTCAATTGAAACATGTCTAATTAACATTGAAACTTGCAACGTTCGTATAAATGGTATGACATTTATCCAGGTCATCCCAAACATTTATATACATATTCCTACCAAATATATTCTGTACATGTCAAAAGGTTCAGATGATTGTATTATTAAGAGGCTGCTATGAAAAATGTGATTAATCCATGGTCGTCGCAAGTATGTGCAGGATGAAACGGCGTCCCTGGCACCACACAACCATCGATAAACAATATGGCAAACTAAAAGAAATAGTCTCTTGCCTCTCCGCCCCCTTACGACGGCCCTGGATGGACAGATGATCCATAATTAATAGTATTATAACTTTGTCTGTTCATGCCCAGTAAGTGTGTTTATGGTTATAGAGTGGGAATCGTAATAGTTTCTATATTATAACACAGGAACTAAGTTTCAAGGACATAGTGATATCTCACACGAAACCAAGCATATGTGTTGGCAATTGTAGCACTGATTACAGATGCTGATTGTTAGAAAAATGTAACATGCAAGATGAGCCATTTTGTAAACGTATATAAACTGACCCCATGCACCCTATTCCACAACCTATGGAATGATGAGAATGCAAACAGTATTAGCAGTCTACACCCAAAGGTATATGACTGACCCACATTTCACGTGACCTGTTTTTAACAGCGTAAGAGACGCTCAAGGACACGTAGTACTGTGGAATTAAAACTAAAGGGTCATATTTCATAACACTAATTATATATAAAATCATGGTTCACCATTTAACTGCCTAAACATAACAAGGCAATATGTTACAAAACCTAAAGTATCATCAGCACCTATGATTAGTTAACAATTAAAGAATGTTACAATCATATATCACCACATCACATTAGTACTAGTAGTAGTAGTAGTATTGGTATTATTTTTGACTAACGTTCGTATTTACGCTTGTAAAATCTCTATAATAACTAAAAGCTTGCAAATATGTCACATACACTCGCGTACAGTGATTAGTTTGGTAATTTGCGGCAGCTTTTAAAGACTAATCTGATAGGGTTTCGATGAAAAAGACAATTTCTTTTAGCTAACAAACTCTTGCAAGCACAGGCTCAACATTTTTATTTAAATATCTTTTCCTGTGGAACAATAAACGTTATTGTGCTGCATACTGTTGTGGCAAAGACATACGGACAAACACACCCTGTGCAGTACCAATACGAATTTGAACAGCGGCTTGAAACAAATACAGACATTTTTATGGAATTATTCCTTTTTAATAACTAATTACTTTGACAACAGGATCCAACGAGTCATCGGAGAATATCAAGACCTCTTGATCACTGCAACAAAAAAAAAGAACAACAAAAAAAAAAACGCAAAGTGAATTGGTACGGCCATAACAGACACAAAAAGAGGCGGGAAGGCAACATTAAGGAGTGGACAGGCATTGGATTTGGAAATTCCCAAAGGGCAGTAGACAATAGGGAAGGATGGAGAGAATTGGTTGTAAAGTCAACTGTGTTGCCCCAACGACCTCTTGGTTTACTGGATTGATGCTGCTGATGATAATTAATTTGCCAAAGCTCTATAAACCGAAGGTTGCATGATTACCCTTGACAAATGAAACTTAAATCTTGAATATCAAGCATGATACAAAAGTGAAATTTTAATGATGAAAGGTAATTACTCCAAAGACGAAAACAATATTCATCCAAAAGAAATAGAAATAACCATCCAAATACTTTGCAAAGATCCATCTATCTATCACTGAAATTGCTTGTGTGAGATAAACCATTTTAAGTGAGAAAATAAATAAGCACAACACACAATGTTAGCTATATATTTTTCTTTCGTATAGATGCAGGGTCTACATGATAATACACATTGTGTGGTTTAAGGGCGAATTTTATTGTAACATTTATATGATGAGGTACTTTCAATTACTTCTGTTACAGAAAAAAAATCAAGTTCTGAAATTATAAAGAAACAGAAAATAATGGTAATGTTGGAAATCCAGCTTATCTTTTGATTTAAGTTCCTGTATAGGCATACACTTAACCGAATTCAAAAGTTACCTTATGGATATTCTATGTAGGTTCTCTCTCCCTATTTTTCTATCTCTCTCTCTCTCTCTCTCTCTCTCTCTCTCTCTCTCTCGTATAAATTGGAAGCGAACAAAAAGGCAATGAGAATGATTTCGACTACTTATTAGATTTCTTTCTGATGAAACATTTAAATCTGTTTTTGTAGCGGAGACACTCCGATAAACACGCACCTCCCTTTTATCTGGTCGTGGGAAGGAAAGAGTTTCCAGCGTATATGTAATTCGCCCTTAAACAACACAATTCTCTGACAAATGACATCACACTGAGCCTTCATATTCGCGGCTTCAACAAGAATTTGTCCTGTAAACTGCTTGAATCGGTATTAAAAGATTACTGCAGTTGTATCGTCATCATCTGCCCTATTATAGGCCTCAATCATACTTGGTTAGGTTCTTTAACTGCGGTTAAAGAAGTTTCATTTGTCAACTGAATTCAGGAAACATTTGGTTTATAGATTTTTGCCAAAGTCATCATCATCAGCAGCATCAATACTTTAACCCAAATGTGGTTTATATTGCTATTTCGATTTTCATATTTATAAAGAATATATTTCCTCCCCAAAATCCTTAAAAGTTCTTTCTTAAGCTTATTTATTTTTATTTCGTTTTGAAGACTATCGGAATATATATAAATGACAAACACATACGATAAGCTTTTATAATGAAATTTAAAAGACTAACACTAAATGCTTAGAAAATAGGCTTAATTTGCCCATCAACTTTTAGTACTAAACATCAGTATGGATAGTTATTCTCTCACTTTCAATAACTGTGTGTTGTGTTCACTAAAATATCATTACGAGTTGCTTTTTCAAGCGAGATGATAATATACAAAATAGAAAGGCATCGTTAAATTACGAGCTTGACAATTTTAATGATAGCAACGACAACAACAACGACCGCACAACAACGAAGCATGAATAACAACAGCAAATACTACTACTATTACTACTTCTACCAATAATATTAACAGTAATTGGTTGACAGGAAATGTGCCTCATCATCATCGGTCACAACCATAGGTCTCGCATTTTCATTATCATTAATACACTAGTTTTGCAGTAGGAACAACTTGTTGCCAAACACATAAATGCAACCAGTACCTCTGTACACGTTCAATATATAAACCTATGGATAAATCTGAGGTAAAAACAAAAACTTGATGCAATGTCTTCAGATGTTTGCAGTGTCCAGAATATATCTGATTGTTACCTATCATTCACTGGAATTTTTAAGAATTCAAACCTGGAATTATATTACTGTGATTTAACACACAAAAAAAACTGCTGACACATCAACACTCTATAAGCTACCAAAGACACATCATCTCTTTCAGATTTTGGAATTATTCTGGACTTTTCCTGAATTTTATTCAGGATTTTAAATTACTAGAACTTGTGTCTGTAAGTATTTGATTATTGTGGGATTTAATTTGCAATTCAGGAAGTTCGTTTTTCTCATTTTTACTTTTTATTCTAGGGAATAGATTACTGTTGAGTTTTACAAAGCTTGTTGGCTTTCACTTTTTCTGTTGCTTATTTTAAAAGCATAGACTGGTAAGAATATTTAACAACATATATTTTTGATGAACGTAATTCTAAAATATAATTATTTTTTAAATCAATTTTGTCAAAAGTTGAGTTGAATATTTCAATTTCGTAATATTCAGAGAATATAAACGGAACAGCAACCACTAGTTTCCAACAACAGTGTGAATACATTTGGAGATGGAATTGAGCTCGAACCCCTGAGGCCATGTCCACAAAGGAATAAATTATGTCGAACCCTCTAAATGTTTGTAGATTCCAGCAAATCGTGCCCTGCAATCTGGACAGGTGGCTAACCCATCCAGACTGCTAGGCATAGCCACAGCTATGATGCAAATATCGTCGCATCATAAACATAATTATCTGTGTCGAAGATTATGTCGATAGTATAAATATATTTGCATATATTGTGCTAATGTTATAAATTGCTGTCATGAAGTGAAATAATTCAAAATGCATGTTTACAAGCCTGCGAAATCTTGTGTT
Source organism: Sinohyriopsis cumingii (assembly GCA_028554795.2). Classification (NCBI taxonomy): domain Eukaryota; kingdom Metazoa; phylum Mollusca; class Bivalvia; order Unionida; family Unionidae; genus Sinohyriopsis; species Sinohyriopsis cumingii. Next base: position 102,318,511 of record CM068828.1, on the reverse strand, counting down.
GTGATATACACTGGTTGGAACGTTTGCTCTCTCCACTGTGTTTGGTTGTCAATTACCCTTCCCCAACACTTTTTGTTGTAATATCTATTATTAAAACAATATGGTCTTAAACTAAGTAGTAGAAAGAAACGAAACCAACACGTTTAGTAAAATAAACAAAAACAAATTATTCCTCTAAGTTAAAAAGTAAAACTTTAAAGGGAACTTACAGTATTGTGAATTAAACCACAAATAATCTCAGAAGTTCTATCAATAGTCTAACAAACGTTCAGAGTGTTACAGATTAATTTCAATACTGAATGTGCTGGTGTATAAATAGTCTTGAATACGATGATGTGCCGGCAGTCTTGATGTATGACCACGATATAACCCAGACCGTCTTTAAATGAATTGTGTGCAAATAGTTTGTAGAGTGGTAATACAAATTTGAAACAAACACTGCTGGATGTGTGCTCTATACCCTCACTCATTTCTAGCATAGGATATTTGTGGTAAAAGTTCCCGGTAAGTATTTTACTGATGTGTCATGTGTTGATTTTCTCTAGCTATGGTAACATTATAGTTTAGTCTGTTTGCTCTATATAGCGTAGATACAAAATTATGAGACATCATTTATTTTGCAAAATTAGAAGTAAGCAATTTCAAAGATTAGAACATAAAATTTAATATGTGAGCCCGCTCTGCAGCAGTTAGGAAATTGCCTTAATAGCCTGAGTGGTCCAGTACTCGTTTATTTTATTTACAACCAAGATACTAACACGTAGTCCAATGACTCGATGGCAGTTTTGTTTGATTTTATATTCAATAACTATATGTGTGGTCCAGTGACTCGAAGGTATGTCTGTTTTGTAAAACATGAGTGCCCCCCATACCGTTTGAATGCATTGTAGAAACTGCGTTCGAATATTTGTATGTAATCACTTTAGGGGAATTTGACCAATCAGTAAAGAAGAAATACCATTTGCTACAAAAGTAAATGAAGCAGAAGAGCTTCAGATGAAAACGAAACATTTCTGGGCCAACGGCAGCCAGGTACAAGACGGAAGAAGATGTATCAGCAGAAGATTAGAACAATGCCTAGCAGAACTTAATGAGTATCTCAAAGACTTTGGTTTGGAAAGCACAAATCAATCTAAAGCAGAAGGGCCATCACGAGGTAAAGTTGGGTTCAAAATGATTTCTGCTAACAGTGAAAAACTAAGTAAATTCTTACCCCAACCACGCAAAAAAACGGCTCTTAGAGTGTGTGTGGGGTTGACGGCTGAAGCACAAAAGAAGCTCGAGCCAGATCAAGAAGAGATCCCGACCGAAATAAACAGGCAGATATATGCTAAACTACTCTTTGTTTCGGCTTCGACTCAGAGGTGACGGTGTTTATCTCCGAGTTCTCCTTGACGCAAGAACTTGTGGTTGCCGAGGCTACAATTATCGTTCTTGTCAATGACTTTGACGGACATATAAAAATATGTAAGAATTGCAAGACGAAGAAGAGCAAGAACAATTACAAGCCGAGACCACAAGTAAAGAGGAGCAGCTGATAACACCCTTACGCGAGCAGTGCATCACAATAGCTCCATTCTTATCGCCCTAGGGTTCATCATAAGCACAACTGTACCAACAATCACAGGAGGCGGTTCAATGTCATCTCTCGTCGTCCCAACACTTAAACATAACCCCTGCAACTAAAAAGCGTATGGTCGACAAAACATCCAGAGCTGTTGCACAGAATGCCGAAAACACTAACAGAAAAAAGAACAGACAGTACTGCCTGGCATTATCGACACTATTGTGTCATTTCTTTGCCATTCTCCGCTCTCACATTAGGAAGCGCATGCACCGTCTGCACCCTTTGCATGACGATGCTTTGTACTGCTGACACATCATGGGCGGATTTAAGACCTCTTTCACGTCTTGCTCGGCCGAACATTTGCTCTTTCTGTGAAATCTGAATTATGGGCAGCTGGCTTCCTTATCAAATTAATAGCAACATCAGTGCCTATTCATATCTTGTCGTTCGCTATAAGAAGTGTATTGTTATACTACTCATCGATACTAACTTGAAGCTCCATTGCAGTTGGAATCATGAAATGGTTGCACACCACCCTCATGCGTAATCTGCTTCTGGCGTGTTCGAGAAATGACTAGTTCTTAGTTAAAATAGTGTGGGCATTCTATGCCTAGCCTACCAATTTCTTTTGTACCCTATCGAGGTTTCATTTTATGATCCCATGATTGCCTATACTTTCACCAGAACGTTTTCATTGTGACTCTGTACTCACGTTTGGGTAAATCATTAATACTTGACCAGCATACACTATACAAAACTATCGTTGGCTTCGCTGTGCTGTTTGAAGTAGGCAACATGGTGTTTCCTTGAATGGGCAAATGCATACACGTTGGGGTTCCATGTACCGCCTCGGTTAAGCTAATAGTCTTGGTTGACATTATAGTTCAACATCGTACCAAGGCTTTGTTTTTTTACTTTGTTTCTTCTGTCAAAGAGTTTCCCCAAAGTAAACTCGTTTCAAAAACAATCATAGGCAACCATATGTTTTGATAGTTTGTATCCTGCATCAGATGCACAAATCAAATCTTTCGGAATATATCTACAATTATTTTTTCTCATTATTATAATTTATGAATCTTAATATTATATGTATACCTGCATGTTGTTTTTAAAATTTAGGAGACAGAAACGTTTATATATTTACCGTGGTTCTTTTACTAATCAGACTGAATAACAAATGAATCATTATATTCTGTAAACACGTTGACCTCGACCAATTTATAGTTTATCGGAATGCAGCGGGATGACTGGTCCAAAATCAAGAGATTTTAAAGCCTTTGTAAAGAGCCTTTTGGACCAGTCTTGACCGGTCACTTTCTTGTGTTAGCGTGTTTTTATGTGCGACTAATGCTTGGCCGTCAGACCAGTTAGGTACGAAAACTGGGACTATTCTTGGAAAGCTTTCATTTACGAGTATCCCCCAGACGTCATTTCTCGTCCTTATTATCCTTTGGGGACTAACATCCCTGAGACCCACCAACAACATCACCACTCAAAATGATGATTTAATCCCACCATCTCCAACTCACCGCTGCTGATACTTCGTACAATGTTTGCATGCATATGCATTCTATTTTATACATCCAGATCAAGCTGTAGGAAGATATATTCAATGAATACCATAATGTGCATACTATTATCTGTACATAATGATATATCTGAAACGTTATATATATTATTTAAATATTCTCCGTTCTGTCAACTTTTGATATCTTTATTGAGCAATGAACTTAATATATATTATAACAAATATACAAAAAGTCATATTTCATACCATGATATTCGTTTTGGATTCCTACCCGCTACCTTCTCACCCCCTCCCCTCCTCGGCCTACATACATAATACGCAATAAACGGCCCCACAAACAATTTTCCTGCATTTTAATTGTTATCAGCTGTTTTGGCGCCCCAAGACCTCTAGCGCCAGGGACAACCACCCTGTCCGCGCCCCCCCCCCCCCATTAGTACGCTAGATATTTCTTCGAGAGCGCGTGTAAAGCATTTTGAAATCGTTTTACAGCTGAAGTTCAAAAAATTCAAGCGAACTTATGCTCAATAAAATCTTTGATATACTTACTGCTAAGGATCCCTTCGACATTCCGAATGTTAGGGTCCCGAGACAAATATTGGACACTTTTAGTCCAGATTTGCCAAGAAAATTGTAGCCAACATTACTACCCGCTGCCATGTTTGCAAGGTGGGGACTCTTATGCTGACCTGAACATATTGCCTAATGTTGTAATCTTGAATATACGTGTAGGAGTCTATCGTTAACTACATTTGTTGCGGCACACTTTTTGACATCCGTGGTGTTAGCACACAGGAACATGCTATTAATAGGTATTCTTAACTAGGAGGGAGCCTTCTGGATTCGCGAGCTGTGGAATTGTCGTGACGTCATGAATAAAACAATATATGGATCCATCTATATTGTATCTACGCGTATTTCAGCGAATATTCAGTGGGCCTAAAATCACAAATCAGAACACACAAACAGCTCTGTTGATCTTATAACTAGGGTACACCTTAGCACGTACAAATATCCCTTGCAAGACGGGTACATAAAATGTCATGAGCGATGGAGAGAGAGAGAGAGAGAGAGAGAGAGAGAGATCATCAAGTTGGCAATCAGAATTATGTTCCAGTCTTAATCATGGGACTTAGGGCAGCTAGAGTTAGCTGAAGAACACGCAGCTTAATCTAACTACGGTAACGGTATATATATATATATATATATATATATATATATATATATATATATATATATATATATATATCTGTGTGTGTGCGTGTGTGTGTGTTTTGCACTTTATCTCATATATTGTCTTGCCGTTACAGTAGTTAGATTATGCAAACACAAAAGCTGGTTTCACTCGTCCATGAGAAAAAGAACTTTCCTCAATGAAGCAATTTAAACATTTGTTAGGAGACAAATTCTGTTCAGAAGTCCTATAGTGACTTTCTTGGAACAATCAAAACTACGTCGCTGTTGGTGACATCACAATATGTTTATTAACTGCATATTCATGATATCATGTAGCAGTTTAACCCGGCAAAACGTGGAGATCTTCAGGGTATTACTCTGAGAACGATGCATCAACGCTATAGGACGCATGACACTAATTATACGGAAAATTAGGAACCGGTCTGTAAACGGGTGAAGATAAAATGGGGCATATATGGGGTGGACTGGCCAGGATTGGTTGATAATGAAAGGTAGTAGAATTTAGTAGAAACAATCTTTTGAGAGTGCATCCTAAAATTGATGGAATTTCATTCCTTTTAAAGTCTTGATTTTGGAACACTCATTACATTACATTAGCACCTGACTAATTAGTGCGGAATTGAGAGCACATGTTTCAAACACATGTAGGGCCAGACAATGCCTCGGCCAATGTTCTTTTTTTTGTACAGTAGTTGTCATCTAGGCTTCATCTATACGGATGATCGTGAGCACTCAGAAATGTAAAGTTATTGAAGTTTTAATATCATAAGTTTGCACACGTTTACTATGGGAGCTGAATTAGTACCATGAGTCCTATAGATGTACATTTTTGAAGAATTCATTCTGCATAAGAAAGAAAAAAAATATTACATCCAGTTATAATGATCCTGGAATAGTAGATGGAAGGTTAAATATATCTTGTGTTGAATTAAAACTTGTGACGGACAGACGATCGAGAGTGGAATACCATGTTCAAATAGGATTTACATTACTTGGTTAAAGAAGGTGAGATAAATAATGATGGTGAATATTAAATATAAAGGTTAAGTTAACCGATAGAGTACTTTTATAACAACAATATTTATGAAATGTTGATGTCACAATATATGTGTTAGTTAGATACATAGACAATATATTTTATAAACATATCTGGTGACTTTGATACTGGTAGCATTTAAAAAATTGATTAGAAGATCTGATTACACCTTTCAAGAACTACCCTTTTTCTAGATAAGATAATTCCACATGAGGAACAATGATGTGTCCGGTAAACAGACAGATAATCTCAGGAAAAGTAGAATAGTTAAGACTTGTGGATGAAAATAATTTATGTCTCCGTCAGCACTAATGTACTCTATCTATGTCGTGTAGAACATTTGTTGACAACGACTCGGTGTTAGTCTGAGCAAGAATAAAGTTAACTGTAAGGATTACGAAGGTTTTACAGTGTTTGATTTATTTAAATTATTGATGCATGAATTTCACTACAGCAAGCTTACACACAAATAAGGCTATATAAAGGGCCTGTTAATTACTAATACTTATTCACTGTGTATCCATTGTGGGCAGAAATTGAAGAATGATATGATGGATAGTATCAAGTCGTGGTGACACTTCTGACTATCCAAAGGAAAATATATTTGAGTTACCTCCAATGAGTACCAACGTTTCTGGACGATTCAAATATTCGTTGAACAGAGTATAAATTAAGAAAAGGTCAAAAATTGAATTCATTCGAAACGGAGAAAGTTGAAAATGAAGATTGCAAAAGAATGGAAAAGCGTTTAATCAAAAGGAATTAAAAATTAAATTTAAGTTGTACAACAAATGTTTACTTAATGAGATGCTAAATACCATCATTTAATAACAATATAAATATGTCCACGTACGGAAACCTGCGTAAACTATGGTCAAGGCTTCAAAAACTAATGTCAAAGTTTGTTCTGTTTCTGAGTTTCAACGCTTGTCCTTTTAATTTTGGTTGGAAAAATATATCACTTGCTTCCAACACTATTTCCACTTGGAATTTTATTTGTCTTCACTTTGAAACATCACCATTAAACGTTTATTATATTTTATATTTTTGATTACAGAATGGTACTTAGGAGCACTGACTAATGTCAGTCACTAAAGCTAGTTTGGCTACGTTAGAGACTTTCTTATTTTTACACGATGTAGCTTAATACAGTCATCAATGATAAACAAAGTATTAGGTCCTAGGTAAACAACAAATCACTAACTCTAACCTAGTATCTAATTCGTCTTCTGCATTTATCACCATCACATTTTCATCTCTGAGTAACCATTATCTATTATACTTGTTAAACGCAAAATCTTAACAGCTGATACCAATTAAATTGGCCAAGTGTTTAATTTCAGATTTTGTACAACAATTATTTTGTGATAAATCCTCAGAATTTTAAGACTCATTAATACATAACCGATTTAAGTTATTATGAATGTTCACCTGACGATCAGACCCATAAAAATTCTAAAAACTGTAAACGTCTACATTTTCTTTTCTGTTGATATATATGCTGACAGACTGTCTAATTTAAACTAATTTTAAATAACTATCTTGCTATCTGTTGTGTGTACTTTGCACATCAAGCCCAATTCAATGCCTGTCAGTGTAAAAACTGTTAACAAATGTACTGGTACCGTCTGCATATTTTGCTACTCATCAAATAAATACACATTGGCTTCTTTTAAACTTCTCCTCAGTTGAAAGCACGGTCAGTAAGCATAACGGACAGTTATTCAATAGCCTCTGGACATTTGTTTCTATTCATGAGATTTAAAACTGTTTCTCACTAACGTTTTGTGCAGTACAAGAAAAAGATCTTGCAACTCATTCCAGGAAAATCAAGTGTGAGATTTGTTCAAATTGTGTTGGCTGCTTTATCGATTATTCTCTTCTTAGAGATTTAGTCAAACAAAAACGCAATTCCATTATCTATTTTTGGCATTTACCGATTCTCAATTCATAAATTCATTCTGAAGAAATTATATCATGTTTTCTATTCCAGATTTAGACCTTCTATCGCTAATGAGGGGTTCTTTTGGCGGGCGGAGGCATATGTTTAGTCTGAAATGCCGAGTAAAAGCAAATTTATACAGTGGATAATGATCTGTTGCTATCTAAACGTCTAATGATAGTAAAAACGTTGTAGTAACACAACAGTCTTTGATTCAACAAGCGGTGGATACTGATCACTTTTCCACCCAGGCTCCAGGTACTGTCGGAGTGGCCAGTCTCGCTTGATGTAGTGGGAATCTCTCGCACGACTATCCCATTCGCAGAGAAAACATCAGTACTTTTGTATATCCAGTCTGCAGACCAAGCAAGAGAGCAAGACCCTTCAAATCGCCAGAAAGCTTCCCATGATGTAGTTTATGCACGTCATACCTTGTTTTATATTTTCATAGGTTTCCTTTATAGGACTGCATAATCAACTGGAATTGATGGCAAGATCACCTTCCATGAAGAAGAATGGGATAAAATCCTTTTGACGCTCATGCAACATGGAAACCATAACATCACCTGCCAGGAGAATTCCACTGCTGTAGTCTGGAGCCCAACAGCTCTTGGATTGTTTCAAATCTCTGACAAGTTAATTCAGTAAACATTGTTTAATTAGGTGTAGTTGAGAGGAGGAGGATCGGAGAAAATATGGGTCATGTAACATTGATGGTTCAGGACTAGAAGTTTCTTCCTCTTCATCTTCCTCGTCTGACTCAAGTGAGAATGATTCTGGTGCATTCCTTCTCCGTGGAGGACTGTGAGTATAGCTGATGGAATGTTTGGATAATGCACAGTCCACTGTTCTTCATTGACACACCTTTCCCAACTGGAAGCACCATGCAGAAGTAACAATTGCCGATATGATATGTTGGCACTCTCCAAATCATTGGCACTGCAAATGGCTTGATTTCATTTTCCTGTTCAACCACTGGGAAAGACTTGTTGCACAAGTGTTGCAGCATATGTTTGGGGCCCACCTCTTGTCCTGATCTCCAAGTTCGCAGCCAAAATAAAGGTGATAGGCTTTCTTAACAACAGTGGTTATGCTGCGCTTATGTGATGCAAAGGTCACATCACCACAAACATAGCTGAACTTATCTGCATTGTTCACACAAGAAGCATGTCTGCTCACTTTGGCTAAACAGAAATGTATCCATTTGTACTGGCAAACAAGAGAGGACGACACTTTATAATGTATAGAACTGATATAGGGCGATTTATTCAGAAGAGTGATGTAAGCATAACTATGATTGCATCATCCATGACATCTAGGAATAATCATGTATGACGCAACACCTGCTTCAGATTGCATCATGCATTAATTTGCTTAAAACGCAAGTACTGTCCAAACACGATCACAGATTTATTAATAGAATCAGTCAAAGACCTATTTTAGTAATTTCTGGTTTAAATTGAGATCCTTTCCCTTTATAACTCACTTATCCTTCGCCATTCCCATGTCAATGGTCGTATATACTGACACAGTATCATATATTTATACCTAGAGCCAATCAATAATTCAAAGCATCATTTTCGTTCTCAGTGATCCAGAATAAGTAAAGTTTGACTATATTTATTTCGGAATTTTTTGGGCTGTAGACAAGTACAATATTCAAACTGTTTTCTTACCTTTGAAAAGATCTAAGAAAACCGTATAAAGGTAATTAAATCTGGAATGTAATAATATGTATGCACTATTATACCAACATCGTCCTGTTACTCCTGAATGTTACAATGAGAAAATGATAAAGCAAGTTATGTACAGGTATTAGTTTGGTTTTCTTACGAAATTGCTTCTTAATTCATCTATGACGACAATTAAATGAAAAATATCATATCTATTAAAGTGTTAAAATTAGCTTTAAATATTTCTCCTTTAGTTAAGTTCGGTTTTAACTGTCTCAGTTCTACCGCTATGTACGAGTCTTTTTTAAACATCTAATTGATTTATCAATGCATTTGTCTCGCACATCTTTTATACATAAATCATAAATTGTTTGTATACATCTAATCATTCTGCCTTTTATATTAGTTTCGTTATGTCCTATGTGTGTTGATTATGTCTGTAACAAAGTTCACTCTTTACCTGCAACTCTGATACGGTATTGGTATTAGATATGATCTTCTAGTTCAAGTCAGCAACGGTTTTGCAAACTTTAAAGCGTTCTAATTTCTAGATTCTGGAGGGGTATGGGGATTTTGTTATTTATATCTCTATGCAAGTATTCCAGCTGGGATTGCAAAATAAAAACATTTCATCATTTCGTGTTGTAAGGCATATATTTCACTATTTGTCATCTAGTCAATTAATTTTTAAATGTTAGGTACCTGGGTATGTAAATTCTTTTTATTGTTACTTTCAATCTGTTTATGCATTTCTGTCAGTTGTTTGGCTCTTTCAATACCACTCAGTTAAATAACAGTTAATTTGATGTCTGCATTTTCTCTCCGCAACATAGTATCATTCAAAGTATTACGATTCAATATTACATCTTAAATATCAATATGTCTTTGTACAGACTGTAATTTAGCTTTTCCAGTTCATATTACTGTATCACCTAAAGTTCTGTGATATGGGTTTTATCCAAATTTTAAGCAATTGATAATTGTTTAGCTTTGTGTTGGACTTTGCTGCATGTCACTGATATTACACTGTCCTGTATGTCTTTCATTCAGTAGTATCTTTCAGTGATATATTTGTCATTATTTTATTATTTACAACAGGACAAAAACTTACAGTAAATTTATATGGTGATAATCTATTACTTTTTCCATCTTTATCTCAGAAGCTTACATTTAGTTTCTTTGACTGTACTCATCTGTAATTGGTTGTAATGACCATTAACATTGTACAAAGCAAATTATACATTAAAAACAGTTTGGATTCTTGTACATGTGTGCAAGAGTATTTCAATATTTTATGTACATTGTCCTATTCAAGAGGATATTGGACGGTCTAAAATATCCACAAAAGTTATCAAATTTATTACATGCCAGGTTAATAAATCTTAATAATGTGCTATTGTTACTCAGAGTTATTTTTATCTTTTGAAGCATGTTTCTATAGTGTTTTCCTTGCTATGATCTACAGTCCTTGCCTGTATTACCTTTTCATGTGCAATTCATTGTCGTAAAAACCATCAATTATTACTAGTGTCCTTGCGTTAGTCTTGATATTTTTGTAGTAAAAGATAATGGTTTTGTTTCAGTAAAGACATTGTTATATCCAACAACAAATACATTTATTTGTAATGAAATGGTTATTTTACATTTTTTATCAATTTTTTAAAAATAGATTTCATTTTCAAACAGCCCATTGTAATACAACCTTCTATTTGGATAAAAACACTTTAAAAAGCAATGATTTGTACAAAAGGCACATATTTTTCCATTAAAGTTTTACTTTCAATCTAAAACTTTGTTGGAAGTGCTTCCACAATGGAATGACAAAGTCGATGATAACTGGAGCTTCATTCCAAAACTTTGTGAACCTCTCTATCAATTGTTCCTTCATCTTCCAAAATTGGTTTCAACCCCTTTGTGTCTGACGTCTTTGTATTGTTTATATTTGTACTGCATTGTTTCCTGTCTCTTGTAACTGTCGTACTTTTTCATGATTAAAATAAACTCTTCATGGTTGATTCCATTGTCACTGATCGCTTTTCTTTTCCAGTCAGTACCATTTAACTTGCCAATGCCTGATCCTACTGTTTCATCACATTGTCAGTTTCTTTTTGATAGACGATCCCTTAAAATATAAAATCGTAAGAATGGTTCATCAAGCCCACTAAAAGGCAAAACAGCAATACACGGGTATTTATTCATGAAACACCTAATTCAGCTTATGTTATTCCCATGTAATTACTTCATATAAATTTAAGAATCTTTGTCTTTTCAAAGAGGACCGAATTTAAACAAATGATTACCTTTGCTCAACTGTAGAATGAAAAAGAAAAGCCTCCTAGCAAAGAGTATGACCTATTGAAAATGTATATATGGATTTAAAATGTTATCTTTTTTGTCAGATTAAAACTAAATTATCAGTTAGGATGAAAACAAATGTTACATTTTCCTGGTTTGGAATACTCATTTGATGTTTTAATGCTCTGAGTATTACCTGGTGTTTTCATTATTGCACTTCTTATGCAGGAGATAAACTATATATATATATATATATATATATATATATATATATATATATATATATATATATATATATATATATATATATATATATATAATTTTATTTCATTTTGCTATTGCAATGTAACATTGTATGTTGGACTTGACCACAATTATTATTTTATTCATTGTAAACAAATAATACATATGGAAATTATTCTCTATGTGCATCGGTTTAAAATCAGTATTATGACAAACAGAAGTAAATAGTTTATTTGAGTCTAGAATTTGGAATTTCCTAAGTGCATTATAGATAATCCAGGTTATTGTTCTGTAAACATCAGGATCATTCTTGAAGGTTGTTTTCCATTAGGTAATCATTTTATAGAAAATGCTAATTGTGACCTGAAGTCATGTAGAGAAATATATATATAGTGTAACTGAGAGGATTTCATCAATTTGTTTTTAGATCTAGCACCTTGAAATTGTATATATTGTTGTGTCCAGTTGGGATGAATTTTATTTCTTCAAATTACTGAATTCAAGAGATTAGTTTCTCTGGAAACACAGAAGTGCTCTGATAACATTCTTGGATAAAGACATTCACTGGAATTTACAGCGAATTCAAACCAGGAATTATATTACTGTGATTCAACAAAAAGACTGATGGCATATCAACACTCTAGGAGCTATAACAGACACAGGACTGCCTTCAGTTTTGGGATTTATTTGGGACTTGTACTGAATTTTATTCAGAACCTTTAATTACTAGGACTTGTAATTCTTGGATTATTTTGAGATTTAATTCGCAATACCGTAAGTTCTCTGTTTTTTCAATTTTACCTTACATGCAAGGGTGATAAAATATTTGTTAAATTTTACAAAGCAAGTTTTCTTTCATTATTTACATTTACTTTTTTAAGAGCTTAGACTCATGACAATAAATATATATATATATATATATATATATATATATATATATATATTGAGATCGAAAGAGCATCGACCTTGGATGCAGAGGTGTTGCAGGTTTGAACACCAGCTGAGTCATACCAAACACTTATTAAAATGGTACAAGCAGCTGCCTTGCTTGAATCTAACCATTAGTAGGTTAGTGTCAGGACTGGTTGGCCTGGTTTCAGGATGATGTGACTGGGTGGGACATGATACTACATGTCAATGGGATGATGACCCTGTGCTAGTCAGCAGTATAAACTGTCACACTCCAGGATAATGTGACTGGGTGGGACATGATGCTACATGTCAGTGGCATGATGACCCTGTGCTAGACAGCAGTATGAACTGTCACTGCAGGATAATGTGACTGGGTGGGACATGATGCTGCATGTCAGTGGCATGATGACCCTGTGCTAGATAGCAGTATAAACTGTCACACTGCAGGATACCATAGTGATATGACTTAATATTTTTTAAAGCTACATTCAAAATCCAAAACACATACACACACACATAGAGAAAGATAGATAGGTAGATTGATAGATAGGTAGATATATTTACATACCTACATCCATACATATAAGAATCGTCATCCATATGTTGCCAACTAAACGAATAAAAAACCACCAATAACAGCACAAACACCATATGAATGTAACCCTTTTTAAACAAATGCAAAAATAATAGAGGAGAATGTGTCTATAACATGCTTCCCAAATTAAGAATGAGATATATGCATGGATGTATTGGCAGTTAATGCCACCTCAGCACAATCATGCCAATTAAACAATATTCCAGATATGTAAAAACCAAGAATAACACCGAAACCCAATTTAAACACTTTGAAACAAGTGTAAACATGAACAGAGAAACAGATTTATGTTCTTCTCAATTCAAGAAACCCAGTCTGAGGGTTCTGAGGCACTGAATACAGTAAGTTTCCTTTGCAATTCTGGTTTCAAAGTTCCAGTTTGACTGTTGGCTATGAAACGATGCCCCATGGATGAAAAGTGTTCTGCAGTGGGCATCTGGCAAACATTAGGGATTACCAGTTGGATTCATCTTCCAGTAAAGGTTTTCATTCCCCCTCCCACACACACACACATACTGGATGGACCAAAATTATGCATTTTGCTAAGTATATCACATTTTGTGTTTTGCATGTGATGGTGATCTCCATTGCTTGAAATATCACTACTTTTGGTTATAGTTGACATTGGTCAAAACAGTTTTCTTATCAAACTAAAAGACCCTTTCATCCAAAATACAAATTCATGTAGTCTGAAGTAAAATGTTTTCTGCTTTTTATTATATATATATATATATATATATATATATATATATATATATATATATATATATATATATTAGAATATCTATTATTTGATTTAGATTTGAAGAACAGAACAGTATGTTAATACTGAGAACCATATGGCTGTCTGTAGTTGGGTTGGTCAGCACCCTGAAAAAGCATATGGACCAATGCTAACCATTTTCTTTTTTTCCAATATTAGATCCGTTAAAAAGTTTACACACACGCACGCACGCATGCACGCACACACACACATGCACACACACACACACACACACACACACAGAGGCCATTACAAAATTTTCAACCCGAAGATCTTTTTCTTGTTTGACAAAATGAACCAAATATATTAGTTTTGGTTTGGCTTGGTGACAATCTAATCTGCACTCTACTGAATATGCATCCCACATCTTAATCACTGATCCTCTACAGTATGCCCCATCACTATGCACTGTAGCTCTGGACAGACAAATGTAATTTAAGATCTGTGTATGGACCGCCTGAAGCAATGCTGTATTTCATCATGATAACAGTAGAGACTGCAGTCATAATCCTAATCATATACACACAAAATCAAACAGAAGTAGAACATACTATCTAGATACAATGCATGAATGATATGACAATGTTTGCCCATCAAACAGTAGTAAACTAACTTCAGTGATACAGTGCATTATGGGATAGAATTTACAAAAACAAACAGCAGTGGAACTTTCTTCAGAAAGTGCATGATGGGACAGTGTGAAATAAGCTGTAGAACTTACCTTGGCAGTACAACACATCTAAGATGTGAGGAGACAATATTTACATATCAAACTTTTGTAGAACTTACTTCAGAGGAATAATGAAGGATGGTTTAGTTTGGTGGGATATAACACCATTTTACAGAATATAATAGGTTGTACATGGTGGCCAGTATATTTGGTGGAGAAGTACACAGGAAAAAGAACCACTAGCCCAAGTAAAACTTAAGTTAATGGCACCCAAATGGACAGAGGTCAGTGATCTGTAAAATCAAGCATTTTAGATCATTTGGTCACTCTGGGCATCCAGTGCATGGTAGGACTGTGTTTACAAATCAAACAGTAACCAAACTTATTTTCTTTGTACACTGCATGCATGACATAACGGGACAATGTTACAAATCAAACAGTGGTACAACTTACTTCAGATGTATAGGGCATGATGGAACAGTGTTTACAAATCAAATGTCAGTAGAACTTACTTCATATATACATTCCATGCGTGATATTATGGGTCAATGTTTTCAATGAAAAAGACATAGAACTTATTTCAGAGACGAAGTACATGATGGGACAGTATTTACAAACTAAACAGTTGTGGAACTTACTGGCACTTCAGATGCATAATGCATGCATGTTATACTGGGACAGTATTTACATATAAATCAGTAGAATCAATTATAATATATGGAATGCTGACATTCAGGATGGAACTAACAGATAAACAAGCAAGTAAACTGTCTTTCACATAAGATGTTTAATCATTACAGCAAAGAAAGAAAGATTTGGTCAAACTAAAACATAACGACACACTCTCGGTTCTCTATGCTGCCATAGCTAAACTTAAACACTTGATCCAGGTTTATTTTGTATCATTTCAAATTGTTTTTCTTTTACCAAGAACAGAATTAGAGAATGACCTGTCATTGTCTGATCACGACATTTATAAAGAGCCTAATGGTAATACAGAAACTAGAACTGGCTCCGAAGGGCATACATGACCCTGCCAAAGTTGTCCAATTAAATTAAATTTGCATCAAGCCATGCTGGGTCCGTAACTCAGTCATGTTTTGATACACAACAGTGAAAACCAAACTTAACCTGGGTCTGCATAATAATAAGCGTCACCACAAAATTTAGTTCAAACTCATCAAAGACTTGCTACTTCAAAAGATACCATGTGGAAATGAACTTTAACATACAAATGTATGCTTGTGTCAAATTGTGCCCATAAAACAATTTGTTAGAAAGGTTAAAAATTAAACTCAATCAAGGTCTTATGATTTACAGACATACCAAATAATTTGAATCAATGAAGTCCCTTAAATTTATGAAGTTGATAAAAAGTAATTGACATTCAGAAAGCACAGACATATGGATATGGATTATACATCCTCCTCATTCAAAAGAAATTTGTGGAAATGTCAATTAGGTGGTTGAACACATCTTCGCTTTGAACTCTTCAAATCTGAAAATCCCAGATCTTATGTTGGATTTTTCTCTCGTGAAACAACTTATCTACTTACAATTTTTTTTTTAAACATTCACCATTCAGTTTGAAACTGTCTGCTGTTTTGTATTCATATTCACAAGTTCCTGATGTACAAATGGCAAAAATTAATGGTATTGAATAAGTTAATGCTTGTCATCTAGCATTTTAGCAAAAATAAAGATATTCCTTTCTTATCTGATTCATCAGATTTATTTAATTGTATGTTTCCAAGGAATAAAACGAGCGAAGTTAAAGTTACTCCTTGGTTTTCTCAGATTCAGTGTGATGAATTTAAAAACTGTGAGGACTGTATCATGCAACCAGTCATCCCTCATATCTATGCCACTTGGGATAACATGGCCCATCATATAATGCATGTATGAGCATGGGTCCCATTTTAATTGGCATAATTTATTTATTCTATCATTGCTGTGTATTTTATTTCACTTTACTGTACTTCCTAATTGATTGTCACAGAATAAGGCAAAGAAGTAACTTGGTTTTGTCTTAAAACAATTAGACTATTTCTCGTTGTACATGCGTACAACGTTATATAGGGTGAATATGTTTTTCCAGGTAAGCGACTGTATATCATGTACCTAGCCACAGATTACTTGTGTCAGGTATCATGACTAACATGAGGTGCACGGGTATTCTACCCCGACTTGTACTCACTCTCCTATGGATTTAAGTAAGATGAATCACGAAAATCCACACTGGTCATTTTTGGATCACGTCAAGGAGTATACACTCTCCTTTATTCTCCAGCCATAGGGGTAAGTGTTAAATTTACATTCTATTTATTTGATAGGCGAAGCTTATTCGGTTTGTACTGTGTTATCGCGTAATAATGTTTATTACAACGCAGATTTTTAAAAGTAGTATCATATATATAGAAATTATGCATAAACTATTATGTCCCATTTGGTTTTATTATAGCTGCGTATGTGAATCTGTAGCAGCGTCTGTGTTGGCAGCTGTTTCTGTATTGGAAGATGATTCTGACTGTGTTCGTAGCTGACTGTTATAGGAGCTGACTATTATGGTAGCTGACCGTGTCTGTAGCCGTGAATGTACATGAAATGTCATTGTGAATATAACTAGAGCGGTCCGAAGCTGTACGAAGCAGTCTAAGGTTTCTTGGAGTCATCTGGAGTTTCCAGAACAACGCTGTCTGTTGTGATAAGATTATTGTGAATCTTAGTCGTGATAAGATTATTTTGAATCTTTAGGTGTGTCAAAGATTATTGTGAATCTTTAGGTGTGTCAAAGATTATTTTGAATCTTAAGTTGTTTCAAAGACTCTTTTTGAATCTTTATAATTTTGTTCTTGTTGAACAACGTACTGTTTAAGGGGTAAGTGCAGCCCATGAAGGTTCTTGGATCTGCACTTCATTTTATTCAATATTTGTTTTTTTTATTTTCAATTGCATTTTTACATCATATATTTATCATTATTAACTCATTCATAAATTTCCATCTTTCTTACATTGTGTTTGGCTTGTTCATTTCGTCCAAAAACCCACTCGGTTACAATTCTGCGACATTGATCAGAATCATTACTTTGATGTATTCATGCAAAACATACCCCAATATGCTTGGCATATACCTCCTATAATGTGACTTAAATTATGTGGCAGACCATTATTGCTATGTTGTAAAAGGAATAGAAGGAAGCCCTGTAGTTAACACTAGCATTAGACACGTGACATAATTTTCCCATCTTCAAATTCAAGTGCAGCATCTCTGATTTAAACTACTGACATTATAATAACTAATTAATTTTTCTTTGCATATCTTCATAATTCATAATCACTTTATGTTTATCAATAATTGAAATGCTCCAGTAGGGGATTCTTTTTCTCTTAATGTTTGTATATTTGATGTCACAATAAAGTATATATAAGAACGTGAAGGGATGTACATGTAACTCAGTATGGTACAACAGGGGGTTTAGTTATTTATACTGGTATTTTATATAGGCAGGTAATATGGGTTATATCAACTACCTGAATTTATCCCCTAAGCCATAGACAATGGGTATGTGATCTTTACCATATCACTTGCCCATCAATTAAAATGATGTATTTCACTTGCCCATCAATTAAAATGACGTATTTCATTTGCCCATCAATTAAAATGACCTATTTGTCATGAAGTGTGCCCTTTTAATTATGATATAAGTGTATTTGCCAACCTCCCCTAAAAATATATTAATAATCATGTAAAATGTGATGTTGACAATCATACCCTATGAGATACTAATAGTCCTGCCATGAGATGCTGACAAACATGCCATATGATAGGTTGATAATCATGCCATATGAGATATGCACAATCATCCATATGAGATGTTGACAATTATATCATATGAGATGCCAATAAACATACCCTATAAGAAGCACACAATCATGACATATGAGTAAAAAGCACAATAATTTTGTTATGTAATCAAACAGTGACAGATGTTCAAAAAATATTTGAAACACTAAGAAAGGCCAGATGCTCTACTGGCTGAAAGGAATTTTTAAAAAGTCAAGATGACACCAGTTTCTCTTTCAAACTGCAGAGTGTTGAAACAATGTGATATTTCTGAGCAAAAACAAGATATTAAGCTGTTGTGATAACCATACTGGACGTAAGATCAGCACCACATTCATTTAGAATCACCTAGACATCACGAGTTCTTTTGGTGCAAGCCCTATCTCAAAATGAACATTGATTCAGTAGTAGCAATGATAAGATGATTATCAATATGGCCATTGTAGCAGCCTTATTGAATTAAGATTTTCATTGCTTTCGTTTAGGACCAACTAAATATCATAAAAAGTCTTGAGGTGAAAACCCCATGTGAATATAGTCACCAATTCTGGAAGAGTGGCAATGACAAGTTTTCAACATGGCAGTAAATGTAACCATACTGGAGGCCAGCTCTGCATTTTTTTTTTCTTCATTTAGTACTAAATGCCGTATGAAACTTTGGTGAATACCCCATGTTGATTTGATCATCCATTCAGGAAGAGTAATGAAAAGATGTTCAAGATGGTCACTATGGCAGCCATATTAATGTCAGTGCAGCCCTATGTTTTTATTTAGGACCAACTAAAAAGAACTAGATGAAGCCTTCTGACCATTTCAGCCACCCATTCAGAAGGAGTAGCAATTAACAAAACTTTCACTATTCAATGGTGGTCATATTGGTATGTCAGATCTGCAAACTTTTCATTGATGACCAATTAGAAACAATGTTTTTCAGTGAAAACCCTATGATAAGAGCACTATCCATTCAAAGAAAGTAGTGACAAGATTTCAAGCTGGTCACTGTGATGACCGTTTAGGGTGTCTGGATGGCAACATTTCCAGTTAAAACCAAGTACAAGATGGGATGAATTTGCATGTGTAAAATTTCATGTCATTCCTCCAAGTACTTTAGGAGGAATTGAGATAACAAACTAATGGATAGAAGACAGACAGACAGATGACTGATGAGGGACAACAGCCATCCTATAAGTTTTTCAGGTATATAACCAGCAGAGTTAATTTAGAAAAGCTATAAGTGAAGAGAATTACTTATGCCACAACCATGAATTCATTATGTATATGTCTGATGCTCACAACTGTGTAGTCTGACATGAATATATGCATGACTCTCACAATTGCGGAGCCTGACATGATATAGGTTCCTTGTTATTAAATTGTGAACTATGCATTAAACAGGGTATACAAAGACATCAAATTGTGTGATGTATGGTGTCTTAAAAACTCCAAACAGACAAATCAAATTCAACAAAATTTATTCTGAATTTATGTTTGCTTGATTTAAACTAATTAATAAAAAGCAAGCAGAATCAGGAATCATGATGCATACCACACATGATCTGTCATTATATCTACCACATTTCTTGCCTTGCCTCCACTTCTCCTTCTTCTGTCCAAACTGAGAATCTACAAATCCCCTAAAATCACATACAGCTTGACCCTAATGAAATATTGTTTTTCCTTCAGGTTTTTATCATAATTATTGGCTTAACAAACCTATGTAGTGCCAAAATTGGACAGAACCCACCCACTCTCAAGATGCGTTGGGAGTAGGAGGTAGTTGGCGTTGGTAAGTCTCAGCTGGAGAGAGTAAAAAAAATCAAATAGAATTACAATATCTGTAAAAATGTCTACACTTCTAAGTGTATATGACATGTTCATAGAAAACATTCTCAAAATGTGATAGAAAACAATATAATTTTTTCCCTTTAAAACTCCATTTTCATCTCTTGAATATAATTGATATATGCTAAATGTTAAGGAACAAAGAAACAAAACTGCATAGCAACAAGCTTAGAAAAAAGTCCTGCTATCTGAGTAACATTTTTCCAGCTTAGAATAGCTGAGACTAAATTGAGAATACAAGTCTCTGAATATCAAAGAGAAGCTGTCTATATTTTGATGGATCGGTTGAATTCATTGAATCTATCAGGACCATTCAATCTCCATATCATATCATATGGGTAGTATGACATTCTGGGACTTGCTGCATCTAGTTCTGCCACCTACAATGACAAAAACATGACTCATGTGACCAAAAAGTGACTCAGGACAGTCTCTATACAACAACTATTTAGTCTCTTGTCAAATATAGTCTAAAATAAGTCAATTTTATGTCAAGATATGGACACACACACACACATAAATGGATGGATGGATGGATAGATAGATTGAAAGAAAATACCATAGATAGATAATACCATGGATGGATGGATGAATAGATGGTTGAGTGTGTGTAATTATGATTTTTAATGTAGCTTTAACAATTTTTCAGTCATATTGCTACGATGTCTGCAGTGTGGCAGTTGATAGTGATGTCTAGCACTGGGGCATCATGCCGCAGACATGTAGCATGATGTCCCACCCAGTCACATTATCCTGACACCAGGCCAGCCAGTCCTAACACTAACCTCTTAAAGCTGAGCACCTAGTGAGGCAGCTGTTAGTACCATTTTTCTAAGTCTTTGGTATGACTTGGTGAGGGATTGAACCCACAACCTCCTGCTTCCAAAGTGGATGCTCTAACCACTAGGGAACTGGAGCGGTTGGATGGATAGATGGTTTGATGGATAGATAGATAGATAGATAGATAGATAGATAGATAGACAGACAGATAGTTAGATAGATAGATACATACATGTGAAAAATATTGCTACAGATTACAAAAATGTATCTGTAAATAATATGCATATGGGTATCTGTATGTGTATATGTGTGCATGCACAAAAAAATGAAAATTATACAACACAAAATGATAAAATAAATTTTTGGTCAAAAATAAAAAAACTCAGAAAATACTGAAGGAGAAATTCATAAGATAATAATTATTTAATGTCTATCTGGTCTCAGATGTCAAAATAGTTTCTTATAGCTTTGCCACCTGAAGAGCTCCAAAATATAGAACACATACCTATAATAAACTGACGAATTATAAATGTAGGACTACATATTTTACCACTCAACATGCAATGGTTCCTTATATACATACCAGGTGGAAACCTGAGTTTCTTGTACAATCAAACAATTATAAAATATTGTAGAAACATAGCATGGCATAATATTTTTTTATTTTTGTCAAACATCGGTTTCGATAATTAAATTTTTTCTAAGAACCATTTTTCCTGAGCATAAATGAAGACTTTCTTACATCCTCTTTGGAGAGTTCCCATCCTGCTGATGCCCCCATGTTGTCATCTAGCTGTTTCAATGAGGTGGCACCAATTATCACTGAGGCAACAACATCTTGTTGAAGTAGCCATCTTATTGCCACTTGGGGAATGGATTTACCTGAAGCATGAAATTTTCCCATTACAGTATATTTACCTTGATTAGTTTTATTACATGTCAATCATTCAACAGAATGCAGGGGTGGGGTGTGCTGTGAGATTGCTGGTAATAAATGATTTCCACATTAGTGATTTTCCTTGATTAGCATTTTCATGGTAATCTTTGCTAATAATTATATCATTATTTTTATAGACAGCATTGTTTAGAATAGGATTTGCACTACTCATACAGCAAGCTCTTTCCTATAGAGATGTTCACTAATGCAAAGTGTATTTCTTTTCAGATAATGCAAAAACCCAGAACTAGAACAAATAGATGCCATTAAATTATTGTGGGTTATGGCCTCTCTCGCCTTGACTATGTCAGTAGTAGTATGACCTAACATAGGGGTAAAATGTTACAACATTATGTGTATTTGTCTCCTTACATACAACTAGAATATATATAGTTATAGGTAGGGATCATGAAAGCTACTATTTTGCAGGGTTTTGTTTTCTGACATAACCCTGGGGTCTGAATGATACAAGGTCTGTGTTTGATGTAGACAAGAATCTCTTCATGCACATTCAATGTATACAGGATGGGACATATTAGCAGTTTTCAAATTCTGATGTAGGGACAATTCTCCCAATCCCTGAGGCATTTTAACTCTTATGGCATGCTTAGAGGTTACGGATCAGTTTCTATGCAATCAAACAAAGGCAGAATTTCCCTGCCCCAAGGGCATTATCCAAGAGTGTAATCCGAAACCCATTACAAAAATGGCCAAAAATACAGTCAATTCAAATATTATATTAATATGGTGGAACCATGTGCAAATATAATGCCTTGAAATCATACTATAAACAATATTATGAAATTCCATGATAAATTTAACGGAACAAACTTGAAAATGTAGGTAGATTGAAGTGGTGAGGAAATGAAACATAGCTAGGACTAAAATTAATTAATGGTGAGCATTTACTTTGAGGAACAGTATCATATATAAAATAACTGTCCATTTGTTACGATGAAATGGTTAAAAGTTCATATGTATTGGATGAAACACTTGAAGGTTACATACAGAGTATTGAATTACAACAACAGAAGTTAAAATGTATCAATTTACAGAGACAGAAGTTAACATGTAGAAAATATGAGATATTAGCTAAAATATATTGTATTACCGAGACAGAAGTTAAAATGTATCATATTACAGTGAAAGAGGCTCAAATATATTGAATTACGAGGTTAAAGTTAAAATGTATCAAATTACAGAGATAAGAGTTAAAATGTATCAAATTACAGAGATAAGAGTTAAAATGTATCAAATTACAGAGATAAAAGTTAAAATGTAACAAATTACAGAGATAAAAGTTAAAATGTAACAAATTACAGAAATAAGAGTTTAAATATATCAAATCAGAGATAAGAGTTAAAATGTATCATATTACAGTGAAAGAGGCTCAAATATATTGAATTACAAGGTTAAAGTTAAAATGTATCAAATTACAGAGATAAGAGTTAAAATGTATCAAATTACGGAGATAAAAATTAAAATGTATCAAATTACAGAGATAAAAGTTAAAATGTATCAAATTACAGAGATAAAAGTTAAAATGTAACAAATTACAGAGATAAAAGTTAAAATGTATCAAATTACAGAGATAAGAGTTTAAATATATCAAATCAGAGATAAGAGTTTAAATGTATCAAATTATAGAGAAAAGAGTTTGCTTTAAAAAATCAAATTACAGAGATAAAAGTTAAAATGTAACAAATTACAGAGATAAAAGTTAAAATGTAACAAATTACAGAGATAAAAGTTAAAATGTAACAAATTACAGAGATAAGAGTTTAAATATATCAAATCAGAGATAAGAGTTAAAATGTATCATATTACAGTGAAAGAGGCTCAAATATATTGAATTACGAGGTTAAAGTTAAAATGTATCAAATTACAGAGATAAAAGTTAAAATGTATCAAATTACAGAGATACAAGTTTAAATATATCAAATCAGAGATAAGAGTTTAAATGTATCAAATTATAGAGATAAGAGTTTGTTTTAAAAAATCAAATTACAGAGATAAAAGTTAAAATGTATCAAATTACAGAGATAAAAGTTAAAATGTATCAAATTACAGAGATAAAAGTTTAAATATATCAAATCAGAGATAAGAGTTTAAATGTATCAAATTATAGAGATAAGAGTTTGTTTTAAAAAATCAAATTACAGAGATAAAAATTAAAATGTATCAAATTACGGAGATAAAAATTAAAATGTATCAAATTACAGAGATAAGTATTTAAATATATCAAATCAGAAATAAGAGTTTACATTTATAAAATTACAGAGATAAGAGTTTAAATATATCAA
Organism: Sinohyriopsis cumingii; assembly: GCA_028554795.2. NCBI lineage: Eukaryota > Metazoa > Mollusca > Bivalvia > Unionida > Unionidae > Sinohyriopsis > Sinohyriopsis cumingii. The sequence goes on along the minus strand of CM068828.1, from coordinate 102,294,384 downwards.
ATTACAGAGATAAAAGTTAAAATGTATCAAATCAGAGATAAGAGTTTAAATATATCAAATCAGAAACAAGAGTTTAAATGTATCAAATTACAGAGATAACAGTTTAAATATACAAAATTACAGATAAAAGTTAAAAATGTATCAAATTACAGAGATAAGAGTTTAAATATATTAGATTACAGAGATAAAAGTTAAAATGTATAAAATCAGAGATAAGAGTTAAAATATATCAAATTACATAGATAAAAGTTAAAAATGTATCAAATTACAGAGATAAGAGTTTAAATATATCAAATTATAGAGATAAAAGTTAAAATGTATCAAATCAGAGATAAGAGTTTAAATATATCAAATTACAGAGATAAGAGTTTAAATATATCAAATTACTGAGATAAAAATTAAAATGTAATAAATTACAGAGATAAGAGTTTAAATTTATCAAATTACTGAGATAAAAGTCAAAATGTATCAAAACGCAAATATTTTATCAGTCAACACATTATCAACTAGCCACCACCTATATTACTGTCAACTTTTCCAGCTGAACCATCTATTTTTTATGCAATTTTTAGGACTGTCTTTGCAGTTGCACAGCATTCAACCTTCTACTTTTCAGCTTCAGCATACTAATCTAAGGAATAATGAAAAGCAGCTTTACTGTTTTTACTGTTTTTCATATCCTCAAATATATATACAAATATTTCATAAAAAATAATAATTTTTGTCTTTTATTTGTATGTACATAGAACTTTTGTATTTAGTATGCAAATATTTTTGAGTAAAGAAAACAGAACTAATATTTTTCATGTAAAAATATCTGTAAATCTAAAAAAAATAAAAATAAAAATGTTTATAAAACATCAGTCATTACTACAGCTTGTTTGGGTGAAAACATTTTTTTGTACATATTTGACATGACAAAATATTACAACACTGTATTTATAAATCAAACTGATCAATACAAATAACTTTTTAAAAATACCATCAACAGTCAATTACTATTTTAAAAGCGAAATACTGAGGTTTTATTGCTGGGAACCTGTGTTTTAGGTTAGGTCTGTTTTAGTAAAACATACCTTGGACCCAGGGAAGGCACTTTTAATGTGGGGTACTCACCCATAGATGCACTTCAGAATTTTATTCTCATTTTAATATGAACTCTTTGACATCAATGTACCCTGGCATAAAATTTTAAAAAACTGCCTTCCCTGCCTTTATAAAATGAAAAACGATATTTAAAAATTTAAAACAACTAAAATTTCAGTCTCAGTCATTAGTAGATCAAGAACAAAAAATAAGAAAACAAATAATGACAATTACTGGTGAGAATTATGATAATACTATAAATATAAATATATTAAAAATACTGTGCTTTTAAATATAAAAAATACAGTATATTAAAATATTAAAAATAATATGCACTTAAATTCGGAAATCCTGTGCATTTACATATGAAGAATACTGCACATTTAGATATCAAAATAATATGCATCTAAATATGAAACATACTGTGCATCTAAATATGAAATAAACTGTGCATTTAGATATCAAAATATTGCATCTAAATATGAAATATACTGTATGTTTAGATATCAAAATACTGTGCATCTAAATATGAAATATACTGTGCATTTAGATATCAAAATATTGCATCTAAATATGAAATATACTGTATGTTTAGATATCAAAATACTGTGCATCTAAATATAAAATATACTGTGCATTTAGATATCAAAATATTGTGCATCTAAATATGAAATAAACTGTGCATTTGGATATCAAAATACTATGCATCTAAATATGAAATATACTGTATGTTTAGATATCAAAATACTGTGCATCTAAATATGAAATATACTGTGCATTTAGATATCAAAATACTGCATCTAAATATGAAATATACTGTATGTTTAGATATCAAAATACTGTGCATCTAAATATGAAATATACTCTACAATTAGATATCAAAATACTGTGCATCTAAATATGAAATATACTGTGCATTTAGATATCAAAATATTGTGCATCTAAATATGAAATATACTGTGCACTTAGATATCAAAATATTGTGCATCTAAATATGAAATAAACTGTGCATTTAGATATCAAAATATTGTGCATCTAAATATGAAATAAACTGTGCATTTAGATATCAAAATACTGCATCTAAATATGAAACAATCTGTGCATTTAGATATCAAAATATTGTGCATCTAAATATGAAATAAACTGTGCATTTAGATATCAAAATACTGCATCTAAATATGAAATATACTGTGCATTTAGATATCAAAATATTGTGCATCTAAATATGAAATATACTGTGCATCTAAATATGAAATATACTGTGCATTTAGATATCAAAATATTGTGCATCTAAATATGAAATAAACTGTGCATTTAGATATCAAAATACTGCATCTAAATATGAAATAAACTGCATTTAGATATGAAAATATTGTGCATCTAAATACGAAATAAACTGTGCATTTAGACATCAAAATACTGCATCTAAATATGAAATATACTGTGCATTTAGATATCAAAATATTGTGCATCTAAATATGAAATATACTGTGCATCTAAATATGAAATATACTGTGCATTTCGATATCAAAATACAGCATCTCAATATGAAATATACTGTGCATTTCAATATCAAAATACTGCATCTAAATATGAAATATACTGTGCATTTAGATATCAAAATACTGTGCATCTAAATATGAAATATACTGTGCATTCAAATAAAGAACATGATTTTCACAAACCTTTAAGCATTTTAAACATATAACCTGTATTGAAAATGTCAGATATCTTTTTGGGGTTTGTTAAATGGGAGGATAAATATTATCAGCAGCATTTTTTGGTAAATAAGACTGCATTTCTTTGAAACTGTACTAAAGTAAACCATTTAATTCAACCATTATCCCTCACCGTCTAACACAGTATTCCTCCAAGATAAATCATTATAGCAAAATGTTTAATGAAGATATGTGATTGTTGTTAAAAAATTTGTACCACATTAAAGGGAATGACTTATGTTTTAATATTCTTCTTTAATCTCTCTTTCTCACTCCCTTCAACTCGATCAACAGTTCTCTCTCTATTTATACGCAGCTCTTTACACCTGTGTGCAGATTCAAATATCTTTCAGGTAATTTACCAAAGGATTAAGGTGAACAGTTAGGAATGTTACCTTGCACAGCTATTAGGTAAGAGAAATTATTGTACATGTGACAAAGACAGTGCTCTAGTATTATGGTTTGGGAAATAGTATGCATTTGGTCAATATGTTTTGTGCTGTTTGATTTCAGCAAAGCATGTATCAATTTGTCTTGTACCAGAATTGGTCACTGAACTGTTTGATGCTATCAAACCTACCAGACAATCGTAAAAATCCATAAAACTGATGGCCAGAATGACGGCACCATTGCTAGAGGAATACTGTATGTGCCTCACAAACTGATAATGAAAGAAAGACAATAATGGATACAAGTTTTGTCTTACTGTCTCAAACTGCAAGCAAGACAATAATGGATACAAGTTGTGTCTCACTGTCTCAAACTGAAATCATGACAATAATGGATAATTACCATGTCTTGTAACTTAGTATCTGACAATGCAGGCTTGATTATAACAGATAATTAATGTATCTATTGTCTCATCATCTTCTAATGCAAACAAGACCATAAGGGACAAGTACCATGTCTTCTGTTTTACTATCTGAAATTACAAGCAAGACCATGATGAATAATTACCATGCCTCAGGATCTAATAATGCAAGCAAAGATACAGAATAATTATGTGCATTGTACTACAGTATATGATCATGCAAACAAAAATACAGTAGATAATCACCATGTCTTGTGTCTAAAAATGCAAACTAATACTGATATGGATAATTACCATGTCTTGTGTCTAATAATGCAAACTAATACTGATATGGATAATTACCATGTCTTGTGTCTAAAAATGCAAACGAATACTGATATGGATAATTACCATGTATTGTGAGTCCATATATGATAACGCAAGCAAAGACATCAACAGATTATTACCATATATCGTGCCACAGTATTTGATAATGTAAACATCTCCTATAATGGACAATTACCATGTCTAGTGGCTATCTTGCCCATCACATCTACAAGGTTCCAGTAGGCCTTGTTCTCAGAATAATTACTCCATGCTGGGGCACTCTGCAAGGCTCGTTTCTCATCAGTGTGTACAAATCCAATTCGGCTCTGAGATTTGTCTGGTGTCTCCCCTTGTTTAAACTTTCCTGTCAAAAGCCCACTGCAATTAAAATGTGAACATAGTGATGATATGACATTGTGATAATCCCATCATTATTTGCTTATATTGTTCTGCATCTTCATTTGTCACAAGGCTGTGTGATAAAGTGATGGAACTTTCGAAGCTGTATATTTATTACTGATATACGATGATCATATTAAAGGTGTAATGAATGGATTTCTGAAAATTAATATTTAACTCAAGTATGAACATTGGGCCACATGGACCAAGTTTTGGTATGGTCAAGTTCCTTTCTTATTTTCCTTAAGATGTATCACAGGCATGTTTTCATTTTCATATAGGTATGTGTGTGTGGTTTTTATTTTTAAAGGAGCTTTAACAATCTTTCAGTAATATTGCTACGATGTCTGCAGTGTGGCAGTTTATAGTGATGTCCAGCACTAGGGCATCATGCCACAGACATGTAGCATGACGTCCCACCCAGTCACATTATCCTGAAACCAGGCCAACCAGTCCTAACACTAACATTTTAATGCCGAGTGTGAAGCAAGGCAGCTGTTAGTACCATTTTTGTAAGTCTTTGGTATGACTCAACCGGGAATCAAATCCATGACCTCCCGCATCCGAGGCAGATGCTCTAACCACTAGGCGACCAGAACAATCTTTCATATAGGTAAAATAGGGTTCAAAATATTGACAGTGTAACAAAAGTATAACTGAAAATGCAAAGTCAATCAAAAGTATAACTGAAAATGCAAAGTCAATCAAAAGGATAGCTGAAAATGCAAAAGTTACTCAATCATTAAAGCTGGTTTACTATGACTTTGTTTTCGTATTATTGAGATACTGTTGTCAAGATGTATCCACATACCAATGTTCATGTACTGGTAAATTGGTCACAAGGTACTGAAATCTATAGCAAATGACCAGCTGAAAATACAAGTCACTGAAACAAAAGTTAGGTCAAATTGATCTAGTTTTGGTATGGTCAAGTAGCTTTTGTCAGAATGAATCAAAGATTGTCAAACGTGAATGCAAAATATAATCCAAGATAAGTATGGTATAACATACAAATGTCTAAAAATGCAAAATGTACTCAGGAGTACAAATTAGGTCATATTAATTTAGCTGACCTAATTTTGGTATGGCTGAGTTACTCTGCTTGAGATGCATCATCATACGAATTTTCATAAGTGTAGGTGAAATAGGGTCCAAGATAATAGGGGCATATCATATAACTGGATAAAAAAAATAATGAACAGACATGAAAACAAATGGACAAAATTTCAATGAAAATAAATTGGTGAGGGGATAATGAAAATACCAAAACATATTATTCAAATTTGTCATGATAATCTGTGCATTTGTAAAACATGAATAAAATATCACCTAGCCTGTCATGACGGACTACCCATTCTGCCAACAAAACAACTGTTCACTCAAGACAAGTGGTTTCTTGTAACAAGTTTGAGCATGACAGCACTACTGGACATATAGTTAGTTGTTGAATTTATTGTTCTTATAAATGTATTACAAAACATGCATTCGTGTGAATAAAAGAATTACACTGCACTTGTAAATGCTACTCGTAACATTATCATTTTTATTTTAAGTTCCCATGTAGTCAATTGGCATTGTGGAATATCAATTGAAATGTTAACTATATGGTAATACTTCCTTAAACTGTAAAATCAGCTATGATAACGCTTACAAAATGTATTTACAGTAACCAGAGGTAGGTAAACTAAGGTAACCAGATGGAAATAAACTAAGGTGACAAAAGGAAGATAAATAAGGGCAACCAGATGGAGATAAACTAAGGTGACAAAATAAAGAAAAACTAAAGTGACAAAATGGATAAACTGAGGTAACCAGATGGAGATAAACTACAGTAACAAGATAGAGATAAACTACAGTAACAAGATAGAGATAAACTAAGGTAGCCAGATGGAGATAACCTAAGGTGACCAAATGGAGATAACTTTAGGCAACCAGATGGAGATAAACGAAGGTAACCAGATGGTGATAAACTAAGGTGACAAAATGAAGATAAAACTAAAGTGACCAAATGGAGATAAACTGAAGTAACCAGATGGTGATAAACTAAGGTAGCCAGACGGAGATAAACTAAGGTGACAAAATGGAGATAAACTAAGGTAACCAAATGGAAATAAAGTGAGGTAACCAGATGGAGATAAACAAAGGTAACCAGATGAAGAGTTCTAACTAGGTGTTTAATAACAGTAACATCAGTAAAACATCAAAGAATATATACCTTTACAATAACTAAACAATTAACTCAGTTAAAATAACAAATAATTAAATAAAAGAAAAGACCTCATTCACACCAGTCATTATGTACTTTAACTCCACAGACAAACAATTTATTGCAGTAATGGTTGTGCTACAGCATAAGCAAGGTGAGAATATCTCGTGTTATAAATATCACCAATGTGTGGGATTTCACAACATAAACAATCTATATGAACCTTTGAACTATTTGTGTCATGATTGCTAATGTTTTAAAGAAGGAATGTTTAATCATAATAAGGATTTTGGGGAATATAGCACTACAAAGTTTGCTTGAGAAGTGAACAATCCTGATTTATGGTTTGTATTAGAATACATCATTTTACCTTATTAATCTAATGAAAACAGAATCCAGTCTCAACTTTTAAACTACCTCCTTGTGCACCTTGGTTCAGACTCTACTTAGCATTTGTGGTTACAAAGGATTGAATAAAGGCCCGTAGTGCCTCTATCTGGTTTTATGATGTTCAAATATCTATTTTGCCAAAAATCATCGTCACTGGTTGTGTTTAGCAGGTAGTTGCTCACAACAGTACATTTATATTATAAAACTGATCTGTGCATTTTGATTCTGGTCATAAATAACAGGCAGTCACTCACAGCAGATGTAGCTTAAATCATGCTTTATTGTTCTAAGTATCTTTTCATAAACTGCAATTGTTTAAAATCAATGTAATCTCCTTATACAATGTTAGGTGTTTCGGCTCGAATAAACAGTAACACAGAAAGAGTGTAAAAAACAATCTTTTTAAAATTTAAGGAATAATTTATTTTTCTGGAAAATTCTGTAAAAATGAACAAAGGAGAAGAACTTACGGTTTCAAGAATCAAATCCCAAAATAATCTAAGAATAATCCTCGAATTAACTTACAAACATCCTAGTAATAAATGTTCTAATAATTTCAAATTCGAATCCTGATGTAAAATCTAAGATGGATGACGATGACATATGCTGTAGTCAGTACTGTGCTTATCTACAGTTCCTTGTAGAAATACAAATAATGGCACTCTGGTATTGGAAATCCAAATTAAACTTGTAAACAATGTCTTTCCAAAATCTATGTAAGCACTCTTCAAATATTTCCAGAGAATAAAGAATTAATCCTTTTGAAATCCAAATGATCTGAAGATAATTAACTCAAACTCTGGCAACAACAAATAAAACAACTTGATACAAAGTGAAAAGAAACACCCTTTTACATAGACAAGAACCAAAATCTTGTAACAGTTACTGATATAAATTAAACAATGTGCAGATTCTATGCATGGTTATTAAATTGATGCATGCCTAGCTATTACCATGATTCGCATGGTAAACAACTACACACAACTAGATTGTATCAACACAATTGATCATAAAAAAAATCTACTATAAAAATATAACAACTGATGGTTTTTTATGTCAGTTCTGATATCTTATGGTTGTTGACATTAATTCTGACATCTGATGGTACTTGACATCAATTTTTATATCTGAAGGTTCTTGAAGACAATTCTGATATCTGATGGTCCCTGACAACAATTCTGATATATCATGGTTCTTGACATAAATGTTGACATCTGATGGTTCTTGATGTCGATTCTGATATCTAATGGTTCTTGATGTTAATTCTGATATCTGATGGTTCTTGACACCAATTCTGATATCTAATGGTTCTTGATGTCAATTCTAATATCAAATGGTTCTTGATGTCAATTCTAATATCAAATGGTTCTTGATGTCAATTCTGATATATGATGGTTCTTGGCATAAATTATGACATCTGATGGTTCTTGACATCAATTCTGATATCAAATGGTTCTTGACATCAATTCTTATTTAAAAAAATGTAGTAATGACTCATTCTCTACAAAGTGCATGAACAACACATGATCATTACCTATAGATGTGTTGCTATTTATATCAGATGAACATGCATAGATTGAAATGCTCTCACTCTAAGGACACAGCTGATAACAGTAAACATGATTCTTTGTATTAGTGCTAAGTTACTACAATGAATTAGATACTCAATTGAATGGTCTGGGGAATTACAAATCTACACAATGCCAATATATATTTTTGCCCATACTGTTGTAGCTATCACTTCAATGTTACTTGATGTTATTCTAAAAATGATGATAGAATCTGAGGCATGTTTGAGGTTTAATGCTCTAAAAATGTTGAAAAATATATTCTTAAGTTCGTATCAACATTTTAAATCATTTATACTTAAAAGTTTAGAAAGAAGGCAATGCAGAATCATAACTATTTTATAACTTTATGCCCCATATCTCATCTCATGGAATGACTAATATTTTGTTTTTGCATCAATGGTACATATTAGCCATTAAACAAGTTTTTGCTTGGACTTTGCTTTACTACTGGTCTATTTTTACAACTCTCCTACCTAAATATGACAGCTTGTCAAAAGTTAATTTGCTGGATGTCCAAGGTTAGAAAAATTATCCCTTTTTCAACAAATAGATTATTGCCATCTTTGATGCTTGAAAAATTTGGAGCTACCTCTGATGTCACTTTTCTCATTCAGTTCCGCATTGGGTTTGAACAACTCTATAACATAAGGAGAGAAAATTACACAAACTGATCTCAAAATTTAAAAAAATCTATTGAAAATCAAAAGCTAATGAAAACTGCCATTATTTGTTTTAATGTGGTACAGATATGTAATCCCTGAAAAGTGTTTTTATTGGCAAATACTGATATTGGACAACTTTAGTGTAATGGAACATTGTTTGTCTGGCCATAATTTTGGAATATATAATGGTACCTATAATATTTTTGGGATTACATTTCAGATAATCTATTCCAATCCCACACTAATTCTGAAAAGATGAAGTTCAAACAGACATCATTTTTTGTTCTTGCATTGTTCTTTATCATCTGCTTAAGTGATTGGATTGGTCAGTTATGATTTTTCAGTCTGAGAGCCATATTTCAAATTTCAAGTTTAAAAATAAGTTTTCAATGAAATCCTGATAAGGCCTCCATTCTAGGGCACAAGAACAAAATGTTTTGAAAGAAAAAAATATGGGATCAAACAATTTCAACAGGATTTCCTTAAAAATTACTTTGACAATGCTATTTCTTACCCCTTGAGGGGACTCCATGGCAACACACCAATTCCTTCATTCTTGCAGACCATAAATTCCTCCCACTCTGATTGCCGGCACAGAAGATTGTACTGTTGCTGTAATAGAGAAACAAATACATTGTACAACAAGAAATAAAATTATTATATTTGCATCCAAACATCTTCAGACACATTAGGTAGTCTACTGAAAGGAATGTTTGACATGGGAACAGTGCTTTTATACTGTATCTATCTGCTTATGCATGTAAAATAAGAACTCTGGCATACAACAATAATACAATAATATCTGGCTAGAATAGGACAATTGATGTGGAAGACAAAAATTCTACTGTAGCACCCTAATACTGTAAAGGGCCATTCCATTAAAACATACATGGGACCCAGGGAATGCACTTTTAAAGTAGAGTACTCACCCACAGATGCAATTCAGAATTTTCTTATGATTTTAATATGAACTCCTTGAATCAATGCACCCTGGCATTTATTTTTAAAACACTGCCGTACCTGGATACCATGTATGTTTTAATCAATAGCTCTAATACAGTATGTACCTTTCCAGTCACAACTGCATACATAACCATACATGCCAACCCCTGGCGAGGAAAAAGTGTAATCCAAGTGGACAAAAAGAGGAATCCAAGCAGAAAAAGAGGAATCCACAAATAAAATGCTAAAAATTCAATAAACAATAATTTATTTGCCCCTCTCATCTTCTAACATCCTTTACTGCTTCAAGTTTTCATGTGTAGCACTTTTAGCTTTCGAAAGCAACCGATTTTCATGTTGCATTTTAAAACACTTTGTACCAGCTGAGACCATGAATGTTTTGCACACCAGTAGAGCACAAAGTACTGGATTACTGAGCCTGGATCTGAATTCACTTTTAGTTTTGTTAACATTACTGAACAATCTCTCACAGTCAGTATTAGAATGGTAAAGAACCAATATTCCTTTCATAACTTGACAAAGAAGAGGAAATTTATATCTTGCAGTGATTGTGTCTTTTAGCTGGAAAATAAGGTGCCACTGCACATCAACTCTATCTGCATTAAGTATATTGTCAGGTAGAATCCCAACTTTATACTGCAGGAATTCTCCTTCCAGATGGTCCAAGGTAGGCAAAGATGGTAATAGAAAGGGATATCTCTTGACAAAAAATCTAACACTTTTGAAGCTTTCTGACTGTCTCTCATTTACATCAGCAACTGAAGCATTTAAAAGCACTTCATCTCCATAGGGGAATTTCTGGAGCATGTAATCACAGGCTGTAGCATAATAATCTCTAACATTATCATCAAACACCTTCACAGCTAGAGTAGAATTGTGTTCTATGAATTTTCTTGCTTCTGCACAAATAGCAAGATCTTCATTATCTTTCTATTAAGAACTCGGTTAATAACACCTCTGCATTTATAACATTCATGTCCGCAATTTAGTTCTGCTGTAGATAAGAAGTTACCTTAGTATTGGAGTACCTAAGATGAGCTAATTCAATGCGGTTATTTGTTTTCAAGTGTTTCTCCACATATAATTTAGCAACATGCCCAATATCAAAATCGTTTCCGCACAGACTGCAATGAGCATAATGCTGCCCTATAATACAGGGACTTGTATCGTTGCTTAAAATTGACCTGTCATACATGTACTATATAGTACATGTATGACAGGTAAATGTTAAGCAACAATGCGAGCCCCTGTGCCTGAGAATGGAATGATGTATTATGCCAGTCATGTATTCATCTTTGAAGGATTTGTTGTTTTTTTTGTGGCTTTTTCTGATCGACCTGTGAAATTCTTTGAAAAAATATATGTGCTCTAACACAAACATCGACTAGAATACATCTGATGACTTTTAGTGCCAAAGAGCAAAAATTATTTCCACACGGCCTACAATAGACGTTACATGATGCTGCCCTTGTATCCTCTTCTTTGGAGGATTATTATTTTATGTTTCGTTTAGTTTTGGCCTTTTTCTAATCCATCTGTGAAATTATTTGAAGGAGATATTTTTGCTCTCATACACGCACTGACTAAAATAAATTATCCTTTTTAGCGCCAAATACCCATAGACTGGTTCTGTACTAAATATAAATTAGAAGAAAAAAATCTGCGAGTAAAGATTAAAAATTAGAAAACCAGTCTGTTCTCTCCTCACTAAGCCATACAGCTGCTATAAATAGAATAAAAGGTCGAAAGTTTGAAAGTAGAACCAGCATGTTTCTGGGTAATAGGATAGCTGCTATAAATTTAACATAATACTGTTAGGAAAGTGCATGGACAAGCATACTCTTATATTGTAGTTACGTAGAAGCCGTCTTTTCTAAAATACAGTCTGTGGGATTAACAGGATGTTAATAAAAATGAGAAAACAAACAATTGATTTTTTTGGAAGGTGAATATACCAAAAAAGCGTAATCCATACACATTTATGTGTAAGGCATAATTTAGTGAAAAAAAGCATAATGATTACGCCAAATGCGTAATGGTTGGCTTGTATGCTAATACAGTATGCACCTTTCCAGTCAAAACTGCTTAAATAAACATACCTACATGTATGCTGTATGATCCACAGGAGAGACAGCATACTTTGTCCAATTTATCTTAAAATAGTAAACAGAAAAATGGACTCATTCCCCTACCTACACCTACTAGATACTTTGAAATTTCATATCCAGTGACCTTAACCTTTGATCTGTTGATTGCAGCTCAATAGGAAGACACCCTTTCTCAAGCGAATTCTGGGTCTGAAATCGGGAATTTCTTTTTCACTCAATCATATATTCATCTATATATAATACTTCCACTGATCACTACATTTGACTAATTATGTTAAAATCACTTCAACAGCTTGGTCCTATGTCATGATATTTCTTTCCATGTGGACCGCACAATCTAAGAAAATCTGTGTTGGGCTTTCTTTCATGAGAAGCAGTATGAAAAATTTAGAACAGAACTGTATTAAAGCTTCTTGAAGACACCCATGTTTAAAAACATCAGAATTAGCTCTTCTTTTGAGGATCCAACATTCTGTATCCATGTGCCACTTACTGTAGGGAATTTTCATTCTGTGATTCCAGGGATGGTTTAAAAATGGCATTAAACAATCAATGAAGTAAATACACTAGCCACTTTTGTACTGCGCTGAATACTTGGTGCAAAATGTAACATCCTCTTATGGATCATATTTCTGCCCCTTATTTCAATTTTCTCAAGATTTCTGGAACCCTTCTGGCAATGAGTTCAACCAATGCCGTAACTATTTATTGTTGCTCCACATGTTCAAGAAGAATCTGCAGTCTTTTGTTAATGAACCATACTCCTCCATTTGATCTATGAACTACATCCCTGATCATATCTCAAGATAAGGAGTCTCAATTTAGAACAGTGTACTCTTTATTCCCATACAATACATACAGTGTGACCCCGCTATAACACGGTAGTTGGGAGCCACAAAACCCGACCGCGTTATATACTGAACCGTGTTATATGCAACCAAGTCAGTTAGCTGAAGAAAATGTACCCACCCAAAAAAATATTGTGTGGGTGGGTGGTTAATAAATGCGGTCAGTAAAATACATGCTTTGTTGGCACAGTTACCATCTTGAACTGATGCATATTAAATGAGAAAAACACCAGTAGTGAAAACAGAGAAGACATAATATAATAGTTTACTTTATTTAGAGAACCATGAATTGGTACATATACGTGAATCCTGTTTATATATAAATGTCTAATGTATAGCATGAATAGAGTATCAACACTGTGTACTCACCTGTGAACCTCATCATATCCACTGAATCCACAATACAAGTGATTCCATCGAAAATATGCACACATTGCTTTAAAATATTCATTAATTTTGTAACAGGTTATATTGGTCCGAATTCAGTGGAAAAACATAGTACAATCACGTAACAAATGACAAAGCACATTTACTTTAAAATACATTCTGAGTCTGTACAAGTTTTAAGCTGCCATTGCATACATTTTTTCTCTACAAAAAGGAAACTTTCACAGCACAGTTAACATGTTCCAGTCACTTTGGAAAATGCAAAAATCCATCAGATTCCATCACTTTTATTTAAGTTTGTTACTGACTTCCTCTGAAGAAAAGTTCTTTGCTGTTTTTTGAAAGAATGTAGTCGGCTTTCTTTGATAAAGATTGCATGCGCTATTGAAGTCACCGCTAAAGGACAGCTTTGGAGAACCAAACGAATGTCCATTTCTTATTGTGGCGGCAACATCAAATAATTGTATTGCATGATTGAGACTGGTATCTTTTCCATTTGCTGAGTACGTTTTCATAACAGTCGGTGCTTCAAAGGTAATCTGTTTTGTTTGAAATTTCAGCAAACTATTTTATCTGGGTACATTTTTAAAAAGGAATTGGCTGTTGTTTAGACTATTCTAGTTAATGTCCCTCCATGCCTACTGAATAAACCAATAAGTAAGATGTATGTGGGTTGTTTGTTTTTATACATTTGTAGTAGCAGCTTGATGATGCCTTCCACGCATGCGTCTGAAAATTGACAAAGGGTCAACGGATGATAGAGACACAGGTGTTCTGATGACAGGGATTATTACAGAAAATGTGAGCATTCTGAAGGATTTAATTCTGTGTGAAACGAAGATGAATTTTACTTACCATCCACATACAATTTTCAGTCTTTGTAAATATATTAATTACTAGCAAGCGGCTGGAAATCCGATGAAAGATAGATTACGAGACAATGCCTCGTTTGGTTGATCTCCATTACCAGAAATGTCAACAATAAAAACGCTGATATTTCACAACATACAAAATTCATGCTAGATGTCAGGATAACTGGATTATGATATAACAATGCACTGTTTAGATGGTTTGTCAGTATGGACAAAGAATTTGTTTATGTAACAATAGATAAATTTCAGTGCATTTTATATCCAGTTTGTGGCTTTCTTTCATGGGGTCTCTGAATTTCTGCACTCCAAACCAATGGTTGTATATAAAAGTTTACACAGCCAACAATGTCGCCAACAAATAAAAAAAGCCACATGGTATGTTTTGCAGCCAATAAGGAAAAACAATCCAAGTTTGCGAAGACCTACGTGATCCCAGAATAAACATTTAATGTGTTTTTTTCTTCTTTTTACTTTTAAGAAGAAAAAAAAACAAACTTTTTCATGTACGAGAAAAATACTTTTTTGTGTACGAGAAAAATATATATATTTTCAGTAGCCAAGCCACGATCGTCTTGTATTATTCATACGAGATCTCATCCCCAAAATGATAAGCAACATTTGTTAAAAAATTCGAACTTTTTTAAGATTTTTTTTTTTTTTTGCACAAGAAAAATACATGTATATGAAGATTCGGGAGCCATGCCACAACCGCGTTATATCCCGATTCGCGTTATAACGGAGCACGCTATAGCAGGGTCACACTGTACCAAACTAAATACAGCAGAGAACCAATCAGCTGTCATGTCATGAACTGGCAGATCAAGGTCTACACTATTCATTCCATGCAATTAGTTTAGTTTCCAATCTGTCAGTGCATTATGGGATGGAAAACGTTGGCCTATATTGTCTTTAATTTGATGTCTTTTTTCCCATAGAATAATGCACATACTAGGATGCAAACACATATTCATATGTCATAAGATACTATTTTAAACACATTACAAAGAAATATGCACACAATAGATACCAACACATACATAGATCCATAATTCCATTCTTATTTTAAACAGTGAAATTATGTACGAGTCTCTAAGTTTACATTGAAATGTCAGCCATACCTGTAAGCTAATTGGTTGATTCAGTCCATTGTATTTTGCAAAATCAAAAATTTTCTGCAGCTGCCAGCCACACACATTGCTGAAACCATAGTAACGGATTTTGCCACAGCGCACAAGATCATTGTAGGTCCTCAAGGTTTCCTCTATTGGTACAGCATTGTCCCATGCATGAGCCTAAAAAGTGATATAAAATAAGAAAATAATTCCAAATACTCCAATTAAAAAGAACATTCCTTTAAAGAAAAATGCCGGACAAAGTGGCCATTTAACATTTAACTGGTCACACATACTTTTCTCCTAAAAAACTTACAATAAATCATGTGATTGTCATCCGGAATAGAATGCTTAATAAATTGTGGTAATATATCACAACTGCAGCAATATATAGTTGATGAAATTAATGGCTTTGTGTGTTCATTTACCTATGTGATGTTCACAGCTGTTAACAACATTGCCATAGTCACTGGACAGTACTGTGCAGGTAAATGCATAAACAACTATTGTCGTGTTACCTTCCTTCACTCTGTATTAGATAAGGTCATGCAATGCAAGACTAATGAACAACCTGTGTGAGTTTAAGGACCAGAGTTAAGCAAATCAATAAGTAAGATAAAAAAATTATTTAGAAAAGAGAAAACTGACTTTGTTCAATGGCATGATTAAAAAACAAACCAGGTGAATTTATTCATTTATGACGTCTGAAAGTTGAATAGAGTGTGAAGTTGTAATAAATAGGCAATTCATCAGAAACAATTTTCAAAGATTCAAATATTATAGTAAAACACTTTCGTACTGTAATTTCAATTTGATCCTCGAGACAATACTCAAGATGTAATGAACTGACATTGATCATTCACCATTCTGATTCAAGTAATAAAAAGTGACATGGGCTTTGTGAAATGCATGAGTAATAGTGTTTAATATTAAAACCAAAAAGTAACTACTTGACAGTGTTTCTCGCCCAAACTTCTTAACACACTAACTTCTTTGAAAATAATAAAGTTTCAAACTTTAATGCTTTCATCATTTGTGGAATATTACAAATAGGATTTATATTTTCTATTCAGGAGAAACCATTGAACTCTCTTTTAAATTTGTGATACCTTTCCAGAGACGGAGAGCTTTGTCCCCACTCTTCTACTTAGGCCCATTTACCATTTTTTCATCACAAGCATTAAAAAATAAAATATATCCATGAACTCCATATATCTAGCTTAGGCATCCATACTGTAGCATGTATCACTTATGTCCAATAACACAAGACACACTGTTCTTTGACGTGAACATTGAGAAACAAGTCATGATTGGGTGTACTTAAAGGTTGGAATATTTTATATGACTGAAAACTGGATGCAACAAAATTGCAAATGAGAGTGAAAAAGATCAACAGAATGCATGAAGACCTTTACCATTCGTGTTTGGTGCAAAATACCCAAGACTGAATTAAATCCAAGCCAATTTATATGACACTATCTCACAAATAAAAATCATTACCTGAAAATACATTCACGTGAGCAAATGACAATCTTTTCACCAGCATGGGTTACAAAAAGTATTATTAAAGCAAGTTATTGCTGTGTATGCTATTTATCAACAAATATCAATATCCGTTTGTATTAATTATAATAACCGATGCCTAGCAAAGAGAAGCTGGGTTGGTGAACAAACACAGCTGGTAGTGAGTAGTAAACTCACTGATCGAACTTACTGACAGGGCATCAATGACAAAGGTCTTTTTTATTACAAGCAAGCGGACCTCAGAAACCAACTTTTGATGTGTGTGTGTGTGATCATGATTTTAACATAGCTTTAACAATTTTTTAGTCATATTCCTATGATGTCTGCAGTGTGGCAGTTTATAGTGATGTCTAGCACTAGGGCATCATGCCGCATACACTTGGCATGATGTCCCACCCAGTCACATTATCCTGACACCAGACCGACCAGTCCTAACACTAACCTCTTAATGTTGAGTGCCAAGTAAGGTAGCTGTTAGTACCATTTTGTAAGTCTTTGGTATGACTTGGCCGGGGATCGAACCCACAACCTCCCGCTTCCGAGGCAGATGCTCTAACCACTAGGCCACCAGAGTGGCATACTAACTTTGGATACCTTTAAGCCAATTTTATTTAAAGTCTGTCAATACAAATGTCATTTTATACAAAGCAAGCCGAAATCGGAAGCTTACTTTGGATTCTTTGAAGTGTGCTGATATTTTTTTTTTTTAAATTGTGAATATACAAAGCTGGAACAATTTTGTAAAGTGGTACAATATAGTGCTTCATGCATGGACATTGATGACATAGAGTCACCCAGAAGATCTGGAGAAAATAAAATCATTTGATAAATTTATTACGGGCAGAAGAGAAGATGATTTCATGGACAATATAATCATTAACATGGAAGAAATTGTAGTGTACTTAGATCTCATTATTAGATGGACTGATGATAAGATGGAGGTAAAAAGTATGAGAATTAGCAAGACTGGTGCAGATTTTAAAAAATCTGACTTACGTCCTCGCAGTTTCTGCTTCAAGAAATGTGTTGCCTAAAACAATAATTTTTCACAGCATGAAAAAGCTATAAAAAAAATTCATACCCTAAATGAATGAATTGTATGTGTGCAGGAAAAGGGCTGTGTTGATGAGATGATGCTGCAGTGGATTAAAGAGTTTTATCTCAAGTACAGTTTTTATATTTTATAAAATAAAATTTCAGTTCGGAAGTACTGTTTCCAACATGTAATTTTCAAATGATTTAAAATGTGTCCCACAACTTATGACTCGAAAAACAATATTGTGTCCCAGAATATACAGTATAAAAAAAATTACTTTAAAAAAGCATCCCAACAAATATGATGTCCCAATATATACAGTAAATATGGTAGTAGGATGTTGTGTCCCACAACTTATGACTCGAAAAACAATATTGTGTCCCAGAATATACAGTATAAAAAAAATTACTTTAAAAAAGCATCCCAACAAATATGATGTCCCAATATATACAGTAAATATGGTAGTAGGATGTTGTTGTTGGGTTTAATGCCATTTTTCAGCACACGATAGGTTATACATGGCGACTAGTATTAATGGTGGAGGAAGACCCCGGGAAAATCCAGGAAAGAACCACTGACCCACGAGAAGCTACTGGCAAGCTTCCTCACATACCCACATTGGCCGAATCAGAGACTCGAACTCACACAGACAGAGGTGAGATGGCAGTGATCCTTAACGGAGAGCACTTTAAACCACTCTACCACTCGGGGAAACTACGGTAGTAGGAAAAACCAGTGATTAGTATTAGATACTTTAATTATGTGCCTATATAATACTATTTATAACAAGATCCACAGGTTAAGTGAAGTGAGCTTACTTTACACACAACCATGACTGCTAGCTCTTACATGGATAGGATTTGCATGACACATAACTCTTTTTTATGCCACCCACTTTATTTCATTTCATACCAAAGATGAAATTAATGTCAGAATACAATGCAGATCTACTTTTAATTGATTGTAACAGGCCAACAAACACTTCTGCAAATCAGCAAAAAATTACAATCTACCCTTGTAGTCGGGTTCTCACAGAAACACTCATGGACATATCTGTGATATTAGATTGACACTTAATTCACATTTAAATGCAAAAGGGCATTTCACATTTATGATGATTACACTGAAATATAATTAAAAGATAGAACCAAAATAAAAATTTCACAAGAAAAAATTATTCAGTATGGAATTTATTTCTTGTTGCCACCAGAAGGCAAAAATAATATTAGCATTGATCGAAATTTCACCAGATGTTGTTATTTATAGTGGAGTGAGAATATTTGTTTTGTAAAACAAAATAAATAAATATATGAATTCTTATTAAAACCTGAGAATTTCATGATGCTGATTCAAATTTCCAGGCACTAATCACCATTTTTGAACATAAGACGATCTACATAAAGCAGTTCTAACACAATTTTCTTTATGTTCAACAAAAAGGGTATTACTTGAAAACAAATGGGATTCATATCTCACCCCATGTTACAAGTTGGCTCATGAGCTTTATGATCCAGGCCTGAGTTATCAGGGGAGAGGTGAATGTTAATTCTTATTTAATGCAGTTTGATGCAGAATAGGTTAAATCGTTACACTCAAATAACTCGTGATGTCATATAAGACAAAATAACACAGCAGTCATGTGATAAACAGTACATAATTGATCTGAAAGAGAAACTTGCCTGCAAAATGTCAATGTAATTTGTCTGAAGCCGAGCTAGACTTTCTTCCACACTTTGCACAATGTGTCGTCTGCTCAGTCCAGCTTTGTTGACATCATTTACATCCATCTGGAAGCGACACTTGGTGGCCACAACAATCCTATCACGATTTTGTCTGAAAAAACGAAAAACAAGAAGAACACAGTCTAAATGCATTGCCAAAATTCAAGTGAAAATCTTTAATTAAAACTTTAATACAAATTTGAGTACAATACCACTGATGGAACAATCAGAAAAAAGAATGCCATGATTCTCTTTATCAGTAATTCAAGCTCAATTTTTTTATTACTGCAAACCAGAATAAGAATTTGTTAATGTTTCATTTTAGCTGGATCTTCTTGCCATGTACTTAAATCGAATCAAAAGTTATCAATAAATCTTCATTTTCTTAGGATGTGGTTGCCCCCAAACTTATATTTCTTGCCCCATAACTCACACTGATTGCTCTCCCAAACCTCCCTTATTTATCATGTTCTGATGCACACTAGTGGGACTTTTCACTCTCAATCTTACATCCTATGTGGAAACACTGAGAAGTTTATTTACCCTGATGTAAGATAAACAAAAGTGGGCTCCAAACTTATTTTTGTCCATAAATGCTGAGAAATGTCATGCCAGGTGTCAACCTTGCCCAGTAACTACATATGGTAATCCTCGGTAAGTCCCACTGCCTGATTAAGCTGATAACTGAAGCCAGACTTCATATAAACAGGCTCACCTGAATGAGCAAGGCAAAACAAATTGTAATTGTAATTTAGACTACAACTTTTTATTCCTGTTCCAGATCAGGTGAATAACACCTTGTAAGTTTAAAAAATAATTTAGCCCTATCTAATGACCAGCTGATCTCATGAGGTGTTATGCATTTTAATGTAATTTAATGTCATTTTTATAAATTTGTTTAGGTGGGTTATGTATTAATCAAAATGGATATCATATGACTTGCATTTGGAAGTTACATTTTACTAGGGATGTAACTAACAGGAACTGGAGTTCAAACTAACAAGCCCTGTTTGAGTTATATTTGCTACAAAGGGTTGTTGAGTCGTTTCATTTCTATTCATCACCTTTGACTAGTGATAATGGATTATAATATGTGTAAATCTAAACCTAATGACGGGCGTATTTGACTATGGATCATTGCTTTTGAACATGTTTGAAATATCTTAATGCCAGAACGCCTTCCATCAAATTTGGTCGGGCATTAAAATGTTTGTCAATTTTTAGTAATGGCAGCTATGTTTGAAGGCAGATTGGCATCATGGGAAAAATAGGCAAGTGCTTCATGTCAGGATGCCTTCTACCCCCCCCCCCCCCCAAATATTGTCAAATTCAGTTTAAGTAAAATGGGAAACCATGATCTATGGCACATTTAGGAATTGTGACCTTGACCTACAAACACCAAAAATCAACAGCATTGTTTTAAGCATGGGGGCCACATATATCACAATAACCACATTTTATTCAAACCTATCCAATGCCTTTAATTCTGAAACCAAGGCTTTAGTCTCATAAACATTATCAAGAAATTTAAAAATACAATTTTATTAAAAAGATAGAAAAAGATAGTTTTTATGTACTTTTGTAGCCAATTGCCAATGATTTCTTCTGACTTTCCCATAGCATAAATATTGGCTGTGTCAAGGAAATTTCCACCAAGTTCCACATATCTATCCAGGATCTGATGAGACTTTTCTTCATCTAACTGTGTGTTGCATTCAAACACCTGGAAAAAAAGAATAAATGTTTGAAAATATTTTGAATTTGTAATCAGACCATATTTATTTTTTTTTAAATCTTGGAATTTTCCAGGTTTCCAGCACAACAATTTTGTTAAGTCTGATGTTACTCAATCAATACATATGTAGATTAACATTGAAAACAAACACACACTCACAATGAAAGTTAATGCCTGCAAAGACACAAAATGCAAATATGCAGTAACTAGATCTGTGATTGTAAAACACTACACCTTCACTGAGTTCCAAGTCCATAACATCCAAATAAAACCGAACTTGCTACATTCACATAAACGGGGCCCCGAGTGGCCGAGTGGTCTAAAGCACTCTTCGTTACGGATCACTGCCATCTCACCTCTGTCTGCGGCGGTTCAAGTCTAAGATTCAGCCAATGTGGGTATGTGAGAAAGCTTGCCAGTAGCTTCTCGAGGGTCGGTGGTTCTTTCCGGGGTTTTCCCGGGTTCTTCCTCCACCATTAATACTGGCCGCCATGTATAGCCTATCGTGTGCTGAAAAATGGCGTTAAACCCCACAACAACAACAACAACATTCACATAAACAGTATGAAATTAACCAGGTTATCCAAGCATCTTCATAAATGTACCTATCAAATAAAATTTTTACATGTGAAGACATTTCTGAAGATTGCATTAAGAAAATATTGTTAATTACAGTTTTAAAAAGAATGGTCAGAAGTTCATAAACTAGAATTCTGTGCATGTGTTATGATACAGTTTGCATCATAACCTTCTTCTCATCTGTTGCTATGAGAACGGATTACTCATTAGTTAAGAATTGCCTTTGCCCATGGTTAGGGAGAGAGATAAAAAAAAAGGAGTTCATGCTCTATAACAAGGATGTCTCCAATAACCATGTAGATATGGCTACATCTTGGGGAATGAGGTACAGAATCGCTGTAAGGAAAAGACTGAGCTGTTCTGACTCAAGGAACGAAATAACCCTTCGTAAGCCCGCTTCTCTATTTATAGTTTTTGGTTTTGTTCAATCCAGTCACAACAAGACTCTTGAACTTTCCCAGGGACATTGTGTGAACCATCTGCGTAACTCATCCATTATTGATATATTAATTTGTCTGTTCAGCAGCTTCCCCCCAAATCTAAATTGTTGACATTCAGATACGAGTGATATGTATTTTATGGATTTCTGCATCTGCTCATAAAGCACGAGCTTTATAAAATAGCATACAGTTATATTACACAAATATATAAAATTTATCTCAATATATTTTAGTGGAAAATTACTTTCAAGATAATTTAATGAAAAATTACTTTTAATACAATTTAGAGAAAATTTCAATCTTAATACTTTTACTTAAAAATTCTGTCCTAATACATGTAAAACATGTATCACTGCAATTCCCTATTTAGACCGCCAAACCCAAATTTCGTCTTCTTTGGTAGGTCACTGAGGGCGATGTCTCCTCCAATGCAAATGTCCATCTGGCATGTGCATTTGACTTTCCTAGTAAGTGCATATACCGTTATAGGGTGAAGTGTGAATATGTAATTTGGAATTTTAATGCAGCTTTAAAAAATCTTCAATCATATCGCTACGATGTCTGCAGTGTGGCAGTTTATAGTGATGTCTAGCACAGGGCCATCATGCTGCAGACATATAGCATCATGTCCCAGCCAGTCACATTATCCTGACACTAGACAGATCAGTCCTAACACTAACATCTTATTGCTGAGTGCAAGGCTGCCGTTAGTACCATTTTTGTAAGACTTTGGCATGACTCAGCCGGGGTTTGAACCCCCGACCTCCCACATCTGAGGCAGCCACTCTAACCACTAGGTCACTGAAGTGTAATGTTACAGGTGAAGATCTTTATAGCTTCTAAGTTATGACTCATGTGCTAAATTAAGGAGAGTCTTTGGATCCATAATTATTTATATGAACATATTTGTTGTTGTTGTTATTGTGGGGTTTAATGCCATTTTGCAGCACATGATAGGCTATACATGATGGCCAGTATTAATGGTGGAGGAAGACCTTGGGAAAACCCCAGAAAGAACCACTGACCCATGAGAAGCTACTGGCAAGCTTTCTCACATACCCATATTGGCCAAATCTGAGACTTGAACCCATGCAGACAGAGGTAAGATGGCAAAGGTCTGTTACGGAGAGCGCTTTAGACAACTTGGGGCCCTGAATATATTTTTCTTTTCAAGTCCAGTATATGTATTTATAATCATATAAAAAAATGTATTTATCATTATATCCAAATATGTATTTATTATTATATAAAAAAATGCATTTATCATTATATACAAAAATGTATTTATGGTAATATAGAAAAGAACTATTTTATATTATGGCCCAGGAGCCAAGTTCCTCACATCTAGGAAATGACCCCATGGTATCACCAATGGGTCCCATGCTCATATGTATTGACACTTGAGTAACCAATCACACATGCTAATTCCTAGACAAAGGAGACATACATCCGGAGTTATTTGAAATTGAAATTCACTCCATACACCCCCATGCCCTACTTGTAGTTGACATATTAAGGTTCAAACAGTGGTTGCAAAATCTGTACATGTAGGTCTATGACTGACCCACATTTCATTTATCTAGGTTGAACAGCCTCATAGGAGTTTAACAACATGTGTTGCTGTGGTATTTATAATGAAGGGTCATTTATCTGAACACAATGAAATCATGGTTTACAAGACAACTAACTCAAGATAAAACCGTTTGTATCCTGCAAAAACTCAAATAACAATATCAGCTAACTTTATTTTCCAGCAATTAAAGATATTTACCAATTATATATTATGCATTTTTGCTTTATAAGTAATTATATATCATGCAGACCTGGAGTTATATTCAGATAGAACCAAATGTATTTATGGTCAGCATAATTTCATGCATGCTTTTTTCATAGAGTTGTTCAACTGAACAGAGACCAATGGATTAGCTTTACAAATTTATGAAGCATATCAATTTCCACTCAACACAATTACTGCATACTCCATAACATAGTACTTCCATGAAATTAATTTTTAACTTTGTCCAAAATCATAAGGGGGATGTAAAGCACCCAAAATTTATTAAAAACTAGAAATAATTTGATAACTTTGCATAAATGGACCTTTTAATTCCAGTCTGATTCTACAACTGAAATTACCATTTTTCTTCTTAATTCACTTCAAACAAAGGAGTCTGATGAAAAAATAATTATTTTTTATTTATCTTTCCCAAAGGCATGCTTCATTTAATGATCACATGTCAGTGGAAGAGTATTCATGAGATTTTATGAATTTATCATAATGTTGATGATTTGGTACAATAAATAAAGCAGAGGGGTAGGTGTTTTCTGTTCAAGGGAGAACTTAACGGGACATATCAGCAGAATTTCAAGTGCATAATAAGTAGATTATAGGAGGAGAATAAATTATTGTGATAATGTTCTGTTCATATCTGCAAATACCAGCTAAACCATGTAAGCATGTTATTGGTGAAGAAACAAAATCCATTCTGATAATGTTTCCTCCGTGGGATATAAAAGAGCAACATACAGTTGTCAAAAATAGCAGCTGTAACATATAGTTCACATAGGCACTCCAGAAGTACTGCTTTAAATTAGATGGTTGACTGGTATTTAAGAAGAGATAAATAAACAGTCAGGTGTTTATAAAAATACAGACTGTTGTGCAGAAAATTGGTATAGAGGAAGTCAAGGAAAAGGTTTTTGTCTTTCTACAATAAAAATGGATATTGATGGTAAGGTATTTAATAACACTTTCTTTACACATCCCATCCAGACAAATAAAATGAAATTAGGCAGTTAATGAGATCTGTCAGTATATTATGCGATGACAGGTCAGTATCTATGTTATCTGTGGCTGGATCTGAACAGATTTAGGAAATCCAGAACATGATTGGTTTTAAAAGTTGTGTTTGCCTTCTGATTGTCTGCAAGAAATTTACATCTTGTTCCCAATAACCTGAAATCACAAGACTATTCCAAGATTTTAATGAGACAGATCAGAGGGATTTTTTTTATTATCTCAGAATTAACAAAAATAATTCAGTTAAAGAATCTTGCTTCCCTATTCAAGCCTGTAACATCATACAGACATATTTGCCATCTGGTCTATGAGCCTGATGCTCCAGCCATTATGGTACCTGCTAATAAAGCAACTACCTTTTGAAAGTACCAAACTTTTCTAACATAATGTATTCAGGAAATAGGTTTAGAATTACAGGATTACCACACACATTAGATTCAGCCAACGTGGGTGAGAAAGCTTGCCAGTAGCTTCTCATGGGTTGGTGGTTCTTTCTGGGGTTTTTCCTGGGGTTTTCCTCCATCATTAATACTGGCCACTATGTATAGCCTATTGTGTGCTGAAAAATGGCGCTAAACCCTACAACAACAACAACCACACACATGGTTTGGCTTCTATGCACAGAACTACTGCATAAATCATTAGGCTCAGATGCAAAGGTTTACTGGATAAATCATTAGGCTCAGATGCAAAGAATTACTGCATAAATCATTAGGCTCAGATGCAGAAGAATTAATTAATACATATACATGGTTTGATTTCGCTGTGCAGGATTAATGCTTACATAGTAAGGTTACGATGGACAAAATTACGGCACATGTTTAATTTTAGATGGCTAGGATTACTCAACACGTGGTTAGGTTTAGATGCACATGATTACTCCACACATGGTTAGGCTTAGATGTGCAGGTTTAAATGCACAGCATTATTTAACACTTTGTTTGACTAAGCTGCACAGAAGTACTGCACACATGGTTTGGCCTAGCTGCACAGGAATACTGTATACACGGCTTGGATTAACTGCACAGGAATAATGCTTATATGGTAAGGTATATGGTAAGGTTTAGATGGTCAGGATTACTGCAAACATGTTTAGTTTTAGATGTCTAGAATTACTCAACACATGATTAGGCTTAGATGCACAGGATTACTGCATACAGAGTTTTGTTTAGATACACATTATTACAGCACATAGGGTCAGGCTTAGATGCACAGGATTACTCCATCCATGGTAAAGCTTAGATGCAAAGGATTACTGCACACACGGTTTGGCTTAGATGCTCTAGATTACTTCATACACAGTAAGGTTTACATGTACAGGAGTACTGAACACCAAGTCAGGCTCAAACACTCAGGATTGTCCCACACCACACTTTGGAAAATGTGCTACTTCTTTAACCATTCAAGATGAAATTACAACAGAATTAATTCAACTGGAAGGAGTCTGGCTTATCAATACTTACATAGCATATGACATTTTCTTTCAAGGATACATTTAAACTTGGTATGAAATGAAAGAATTCTTTCTTGATATCACAAATAACATGATAACCTGTTACATGTAACGTAGTTGGTAACTCAATTTCTAAATGTGTTCAAGATATAAATAGCTCTGAAATCCAGTCTTTTCATGGGAGAACCATATGCAGGATTGTAAACAAGGTTGGTTGCTTTATTGGCACTATAAGATATTATAGTCTATATTGTGTTGAGGAAATGGGACATAAGTTCCTTTTCCAAGGACAAACTGAGGCAGCTAAACCAGGCTGGCCATGGTGGTTATCAAATCTACAAGCCTTGGATTATCAGTCCAATGCTCTATCAATAACCAACTGCCCCCACAGATTGTAAACAAAATTCAACCTGGCAAGCCATTTATGAGCGAATATGATTATGTTATTTACGATGGATATACCAATCATTTACAAAATCAGTGCATAGAAAACAAATTTTCTTTTGAATACACCAATTTGGTCACTTTTTCTAGATTAAAGTCACCACCCACAAAAATTATATTATCCTCAATTATTCCTAAGCCAGTAGATAACATTTTGGGTACCTCCCAAAAATTCTACAATTAAATACTTGTCTTAGGAAGAGTCTCTACCCAGGTGTAGACAATCAATTCATTGATTCTTAAAAGCTATTTATGATGGAAAGAAAAGACAACCATTTTCTATTTTAGCTTGGGGGGGATGCAATCAATTGGGAATGAATTGCTTAATATATTATGTTTTTAATCACTCAAAATAAGTCATGAAGTTGTTTGAAATAGTTCTTTTTGTGTATATGTTACATTTAATCACTTCCTATATGAATTAAACTTTGCAATATGATATTGTTGGGCACTTTTTTTATTTTCATATGATGGCTGTAACCATGATGAAATCAACTAGTGTAGTTAATGACTTGCATTTGCTGGATTAATTATTTCATGCACAAGATTTCTTTGTTATTAACAATAATGAAATTATGTTCAGATTAATTTAAGGACTGTGGACTTTATTGCAAATGGACTGTTTGTAATGGTGGGCCTTTGGCGTAGCAGATTATTTTAATATATTCATTTACATTCAATATTAATCACAGCATGTATTTATGACTGATACAAGAGCTTGGGACTATCCCAAACCAAAATTGCAAGCTTGTTTTAAAGCTTGCAGCAAGCTTGCCACAAGCTTATTTATAAAGCTTGCGGCAAGCTTGTATTTGGAACATTGCAGCAAGCTTGCGCAAGCTTATTTATAAAGCTTGCGGCAAGCTTGTATTTGGAACATTGCAGCAAGCTTGTGGCAAGCTTGTATTTGGAACATTGCAGCAAGCTTGCGCAAGCTTATTTATAAAGCTTGCGGCAAGCTTGTATTTGGAACATTGCAGCAAGCTTGCGGCAAGCTTGTATTTGGAACATTGCAGCAAGCTTGCGCAAGCTTATTTATAAAGCTTGCGGCAAGCTTGTATTTGGAACATTGCAGCAAGCTTGCGGCAAGCTTGTATTTGGAACATTGCAGCAAGCTTGCGCAAGCTTATTTAACAAAAGTGTCATAAGCATGCACAAGCTTGCGCAAGCTTGTTATTTATTTACCTAGTACAATAAGTATACACAAGCTTGTGCAAGCTTGTTACTAGCTTGCGCAAGCTTGTTACTAGCTTGTTGCAAGCTTGCAGAGATTTCTTGCTACAAGCATCTGGGCTTTCAAAAATCAGACATGATTGTGTTTTCCCCCCTTCCAAAAAACCCCCTGAAAATGTGAAAGGGGGGTGGGGTGGGGTCTGGGAGTCCGAAGTCCCCTGTCCAAAAATGCATTTTAGACTCAACTGCTCCTGGTGGACCAAATTATCATAATATATTGCAAAGTTTTACTTCATTCCAATGAAGTAATCTGCATATTTAATGATTAAATAATGCAATCTTATAGTTACAATGCAGTGGAAAACAAATCTGTTCTGCCAAAACATTAAGTTTAATTCCATTGTTCAAGTTTATTCATTTACTGCAAGCTTACCCAAGGCTGCAGAAGCTTTATGTGTTCCCCTAGCTGCAAGTGTCACGCCCCTATGAAATGATCATGAATAATGAATGAACTGTTCATGAACTTGGTTCAAGAACCATTCATGAAAGTTCATCAGAAGGTTCATGAATTATTCTAGAATGTGCATGAATTGAAAACAGTCCACAAATTGGATCATCATCATTCATGAACAAGTGCATGAACATATTCATGAACTATGATGAACAAAGTTTCTCAATGATTCATGACTTCACGAACAGTGCCTATAAAACAAAATATGATAACCTGACAAGTCACAAATACCTATTCATCCTGAATCATACAATAACCTTAGATGGGGGATGGGGTTAATACAGTATAAAATGCAACATATTATCTTAAAAACTGTATTTGATTTCAGATAAATTTAAACTGACAAGTGATATTCTTTTTTTTTTACCCTTAGCAACACTTTTTGTATGTTCTGTAATTTTTCTTTGAAAAATGTTCAAGAGATATTGGGGCAGTTGCCTGCAATCAATTGTTGAAGCATATTTCATCGTCATGGGGCTGTCTTTCAGCTGGGGTTTCTCCTGACCAATCTTCTTCCAGAGACTGACCTGTCTGATAACTCTTTTGTGAAGATGTTCAGGGTCTATAATTTAATCAAATCCTGTCCATTGTCACTACTGAATGTCTCCTTCTGCAACTTAAGCTGTTCCATCTGATTACTGTTTGGATCTTTAACATTGTTGCAGCAGTCACAATTTAATGTCTCTTCCATCTTGAATCCTCCAGTTTTCAAATTTTCATCCTTAACCTACAAACTTCATCCTCTAACAATTTTACTTTTCTGCTGTCTGGTCTGAAAAAAAGGTAAAGTTAGTTAATTACAGATAATCTCTGATCAACATTGTTTTTAGCTTTCAGCACATTATCATTGTACCCCACTTTACTTACTGGAATAATATGATCCAACTCAAAAATGATCTAATCCCTTACACATAATACTGAGCATTTATATTATTGCAGAATTTTGTCACTGTTTTATATTAACTGAATCTGTCTAGCCATAGGTATAGTCACAGGAGACGGATGTTTTATATGTTTTATTCAGTAAAATATGACATTTTTTTTGACAACACCGTTACACTAAATAACTGTATATATTACAGATAACGGTTATTTCATGCTTTCAAATATTTTCGCCATTTTTTATTAATAAAACGCCAGACTTGTGTGGTATAGGCCCTTAGTATGTCACTAATGCAACCACTCCGACTCCGCATGTTGCGTATAGCTGCTTCCGGTTTCATCACGTTGTTATTTGCACTTTTATTGTGAACAGTTTCACGCATTAACTATTTTCTTAAGGTTTTTTTTTTAAATTACGAAATTACATCAGATTATAGAAATGGTGATGTCATGTAAAAGAAAACGATCTCGAACATCTCAACTCCTATCGATATCGACCCACGTCTGGTATCGAGAACTGGGGGGGTGGGGGTGATAATGTTTAGTGATTTTCAAAACTTCGATGAGCAAGTTTAAATTAGGTCTGAACAAAATCGTGTCATTAGCTTGGTTATAAATAATATGATGACATATATAAACCAATAAAATATCCATATAACTTCTACTGAAATAATCACGAATGACCAAGAAAAAGATACTCACCGTAATTCTGGTCATCCGGGCTTGGTACGCTTTTCCGCCTAATTTTGCTCTCACCAAATCATTTCCTTCACATTCTTCAAAGTCGCTTCTCTGCACTTCTACTTACTTTAAAAAAATGATATTGAAAATATTCTCATCTGTCCATTCCATGGAGTCCACGGTTTTTGTTCGAGGTTTTTGCCTAACGGTCTGCATGATCTTTGGAGCAGCAGAGGGGGCGAATCGGACATTTTGTCCAATCGTTATTTTGCTTAATTATTACTTTCTGCAACTCAACGATCTAGTGTCGTCAGCGCCTGGTAAAAAAAAAACGACGACGTCGTTGGGGGATCGTCCAAACGTCATTTGGTTTAATTAACACCTTCTGCGCGCCGATCCCCAGCGTCGTCAGCGTCCGGTAAGCACATCGACGACCGCGTCGATGTCATCGCCCCCCCCCTGCTGCTATGATCTTACAAACAGAGTGATCACTAACTCCTCCTCTTGCAGATCAATTAGGTTATTTGACTGATCGGTAAGTCTGAAATTAATTCTCGTTAAAAACCGATCATGGCATCGCATATAGACCGGATTAATCGGACTCTCAATGATCAAAAATCCCGGAGGGGCTGTTGGTGAAAACGAATAAAGGATATACCCCTGTTGAGCTTGATTTGATTGCTTGGTATCCACCTGATAACTCCCTTCGATAACATCACACACTAGATTGATCGCTATCACTGATGCGATATTTACGTTGTATGGAGCAATATGCCTACCACCATCTCCGTTATCGTGTCTGAGGACAGTTGATGGGGGGGTGTCCGCGGGTGGATTCTCAGGCCATCCTAGTATGGTTCTTATTGAACTGTTATAAATATCAACCATATACCCCGGTGTGCTTATTTCAATCGTCGACGATAACGTCGGTTCATGAACCGTAATAGCGATTTTTGATTCCTTTCCTGTGATCGATTTTATCCTGCGTTGAAATTCTTTATTGATTTGCTCTATTTGGTATGACCCAGTTGGTATTGTAACCTCCTCCCAGTTTGGGGTCCCATCGGGTTTATTTGTCCGTGCAAAAACCAGCGAGTTATTAGGTTGTTGTCCGTTAAATGCGTCCGCTCGGATATTAGGCCAACTGTGATATACTCGCAATTTTGCCAGCGCTATTTCCTTTACTGGAACCGGTGATGGGAAGTTCACACTGAATTCGGGTTTCGTTGATGTTATCGATATCATACTTGTTTGTACCGGAGTGGTGTTCTCCGCGATCCGCTGAAGTAATTGAGACCCTTCGGGGTTCAGCGACATTATTATTATTCTTTGTTTTTAGTGTCTAATTTTAACAACCAGGTGGTTTCGGCTTCCAGTTGAAAATCCTCGATTTTTGACATCGCGGAGCTATACAACTGGACCATCGTGGAGAATTCAACATCGGATACGAACAAATTATCAATCGATAACGAGATCAACCCGGATAATTTCGAGTACGCGTCGGATACTATTTGATGTTTTACTGTATACTCGTTGAGTTTTTTCTGAAAACACGATGATATCTTCCTAGTGATTGCGTTGGCGACTCCAGCAACTGTTGTCATCGCGGAGACAGCGATTGGAACAGCGATCGGGGCTATCGTGGTCACCGTGGATAAAATAACACCGATACCGGCCACTATACCCGACACCGAGTACACGACCGCGTCGATGGCGGTTATTTTTCGGCGGTATTTTTTTATTTTTGCACGGTATTGTTCGGAAAGCGTTTTCAAGTTCGCGGAGAATTCTTTTGCGGTATCGAATCGATATTGATGTGACGTCGGTGATACCTCTGATTCAATTTCCTTGGTGGTCATTTTTATTTTAAAAGAACTAGTGTTTTTAATTACTTAGATTCGCTACAAATTCCACATACCATGTAATGTTTGCCCCGGCTAGATTTCTATCAACGGCATAAATTGTAAACTTTTCAGTTGCGTTCTTGTCTATAATTGTTGATATTGTATTGTTAAACCCGGATGAACTCGACGATAATATATTAAACTGCATCATTGAAATCAGTGTCAATCGATAAATGCCCTTAACAGTTGCGGTGATATTTACTGTATTCTGTGTAGGAGTCCAATCGAATGATCCATGCCGAATTGTGTATACTGTGTTGATGATGTTCTCATGAGGGATTTTTATTTTTTCAAATTGCTCTGCTACTCTCGGTAGCCCGTCTTTAATCGCTTCAACATCAGTTCTGATTATTCCTACTTCCTGCCAATGCGCGTCTATATTATTCTTGTTCGCTGCAACATTAGTTTTGATTGTTTCTATTTCCCGTTCATTCTCGGTCATACTTTTTTTGTTTGCTGCAACATCAAGTTTGATTGTTCCTATTTCATATGTATGCACGTCTATACCTTTTTTGTTCGCTGCAACATCAGTTTTGATTAATCCTATTCCCCGCCAATACGCGTCTACATTTTTTTTGTTCGCTTCGACATCAGTTTTGATTGTTCCTATTTCCTGTGTATGCGCGTCCACACCCTTTTTGTTCGCTTCAATATCAGTTTTGATTGTTCCTATTTCCTGTGTATGCGCGTCCATATTATTTATGATCGTTGTAACATCAGTTTTGATTGTTTCTATTTTCCGTCCATGCGAGTCTACATTATTTATGATCGTTGCAACATTAGCGCCGATTATTTCTATTTCCCGTTCATGCGCGTCTACACTCCTTTTGTTTGTTGCAACATCAGTTTTGATTGTTTTTATTTCCTGTCCATACGCAGTGATATCATTTATAGTTATTGTAATCTCATCCGGCTTGGTATTTTTTTTACCAAAGAATTTATCAAAGTTGTCATCGATCCTGTTAACATTTTTTCGCAACGGGGGTAAATTGGCCGACATCTCCATAAGATTCGAAATAGCATTTTTTATTATTACAAGATTTGGTTCGTCTGCCGTCGGGGGTCCCCGAAAAAAACTATTGACAATGTCTCGCATTTCGCTGACGTGCGTTATCATCGACCTGAACTGTTCTCCATGAAAGTTAAATTCACCACGTAAACCTTTTAACGAATTTGACATGGTTATATAATTGTCGCCAAGTGTACTTATTTTTCCATTTATCGTCAAGATGGATTCACCCGGTTTGAGTCGTCCGTCGCTGGTATACAGCGCGATAGTGTCCTCGGCGGCATCACGCTGTCGTATTAAAACGTCATTCAGCGACACATTACTGGATTTCAATTTACCCTGGCGGTCTTGAAATACAACTATTTCATCTGGGTCAACACTGGTTAAGTTCAACGTATCAGCGATTTCATCCTCAATTAGTTTTTTTATGTCATCGGTGGCGGGCGTTTCCGTGGGCTTTTTCAGCGCCGAAACCGGTCGTCCCCAGATATCAATCATCGTTATTGTAAAAAAAACCAGCGTTTCTAATTAACCCGCCGGGCCTCTACGACCCCACTAGTATATTCGTTTACAACCATATGAGGTGGTTTTCGCGATGATGAAATCGCCGCGAGTACGTTCAATACCTCACGGCCACATATCGGTGGGTCGCTTAATCGCTGTGTTGGCAGCGTGGAATAAAAAACCCGGGCTGAACACGCCCGGGCTGAACACGCCCGGATATACCGCATGAACTCTTTCGGCGGGGCTAACCCGTATGAATCAAAATAGACGATCGCACGCGGATCAATCGCGTACGCAACCCAATGAGTTCCCGCTCCGGAGGACCCATCGAGGTTAATTATGCCTGTTTCAGTATTCCTTGGGGCCGCCGGTAATTGATCCCTCATAAAAACACCTCTGAAGTTTTTTATCGCTAGCGCGTTTGCGGCGTCTATTAAATCAAAATTAGACATGGGAGTCATAGACTCAGGAGTCATTGACTCCCGAGTCAATAAACGGTTCCCGGTAGTCTTAGACCCTTTCCCGAGTACCATGAATACGGGGTTCCCGGTAGTCTTAGACCCTTTCCGGCCACGGGTCGTTTTTTTTTGTAGCCTTTCCCGGTTGCCTTCTTCAATGCCATCCCCGCCGCGGTACCAACGGCTCCTAACGCCGCCGCCTTAGCCACTGCTGGGGCCGCCGCGGCAATCAACGCTGGAATCGCAGCTAACAGCGGAAATATCCCACCGGTCTTTTCCATGTTTTTAATTGCTGCGGCTGAAAAATCTATTTGAACACCCTTTTTATTCTTCATCGCATCATTGAAATGTTTTATTTGACGCGCCGTCAACGATATCTTATGATTACCACCTGCCATCTGCGACGGCTTCAGCGTTATTGTGGTCCCGCATTGTTTAGCCGACTTTGATCGTAATTTCTTGACTTGACCATCAGTCAACTCTACACTGACGACACTATACGACATTTTATTGTAAACGCGTTTGTGTTTTCAATTACATGTTTTCCACTGGCGCATCAACGATTCTCATTCGTCCACCAACGCCTTCTAGCAGCATTGATTTATCGCTGAGAATGACAGCAACCGCTCTATAATCGGCGCCACCCGGGGCTATACGAGCTCGGAAGTGTATATCAACGACGGATTGTCTCGTTAAATCAAGATGTTCCAACGAAAAATAATAAATCGGATACAGGTTTTTAAAATCAAGTTGTGATATTTGCAAACCAGTGTCGACGTTTTGATCACGACCCATATACGACAGCAATCGATGGTACACACGTGCGATATGGTTGCCGCCGTAATTAAGCTGTATATCCTCGGATGGTTCCTGTTGTCCGTTTATTCTCAGCGAAACATCCCTGACTCCTAATTGATCAAATATCATATGGCTGCGTTCTTGACTACCCAATCGTTCCCTATTCTGCAGCGCTATGAATATATGACGCGGGGCTGAAACACCCTGTTTTGACGCCAGGTGCCATGTAAACGTATCGGCGACGTTATCCTCTTTAGCATCAGTTGTTACCGCTAGCCAACTCAACAACGATTTCCCTCCCTGTTCCATAAATGCTAACAATCGTGCTTCCGTGGTAACTGATGGAGTCAGCACCGGCATCCACAATGCCATTTTAGTTAAAACGACTTTACCGGCAGCGACGCCAGCAGCACGCCATATTGCATTGTTATCATCGCCCCTTCGCGTCAGCGCGATTGTATGCTTAGCCCCATAGACAACTTTTCTGACATTTCTGCAGAATCCAAATATGTGATGGAGTGGAATCGCGCATGAAAACTGTCGGCGTGGTCCTTGCAACATTCCTACTCGTGCTGCGAATCCCATATTGTAATTATCGTTAAGACTTTTTATAATATTGAAATTAGCGCCTGGTTTTACTCTGCGGTCTGGGTTATTTGCTTCAGCCTGATCAATTGCGGTATCTTTTTCCACCAGCAAGTTAACGTACTGAAGATGATCAGCGTTATTAGTGGTGTCCTTTGCGAACATTATAGATGGGCCCGCCGATCTTGTATAATCATCCGAGTATCTCGCTAACCCAATTATCGTCGTTGCAACATCAACCTCGCGTTCTATTGATTCAATTTCTCGCCCGTCAATAAGATATCTGGCGCTCTCAAATAACGCCATGATACCATTGTTGACGAAGCCAACTCGAACACGATGGTCATCTGCGTATGGTGCATTATCGGCGGCATTTGTCACGAGTTCTCCCTCGATTTCGATAAACGCTTCACACGGCAAAAAATATTTACTGGTATCTTGGACTTGAAGTTCAATTCGCGATCGTAGGTCGGGTTGCGCTGCATAATAAGAATAAAATTGATAATCACGGACAGAATCATCCCTGCGCACTGGGGCGTCCATATCAAACGCGGGATCAGCGGTTCGCGCAAACATTCTATTATTTATCATGTTGATGTTTTCAATTGAAATCCATCAACGTCGTTTTCGTCGTAAATTCTTTGAATTTAAACCACTCCCCGCTATCGCGTTCATGAGCGCGTTGGTTGCCGCATCGGCGGATGGCGAAGTCGCCAACGACTGAGTCGTCGCCAACGACTCTAGTTTTTCTTCCACGGCGTTATTTATTACTTTACTGACATTTGCAGGCATCACTGTCGTTGATGGCATTACCGGTGGTTTCTGTTTTTTTCTCCTGAATTTCACCAATGACATTAGTTTGTCCCGCGCGGCTGAAAACGCCCTTCCGGCAACATCTCCAATGGCACTAATACCCTTATCACGAATAACATCAATAGCCTTCATTCCTAATTGTTTGGCTAACGGCGCTACTTTTGGAGCCATTCTTGTAAATAACCCCGCAATGGTGCTACCGAGACCATCTCCATAGTACGCGCGGTAAACAGGCAATCGCGAGTTTACCACGTAGACGAGTACTGGTTTATCATGGTTGTAGTGTATGATCATCCTTATTAAAAACACCAGTTTTCCAATTAATCATCCACGAGTTCGTCTATGAGCGTTCGATATGCATTAATGTCCATAATACCGCCTGCAAATAACCGCTTGCAAATATCAGCGGCCTCATTGATTATTTCCGGAGAGTTATTTCCGGCTCGTTTTCCTCCGATTAGTACTTCCAGCCGTGATATATCACTGAGAACACTATTAGGACAGGTAACGCCGTAGGATTCTTTACCAACAGAGTATCCTTTTCCTTTTTTTGGTGTTATACTCTTAACTTCCTTGTGGAATGCGTCGTAATCGGATTTACTACGATGTGGTAATGCATCTTTATGTTTACTCGCTAAATACACTATTCTTGCCCAGTCCTTTAACGACTTTATATTTTTCTCGTAACCGCTATTGATATGCTTCTTATCTCGTATGCTCTTAGCAAAATTGTTGGCAGCAAAATTAATTAATTCTTCCCTGTTGCTGAAGCCTCTAATTTCATCTATTGTGCTCTTCTTGAGTACAATACGGGGTATATTCCCCTCTTTTTCTTCCGGTATTTCTTCTTCTGGTGTTTCTTCGGGTATTTCTTCTTCTGGTTCTTTCGCAGTAGCACCTAATTCTTCCTCGTCGGCCATTGTAACATAAGGTTCTTGTGGTTCGGTTATAGCGAGTGGCGGTGGCCTCCGTGTTGTAGCAGCCGCTATTTTTGCAGGGAGTGTTTCTAAAGACCTTTTTGTTTGTTTTGTCTCTGCCGCTATCTTTTCAAGCGCACCAAGAACGGGTACAGTTACCGCCGTAACATCCTTAGTCGCTTTAGTTACCGGGGCAAATAACTGTTCACTTCCAACAGCAAAATCAGTTTGCATTTGTTGTCGCGTTTGAAGTTTCTCTCTCACTCTGTCTCGTAACGGTATAAACTTTCTAAGCGCTGCTAGCCGCTCTCTGGCTAGCCGAGTAGTAAGTGATTCACCTACCATTATTGTAAATTGATCCGCAATTTTCTAATTTTCCGCCGAGTGTACCATCGGGGGCTCCACGGAGTTTTCGTCTATAATCCTTCTAATGTTTTTGATCTTACTAGAAATCTCCCGGCGTCGTTCATAAACACGTCCGAGTTTTTTTCGTATTATTTCAACGGCAGTGAATAGTCCAATGAATGCATTTGCGTCATTGTGGTACAAGTTTTCATTGATCGTATGTTGTAATCGTTTTATAAAAAAGTACTCGCGGGCCAGGGTAAAACGCCCCCGTTTCGATTGTTCGTTAATAATTTCATAATCGGATAATATTTTTTCACTGTCGAGACCATCAGATAATACAATTCCTTGATTTTTTAATTTTGAAATCTCGGCTAATATATTATTGATGTCTTCGATATTCATTATTCTTATAAAACATCTTGTTTTTAAATAAAAAAAAATGAAAACCCCGTGTATCAATTCCGAGGTGTTTAATAATTCGTTAGACGTGACCTCGTCAGCGCCATAGACGCCGGTGACTTCATCACTCGCTGATTTCTGTTATATATGAAAATCGAATTCTATACCCGGTCTTTTTTGAGATCGCTGTTTGATATATTCGTTCTGCAACAAATTGTATTGAGGCGATACAAATGTCAAAATATTTTCCTGCCTCATTCATCGACTGAAATATTTTTTCCTCGTGAGTTGTTGTATCAAATGACTTTACGGGTTTTGCTTTCTTTGAGTATTTACCAGTTTGGCCTTTTTTACTATTTTCACTCTGAGAGATGGCTTGCAGATTACACAGCCTATTATTTTGATAATTAGAATCAATGTGATCAATAACGAGACTATCTTTGATCAATCCGTGGAAACATTCATAGATGATTCTGTGACAGAGATATTTTTTCCCTCCAGCAGTAAACATCAAATATCCGTGATTGTTTTTCCATCCAACCGGCTTCTTCAGTCTACGATTTCTAACAATACCGTCGCGAGATGCCTCGTAATTGACGAGCAGGGGATGCGGCTGAAATTCTTGGTCCATTTGTATAATAATACTACTTGTCTAATTTATTATTTGGTTTAATTATGAATCTTTCAACGTAGTCTTGGGGGGTTTTAATGACGAAATCGGCGGTGGGGTCAATGACGGCGTTTTTAATTCGCTTGTCATAATAGCGTTTTAGTTCCCTGTATCGCTTTCCGCCACAATTAATACACAACTGCGATTTTCCTCTTACACCGACGTGACAAACCAAGCACGGGAGGGGGCCAAGAGAACCATTACGAACGCTTTGTAAATGATACCCGCAGAATTCACCTCTACATGATTTATTGCACGGGGTTGTCGACCCAATCATCAACCATTTGCAGTGATTCATTATACTATATTCTTTCATTTAAATACTTGTTTTAATTATATGGATGAGTTTGAGAGATTAGCAGTAATTAAGCCCTGGAAAAATATTAAGTTCAATCTCGATAGAGTCCTCAAGGACACACCAAAAGCGTTAATAAACGATAAAACCCTGTTGAATAAAATACGCGATTGTATCAATGAATTCAAACGTGATGGTGCATCTCATAGTTGGTCAACATTTCGAATTGATGGCGTTGTTGATGCTACCATGAACGACAACCGCGCAGCAATGATAATATCACAACTTGACAGTAAAAGGTATTTCTTCAGAGTAAAATTCATTGTCCGGGTGGAATCAGGCGATTGGATCATACGTGATAAATTTGAACCAGTTTTCAGCGACAAGAAAACAGTCACTGTCAGCCGCGACTCCAAGCCGGGGTTGTTAACCGGAATTGACAGACCATACTATGAACGAGCGTATCCTGAAACAGCAGTTGTTTATGGAATATACCCGTTAAATAAGAAACCTGATATCGGAAAACTGAAACCGATGAAACAGTCAACGGGGATAAATTGTGTAGCAGAACGAATAATAGAGCATTTTACAAATGCATGTCGAGGAAACAAATTGACTGATTTACGACGTAGCAAAATCAACCAGTGGGAACTAACCGTAAAAGAGCGTGGAGCAACCATCAGCGACATAGCGAGATTAGAAACGTCGTTGAGATTTCCAATAACCGTTACAACGATAACCGGTGAAGTATTACACGAATCAAAGTACAAATCAAAGGGAGCCCCAATCAAAATTATCGATCATAACGAACACGCATGGACGCCCGTGATCACAATATTTCCACGGAATAGAACAGTAAAGTATATACCCGAAGAATTCCTGGGAGAACAATTCTCCAAGGACGGTTTTCTCGCGGAGAGGAAACTATTTGATGCTATTGCTTGTTTGTGTAAAAACGACCCTGTATCAGTGTGGTTACTTCGCAGCGCTGAAAACGATGCGGATACCTTTGATCAGTTTGTAAGGCCAAACGGTGAATTATATCGCACTGAAGCATTTCACAACAGGATGAAAAAAACCGCCATAGAATTTGAGGAGCATGATGAACAACTGCTAACAAATTGTTTTACGATTCCATCGGTTGCGGCTCATGTTGCAGCAAGGAAAAATGCGTGGAGACCAACGCGCAAGGAATTTCTACCGGATGTACAATCCAGTTGTTTGGAATACTATCACGGTGGACTATGGAACACTGAATACAACCGCGACGCTATGGTTTCCGTTGATATGGTTGCCTGTTATCCAGCGAGTTTTCTCGGGTATGGATCCGCCGCTGAGTATTTCAAACGATTTGGACACCCCAGACATGAAATGACTCGTGTTGCTATTAATGGACCACTGCCTGATTTTGATTTAACCGGATTCGCTCGCATAGTATCATTTGAATTCGCAGCAGGACTTCATCGCTGTTGTTATATTTGGATCGGTAGACACATGGCTGAAAAGAGATGGCTTCCAATAGCGCTGCTACGGTATATGATTGATTGTAGCATGCTAGTTTCGTTGATTGTCAGTGACGCGATTATATCATATCGAGCGCAGACTAAAGTCTGGTTACCAGAACCGGAGCGTCTAGACAGCATAATTGACGAGTCCAGAAAAAACATTGATGCCGACGAGGAATATATCATCGAATGGTCCAGGAGGATATTCAACCAACGAAACCACGAGGCAAAAGATCTCGGTAGAAGAATAATTGGTAAGTTTACACAAGGTGGAAAAAACTGCGATTACAAACGATATTGCTCACGGCTGATTATAGATGACGCAGAATATGATTTCGTAATCAAGGACGCAGTGGCGAAAAATAGATACGTGAACTGCAAAACAGCTTTCTTGTCCAATGGAACAAGGTTGGGTACAGTTGTTACCTACAGCGATGGAGACAGCCCGGCATACCCGCATTTGAGGGCGTCTATGCTGGGTTATGCCGCTATTAATTTATTCTCGATGATAAATAGATTTCCTGACACCGCGGTTAGAGTAGCCGTTGATTCATTTTATATTGACGTAGCGTATAAGGGAAACGTAGCCGAGTTTACTAGTCCGGACGAGAGTTGGGGTACATGGAGAATTAAAAATGAAATACGACGCGATTATTCCCCGTCAGCAGATGTCACCGTTGAGAACAACTACTTACGCGGTGATAAATTGTCAGAATGGTCTAATGCACCATCGTGTTCTGATCCAATTTGTAGACACAAGACGGTTTATTTAAGCGGCTGTGGCGGGTCAGGAAAGACGACTCGGGCAATTGAATTATTTCGAACGCGGGCAAGTATAATCGTGCTTACACCGACCCATAGACTAGCGCGAGAGATAAAACAACGAAATGTTGACGCCGTTACTTATCACAGCTTTTTTCGATACAGCGGCGGTGAGTGGACTCCTGATCGAATGGGTGAAAAATTTATTCCTGAAGTTATCATCTGGGATGAGATATGTACTGTTTCGTTAGATACTTTACAAATGTTTCTTGAGTGGTTGCTGCGCGCGAATACAGCGGTAATCATGTGTGGGGACCATGGCCAACCACCACCATTTGTCGGCGAGGGTCCACATGATTGGTTGAGCGGGTTCGTAGACTATTATGAAGAAACCGATACTGATTACCGAGCACTTGATGAACAACTGCGCGAGGTTAAAAAACTAATCAGATTACAGCCGGATAGAGTTCAGTGTGAAATAATCCGCGAGGTGATTCCGGAAACGCCGTTGAATGAATTCTGGGAAACATGGAG
This sequence comes from Sinohyriopsis cumingii, assembly GCA_028554795.2. NCBI lineage: Eukaryota > Metazoa > Mollusca > Bivalvia > Unionida > Unionidae > Sinohyriopsis > Sinohyriopsis cumingii. Next base: position 102,252,465 of record CM068828.1, on the reverse strand, counting down.
ACCAAACGATTTGATTGTAGCGAGTAGAAAGATAGTCAGAGACACACTTCAGCGGAAGTTGTTTACGTTGCATAAGGAAAAGTTTCCAACGCGTCCAGTGCCGTTATGTTATAGACCCGCGGACACACGGCGGCAGAACATTGAAGTTGAAATTCCAGCCCCGACAGCGTCGGGGACAAAAAAACAAATTCTCGTGCTGAATGATATCGTGCTCGTTGATATCAGCGTCGTCGAGGACGCGCTACGTGCTGATAAATCCCCGTGGACGCTAGGATACGCAACAACAATACATTCCTCGCAGGGACTAACCATCACGGACACAATTGTTTGGATGGTTGATAATCGCATCGAATGGTCGAATCTAGTCTATCTTGCAGTGTCCAGAGTACGAAGGATAAATCAGCTTCGAAGAATTGTTATTGACGAAGCCAGTGACGAAGCCAGTGACGGAGTCATCGATGCAAGCGTCATTGATAGAAAACTCTCGGGTTACCGCCAACAGGATAAAAAAAAACAGCGGCGTTTTGATATTGATGCCGAATTAATAATTGCGTTACGACAACAACAGAATAATCACTGCGCGAGTTGTAATTGTGTAATGCGCTGGCGTTATTTGGATAAAGACGCTCGCCAATTTACCGTGGACAGAATCGATAACAGTCTCGGTCATGTTAAAAACAATGTGAGGTTGACCTGTCTTGAGTGCAATAGACGCAACGGCGCTAGTTAAGACCACGCGGGGGTAATTGAGTATCGTCAGGTATCACTTGTAGTTGCTCGCGTGTAAATCCGCGCTGAGGAGCAGTTGAATCCAGTCTGTAGATCGGTGGTCTACCAGTTGATCGTGTTATCGTTGATATGTTATGTGTGGTAACACTCCAAATAGGATCAGTAGCTCTTTTTTTACCGCCTTCAAGCTCTCCTGGTTCATATAGATATCTAACAGTGACATCGCCAAGAATCGGCTTGGAAACGCTATTTATTTTTGATTTTCCGGGTATATACTCGTATTTAATCGCGTCGCTGGGCTTCATGTTGATTGCTCGGGTAATCTCGTTATTTAACGCTGCAATTACACCTGGCAACCTTTTAACCCATTCACGAGATCGTTTTTCTTGGATGAATTCCTTCGCGTATTGATATCCAAATAACCGTTCAGCGAGAGTCCGATTGAATCGTTCAACAATTGCCTGATCACGATGTAGCGCAGTATGACCTCGTCGTATCGCGACGCTATGATGTTTCAGCGTTGATAAAACAGCGCCGCGAAATTCACTACCGGGATCAACTTGTAATAGATTTGGCCAGCGCAGAGGGCCTCTTCGATAAATTCTTTCAAACGCAGCGGCTACTTCAGTTGCCGACTTTGTTTTTAACGGCTCCGCTTGTTTGTATCGACTCGCAACATCAACTACGGTTAGCGCGTATTTGTAACCGTTGTCATGCGGCAAAAATAGTATATCAGCCTGATGAACTTCATTAGGTACGCTGACATCAAAGCGCGAGAAGTTGATTTGTTTAGGCGGTGGTAGATAGATTTGCCATATAGCCTGTTTGGATAACCAATTAGCCGCAGTGGTCTTTGTTACCTTTGCAGCGCTTGCAAGCTTACCAATTGCGGCCTTCCCCTTCCAGTATCCTCTCGGAGAATAATAGATGGATTCCATGTTGTTATTAATTACCAGCGCCCATCATTAATTTACCTTTCATAGCCGATTTTACCAACCATGAGGCCAATTTTTCTTTGACGGATTTATCAGGAATAGCATTTAATGCGTGAATTAATTTTACATCCGCGATATGACGCTGTTGCAGATCGCTACTTTTGTAAGCAACATCATGAGCATGACACGCATTATCGATAGCGTTTATTGGATACTCACCGGGTTTGGGCTGATTTTGATCATCGAGTCTAATATCTAATCGTGTTCCGGGGCCACAGTAGTTATATCCTGGGAGGTGTTTTTCTCCTGGATACTTTGCCCACGGTGTTCCGGGGAGTTTTGCCAATTTGGCTGCGATGTCACCTCCTCGCTTTTTTTTAAAACATCCCCGGGTCTAGCAGAAATAAATCTAAATTTCTTTGTACCGCATTGTACACACTTACCAGTAAGCGCCGATCTGTTATTTCTTGTTGTAGCGGTTGTCATATCATTTGTGCCAGTACGCACTCTACACTTCACACAATATAGACCCATAATTTATGTATAGAGATATGAATATAATTGATTTTTCGGCGACTAAAACGAGAGAACCAGTTAAGCATGTTGCAGCGTTACCAAACTCGATCCGGATGATTATCATCGGACCATCTGGATCCGGCAAGACGCAATTGTTACTCAATTTAATAATGAGATGGATGAAGTGGGATAAGTTGTATTTGGTTGCTCCTAGCGTAGATGATCAACGATGCTACGAGGTGTTGAAAGATTTCAACGAGAATGCATCAGCGATCGCTAAAAAAAATGTTATTGAGTTTATTACGGATATCAATGATGCACCGGGTATTGATGATATTGATGGCGACGTTAACAATCTAGTCGTGTACGATGATGTTATGTTAGACAATCAAAAAAACCCAGCTAGGATATTTTCCAGAGGCAGGCATAAAAACACCGACGTGATATATGTCACTCAACGATACACTCAGATTCCAAAAGTAATTAGAGACAACTGTAATATTCTTGCTGTATTCAACGGCGTTGATACACACACGCTACGAAATATTTGGCAGACATGGTGCGGCGGTGACATGGACTTTAATGTTTTTCGAAACTTTTTTAGTCATGCTCAGTCGACCCCACATGGATTCGTAACGATAAATTTACATGATCCTCGGACACGATATCGTATCGGACTTGACCAAATATTCGGTTAGTTGTAAATAATTTTCATTGTAAATAACCACTTAGCAGCAGAGGGGGCAATGACATCGACGCGGTCGTCGACGTGCTTACCGGACGCTGACGACGCTGGGGATCGACGCGCAGAAGGTGTTAATTAAACCAAATGACGACGCGACGATCCCCCAACGACGTCGTCGTTTTTTTTTTACCAGGCGCTGACGACACTAGATCGTTGAGTGCAGAAAGTAATAATTAAGCAAAATAACGATTGGACAAAATGTCCGATTCGCCCCCTCTGCTGCTTTTGGTTTCTGAGGAAGCTTAACTGTTGAAATCGCGCGCGTATATTAACCAATCATATCACGTCTTTTTTCAAAGTCATCCAATCAGAATAATCGTTGTTAATATATTTCGGTTTTTACTGCAAATTGGCAACCAGTGGCTAAGTCAATAGCATATGCAGTTTATAACAGTAATGGAGAGAAGAAAAAAAAAGTTAGGACAAAGTCATTGAAAGCTTTTTAAAGCAAATACATTTTGTTGATGCTGGCCAGAAAATATTTTCCCATATTAATCCAGAAATACTCAGGTTAAGTAAACAAGTATTGAATTAAAGATCTGTATGAACATTTATACAGTATATCATTTTAAAAAAAGAAGAAAAAATTCACCTTTATTTAAATTTCACTAATATTGTGAGAAGTTTGTATGATAAATTTTCATGAACATTTTATGAATATAATGATATAGATATTTAATATACATTTTTTTAAGAAATACCATGGTATTGCATCAAAGTACTTGAATTGTTCATGAACCATTAGTTCATGACATTTCAGGAACTTCAAAGATATTATAATAGTTCATAAAAATTCATCAGTGTGTTCATGTACTTCAAGTACATGATTCATCAAAATTCTTGAAGTTCATGAACTTACTTGAGGAACTTTCATGAACACTTCATGATTGTTCATCAAGTCATGACTTTGTTTTCGTAGGGGCGTGACAGTGATGGTGCCTGCTACTTGGATACATGGTCTCAAACTTTCACAAGCAATGGATATAGATATAGATACATATATATATATATATATATATATATATATATATATATATATATATATATATAAAGAAACTTGTTGCAAGCTAGTTTAAATTTACTTTCTGAAACATACAAGAAAGCTTGCGCAAGCTAGTTTTACTTTCTGAACAAAACAAGCTTGCGCAAGCTAATTTTACTTTCCGAAGAAAACAAGTAAGCTTGCGCAAGCTAGTTTTACTTTATGAAACAAACAAGAAAGCTTGTGCAAGCTAGTTTTAATTTCTGAAGCAAACAAGAAAGCTTGTACAAGCTTGCGCAAGCTTGTGCAAGCTTGCGGTTATATCCAGCTATCTTGCCTAAGCCTGCACTTGCTTGTACAAGCTTGCGCAAGCATCCATGTTAGCTTATAAACATCAAACTAGCTTATCGCAAGCTTACCGCAAGCTTGCCACAAGCTTTCAGCAAGGATGCATTTTGGTTTGGGATTAACATTGTATAAATTAGTTGTTGTTGTTGTAGGGTTTAACGCCATTTTTCAGCACAAGATAGGCTATACATGGCGGCCAGTATTAATGTCTGAGGAAGAACCCGGGAAAACCCTTGAAAGAACCACCGACCACGAGAAGCTACTGGCAAGCTTTCTCACATACCCACGTATACATTAGTACTCAAGTATATGCATGCTGACATCTCACAAAATATCAAGTGTCTTATTTTGTTACTGTAACTTAGAGCAACAAGTTGTTCTCCACCTGTCACATAGGAAAAAGAAAATGGTGGAGAACAATTCGTTTCTCTACTTCAAGTACTTATGACTGTTCATCATTAACAATGGTATATGGAATTACATCACAATTAATACTTCCAGTTCAGTACCCACGAATGTAGTTCAGCAGCAGAGGGGGCGAATCGGACATTTTGTCCAATCGTTATTTTGCTTAATTATTACTTTCTGCACTCAACGATCTAGTGTCGTCAGCGCCTGGTAAAAAAAAAACGACAACGTCGTTGGGAGATTGTCCAATCGTCATTTGGTTTAATTAACACCTTCTGCGCGCCGATCCCAGCGTCGTCAGCGTCCGGTAAGCACAGCGACGACCGCGTCGATGTCGTCGCCCCCTCTGCTGCTAAGTGGTTATTTACAACTAACCGAATATTTGGTCAAGTCCGATACGATATCGTGTCCGAGGATCATGTAAATTTATCGTTACAAATCCATGTGGGGTCGACTGAGCATGACTATAAAAGTTTCGAAAACCATTAAAGTCCATGTCACCACCACACCATGTCTGCCAAATATTTCGTAGCGTGTGTGTATCAACGCCGTTGAATACAGCAAGAATATTACAGTTGTCTCTAATTACTTTTGGAATCTGAGTGTATCGTTGAGTGACATATATCACGTCAGTGTTTTTATGCCTGCCTCTGGAAAATATCCTAGCTGGGTTTTTTTGATTGTCTAACATAACATCATCGTACACGACTAGATTGTTAACGTCGCCATCAATATCATCAATACCCGGTGCATCTTTGATATCTGTAATAAACTCGATGACATTTTTTTTAGCGATCGCTGATGCATTCTCGTTGAAATCTTTCAACACCTCGTAGCATCGTTGATCATCTACGCTAGGAGCAACCAAATACAACTTATCCCACTTCATCCATCTCATTATTAAATTGAGTAACAATTGCGTCTTGCCGGATCCAGATGGTCCGATGATAATCATCCGGATCGAGTTTGGTAACGCTGCAACATGCTTAACTGGTTCTCTTGTTTTAGTCGCCGAAAAATCAATTATATTCATATTTCTATACATAAATTATGGATCTATATTGTGTGAAGTGTAGAGTACGTACTGGCACAAATGATATGACAACCGCTACAACAAGAAATAACAGATCGGCGCTTACTGGTAAGTGTGTACAATGCGGTACAAAGAAATTTAGATTTATTTCTATTAGACCCGGAGATGTTTTAAAAAAAAGCGAGGAGGTGACATCGCAGCCAAATTGGCAAAACTCCCCGGAACACCGTGGGCAAAGTATCCAGGAGAAAAGCACCTCCCAGGATATAGCTACTGCGGCCCCGGAACACGATTAGATATCAGACTCGATGATCAAAATCAGCCCAAACCCGGTGAGTATCCAATAAACGCTATCGATAAGGCATGTCATGCTCATGATTTTGCTTACAAAAGTAGCGATCTGCAACAGCGTCATATCGCGGATGTAAAATTAATTCACGCATTAAATGCTATTCCTGATAAATCTGTCAAAGAAAAATTGGCCTCATGGTTGGTAAAATCGGCTATGAAAGGTAAATTAATGATGGGCGCTGGTAATTAATAACAACATGGAATCCATCTATTATTCTCCGAGAGGATACTGGAAGGGGAAGGCCGCAATTGGTAAGCTTGCAAGCGCTGCAAAGGTAACAAAGACCACTGCGGCTAATTGGTTATCCAAACAGGCTATATGGCAAATCTATCTACCACCGCCTAAACAAATCAACTTCTCGCGCTTTGATGTCAGCGTACCTAATGAAGTTCATCAGGCTGATATACTATTTTTGCCGCATGACAACGGTTACAAATACGCGCTAACCGTAGTTGATGTTGCGAGTCGATACAAACAAGCGGAGCCGTTAAAAACAAAGTCGGCAACTGAAGTAGCCGCTGCGTTTGAAAGAATTTATCGAAGAGGCCCTCTGCGCTGGCCAAATCTATTACAAGTTGATCCCGGTAGTGAATTTCGCGGCGCTGTTTTATCAACGCTGAAACATCATAGCGTCGCGATACGACGAGGTCATACTGCGCTACATCGTGATCAGGCAATTGTTGAACGATTCAATCGGACTCTCGCTGAACGGTTATTTGGATATCAATACGCGAAGGAATTCAGCCAAGAAAAAAGATCTCGTGAATGGGTTAAAAGGTTGCCAGGTGTAATTGCAGCGTTAAATAACGAGATTATCCGAGTAATCAACATGAAGCCCAGCGACGCGATTAAATACGAGTATATACCCGGAAAATCAAAAATAAATAGCGTTTCCAAGCCGATTCTTGGTGATGTCACTGTTAGATATCTATATGAACCAGGAGAGCTTGAAGGCGGTAAAAAAAGAGCTACTGATCCTATTTGGAGTGTTACCACACATAACATATCAACGATAACACGATCAACTGGTAGACCACCGATCTACAGACTGGATTCAACTGCTCCTCAGCGCGGATTTACACGCGAGCAACTACAAGTGATACCTGACGATACTCAATTACCCCCGCGTGGTCTTAACTAGCGCCGTTGCGTCTATTGCACTCAAGACAGGTCAACCTCACATTGTTTTTAACATGACCGAGACTGTTATCGATTCTGTCCACGGTAAATTGGCGAGCGTCTTTATCCGAATAACGCCAGCGCATTACACAATTACAACTCGCGCAGTGATTATTCTGTTGTTGTCGTAACGCAATTATTAATTCGGCATCAATATCAAAACGCCGCTGTTTTTTTTTATCCTGTTGGCGGTAACCCGAGAGTTTTCTATCAATGACGCTTGCATCGATAATGTCGTTGTCGTTGGTGACTCCGTCACTGACTTCGTCAACAACAATTCTTCGAAGCTGATTTATTCTCCGTACTCGGGACACTGCAAGATAGACTAGATTCGACCATTCGATGCGATTATCAACCATCCAAACAATTGTGTCCGTGATGGTTAGTCCCTGCGAGGAATGTATTGTTGTTGCGTATCCTAGCGTCCACGGGGATTTATCAGCATGTAGCGCGTCCTCGACGACACCGATATCAACGAGCACGATATCATTCAGCACGAGAATTTGTTTTTCTGTCCGGCCTGGAATTTCAAATTCAATGTTCTGCCGCCGTGTGTCCGCGAGTCTATAACATAACGGCACTGGACGCGTTGGAAACTTTTCCTTATGCAACGTAAACAACCTCCGCTGAAGTGTGTCTCTGACTATCTTTCTACTCGCTACAATCAAATCGTTTGGTCTCCATGTTTCCCAGAATTCATTTAACGGCGTTTCCGGAATCACCTCGCGAATTATTTCACATTGAATTTTATCCGGCTGTAATCTGATTAGTTTTTTAACCTCGCGCAGTTGTTCATCAAGTGCTCGATAATCAGTATCGGTTTCTTCATAATAGTCTACGAACCCGCTCAACCAATCATGTGGACCCTCGCCGACAAATGGTGGTGGTTGGCCATGGTCCCCACACATGATTACCGCTGTATTCGCGCGCAGCAACCACTCAAGAAACATTTGTAAAGTATCTAACGAAACAGTACATATCTCATCCCAGATGATAATGTCGGGAATAAATTTTTCACCCATTCGATCAGGAGTCCACTCACCGCCGCTGTATCGAAAAAAGCTGTGATAAGTAACGGCGTCAACATTTCGTTGTTTTATCTCTCGCGCTAGTCTATGGGTCGGTGTAAGCACGATTATACTTGCCCGCGTTCGAAATAATTCAATTGCCCGAGTCGTCTTTCCTGACCCGCCACAGCCGCTTAAATAAACTGTTTTGTGTCTACAAATTGGATCAGAACACGATGGTGCATTAGACCATTCTGACAATTTATCACCGCGTAAGTAGTTGTTCTCAACGGTGACATCTGCTGACGGGGAATAATCGCGTCGTATTTCATTTTTAATTCTCCATGTACCCCAACTCTCGTCCGGACTAGTAAACTCGGCTACGTTTTCCTTATACGCTACGTCAACATAAAACGAATCAACGGCTACTCTAACCGCGGTATCGGGGAATCTATTTATCATCGAGAATAAATTGATAGCGGCATAACCCAGCATAGACGCCCTCAAATGTGGATACGCCGAGTAGGAATGTTGCAAGGACCACGCCGAAAGTTTTCATGCGCGATTCCACTCCATCACATATTTGGATTCTGCAGAAATGTCAGAAAAGTTGTCTATGGGGCCAAGCATACAATCGCGCTGACGCGAAGGGGCGATGATAACAATGCAATATGGCGTGCTGCTGGCGTCTCTGCCGGTAAAGTCGTTTTAACTAAAATGGCATTGTGGATGCCGGTGTTGACTCCATCAGTTACCACGGAAGCACAATTGTTAGCATTTATGGAACAGGGAGGGAAATTGTTGTTGAGTTGGCTAGCGGTAACAACTGATGCTAAAGAGGATAACGTCGCCGATACGTTTACATGGCACCTAGCATCAAAACAGGGTGTTTCAGCCCCGCGTCATATATTCATAGCGCTACAGAATAGGAATCGATTGGGTAATCAAGAACACAGCCATATGATATTTGATCAATTAGGAGTCAGGGATGTTTCGCTGAGAATAAACGGACAACAGGAACCATCCGAGGATATACAGCTTAATTACGGCGACAACCATATCGCACGTGTGTATCATCAATTGCTGTCGTATATGGGTCGTGATCAAAACGTCGACACTGGTTTGCAAATATCACAACTTGATTTTAAAAACCGGTATCCGATTTATTATTTTTCGCTGGAACATCTTGATTTAACGAGACAATCCGTCGTTGATATACACTTCCGAGCTCGTATAGCCCCGGGTGGTGATTATAGAGCGGTTGCTGTCATTCTCAGCGATAAATCAATGCTGCTAGAAGGTGTTGGTGGACGAATGAGAATCGTTGATGCGCCAGTGGAAAACATGTAATTGAAAACACAAACGCGTTTACAATAAAATGTCGTATAGTGTCGTCAGTGTAGAGTTGACTGATGGTCAAGTCAAGAAATTACGATCAAAGTCGGCTAAACAATGCGGGACCACAATAACGCTGAAGCCGTCGCAGATGGCGGGTGGTAATCATAAGATATCGTTGACGGCGCGTCAAATAAAACATTTCAATAATGCGATGAAGAATAAAAAGGGTGTTCAAATAGATTTTTCAGCCGCAGCAATTAAAAACATGGAAAAGACCGGTGGGATATTTCCGCTGTTAGCTGCGATTCCAGCGTTGATTGCCGCGGCCGCACCAGCAGTGGCTAAGGCGGCGGCGTTAGGAGCCGTTGGTACCGCGGCGGGAATGGCATTGAAGAAGGCAACCGGGAAAGGCTACAAAAAAAAACGACCAGTAGCCGGAAAGGGTCTAAGACTACTGGGAACCCCGTATTCATGGTACTCGGGGAAGGGTCTAAGACTACCGGGAACCGTTTATTGACTCGGGAGTCAATGACTCCTAAGTCTATGACTCCAATGTCTAATTTTGATTTAATAGACGCTGCAAACGCGTTAGCGATAAAAAACTTCAGAGGTGTTTTTATGAGGGATCAATTACCGGCGGCCCCAAGGAATACTGAAACAGGCATAATTAACCTCGATGGGTCCTCCGGAGCGGGGACTCATTGGGTTGCATACGCGATTGATCCGCGTGCAATCGTCTATTTTGATTCATACGGGTTAGCTCCGCCGAAAGAGTTCATGCGGTATGTCCAGGCGTGTTCAGCCCGGGTTTTTTATTCCACGCTGCCAACACAACAATTAAGTGACCCACCGATATGCGGCCGTGAGGTATTGAACGTACTCGCGGCAATTTCATCATCGCGGAAACCACCTCATGTGGTTGTAAACGAATACACTAGTGGGGTCGTAGAAGCTCAACGGATTTTAGAGAATAACATTTACAATAATAATGATTGATATCTGGGGACGACCGGTTTCGGCGCTGAAAAAGCCCACGGAAACGGCCGCCACCGATGACATAAAAAAACTAATTGAGGATGAAATCGCTGATACGTTGAATTTAACAAGTGTTGACCCAGGCGAAATAGTTGTATTTCAAGACCGCCAGGGTAAATTGAAATCCAGTAATGTGTCGCTGGATGACGTTTTAATACGACAGCGTGATCCCGCCGAGAACACTATCGTGTTGTATACCGATGACGGACGACTCAAACCGGGTGAACATCTATCGACGATAAATGGAAAAATAAGTACACTTGGCGACAATTATATAACCATGTCAAATTCGTTAAAAGGTTTACGTAGTGAATTTAACTTTCATGGAGAACAGTTCAGGTCCATGATAACGCACGTCGGCGAAATGCGAGACATTGTCAATAGTTTTTTTCGGGGACCCCCGACGGCAACCGAACCGAATTTTGTAATGATAACAAATGCTATTTCGGAACTTATGGCGCTGTCGGCCAATTTACCCCCGTTGCGAAAAAATGTTAACAGGATCGATGACAACTTTGATAAATTCTTTGGTAAAAAAAATACCAAACCGGATGAAATCACAATAACTATAAATGATATCACTGCGTATGGACAGGAAATAAAAACAATCAAAACTGATGTTGCAACGAACAAAAGGAGTGTAGACGTGCATGAACGGGAAATAGAAATAATTGGCGCTAATGTTGCAACGATCATAAATAATGTAGACTCGCATGGACGGAAAATAGAAACAATCAAAACTGATGTTACAACGATCATAAATAATATGGACGCGCATACACAGGAAATAGGAACAATCAAAACTGATATTGAAGCGAACAAAAAGAGTGCGGACGCGCATACACAGGAAATAGGAACAATCAAAACTGATATTGAAGCGAACAAAAAAAATGTAGACGCGTATTGGCGGGGAATAGGATTAATTAAAACTGATGTTGCAGCGAATAAAAAAGGTATAGACGTGCATATATATGAAATAGAAACAATCAAACTTGATGTTGCAGCGAACAAAAAAAGTATGACCGAGACTACACGGGAAATAGAAACAATCAAAACTAATGTTGCAGCAAACAAGAATAATATAGACGCGCATTGGCGGGAAGTAGGAATAATCAGAACTGATGTTGAAACGATTAAAGACGGACTACCGAGAGTAGCAGAGCAATTCGAAAAAATAAAAACCCCTCATGAGAACATCATCAACACAGTATACACAATTCGGCATGGATCATTCGATTGGACTCCTACGAATAATACAGTAAATATTACCGCAACTGTTAAGGGTATTTATCGATTGACACTGGTTTCAATGATGCAGTTTAATATATTATCGTCGAGTTCATCCGGGTTTAACAATACAATATCAACAATTATAGACAAGAACGCAACTGAACTGTTTACAATTTATGCCGTTGATAGAAATCTAGCCGGGGCAAACATTACATGGTATGTGGAATTTGTAGCGAATCTAAGTAATTAAAAACACTAGCTCTTTTAAAATAAAAATGACCACCAAGGAAATTGAATCAGAGGTATCACCGACGTCACATCAATATCGATTCGATACCGCAAAAGAATTTTCCGCAAACTTGAAAACGCTTTCCGAACAATACCGTGTAAAAATAAAAAAATACCGTCGTAAAATAACCGCCATCGACGCGGTCGTGTACTCAGTGTCGGGTATAGTAGCTGGCGCCGGTGTTATTTTATCCACGGTGACCACGATAGCCCCGATTGCTGTTCCAATCGCTGTTTCCGCGATGACAACAGTTGCTGGAGTTGCCAACGCAATCACTAGGAAGATATCATCGTGTTTTCAGAAAAAACTCAACGAGTATACAGTAAAACATCAAATAGTATCCGACGCGTACTCGAAATTATCCGGGTTGATCTCGTTGTCAATTGATAATTTGTTCGTATCCGATGTTGAATTCTCCACGATGGTCCAGTTGTATAGCTCCGCGATGTCAAAAATCGAGGATTTTCAACTGGAAGCCGGAACCACCTGGTTGTTGAAATTAGACACTAAAGACAACGAATAATAATAATGTCGCTGAACCCCGAAGGGTCTCAATTACTTCAGCGGATCGCGGAGAACACCACTCCGGTACAAACAAATATGATATCAATAACGTCAACGAAACCCGAATTCAGTGTGAACTTCCCATCGCCGGTTCCAGTAAAGGAAATAGCGCTGGCAAAATTGCGAGTATATCACAGTTGGCCTAATATCCGAGCGAACGCATTTAACGGACAACAACCTAATAACTCGCTGGTTTTTGCATGGACAAATAAACCCGATGGGACCCCAGACTGGAATGAGGTTACAATACCAACTGGGTCATACCAAATAGAACAAATCAATAAAGAATTTCAACGCAGGATAAAATCGATCACAGGAAAAGAATCAAAAATCGCTATTACGGTTCATGAACCGACGTTATCGTCGACGATTGAAATAAGCACACCGGGGTATATGGTTGATATTTATAACAGTTCAATAAGAACCATACTAGGATGGCCTAAGGAAAACCCCGCGGACTTGCACACGAATGAGAAATCGTATCATGAAATTATTACCAGTTATCGAGATAAATTATTTATTATAAAAAGCACGTTATTACCCAGTTGGTTTATATTTCAAGACGGAAATGCCATGAAGTGGGAGTTTCATCATGACAAAACCCCTGAATCGGTCGTCACATTAACAGTTAATTTAAATGATATCACTGATATTTTTAGCGAGATTAATCGTATTTACCAATCACAACTAGAACAGCTACGGGAGACAAAAGCACGAAAACACGTTGAGGTGTTAAATCAACTTATATCAGACATGGAATATATCAATGAACGATTAGTTAAAATGATATCCGATAGAAGCGATAATGATAAACAAAAATTCCTAACCGAGTATAATATCACAGAAGCCGATTTACCCGATTTCAAGTTTCCAGGATACAACGCGCCAGAACTAAGAAAGTCTCTTAATGATTTTCTCGGTCCATCAACTTATATCCTCAAACACGATAACGGAGATGGTGGTAGGCATATTGCTCCATACAACGTAAATATTGCATCGGTGATAGCGATTAATCTAGTGTGTGATGCTATCGAAGGGAGTTACCAGGTAGATACCAAGCAATCAAATCAAGCTCAACAGGGATATATCCTTTATTCATTTTCACCAACAGCCCCTCCGGGATTTTTGATCATTGAGAGTCCGATTAATCCGGTCTATATGCGATGCCATAATCGGTTTTTAACGAGAATTAATTTTAGACTTACCGATCAGTCAAATAACCTAATTGATCTACAAGAGGAGGAGTTAGTGATCACTCTGTTTGTAAGATCATTGTAAATAACCACTTAGCAGCAGGGGGGGCGATGACATCGACGCGGTCGTCGATGTGCTTACCGGACGCTGACGACGCTGGGGATCGACGCGCAGAAGGTGTTAATTAAACCAAATGACGATTGGACGATCTCCCAACGACGTCGTCGTTTTTTTTTTACCAGGCGCTGACGACACTAGATCGTTGAGTGCAGAAAGTAATAATTAAGCAAAATAACGATTGGACAAAATGTCCGATTCGCCCCCTCTGCTGCTAGTTCTAGTCTATTTTTAGAACATTTTTTCCTCTCTCATTTTGGTGGTGATAGAAGAGTTTTATTTATGCATTTTTGGTAGGGATTTAAAGGTAACTGTTTATTCTTGATAATATGAGCTGGTGTTGTTTTCTGTATGTATTTTGGCGACAGTGCACAGTGAGTAATAAGGCCTTGGTGATGATCTGGAAGTGAAATATGTGTTCTGTTTACATGCTGTTATGTTGACAGTCAATCATCTAAAAAAAGAGCAGGTCAACCTTTGACAAGAACTTCACCGTGAAGTCATCTTTGAAGGTATTTTAGATTAACATATGATTTGCATTGATTGTCACACAGTGGAAAGGTCAGTACTGAGAAATAAATGTAGAGAACATATAGTAAAATTAATTGTGTACTATGTCCATATATGTATACATAATGGGAGATAATTCAAATAAGCATACTTTCTCAAAAACATTTTATAAAATTGTTTTGACTGAATACATATATAATCGATACATTTTGGAAAACGCTGAACACTTGTTACTGTCATAGTTGTCCTTTCTGTTAAGTTGACAGATTTGTGAAAATATAATTATTCACTTAATCTGGAAATAATTTTCATATGATCAAATTAAACATGCCACCGATCCGTCCATAGTTATGTAAAACAGTCTTCTTCAAAAAACAAATTCCAAACTTGTCATGATATATATGGACTACATACAGCAAAAGATCCTTTCAAAATTCCAAATGTCATAGTACCGAGGCATATGTTGGACACTTTAAGTCCAGATTTGCCAAGGAAATTGTACCCCATGTTGCTTACGGTCGACATGTTAGCGGTGTTTTGGCAACTCTGCTATCACTTTGTGCACATCCAGCGGTCTTACCAGGATAATTTGTATTTATTTATTTTTTTAAAATGGGGGGAGGGGGTAGGGCCACAGGTGCTCGACGCAAGCTTGATGTTGAGGGGGAAAAAATAATCTGAAGGAAAAAAATCATACAGAGTGACAAAAATACCATAGATACCCCGATGACCCGTTCTGACATAGGACCCTCTCTATCATAATATATGATACTAGGTACGTAATTTC
This sequence comes from Sinohyriopsis cumingii, assembly GCA_028554795.2. Classification (NCBI taxonomy): domain Eukaryota; kingdom Metazoa; phylum Mollusca; class Bivalvia; order Unionida; family Unionidae; genus Sinohyriopsis; species Sinohyriopsis cumingii. The sequence continues at coordinate 102,237,167 of CM068828.1, read as the reverse complement.
CAAATTCTTCGTTACACCCATGACCCTCGATTTCGTTCTGCTGTTTCCGTATTTAAAGGCACATAACCATACTCTATGGCGCGTTTTACTCCTGAGATATTTTTCTATTCATCAAGCTATCATTAACTTTCCTGTGCTGTACCAAACTGAAGTAACGGATCCGAAACGTGCGATTATGACACCTGTGGGTAGGGCAAACTTTGAACACACCCGCGCCATATTTAAAACATATATAATATGAAAGGGGGAGGGGTGGAAATAAATCAGTTTTTATGATAGGGACCGAAGCAACTATCAATGACAGTTGAGTATAAGCAGTACTTATATTTTATGTGACCTTTTTTTTTAAAACTGGCCGATCGGAATTAATGCGAATGCTCTCTCTCTCTCTCTCTCTCTCTCTGCAATAACTATCAAATATATTTATTTAGGATCGGAGTGTTTCTTCGGAAAAATAATGTGATTAACACGTTACTGTTAAGTATGATGCTAAAATTTACGAAAATTGGACGAGAAAGTTTGGAGTTGTGATTAATTTGTACATTTACTATGGTGGCAAGAGACCATTCTGTGGGGCATTGACATAGTCGGTATAGCGTTCGACGAGGGGTGGTATCTGTCCGCTTATAGAAGAGAACAGAACAAAACTTGTATTAATGAAATTACATTTCAGGCTACACTTAGGGGCATATAAGAATATCACAACTGTTATAATTGTATAAGGTGATGTCACTAACCTATGGAGATAGGCCAAAAAATCCATCACAATATTTGCAATCAGATCTATGGGGAGTCTCACAATAACTGTGAGCTAGAACAACAATCATAATTACATCATACAGATTTTCCCAGCAGCCAAGAGCGTCTCTTTAGGTCCAATAAAATAATCATGACGGTAAAAAAACTATTTTCTACTTATAAGCCTGGTTTCAATGGTCTTTCGTAATTATATAAATCAGTTACTCATGATAGCAAAATGACTATTTTCAACTATAAACAAGTTTCAGTGGGCTTTAGTAATTTTATACATCAATGTGTGTGTGTGTGTGTGTGTGTGTGTGTGTGTGTGTGTGTGTGATTGTTTTTATATTTTTAATGTAGTTTTAACAATTTTTAAGTTATATCACTACGATGTCTGCAGCGTGCCAGTTTATAGTGATGTCAAGCAATGGGCCGTAATGCCGCAGACATTATCCTGACGCCAGGCCGACCAGTCCTAATAATATCTTTTAATGTTGAGCACCAAGCGAGGCAACTGTTAGTGCCATATGTATAAGTCTATGGTATATTTAGGCCGGGGTTCGAACCTGCGATCTCCCGCATCCGAGGCGGACACTCTAAACACTTAGGCCACCGGAGCATAGAGCCAGAGGGAGTAAAATATTTTGCTGCTTTGTTATAATTTTGACTTTTTGTAGCTGTAATATTAAACTAAACATTATCAGGAAACTTTCTAAACAACACTTCTGTATTAGACCAGCACAACTAATAATCTTACACACGACACAGAGTTGTGCAATTCAAAAGATGAGAAGAATTTCCGGGTATGAAATTGCAGATCAAACCCTCCTCCCCCCAGACACTGAATGGCATAACGTAATCAGGTGTTATATGTGAAAAGATTACCAGGACTGCTGGTTAATTCCAGTGGTAAAACGGTTAATTTGCACATCTGTTTCCTGCGCTGTAACATTTATTATCCTGGGCACGCAGTATCCATCCAAGTATTGAAATTTTCTCAGTCTCGACAAGCAAGCACCATCGACGCTATTCCTTTAGAAGTGCGTTTAAGGCATCTAAAAAAGTTTATTTTGAACTGAAAGTCATTTAATAATATAGTATTTATTAAAGAAACCTGAAAGTCATGTAATAACATAATTATTTTTAAAAAAATGGAATGTATGAATAATTATACATTCGTCGACAGATTCCTTCAAAATTCAAAATGTCATTTTCCCGTGGTTGGACACTTGTAGTCCAGATGTGCCAAGAAAATTGTGGCCAACACCACTACCTGCTCTCATTTAAATCCTACACGAAGAACATGTATGGAATGTCTCCCTTACGTTGATATATGTTATAGTGGCTGAACATGGCAGTCCGGATGGGGGATAGACTTGGAACCATGCGAATTAGTCACCTTGTGTTCATTTGCAGAAGGTGAGTGGATGTTGTCAATATTTTTTTCTTCTTTTTACCGACGGAAATAAGTGTGCGTGCCTGCAACAACTGTTTCAGATGAATTCAAAATTTAAAGAACAAAAAGGCGAATAACTAAGACTTATTCACGATTGCTGAACGTTAAAGTAATTTGTATAGGGTGAATATTATTTTGTATAGATTCTTCGCTTCTTGTATCGATATGGAAAGATTTATCAATATATCGACATATTGATTTATCATTTCACACCTGCATTGAACCCTAGCTGGCCTGGTTGGGTATCGAGAAGCCCATGGAATATGAATTTTACAATAGTAACTGGGAAGCCATGACCACAGATTGAAAACAACATTCAACTTTGCAAGGTAAGTATGAGCAATTATGATTATGTTTTGTTACCAATAAAAATCAGAGTGTAGGAGAATTTTTTTTTAATACACAGATTTTGTCACTATATCTAGATCAAAGTAACCACCCACAAGAATTAAATTTTCCTTAATTCTTACCAAGTCAGTTGATAATCAAATTTTAGATTTAAAAACAATATTCTCAAAATAGACACTTCTCGTAAGAAAGATATCTGTCCTGATGAAAGCAGTCTGTTCATTGCTACCTATAAGCTATTTATGTTTGTAGGGTAAATAAAAAGATAATCATTTGCTGTTAAGTGTGTGTGTGTGTGTGTGTGTGTGTGTGTGTGTGTTCAACGGGAACCGAGCTGCTTGACTGAGTTTCATGCGTTTTTAATCACTTAACTAAACATTGAAGTTGTTATAAATACTTGGTTTCAAATACATATTAAAATGATATTCTCTAGCTGGATCATACTTTGGAATATGGTACTTTTGTGTAATTTATTTTTCTTTTGAGATGATGGTTGTAACTATGATGAAATCATCCAGTGTTGTAAGTACCCGGCTTCAATGGAGTTTAATTCATCAACTGGGTTTATTTTATACTACTTACAATGGATTATGTATTTCATAAATTTTTATGGATTATCCCATCAACAGAAGCAAAACAGAGACTGTGATGAGGTTAATGTGATTGTGGGCGTCATTGCAAATGGAATTTTTACATTGGTGGGCCTTTGGATTAGCGGATTATTTTAATATTTTTATTTATGTTCAAAATTTAATGCATCATGTATTTACGATTAACATATTGGGCATGTTATATAAACTCAATCGTCCATGACATGAACATAATACAAATTATGATAATTTACATAGTACTGTATGGGATCTAACACGCTCTGATGAAGATAAATGTTAAAATAGACGTTTAAACTGAGGAGGGGTGCAACCATGGACCATGACTTCACCAAAATGATGTCACAACGGTGACGATTTAACGTATGCAAAATCCTCTAAACTGAGGACCGCATACTAAATAGATCTGAAATCCAGATATCCCTGGTCAGACCGCATACTAAATCGAGCTGAAATACAGATACCCCTGGTCAGACCGCATACTAATTCGATCTGAAATCCAGATATTCCTTGTAAATCTAAGCTGCCGTAATCCAAGTTGACGGGCAATCATTGATCATAAGTCCATTAAAGGGTGGTATATAATGCCTATGATCAAACTTGTTTTAAATCTCATTAACATACGATTTCAATGCAGGTATCTGACATGAAAGAATCCTTGGTAAAGGTACCAACATGCCGCAGAATCAATGTAGAGGGGGACTTATGGGTATGTTATAAGCTACTAAATGATGACATAGATATCTGGAAATACCCTTTATATAAGGTCTTTTAATATAAAAATGAATAGCATCTTTGGTCAAAATCAATTTATCCTTGATAAAGTAACCTTGCGGAGGTCAAACTGCCTACCAACCGACGGACAACGTGCGTACTCGAAGGAAAGGATAAGGATATGAATCGTTGCAGCATATTTACCAAGTCAACAAGCTAGAATACTTAACACTACTAAAACTATACTCCCTTTACAATGAAAACAATCATGAAATAACATGTAATAATAAAGTAAACGGGGAAGAAAAAAAAACAAAAAAAAACAAACAAACAAAACAAACAGTAACATGATTTGGTTCATATTATAAGTAAAGTAGTCGAAAAAGGTCATTTTGCGTTTTCAGGCTAGACCACGTGACTTCAACTATATATTGGCAAATGAATATCAGGCTATGTGTTGAATTTGTGTGACTCAAAGGACAGAATATGTGTATAGATCTTAGTATTGGCAACTATCCAAACTACCAGTGAGAAAGGTTATAATTAAGGCAGGGACGCATCTCAGTCGCCATGCTAATATAGGACATGTCTTCTTGCTTATTAGCTGGTAGACCAACCAGTACATATGTTGGACACTCCGGATACTTTACAGGGTACATGATGCAGGATGTGATTTGGGCTAAATTGCCGCCCATGGGTCTATCATTTCACACAAGCGGATCCAAAAAGCTACGTTCATTTCGCGTGGTATCGATCTTACGACTTCCTCCCACCCCCTTTTCATTCAATGCAGTTCATTATTAATCAACTTAGAAGTTGACTTTGTTGTAAAGATTTTTGATAAAAAACTCAGGTGGAAAAATATGGAAGGTTTATTTTATAATCAAATTTGGTGCTAATTTGAGGTAACTAATACAAGAAATTATATTTCTTTCTACGGAATTCCTGCCAAAAGTAACACATGATTGATAAAAAACAACTGAAAAACTAAATTTTAATAGTCCAATTTGAGACAATAGTCCAATCTGAATCAGTGGACATACCCCGGTCCAATATTGAAAAATCCACTGTATCCAAGATTTCATAAGACGGAGTTACGACGATAGCCCTCCAGAACTGGAAACGGTTGCCGATTTCCGGCTGTAGTTTATATTCGAGGTTGCCATTTTAGGCTATACAAAAACTGCAGGGAGTCAAATAAAATCATATTGATATTTAATCAGTTTGTTAATCATCTGAAATGAAAAATGCAAAACAGTAGTTTCAAATAACTGTCTTGAATTGTTTTACACCCGCTTCTTACTACTTTAGCCAACATAATCTTTTGTGGGTAGAGAGGTACTTTTGTTGGACATGGACTCTGGTTATGACGAAATGGACTAAATGCAATGCCAAATGATTGCACGATTAATGTAACTTATGATACGAAGAAAGAGTAAAACTGAAGATGAAATCTATTAACCCATATTAAGGCAATGAATGGAATAAGGGAACATTTTTGGCAAACAAGATGTACAAATATTACACGTTAGTATTTAAAAACTTGTATCCAGTTAATACAGCAGAATAATCATTGTATATAGCTGCCTTATTATAGTTTGAACTTGGACACTTCCTGTAGATTTAATATTAGAACTAAGTTTATCAGGAGACTTCGCAAACACACACACACACACACACACACACACACACACACACACATATTAAAGGATATATATGCAGTAAACTGACAACGAACAGTGCGAAACTAGTAACTGACGAGTCTGAGCGCCTTCGACTCGTTAATGAGTCTTTTTCAAAAGCAAATACAAAACCTTGACAAGACAAATAAATAAAACAGAAGAAGAAAACAAAACGGTTATGTTTGCAAAACTTTACAGGAATTAAACCTTTTAAGTTTATTATGTTTCAGCTAGTTTACTTCAGCTTGTTGCTGATGCTGGAAAATATTTGTATTGACCTAGAAATTGATGAGCCATGACGACATGTGTTATTTTATGTAAATTTATGTAAGCGCAAATTATATCACGGATATTTCATTGTTACGGTAGTCATAGGTTATTAAGCAAATTTAGATAACTATTTAAAAGAAAATGCGTCGGCTGCAAAATATAATTTTATTTGTGCAAGTTTGTGTTTTTCTAGTCTTCTTGGTTTAAACCGCTTGTTTTCAATGTTCTAATGAGGCGTATCCAGTAATATTTCTTTTCTTTCCAGGTTTGGAAATTTAAGTTGGGGCTGTGAGCAATTGCGTTAAGTGTTATATCACTGAAAGTGTGGCCAGGCGAGGAGAAGTGTTCTGCGAACGGGCTTTTGTACAGCTTCTTTGTCATCCAATCAGATCTATGAAGGTTGATTCTTTTGTGTAGTTTTTCAGTTTCTCCGACATACTGAATGATACAGATCTTACATGTGATGAGATAAATGACATTCTCTGTTTTGTACGTTTTATTTGGACCATGTATATTTAGTTTCTCTCAAATACTGTGCTAGAAAATGTCTTGGTCTCTATCATATGTTGATAGGTTTTGCACCTTTCATCGCCACAGCGGCCATATTGACTAGAGCGTTCTTGATTAGTGATTGGCGTTAGTTTCGCCCTGACTCGGATGTCCTTGGCTTTTTGTGTGTGTCTCAGGTAGGCTACTAAAAGTTTGTTAGAGAGGATTAACTTTAGTGCGTCCGACGATTCTACGATGGGCCAGTGTTTCACTATGATTTTACCTACATTTGGGTTCTCTGGATGGTAGGTCAGGATAAATGGTATCCTATCAGCCTTTCATCCTTCTTTCCATATTTTAGTAGGTCATGGCGGTTTGTTTGTTTAGCTCTTTGGCTTGCGGTTTTACCATTAGAAAGATGAAACGAATTTCCAGTTATGAAGTGAAGGACAAATTTCCTCTCATTCATTGATTGGAATAACCAGGTGTTTTGCGTGAGTTGATTGCAAGGCGTGTTGGTCCATCGTAAGGTAAGTCCTCTCGCTTTGCACCTCTGTTATCCCGAGTTTAATCGATAATCTTAAGCCATATGGTTTTCATCAAATTATTGAAGTTTTGATACTCTGAATAAACAAGCAACATCAAAACTATTATTTCGAGGGCAAATTTAAAGCAGCTTTGAGTTCATTTTAGCTAAGGGTAAGATAATAACACAACTGAAATAAAGAATATACAATTGTCATGTGTGATTAACTATACTCACGGCTGCATATCCCTTCACTATTCCAAATGTCATTGTCCCGAGGCAAATATTGGACACTTTTAGTCCAGATTTGCCAAGATAATTGTAGCCAACTCTACCAGCTGCTGCCATGTTTGCAAGTTGGGGGCTATATGGTGATCTAAATACTTAGTACTTGATTGTAACCTTGAATTTACATTTATCAGCCCATCGTTTATTTTTAACTACACTAGCTGAGGCACAACTACGGGGAATGTTCTTTTATGGGGTATTATTGAACACCTTGACAGTTTTGCATTCGAGAACCGTGGAAATTTCATAACCATGAAATTAAAAACAAATATCCTAGCTGCTTATGTCTGGATACGTGTCTGTCTGTGCAGTGAAGCGTCCTTTTAAAGACTTTTGTTTCGCTTTGTGGGTTTGACGCCATTTTGCAGCTCATGTCAGATAGTGATGAATGGCAGACAGTATATTTGGTGCAGGATGAACCCGAAAAGACTCGGGGAAAAACACCGACCAAAGGGAAGCTTTTTGCATGCTTTCTTACTCATTTCTGTTGGCTGAGCCAAGACTCGCACTGCAACGACGGACAGAGGTGAGGAGTGAGTGATATGTTAAGACGAGCGCCGTAGACCATTTATTTGCCCTCCCTCCCCCCAAAACAAAAGGGGCAATAGGTCATCATTCATAACACTTTACAATCGAATCCCTGGCTTGGAAATAAACGCCTTGCTAAATGGGTTCATGTGGTCACCAGAGAGAGAGATATTTGTTTCTATATTAAATGAACTGAACAATAATCTAAGCGATTCGACTCATTTGGTATACCTACATGCACTTTTCATTGGATTCGACTCATTTGGTATACCTGCATGCACTTTTCATCGGATAACTATGAATTTCGGTAAGCGTGTGTCAGTAAACGAATTTTCAGCTGAGAGATTCGCTAGATTTCCCGCATTATCATAATTTTCTTTCTTGTTTGTTCGTAATTTTAGAATTATGACAGTAGGTTGCAATTACAGAGCAATATCAGTATCGTTAAATCTTGATGGTTGTTGTAAATAAGACGCATAATCAGTAAGCATTGTTAAATTTTTTATAGCTATTGCAAATATGGCGCGGCATCGGTATCATTTAATCAGTAATTTAATTTTTACAATGGGTTTTACACTGAAAGTTTCGTAAATTTTTAAATTATTAAGAAATTGAGCAGTGTTTTATAATTTATAACTGAGCATTTATAAAGTATTACTTTAGAGTCCTTATTACGTCACTCCGTCCAAAACAAACAAAAACTGTGTAGTTCTCTTAAGGTCCACGGGTTAAAACAATTCTATCGGCCGGCCCAAGGCTTTGTTGTCTTTCTTAGATTCTGCGGTTCCTCTTTTCCTTTTTCAAGATTCGTCTTATCTAACAAACTGTCCCTGCTGTCCATTGTCGAGGTTTATGTGACTGGCGATGATGAATACTCGTCGATAAGTTTAAGGTCCTTGGTATTGTAAAGAACATTTTGTGGCAAAGACAAGCCTAGGGAGAAAAGAATATTCGGATTGTTCTTGTACAAACTAAGAGAGGTTTTGACCGTTTGCTTCATTTTAACCTACAGTGTAATTACCATTACAGAATATAACTAGTGACTTAGTTCCTGACACGTATAGGCTACTACGTTATTTGGTTCAAAATTCTTTACATTTTCGGCTGAAACTAATGCTGCATGATTTGAAAAGTACATTGATTATAACTTTTGATATATAATTGGTAATGACTCAGCATATGACCAGATTCCTCAACTACATGTATATAAAGCATAGTGTGTAGGTACGCGAAACCATATAAATTTTCATGTATTGGCTAATTTGCACTAAAAACTCCATAGCTAATCCACCTACAAACTATAGCTAATCCACCTACAAACCATAGTTAATCAACCTACAAACCATAGCTAATCTGCAAAATTAAATGCTTAGCTTAACCTATGTGATAATCACTGTATAACTGTACACACACACACACACACACACACACACACACTATATATATATATATATATATATATATATATATATATATATATATATATATATATATATATAGTTAAACTATTTGAATCGCCATATGTATTACAAAAGTAATTTCAGTTCTTTCCCACTTTGATATCTGTATTGAAAACTTAATATAGATATAACACGATATGCGTTTTGGATTCCTACCCATTACTCCCACCCCTTTGCACCAATAAAAATAAAACAACAACGATTGATCCGTTTTCATGCAGTGAATGTTGACAATCAAACGGAACAAAAGTAGGGCGCGTTTAAAGTATTTAGAGTTTGTTTGATGAGCCGAACTTTAATTATTACAATAACAAAAAATGAATTTCCATAAAATCTGGAATGTAAGGTTACGCATACTTACGGCCAAAGATCCCTTCAATGTTCCGAACGTCATTGTCCCGAGGCAAATGTTGGACACTTTTAGTCCAGATTTGCCAATAAAATTGTGGCCGACATTACTACCTGCTGTCATTTTTGCAAGGTGGGGATCTGACGGCAACCTTGAATATACCTGTACAAGTCCGTTGCTTATGCGTTAACTGCATTTGTTGAGGCACGCTTAGGGGCAACCATGTTGTCCGAAAATAGGTACTGATAACCAGGAGAGAGCTGGTTTGAAAAGGTGTAGAAGTTTCATGCAGTCATGAACGCAACAATATCTCGGTGCATCTGTCTGTCTTTTTATCTGTGTGTTTATCAGCGACCCTTCAGTGCCTCACATATCATAAATTAGCTACGTGGATTTACATATGGGTTAAGCCGCGAACTAGGTTAAAATGCCTTGCGAGATGGGTACATGTACGGTATTGAGAGAGAGAGAGAGAGAGAGAGCAAGCTGACAATGAAAATCGTGTCCAAAATCCGTGACCATGCGACCATTGGCAGCTACTAATGTACAAGCTAGACAACAGCTAAGTAAATATGCAGCACACACATTCATACAAAGATGCATACAAACATCAAGCAACATTAACCAAGAGCAACATTTAAAAGTTTGATTGATTGATTGATTGATTGATTGATTGTATTTTAACGGCTCATCAGCACTGTTAGGTTTTTTAGCCCCAAGCAAAATGTTATATGTATAATCCTTTAAAACTTATAAAAAGTCTCATATCGACCAGCGATATCAAAACCAAATAGCTGAAATTAAAACGATAAGATGGTAACGGTGAAAAATAAAGCTTTCCGATCAACGGGGGATGTAAATGGTATATATTAATGAAGACAAATGAAAATGTATTGAAAAAAGGGACGGCATATATTATGTAAAACTGCTCTATGTGATGGCATAAAAGTTCTGCTTTCAGGAATTCTATAATACAAGTGACGTTTATTGTATCAAAAAGTTCTTTCATGTCATGTACATTGTAATACTGATCGCGCGTAGGTTGCAGGTCAAAACACTATCATAGAGTGCTTAACAGTGAATGGTTCATTGCAAGAAACGCTCTCTGGTGGGTCTTCACCTTTTAGTATGTGGGAGTAGGTTATGTAAGTATGACCAATTCGAATTCTTGCGATGACTATCTCCTCCCTACGCACGATTCTGTAGGAAGGAGGGTTGGCTTGATGGCGTGAAGTTTATTATTCACACATCATTCAATGATGCCTGCCACTTCTGACGTAAAGTCTCTTTGATACTATGTTTAAAATCAGTATACGGTATTTTAAAATCAGATGGTTCATGAGATAGGGCCATTTTAGCAGCGCAGTCTGCTTTTTCATTACCTTTAATACCAGCATGGCTAGGTAACCAGCAGTATACGATATTGTGGGAGGTACTCAGCTTAGTATTTTTGACGAGAACATTGGTCAACAATGGGTTCTCCAGTTTTCTATTGTGTAGTGACTGAAGTACTGATAGTGAGTCAGAGAAGATGATGTTGTTTAAAATACGTTTGTTTTCGATATGTTGCAGAGCAAGGTTTATTGCGCTATCTGTACCTGGTTTGGGAACTGGTATAACTGTTGCTTCTTTTCAAATCTTAGGTACATTACCAGTAATCCACATATCATTGAAGATTTTCAAAAGAGATGTTAACGATAATTCTGGAAGGTGTTCCAAAAACTGGTAATGTATTTCGTCAGGTCCAGTGGATGTATCATGGGCCTTGTATAAAGCCTCCATAAGCTCCAATAGTGAGAACAGTTGGTTATAAGTTTCTGAGTTGTTGGATGTGAACTTTAAACGTGACTTTTCTTTTTGAGTCTTTTATCCTCGGAAGGCTTCTGAATAATTAGACGATGAGGAAATTTTAGAGAAACTGTCAGCAAGAATATTTGCTACGTCTCGTTTTGAACTAAACGTGTTATTGTTAAGTTGCAGATGTCGGAGAGAACTGTATTTTTTCTTTCCGTTTATTTTACGAATAGTGTCCCAAACTTTCTTACTAGATGAACGAGAGTTTAAATAAGAAATATATTTCTTCCATGATGCTCGTTTAATTTCTTTTATTATGCGGCGCGCTTTGGCACGGAGAATACGATATGAACTTAAGTTTTTGGGCGTCGGACGATTGTTTAATTTTTTCAAAGCTTCTCGGCGTTGTCTAATGGCTTCCTTACATTCCTTAGTGAACCAAGGTTTTAGGGTTCTTTTACAGTTAGGTGAGGACTTAGGAATGGATTCCTCTGCAATCTCGGTTAAAATAGAAGTAAAATGCTGAATAGGATCATTAGCATTGAAAACTATATCCTCATTCAGCCTAGTTTTACAGAGTGTTCCAAATTTAGCCTAATCGACATTCGTTAAATTCCATTGAGGAATTGCCTCATTATTTGTAGAGTTAATATTTACAAGGGAGATTGGAAAGTGATCACTGCTGTGAAGGTCATCAGCGACCGTCCATTCATAGTCCAAAAGCAGCGAAGGAGAACAAATTGTCAAATCGATGCACGTATATGTACCCGTTTCTGGGTGTAAATATGTCGGTGTTTTGGTGTTATATAGACACAGATCGTGTCTAGAAAAAAAGTCTTCAACTTTGTGACCTCTGTCACTTATATGATTTGATCCCCATAAAATGTTATGTGCATTAAAATCCCCGAGTAAAACAAATGGCGCGGGAAGCTGTTGAACAAGATTGTCTAATTCGTTTGGTACTAGGTTAGTGTTTGGTGGTAAGTAAATAGAGCAAAATGTAACCACTCGACAGCTTGAAAATTTGTGGTTAAAGGGATGACGCTATGAGGGGCTCTGTTGTTTACAATAACAGAAACTCCTCCTGAGGCCCTGTCAACATTTTGGGAGTAGGTGTTAAACAGGGAGTAGTTTTTAAGTCGGATGTGATCTGTATTTTTTAAGAACGTTTCCTGAAGGCACAGTACTGCAGGATTATGCTCGTTTAAAAGCAGAAGAATATCATGTTAGTTGGCTTTAAGTCCTCAACAGTTCCATTTTATGATGGTGTTCTTCATTATATGTTTAATCTGAAGATTATGGAGCTAGGTTAGACATTTCGCGGAGGTAATTTGTGCGGTTATTGCTCTGAAGGAGGTACGGAGTTGAATTGTTTGTTTGTAGGTCTGGAGCTACCTTGATTGCATAGAGCAGTGTCTTCTGCATCCATGTTCTCAATGTCTCCAAACCTGTTATAGATTTGATGGGTTCATCTGAACCCTTTTTTGCCTGTTTCCATGAGATTTGTTTTTATTCTTTGCTGATTTCGGTGGTTGGGTATTATTGAAAGTAGTTTGAGTAGATGCCGTGTTTATCAGTGCTTGGTAATGGGGTGTGTTAGAGCGTGGTGTTGAATCGGGTGTTTCTCTTTGTGTTTGAGCGTTCTTTGTTGTTTTCGGATTGTGCGTCAGTACCGTGGAGAAGGATGGGCCAGGATGGGCTGTTTTGGCCTGAACGAGTTTTCTGGATTCTGGATAGGGTATGTTAGATGAATAGTTTACCCTCTGTATTTCCTTCTCCGGTTTCCAAGTATCACAATCTTTGGAATTGGCGTGGTGCTCCTTTCCAAGTTGATACAATGCGGAGTTGCTCTACAATCACATATTTGGCTTTTTGAGCAACGGTCTTCGTGATGGCCGTATTTCTGACACTTATAGCACCGAAGTAGGTTTGGGATGTAGATCTCGACCTTTACTTGCAAAAAGCCAACTTTGACCACTTTGGGTACACTTGGTTTATTGAAGGTGAGTACAGTGGTGTTGGTGTCCTGCAGATTGTTATTACGTTTAATACGTATTCTACGGACTATAGTGACACGTTCACTTTTCATTCCTTCAATGATACCTGTGTCGCTGACTCCAGCCAAGTCACGACAGCGAATCACGCCTTTGGACGTATTGAGTGTGGTGTGAGCGAATGAGGTCACTGGGATATCAAAGAAAGTTTTCATTGTCTTGATATTTTCTGTTTGACCTCGTCGCTCACACTCAATAAGAAGACATCCCGATTTCAACTTTTTAACACTTTGTGGTGTGCCAATCGATCCTATGATAGTGTTTTCGATGACAAATGGAGATAGTGAGGCAAACGGTTTTGTGGCATCTTTAGATTGTATGACCCTGAAGCGTGGAAATGACTCCACACTACATGGTTCGTCATCAGACTCAGATGCAGTTTTGGTTCGCTTATTTTGATTCTTTTTTGGAAATATCCATGTTGGTTTGTTTAAAGTTCAGCACCCGTGCTCCCCGCCCACCATGGAGTCCAACAAGGGGACACTTTTCAAATGCGAGGGATAAACAGATGCTATACTCAGTTGATAAAATTACCTATGATTGACCCGTGAAGCCACCGCCTTCTAGGGGATCTTCTAAGATTGGGGAAAGGTAAAGATAAAGGAATATAATGTAGGGGCAACGGTGATATTAAGAGAGATACAACTAGAAAGATAAAGAAGGTGAGCGAGTAGATAAAAGATTTCCTAGGGTTCGACGTGACCAACCGATTTGTCGAGACCGGGCCCATCCCGACCACCCGTCTAAGAGAAGTAGAGGCCAAAGTAGTGTATTGCATCGGAAAGCCTCTGCTCAACTGCCAGGATCATTTCCTCCCCCGACATGGGACGCAACCCGCGGGAAACAGGTTGCCTCTACTTAGTCGCCTCTTACGACACGTAGTGAGGCACGTCGGGCCAATTCTACAACCCAGGACCCGCAGGGGGGTTTGAAAGTTTGTATACAAAGCTAATTCCAAAGACCATGATAGAAGTTCGTGTATGTGAAGGTTGTTATTTAGACCACTCGGCCACTCGGGGCCCCTCTGTGTGAAGGTAAAATGTACGCAAACAATGCATTGATAAATAATTTAGGTAGAATTCAAGTGAAGGTGAATGACTACAACATTTTTGCTACACATAACTGTGGTTATCTGTTTTGTTTTGAAACTATATGAGTGAACAATGCATATTGAATGATAGGGGCCCCGAGTGGCCGAGTGGTCTAAAGCGCTCACCGTTACGGATCACTGCCATTTCACCTCTGTCTGTGTCGGTTCGAGTCTCGGATTCGGCTAATGTGGTTATGTGAGAAAGCTTGCCAGTAGCTTCTCGTGGGTCGGTGGTTCTTTCCGGTTTTTTTCCGGGTTCTTCCTCCACCATTAATACTGGCCACCATGTATAGCCTATATTGTGCTGAAAATGGCGTTAAACCCTACAGCAGCAGCAGCAACAACAACAACAACAACAACAACATAGAATGATAAATTGAAAATGTTACGACCAGTTATGCCCTCATTACTGATACTGCAGCAATCGTCGCAAACAAACGTTGAGAAACCATTATACTTTCAGATCCCGATAGATTAGCAAGATAGATAAGTTATTCTTCTACTAGGTGAGGTTTTTCCCATTGATATTGGCAATCGGGCCCTGACAAGGGGCGGGGTTTTGAGACAGAGCGACTGTAGTCACACATTGGAAAGATGAAAAAGTTAATTTTCAGTACTCAGGATTTATATGTATCGCGTCCTATCTTAGCATGCATGACAACAATCGTGCTGTGGTATTTGCAATAAAGCCTTATCGTGGGTAATTTACGTCTTACATTGTTTACACGTTGAAGAGTGACGGAATATCATAGACATCTATGGGAATATAAATCGCTGGAGAACAATTTATTCTCCATTTAACTTGTTAATGAATACAAGTGGCTGTATGTTCCTGAAGATGACTATTTTTCGCAAAACCTTTTCTTTTGTGAAATACCACGTTGCTAATGACATAAACGGCAGTTAATAGACGATGTATGGTCTTTATATTTATGCACTTTGAAACACACCACCTTTTAATTGGAGAAGCAAAGCCTCATGTGGATAGTACTCTAGCAATTATTCTACTCAGTAGCTCAAAAATTATATCTCGGCATGCGATTAAAGAGCACTTCGTACCTTGCTGGTAATCGACTGACAAAATAGGTTTTTATCACAATCACCAATCGGAGCATCTTTGGCCTTGTGTCTCTTGTTAGGAGCATGTCGAGTAAGTTTCAAAGCTATTGCTCGAAAGCAGTGCGACGCAGATTGTTGAGCATGCTAGTCATATATGTTTTGAGTTGGTAGAAGGAGGAGCGTTTTGCCCGGGCTGGGGACATCCTGTGTGTAATCCTGTGTCGAGCCTGGGTAGCTGGTTGGATTCGTGATTTGCCCCAGATGGGGATAAACCACTTGTGGGCCGATGGTAACCCTGTTGGAACCGGCTGTTAGCAGGCTGTAGGACCAGCCAGATGGAGGGTTAGTGGTAAGACGGTTTGAGCCAGCAAGTTAGCCTCATCTGAATGCGAGGGAAAAAGGGGTTGTTAGGCCGAGATTCCCCATCCAACGGTCGTCTTAGAACTGAATATTTTACAATGTACTCCTGTCACTCATATTAAAATGAAACAGATGAACAAGGTATACATTTTTCATTTAGATATATCGTTCAAGGCTTGCAGGAGTCTTTTGCATAAGTGTTTTTGTCTGCTGACTGGCAAGATAATTAGTTTCAGCTGGCCGTGTGCTGTAAACGTATGCAATACACATGTTGCAACTTTAGGGAAAGCTTGGATGATGGCTAGAGCGTGTCGGGATTGCAGTGATGGATGCAGGGTCGGCTTTTAGCAACGCAATGTAGAAATGTTCACTGCAATGCAAGGTGAAACACAACAGACAGACGTGCCAGAAAGCAGTTTTGAGAAACTTATAGCAAAGCTGAAAAGATTTAAATTTCAGTGTATACACTCCTTGAAACCCAAATAAAGTTTGGTAGAGCGTTGGGAAAACAGTACAGGAGCTTACTACTACAGAGCGGGGCGATTATCCCATAGACCTATGCAACTGGGTTTGTTACTCAGCGCGTGCCAGTCTTGCATACAATTTCATCACAGCGGCCAAGAAGAAGCACGGCACCAAAGTAGTTGAGACGAAAGGCCTTTTTCCTTGGTTTCGTCTGAGCGAGAAATGAGAGAGAGAGAGAGAGAGAGAACCACATCAAATTACCAACCTTTATAAAGGTAGGCAAATGGTCGATTATTGTAAAGGACTATCGCGCCACTATAGCAAAAAAGTGGCTTGAATCCGACGCGTTTGTCTTTTAAGATAGTTTGGGTCCTAGTATACAAGCTGTGCTAGAAAAGGAACTTGAGGAACATGGTGATCTGTAATTTAGTCTGGTGTAGAAAGTACATTTGTTAAAAAATTGTACTAGTCATGCAAAACGTATATAACGATGAAGCTAAGCTAGACCTCGTTAATATTGAATCATAGTTTGGAAATTATGCCATTGTCATACTGTGCACTGATGAGATAAATGCGGCATACTGATGTAGCTAATTTTGCCATCCTAAACTACACTGAAGACTACATGCTCAATGGATCAGGATGGATATTGGTTCTTAACTTTAAGCATCACAGTACAATTTTTTTTGAGACAATAGCACATTCCTACATCAAAGCGCATACCAACAGAGTTAGTTATCAATGTGAGGAACAAGCAAAAATTTGTCTTTGAGTAGGCACAACTGTCGGCTCCTTACCCAGCAGATGATCGACCAGGGAAGTACTGCCGGCAACTGGGCAAACAGGACTTAACAGGCATCGACCTTTCGTGAGAAAGTGATATTGAAAAGTTTAAGCACCACAACAAAACTATCTCAGTAATGCGGCTTGGGAAGAAAAACCTATACAACTGAGAATTAGAGAGTCACAAAATTCTATCGGCCTGTCATGTATGCTAAGCCCCACCTATAAAGTCATGTATAAGCTATAATCTACTGTCTTGGAAATATTACTGCGGCCATTTGTTTGATGTTTCAAGATTTCCGCAGTGTGGTGTTGAACTCTTACTGAATATTACCGTGACCAGCCAGAAGACCGGAATCTTGAAACGGCAAGAGGCATTATATCGATGTCATCTAAACAAAGGCTTGTAGTTACCATACCTAGGTGTTACAGCTTAGTCCTAAGATCAGAGAGAAGCCCGCTGAGCGAACGAGGCTTGTTCTTATCCGTACCCACGTCGACAGACAGCGAGAGGGACATTGTCTACTAAGTTTGATTGGATCGATGCACAGCGATGTTCAATCAAAATTGAGATAGAGGGCGTGATTATAATTCTAAGCAAATTATGCCTTCTTATTAGCAAGCAAATATTTAGTCTCGCCTAGGAAGATTGCTGAGCAATATAGGGTTACTCCGAGAGAGCCACTCGTAATTTGGAGGCAAAACATATATACATATTCTACGGAAATAACAAGGTTCGAAAAGGTCAGTAAGTTATTTGTTCGAATTTTACAGATTATTACGTCATCACAATTGTAATTATTTGTAGTATGTATATTTAATTACTAGGATCGTTTACTATGTAGAATTACCTTTGTAGTGCTTCATTTACATGCGTATTTGAGACATGGGCTTGCGTGTTAGGTAGAGAATTATGTAGATTGTTAGCTTGTGGTCAGAATTAATGTTGTAATTCGCTATTAGGTCACTTAATAGTAATGTAGTGCATTTATTAATGTGTTATGTTAGAATTTACACATGCTAGGAATTGTGAATTTGGAAAATGGGTGAAGATTTGACATTAGTTACTATAGATGTATGCATATATCAGAGCACGGATATTTGAATATTTGTGTACTTTGTATGAGTGTAAGGTAAAGGAATGCATATGATTATTGTGATTTTGCTTAGTTTAGCAGGATTAGGAATATGTATTGATGTGACAGAGTTTATTGATGTGTGTATAAGAAGTAAATGATACCGTGCTGTATCTCGACATTGTTTTACCATAGAAGAACGTAAGGGTATCTCGATGTGAACGAATGCGTGACCGAAACATATTAATAGTCGTTATCTGATGAAAGGCTGTGTGTAGTGTGAGATGAGAGGGCTAAGGAAAAATATATTGTACCGTCCTTGTGTTTTCACAGGAAGCTTCTTAGGGGTCACATAACTTCGGGTTCAATTGAGTCCCGAGTCTTACAGCGTTGGAGACGGAAGTGAGACTAGCTGAAACATTCAAAGTCGACGGAAATCTAGTCGTTGCAGAGAAGGTGGAGAGATGGTGTCAATGGAGGAAAAGGAGTCTGGAGGAGAAAGTTGAGAAGGAGGGGAAAGAGTAGAGAGAAGTTGAGGAGTAGGAGAAAGAATTGGAGATATTCGGGGAGGAAGAGGATAAGGGAATTGGGAGAAATAGGAGAGAGAAGAATACCACATATGAGTAGAATACAAGGACAGGTGAAAATCGATCTCACACTGCTAATCAAGTGATGAATAAGCTATTAAATGATCAAGTGGAAGGAGTGTAATTGGGAATTTGAATCAGTTGATTATTGAGTTATTACTAAATCGTTTTTCATTGAACTTCCACTTTTGTATATTTAACCATCTAACCGTCGGCATAGCTGACTGGGGTCTCTGAGCTTTACATCTATATTTCACTAATTTTATTCCAACCAAACTAGAGCCTGGGTGGGACTTCCATAATAGTTTAAATAAGATATTGGGAGTACCCCATCCCAACTATAACAACGCTCATATTGGCGACATTGTCCAGGATCTGAATAAGACATAAACATTATCTTTACAATATAAAATATTATATTTTAGGAAGTATTAGTGAACAGTTGTAAGATATTTTCCATCCTGTGTATTTTGAATTTTTATAATTTCAACTTACTTGTGTATCTTGTATTTTGATATTTGCATGCTTGGTAGATTTCAGTAACTTGCTGTAATTGTGAAGCGATAATCGGGCAGAATATTTTACCTGAGTGAAGTTAGTTATTGTCGACAGGTAAGTATTGGGTTAGGAACGTGTAACATATGTCAATTGTTTGTTGAAGAAAGGGATAATTTAACCATCTTTTGGACCATGGTCGTCGAAAGTGGTTTTAGTAAAGAATAAGATGGCACAACTACGCTCTGCGTTGACTCCCGTTCCTTGAATGAAGTGACTGCAAAAGACTCATACCCTTTACCACGGATCGAAGAGTTGCTTGCATCGTTATTCTGAGTATCTTTTTTTTCTCGACCTCATACCTAATGTTGGATATTGGCAGGTAGAAATGGAGCCCGAAAATCTGTCGAAGACGGCATTAGCAAGTAGCAAGTAGGCCTGGTTATACAAGTTCAATGTTATGCCGTTCGGGCTCTGTAATGCACCAGGGACCTTCAAAGACTGATGGAGATAGTTATGGCAGGGCTGCAATGGCAGATGTATTTGGTGTAACTGGACGACATAATACTCTTTGGACGCACATTCGAAGAGGAGATGGGTCGTCTGCGACAGGTCTTTAGTTGTTGCAAGCTGGTCTGAAGCTGAAGCCCAAGAATTGTGGTTTGTTTGCCAAAGCAGTCAAGTACTTGTGACACATTGTGTCGAAGGAGGACACGCGTGAATATCTAGAGAAAGTGTCCACCATCGTCGACTTAAGAAATCCGAAGTTTCAGACAGAACTTAGCAGCTTCTTAAGACTATGCTCATACCATCCCCAGTTCACAAAGGATTTGTCGATATTGCAGCTAGCTTACACAGACGGAAAGTAAAATGGAGACTTTTGGTCTGGAATAAGAATTATTAGTCTTCTTCGACGTATTGAAGAGGCGATTGACGACATGCTTTGTATTAGTATTTACAGACCCTGGAAAGCCCTTCATTCTTGACACAGGCGCGAGCTACAGTGGACTTGGAGACGTCCTGTCGAGAGTTCACAACTTATTCGAGAGGGTTGTAGTATATGCTGGCCGATAGCTAACGAAAGGCGAGAAAAGATACTACGTGACGAAAAAACAGAACTATTGTCGGTCCTATTCTTTGTGAAATATTTCAACTATTACCTGTATGGAACACGTTTCTTTATTAGGATATACCACAGTGCCCTGAAGTGGTTATTTCATTTCCAGAACCAGGAAGGAAAACTCGCAAGATGGATCGAAGTGCTGTTGCATTATGATTTTGAGGTTAAATATCGTCCCGGAAGATGGCATCATAACGCTGGCGACATTTCCAGAGCCCATGTAGGCAATACGGTTTTCAAGTAGAGACACAAACCGAGAAGGAAGCAAGAAAAGTAAGCATCAATGATCGCACGTTAGACAAAGAATGGAGTGTTGCGACTGATATGCCAGTGGCTGTGATTCAGAAGTCCTGTGGCAGCAACGATTTCGCCGAGGCTCAGAGATCCAACCGGTGTGCCGCAGTTGTAATTAGCTAATTGGAAAGCAAGCAACGAACATCATGAGAAGAAGTTGCCAGATATGGAATGCTGGTGAGAATCCGCTGGAGTCAGTGGGACCAGCTAAATATATACTGTGCCATACTATGTCGTAGATGGGAGTCGCACAATGGTAGAGAAGTTCACATTCAAGCTATTGTTTCAAGAGAAAAGAAACATGATCTACGTATGGCTCACGATTCGCGCAGTGGAAAACACATTGACATCAGTAAAACTCTAGTGAAGATCAGAAAAGGGTATTATTGGGTCAGACTCAAGAAAGCTGTGTGACTGTGGTGCCAGAGATGTGAGACCTGTGA
This sequence comes from Sinohyriopsis cumingii, assembly GCA_028554795.2. Classification (NCBI taxonomy): domain Eukaryota; kingdom Metazoa; phylum Mollusca; class Bivalvia; order Unionida; family Unionidae; genus Sinohyriopsis; species Sinohyriopsis cumingii. The sequence goes on along the minus strand of CM068828.1, from coordinate 102,216,088 downwards.
GAAACAAAAGTCACCAGGACAGAAAAGGCTTGCTCCAATGCAGATGATTGCGTCAGGGGTTACGATGGAACGTATAGTTGCCCATATCTTAGGGAAACTTCTGATGACCGAAACTGGAAACGTTTACATTCTCTGACTACTTTACCAAATGGAGATATTCCCAATGCCTTGCCTGGAAGCTACATTAGTTGCGAAACTGATAATAGAGGAAGTCGTCAAAGGTTTTAGTGTGCCAAGACAAATTCACACAGATCAAGGCCGAGAATTTGAGAAAGAACTCCTTCGTGAAATGCGTCGACTCCTTGGAATCCAGAAAACTAGGAACAGTCCCTACCACGCACAAGGTGATGACATTGTGGAAAGGATGAACCACAAAGAACTACAAAGCGCGTTTATGACAGGAGGACCAGATGGGAGCGAGTTCACTTGGTAAGACGAGATGAAAGGCGAACATGTCTGGTTGTTTACGCCAAAAAGAAGAGGAATTTTGCCTAAATTACAGACTTGGTGGTATGTGCTCTACGAAGTCCTTGAAGTCACTTACATAATTAAATGCGGTAGACACAAGAAGCCTCTCGTTCTGCACGTGGAACTCTTGAAAATGTATCAGGGACATAATGTAATCACTGACGGAGCCAGATACATATTCTGAGAAGGTGGAAAGTATTGATCAAAGCCAGGGAATGATGACCTTGATGATAGCGCTGTCGTTGCGCCTTACCCCCATCGACATCATGACATATATTCTGCCAGTGAGCGACAGCGATAATGTTGAGTCAAAAACAGCTGGTGATTAGTGACATAGGAGACCAATGAAATTACCCAACAAGCTGGAGGAATTCTTTGTTCAACTTTCTAATTCGGAATGGTGATAAGACTCATGACGGCTGGAAGGAAGTACTGTGCAAAAACTGAACATTAATTCATTTATGAATATTTAATGTCGTGTTTTGCTGTAATTTAACTGTGCCTTATGTGATTTTTATATTTTAATATTTCTGTATATTCTTATGTTCGTGGAAGTACATAGTAGTGGAGACTTGGGTTGTGTAATGTGAAAAACCCAAGGACAGTCATTTTCTTCTCGTATCAGCTAATTTTCGTTTCCCTAACGCTTACGTTTATAATGTATTTAAATGTTAATGGTCGTTGTAGTGTCATCTAGCGTTTCAGGTTTTGGTCACGTGATTCCACCTGTTGGATATAAACACGAGCCCAATGTTGTTGAAATGGTGGTGTGTTATGAAGCGGTATTGTATGAAGACGTCCACTTGCAAGTGAAGTAAGATAATCACCCTGCCGGCGCAAGCACATTTGGTCATAGTTCGCCCAACAGGAAAGCGCCAGGCCGGGAAATCTAAAAAGTGTTGGGACAAGGTCTTTTGCTGATCAGAATACAGGCGCTACAAGGCTCGTCCAAGAAGCGCGAAAATATTAGAATCGCTACGTTGCAACAATACACATTGTAACTGAATATATCTTTCCTCTCATCATTTCGCACTGTTCATCTCTGTCGATCTTGAGCGATTAATGAAAGTCGACCACAACCTTGTCGACACCACAGTCTGCGACACAGAAAGACGATCAGGTCGACGACTCAGTAACTCACTGGACGACATTGCTGGCGACCCAGTCGAGGTCTCAGTGACCCAGTCTACGACCCAGAAAGACGACACAGTAGAAATGACACAGTAAGCGACCCAGTTGTTGACTCAGCGACACAGAGACTCGGCGACCCAGTCGGCGATAAAGAAATACGACCCAGTTGGCGACCCAGAAGGACGACTCCGTCAACAACTCAGTCGACGACACTGTCAGAGACCTGAGGATGGCATAGGAGGACGACTTCGCGACTCAGTCGACGACCAGGATGACCCAGTCGGTGAAAAAGGAACCAGAAATAAAACGGTATCCTACTGGGGTATAAATATGTCGCACTCTGGAGCGACAGTCCTCAGACAGATACATCGGTGAATCACTTCACATACAAAGACCCATCCTAAAGAACCCGATAGAGCGAGCCTCGCGGTTATGTAGCTGAGGAGTTTCTGCTACCATATAATGACCTGCTCTTTTTAATATTCTAGGGATGAAAAATTAGAACTTAGTCAATTGCAAAGGCAAAACAAGAAAAATAACTTGATCAAGATGTTAAAAGAATTGAAGTTGAAATTTTAAGCTGAAACAAATGACTTAAATAAATAATATAAAGACTGCAGACAAACATTACTACTAAATAACAGAACTAGAAGGAATAAGGGGAAACATAATGGAGAGTAATATTAAAATCAAAGGCAAAAAGAATATACTCACAAGGAAGACTTACTGGTGAAACACAATCAAATTTTTATGATTTCTTTCAATACCTCGATGAAACAAATCATTCCATCCTCCTCTTATTACTTAAATTAAAGAATAAAGCGACTTCAAAATCTTTGGAAAATGCTCTGAAATCTTTAAATATTGGTTATTCTATTTGCGTGTGTTTCCGAGTATTTGTGGGTTATTGCATTTCTATGGGAAAATGTAAACGAGTTTTCCTGAAAAATATTGCCCGACGTTGAGGAGTAAAGTATTTTTCAGAAATAACGAGTTTTTTTTTCACCATACAAATACTGTAACCTTTCATATAAGATCATTTTGTTCAGTTATATAAGTTTCATTAATAAAAGAAGAAACAATGAAATTGAAATTATGCTTTATTCCAAAACAAATTCAGACTCGTAAATTCATAAATACACAATAACGGTATTCATGTACATATAGCTCCGCCAGGCGACCTTTTAACTTAGTGGAGCGCTCTAAATCAGTTTAAAAAAGAATTGTCGTCTTGGTCTATGTAAAATTGAAATTTATAGTCATGTTATGGATGAATGAGTATGGATTCTGCTTGTATGTTGATTCAACTCAGTTTTGCACTTCTGATCATGAGGGACTGGATTATTAAATAAATTCAGTGCAGTAAGAATGTATATCAGCTGGAAATGTAGGCTACTCGAAATCAATTCCATGTCATATGTATCTGTTCATTTTTTTGATGAAAAAGATTGCATATAAACCAAAGTTCCAAATCATCAAATGAAAAGATATAAAGAACTTCATTTGAACTGTGTTCCGGAAATTGTGTCGTTTTCTAACGATCCATTATACCTCGAATTCGATGGACAAATCACGGCTGCAAGATGTTATTGTGCCAGCACTGACGAGAAATATATATCAGGTAACTACAGAGATCATTTGTCCCTTGTATCTTTAAGGATCTCCTACACCTGACCCGAAAACCTTTCCAATCGCAATTTGTGATAATTCATAAAACTGCATGTACTTTGTAACCGTTTCGGATCTATATCATGCATATGCATACACTTATTTTCTTTTCAACGTATTCAAATTTGCAAGATCACATTCGTTTATAATTTCGTAAATTTCTATAAAATGGAAAAATATTACAAATGTTTTGCCTCTGATTTTATATGCAGTAATTCTATACATATTTATAGGTATATAGAATTGTTCATTCATTCGATGAAAAAGATAGCAAAATCATCCTCAGATCGAAAACATCAAAGACAACGATATGGTAATTGTGTCTTTGTCTGACGATCCATTATACTTTGAATTCGCTGGAAGAATCTCAGCTCTAAGCAGATATTGTGGCCGCACTGGCGAGAAACATGTACAGTCTATTTTGAAGAATAATTGTCAGGATATACGTCACGATGGTTATCTTCAATTTGTAACTGAGACAGTAGGAGGGTGCAAATGTACAGAGAACAAATCCCAAATTTGATTCTATGAAATGTTACACAATGTTTCCACGATTGTCAGCTTTTATGCACAGATTGATATACATTTCTGAATAGACCTATATTGTACCATCCATCGACATCCACAAGAATTCCATAATGATAAGGAAATCCGCTCAAATTAAATGTGTTTCTCAGAATACTGTTAATTTATGTCCTATCTGCAGTGTTCATTTCCATGAGAATCTTAGTCATTATGTTGAGTTGTTGTGGCAATCAACATAAAGATGGTGCTGGGACGTTTGTATGTGTAATCAAATTATTAAATTTGGATCAAGAAATTCCAGAGTTCCTTTGTCCCTTATATATTTAAAGAAGATGTATCACATTTGTGCCGGAAACATTTCCATTTGGAATCTGTGATAATTCATAAAACTGCATGTACTTTAGACGTTTGGCCACATGATACATTTGATATGGCGCTGTTCAAAAATAAATTGTAACTACCTTCAAATTGTCATATTCAATGTTCTACATATGTATTGAAGTGTACACTCTGGCTGGAACTTTATTAAAACACGTAACAAAATTTGAATCGGTGCGTTTTCACTTCCCTTGTCAAAGCTCATATTGCTGCTTTGTTGTCTTGAATTGCAATGTCCCCAAAGTCTTTGATTTAAGAAATAACTTCCATCACTTGAATGTAATAAAATGATATCATTATATGCCAGTATTATTCAACACACAGAACGTTTGCAAGAGAAACATTTCTTTCTCCAATGCTTCCACCTTTATCCAGCTGAACACACATCTGAATGGTCATTATGCTTCTATTCGCATTCGCCACGCGAAGATATTATGTTATCAGTAAGAATCAAATGCAAAATACTACGTTGACGAATTTGTAGCACATATTATTTGGAAGTCATATGGCAATCTCCTTCATTTCTGTTAACTGTGTCGGCTCTGGCACATAAAGAAAAGGTCACTGATGATTGCACGAGGAATATATCATTGCAGACAAGTAACTGGATGTCTTATATCCTTCGAAATTACTACCTTCCCTTTAAACACTTTTTAAATCTATCATAAGCTATTGTGTCTCAGTCACACCCCTCGGTCAGTCCAGAATATTCATAAATATGATACAACAAAGAAATAGTTGAAGTGCACATCCATTCCACATTCCACATTCAAGTCTTTGAATTTGCAGTACCTTTATTGTCTTGTATGTCTTCGTTTCCTGTATGCACAGAGTGCGTTACCTTTTTATTTGCGATATTTTCTGATATGATCAAAACAAAGTGGGTTCCAGCCTGGAATGATGTAACCATGGATTGACGCGAATTTTACACCAGCCAATTCCCTCCGCATAAAGTGTTAAAATTAATTTCAAAATGTCATCCAAATTGCATTCAAGCTTTGTCTGTTCTACTGTGCTCATTTCTATAAGTTTTAAGCCACTATTTCGGATTGTGTTGGAATATATGTAAACCCGTTATTATCTTTTGAAATACTAAGTCCAGAGTTCAACAGTGCAAGTTGTACTGCTTGGTTCACATTGGTGACTTTTCTGTTTTTCCGTCACGATGCTTCACGCATGATGTACATAGTCAGAGTAATTATGTTTTTTCTCTTTATCTCCACACCGAAGCAGAATTAAGTCTTCAGAATAAATCCATGTCACAATCTTTCAGTTTTTTGCTATGTGCTCCTGTCGCAGCATTGACGAATTCACACATCTATTTCAATTTGTTACGTTGCAGTATGTTTCTACAAATATCGGCTCAAAAATAATATCCAATTAAAGATTTATAAGGCTATAAAGTTCCATTATATGTTCACTGATGGAAGAATTATTTTGATCTGGAATGTTATGTATTGCGAACTTGACAATTTATATTTGAGGACACTACGGTCTCGATACATCGCAGCCTCTGCACACCTTTCGTTTTCAGTAGAAAGGACTGCGATAATGTCCGCCAGAACCATTACATTCTCTTGACGTTATGGAAGCAAAATCAGCATCAATAGCGCTGTTTGGCTGTATTTATCAATGAGTGATAGGATGCAAATGGCAACAGATAAAAAGATGTGATGAGTTCAGCAGACTTGAGTCGGATGTACATCTGAGGATCGTATTTATATATATATAAATAGTTGATATTTTAGTTCCCTCGTAGCAGAGTCTTAAACTCGCTAAAGAATGCATCATCTATCCAAGTCATTTCGTCTTGAACATTTGAACAACAGATCTAAAGAAGGAAAAGAGGACATGCAAACTATCGAAGTGGCGAACTCTCTTTTTTCTTCAAGGTAAAATGAATATCGCGCGCATTGCGCCACAACAAAGATTGTCGCCACTCCTAATCTACTCTTTATTTTCCTATTCATCTTTTAGTTCTTTGAAATCTTAAAGACATATAAGCACTGAGAACATTTCGGAAATTGGGTGACGTTTAAGGAACATTCGTTGAAGATGTAATCAATTTGTTGAAGATTGAGGCAATCAGCGAGCATGATTGTACATCAGGTGGAGGAACATATACAAATAACTGTACATTTAGGATCTGTATCATGCATATGCATACATTTCTTTTGTTTTCGACGTATTTAAATTTGCAAGATACCATTCGTTTATAATTTCGTTAATTTCTAATGCGATGTAAAAATATTACTAATGTTTTGCTTCTGATTGTATATGTAGGAATTCTATACATATTTATAGGTATATAGAATTGTTCATTCATTCGATGAAAAAGATAGCAAAATCATCCTCAGATCATAAACATCAAAGACAACGATATGGAAATTGTGTCTTTGTCTGACGATCCATTATACTTTGAATTGGCTGGAAGAATCTCAGCTCCAAGCAGTTATTGTGGCCGCACTGGCGAGAAACATGTACAGTCTTTTTTGAAGAATAATTGTCAGGATATACGTCACGATGGCCATCTTCAATTTGTAATTGAGACAGTAGGAGGGTGCAAGTGTACAGAGAACAAGTCCCAAATTTGATTCTATGAAATGTTACACAATGTTTCCACGATTGTCAGCTTTTATGCACAGATTGATATACATTTCTGAATAGACCTATATTGTACCATCCATCGACATCCACAAGAATTCCATAATGATAAGGAAATCCGCTCAAATTAAATGTGTTTCTCAGAATACTGTTAATTTATGTCCTATCTGCAGTGTTCATTTCCATGAGAATCTTAGTCATTATGTTGAGTTGTTGTGGCAATCAACATAAAGATGGTGCTGGGACGTTTGTATGTGTAATCAAATTATTAAATTTGGATCAAGAAATTCCAGAGTTCCTTTGTCCCTTATATATTTAAAGAAGATGTATCACATTTGTGCCGGAAACATTTCCATTTGGAATCTGTGATAATTCATAAAACTGCATGTACTTTAGACGTTTGGCCACATGATACATTTGATATGGCGCTGTTCAAAAATAAATTGTAACTACCTTCAAATTGTCATATTCAATGTTCTACATATGTATTGAAGTGTACACTCTGGCTGGAACTTTATTAAAACACGTAACAAAATTTGAATCGGTGCGTTTTCACTTCCCTTGTCAAAGCTCATATTGCTGCTTTGTTGTCTTGAATTGCAATGTCCCCAAAGTCTTTGATTTAAGAAATAACTTCCATCACTTGAATGTAATAAAATGATATCATTATATGCCAGTATTATTCAACACACAGAACGTTTGCAAGAGAAACATTTCTTTCTCCAATGCTTCCACCTTTATCCAGCTGAACACACATCTGAATGGTCATTATGCTTCTATTCGCATTCGCCACGCGAAGATATTATGTTATCAGTAAGAATCAAATGCAAAATACTACGTTGACGAATTTGTAGCACATATTATTTGGAAGTCATATGACAATCTCCTTCATTTCTGTTAACTGTGTCGGCTCTGGCACATAAAGAAAAGGTCACTGATGATTGCACGAGGAATATATCATTGCAGACAAGTAACTGGATGTCTTATATCCTTCGAAATTACTACCTTCCCTTTAAACACTTTTTAAATCTATCATAAGCTATTGTGTCTCAGTCACACCCCTCGGTCAGTCCAGAATATTCATAAATATGATAGTACAAAGAAATAGTTGAAGTGCACATCCATTCCACATTCCACATTCAAGTCTTTGAATTTGCAGTACCTTTATGGTCTTGTATGTCTTCGTTTCCTGTATGCACAGAGTGCGTTACCTTTTTATTTGCAATATTTTCTGATATGATCAAAACAAAGTGGGTTCCAGCCTGGAATGATGTAACCATGGATTGACGCGAATTTTACACCAGCCAATTCCCTCCGCATAAAGTGTTAAAATTAATTTCAAAATGTCATCCAAATTGCATTCAAGCTTTGTCTGTTCTACTGTGCTCATTTCTATAAGTTTTAAGCCACTATTTCGGATTGTGTTGGAATATATGTAAACCCGTTATTATCTTTTGAAATACTAAGTCCAGAGTTCAACAGTGCAAGTTGTACTGCTTGGTTCACATTGGTGACTTTTCTGTTTTTCCGTCACGATGCTTCACGCATGATGTACATAGTCAGAGTAATTATGTTTTTTCTCTTTATCTCCACACCGAAGCAGAATTAAGTCTTCAGAATAAATTCATGTCACAATCTTTCAGTTCTTTGCTATGTGCTCCTGTCGCAGCATTGACGAATTCACACATCTATTTCAATTTGTTACGTTGCAGTATGTTTCTACAAATATCGGCTCAAAAATAATATCCAATTAAAGATTTATAAGGCTATAAAGTTCCATTATATGTTCACTGATGGAAGAATTATTTTGATCTGGAATGTTATGTATTGCGAACTTGACAATTTATATTTGAGGACACTACGGTCTCGATACATCGCAGCCTCTGCACACCTTTCGTTTTCAGTAGAAAGGACTGCGATAATGTCCGCCAGAACCATTACATTCTCTTGACGTTATGGAAGCAAAATCAGCATCAATAGCGCTGTTTGGCTGTATTTATCAATGAGTGATAGGATGCAAATGGCAACAGATAAAAAGATGTGATGAGTTCAGCAGACTTGAGTCGGATGTACATCTGAGGATCGTATTTATATATATAAATAGTTGATATTTTAGTTCCCTCGTAGCAGAGTCTTAAACTCGCTAAAGAATGCATCATCTATCCAAGTCATTTCGTCTTGAACATTTGAACAACAGATCTAAAGAAGGAAAAGAGGACATGCAAACTATCGAAGTGGCGAACTCTCTTTTTTCTTCAAGGTAAAATGAATATCGCGCGCATTGCGCCACAACAAAGATTGTCGCCACTCCTAATCTACTCTTTATTTTCCTATTCATCTTTTAGTTCTTTGAAATCTTAAAGACATATAAGCACTGAGAACATTTCGGAAATTGGGTGACGTTAAGGAACATTCGTTGAAGATGTAATCAATTTGTTGAAGATTGAGGCAATCAGCGAGCATGATTGTACATCAGGTGGAGGAACATATACAAATAACTGTACATTTAGGATCTGTATCATGCATATGCATACATTTCTTTTGTTTTCGACGTATTTAAATTTGCAAGATACCATTCGTTTATAATTTCGTTAATTTCTAATGCGATGTAAAAATATTACTAATGTTTTGCTTCTGATTGTATATGTAGGAATTCTATACATATTTATAGGTATATAGAATTGTTCATTCATTCGATGAAAAAGATAGCAAAATCATCCTCAGATCAAAAACATCAAAGACAACGATATGGAAATTGTGTCTTTGTCTGACGATCCATTATACTTTGAATTGGCTGGAAGAATCTCAGCTCCAAGCAGTTATTGTGGCCGCACTGGCGAGAAACATGTACAGTCTTTTTTGAAGAATAATTGTCAGGATATACGTCACGATGGCCATCTTCAATTTGTAATTGAGACAGTAGGAGGGTGCAAATGTACAGAGAACAAGTCCCAAATTTGATTCTATGAAATGTTACACAATGTTTCCACGATTGTCAGCTTTTATGCACAGATTGATATACATTTCTGAATAGACCTATATTGTACCATCCATCGACATCCACAAGAATTCCATAATGATAAGGAAATCCGCTCAAATTAAATGTGTTTCTCAGAATACTGTTAATTTATGTCCTATCTGCAGTGTTCATTTCCATGAGAATCTTAGTCATTATGTTGAGTTGTTGTGGCAATCAACATAAAGATGGTGCTGGGACGTTTGTATGTGTAATCAAATTATTAAATTTGGATCAAGAAATTCCAGAGTTCCTTTGTCCCTTATATATTTAAAGAAGATGTATCACATTTGTGCCGGAAACATTTCCATTTGGAATCTGTGATAATTCATAAAACTGCATGTACTTTAGACGTTTGGCCACATGATACATTTGATATGGCGCTGTTCAAAAATAAATTGTAACTACCTTCAAATTGTCATATTCAATGTTCTACATATGTATTGAAGTGTACACTCTGGCTGGAACTTTATTAAAACACGTAACAAAATTTGAATCGGTGCGTTTTCACTTCCCTTGTCAAAGCTCATATTGCTGCTTTGTTGTCTTGAATTGCAATGTCCCCAAAGTCTTTGATTTAAGAAATAACTTCCATCACTTGAATGTAATAAAATGATATCATTATATGCCAGTATTATTCAACACACAGAACGTTTGCAAGAGAAACATTTCTTTCTCCAATGCTTCCACCTTTATCCAGCTGAACACACATCTGAATGGTCATTATGCTTCTATTCGCATTCGCCACGCGAAGATATTATGTTATCAGTAAGAATCAAATGCAAAATACTACGTTGACGAATTTGTAGCACATATTATTTGGAAGTCATATGACAATCTCCTTCATTTCTGTTAACTGTGTCGGCTCTGGCACATAAAGAAAAGGTCACTGATGATTGCACGAGGAATATATCATTGCAGACAAGTAACTGGATGTCTTATATCCTTCGAAATTACTACCTTCCCTTTAAACACTTTTTAAATCTATCATAAGCTATTGTGTCTCAGTCACACCCCTCGGTCAGTCCAGAATATTCATAAATATGATAGTACAAAGAAATAGTTGAAGTGCACATCCATTCCACATTCCACATTCAAGTCTTTGAATTTGCAGTACCTTTATGGTCTTGTATGTCTTCGTTTCCTGTATGCACAGAGTGCGTTACCTTTTTATTTGCAATATTTTCTGATATGATCAAAACAAAGTGGGTTCCAGCCTGGAATGATGTAACCATGGATTGACGCGAATTTTACACCAGCCAATTCCCTCCGCATAAAGTGTTAAAATTAATTTCAAAATGTCATCCAAATTGCATTCAAGCTTTGTCTGTTCTACTGTGCTCATTTCTATAAGTTTTAAGCCACTATTTCGGATTGTGTTGGAATATATGTAAACCCGTTATTATCTTTTGAAATACTAAGTCCAGAGTTCAACAGTGCAAGTTGTACTGCTTGGTTCACATTGGTGACTTTTCTGTTTTTCCGTCACGATGCTTCACGCATGATGTACATAGTCAGAGTAATTATGTTTTTTCTCTTTATCTCCACACCGAAGCAGAATTAAGTCTTCAGAATAAATTCATGTCACAATCTTTCAGTTCTTTGCTATGTGCTCCTGTCGCAGCATTGACGAATTCACACATCTATTTCAATTTGTTACGTTGCAGTATGTTTCTACAAATATCGGCTCAAAAATAATATCCAATTAAAGATTTATAAGGCTATAAAGTTCCATTATATGTTCACTGATGGAAGAATTATTTTGATCTGGAATGTTATGTATTGCGAACTTGACAATTTATATTTGAGGACACTACGGTCTCGATACATCGCAGCCTCTGCACACCTTTCGTTTTCAGTAGAAAGGACTGCGATAATGTCCGCCAGAACCATTACATTCTCTTGACGTTATGGAAGCAAAATCAGCATCAATAGCGCTGTTTGGCTGTATTTATCAATGAGTGATAGGATGCAAATGGCAACAGATAAAAAGATGTGATGAGTTCAGCAGACTTGAGTCGGATGTACATCTGAGGATCGTATTTATATATATAAATAGTTGATATTTTAGTTCCCTCGTAGCAGAGTCTTAAACTCGCTAAAGAATGCATCATCTATCCAAGTCATTTCGTCTTGAACATTTGAACAACAGATCTAAAGAAGGAAAAGAGGACATGCAAACTATCGAAGTGGCGAACTCTCTTTTTTCTTCAAGGTAAAATGAATATCGCGCGCATTGCGCCACAACAAAGATTGTCGCCACTCCTAATCTACTCTTTATTTTCCTATTCATCTTTTAGTTCTTTGAAATCTTAAAGACATATAAGCACTGAGAACATTTCGGAAATTGGGTGACGTTAAGGAACATTCGTTGAAGATGTAATCAATTTGTTGAAGATTGAGGCAATCAGCGAGCATGATTGTACATCAGGTGGAGGAACATATACAAATAACTGTACATTTAGGATCTGTATCATGCATATGCATACATTTCTTTTGTTTTCGACGTATTTAAATTTGCAAGATACCATTCGTTTATAATTTCGTTAATTTCTAATGCGATGTAAAAATATTACTAATGTTTTGCTTCTGATTGTATATGTAGGAATTCTATACATATTTATAGGTATATAGAATTGTTCATTCATTCGATGAAAAAGATAGCAAAATCATCCTCAGATCAAAAACATCAAAGACAACGATATGGAAATTGTGTCTTTGTCTGACGATCCATTATACTTTGAATTGGCTGGAAGAATCTCAGCTCCAAGCAGTTATTGTGGCCGCACTGGCGAGAAACATGTACAGTCTTTTTTGAAGAATAATTGTCAGGATATACGTCACGATGGCCATCTTCAATTTGTAATTGAGACAGTAGGAGGGTGCAAATGTACAGAGAACAAGTCCCAAATTTGATTCTATGAAATGTTACACAATGTTTCCACGATTGTCAGCTTTTATGCACAGATTGATATACATTTCTGAATAGACCTATATTGTACCATCCATCGACATCCACAAGAATTCCATAATGATAAGGAAATCCGCTCAAATTAAATGTGTTTCTCAGAATACTGTTAATTTATGTCCTATCTGCAGTGTTCATTTCCATGAGAATCTTAGTCATTATGTTGAGTTGTTGTGGCAATCAACATAAAGATGGTGCTGGGACGTTTGTATGTGTAATCAAATTATTAAATTTGGATCAAGAAATTCCAGAGTTCCTTTGTCCCTTATATATTTAAAGAAGATGTATCACATTTGTGCCGGAAACATTTCCATTTGGAATCTGTGATAATTCATAAAACTGCATGTACTTTAGACGTTTGGCCACATGATACATTTGATATGGCGCTGTTCAAAAATAAATTGTAACTACCTTCAAATTGTCATATTCAATGTTCTACATATGTATTGAAGTGTACACTCTGGCTGGAACTTTATTAAAACACGTAACAAAATTTGAATCGGTGCGTTTTCACTTCCCTTGTCAAAGCTCATATTGCTGCTTTGTTGTCTTGAATTGCAATGTCCCCAAAGTCTTTGATTTAAGAAATAACTTCCATCACTTGAATGTAATAAAATGATATCATTATATGCCAGTATTATTCAACACACAGAACGTTTGCAAGAGAAACATTTCTTTCTCCAATGCTTCCACCTTTATCCAGCTGAACACACATCTGAATGGTCATTATGCTTCTATTCGCATTCGCCACGCGAAGATATTATGTTATCAGTAAGAATCAAATGCAAAATACTACGTTGACGAATTTGTAGCACATATTATTTGGAAGTCATATGACAATCTCCTTCATTTCTGTTAACTGTGTCGGCTCTGGCACATAAAGAAAAGGTCACTGATGATTGCACGAGGAATATATCATTGCAGACAAGTAACTGGATGTCTTATATCCTTCGAAATTACTACCTTCCCTTTAAACACTTTTTAAATCTATCATAAGCTATTGTGTCTCAGTCACACCCCTCGGTCAGTCCAGAATATTCATAAATATGATAGTACAAAGAAATAGTTGAAGTGCACATCCATTCCACATTCCACATTCAAGTCTTTGAATTTGCAGTACCTTTATGGTCTTGTATGTCTTCGTTTCCTGTATGCACAGAGTGCGTTACCTTTTTATTTGCAATATTTTCTGATATGATCAAAACAAAGTGGGTTCCAGCCTGGAATGATGTAACCATGGATTGACGCGAATTTTACACCAGCCAATTCCCTCCGCATAAAGTGTTAAAATTAATTTCAAAATGTCATCCAAATTGCATTCAAGCTTTGTCTGTTCTACTGTGCTCATTTCTATAAGTTTTAAGCCACTATTTCGGATTGTGTTGGAATATATGTAAACCCGTTATTATCTTTTGAAATACTAAGTCCAGAGTTCAACAGTGCAAGTTGTACTGCTTGGTTCACATTGGTGACTTTTCTGTTTTTCCGTCACGATGCTTCACGCATGATGTACATAGTCAGAGTAATTATGTTTTTTCTCTTTATCTCCACACCGAAGCAGAATTAAGTCTTCAGAATAAATTCATGTCACAATCTTTCAGTTCTTTGCTATGTGCTCCTGTCGCAGCATTGACGAATTCACACATCTATTTCAATTTGTTACGTTGCAGTATGTTTCTACAAATATCGGCTCAAAAATAATATCCAATTAAAGATTTATAAGGCTATAAAGTTCCATTATATGTTCACTGATGGAAGAATTATTTTTATCTGGAATGTTATGTATTGCGAACTTGACAATTTATATTTGAGGACACTACGGTCTCGATACATCGCAGCCTCTGCACACCTTTCGTTTTCAGTAGAAAGGACTGCGATAATGTCCGCCAGAACCATTACATTCTCTTGACGTTATGGAAGCAAAATCAGCATCAATAGCGCTGTTTGGCTGTATTTATCAATGAGTGATAGGATGCAAATGGCAACAGATAAAAAGATGTGATGAGTTCAGCAGACTTGAGTCGGATGTACATCTGAGGATCGTATTTATATATATAAATAGTTGATATTTTAGTTCCCTCGTAGCAGAGTCTTAAACTCGCTAAAGAATGCATCATCTATCCAAGTCATTTCGTCTTGAACATTTGAACAACAGATCTAAAGAAGGAAAAGAGGACATGCAAACTATCGAAGTGGCGAACTCTCTTTTTTCTTCAAGGTAAAATGAATATCGCGCGCATTGCGCCACAACAAAGATTGTCGCCACTCCTAATCTACTCTTTATTTTCCTATTCATCTTTTAGTTCTTTGAAATCTTAAAGACATATAAGCACTGAGAACATTTCGGAAATTGGGTGACGTTAAGGAACATTCGTTGAAGATGTAATCAATTTGTTGAAGATTGAGGCAATCAGCGAGCATGATTGTACATCAGGTGGAGGAACATATACAAATAACTGTACATTTAGGATCTGTATCATGCATATGCATACATTTCTTTTGTTTTCGACGTATTTAAATTTGCAAGATACCATTCGTTTATAATTTCGTTAATTTCTAATGCGATGTAAAAATATTACTAATGTTTTGCTTCTGATTGTATATGTAGGAATTCTATACATATTTATAGGTATATAGAATTGTTCATTCATTCGATGAAAAAGATAGCAAAATCATCCTCAGATCAAAAACATCAAAGACAACGATATGGAAATTGTGTCTTTGTCTGACGATCCATTATACTTTGAATTGGCTGGAAGAATCTCAGCTCCAAGCAGTTATTGTGGCCGCACTGGCGAGAAACATGTACAGTCTTTTTTGAAGAATAATTGTCAGGATATACGTCACGATGGCCATCTTCAATTTGTAATTGAGACAGTAGGAGGGTGCAAATGTACAGAGAACAAGTCCCAAATTTGATTCTATGAAATGTTACACAATGTTTCCACGATTGTCAGCTTTTATGCACAGATTGATATACATTTCTGAATAGACCTATATTGTACCATCCATCGACATCCACAAGAATTCCATAATGATAAGGAAATCCGCTCAAATTAAATGTGTTTCTCAGAATACTGTTAATTTATGTCCTATCTGCAGTGTTCATTTCCATGAGAATCTTAGTCATTATGTTGAGTTGTTGTGGCAATCAACATAAAGATGGTGCTGGGACGTTTGTATGTGTAATCAAATTATTAAATTTGGATCAAGAAATTCCAGAGTTCCTTTGTCCCTTATATATTTAAAGAAGATGTATCACATTTGTGCCGGAAACATTTCCATTTGGAATCTGTGATAATTCATAAAACTGCATGTACTTTAGACGTTTGGCCACATGATACATTTGATATGGCGCTGTTCAAAAATAAATTGTAACTACCTTCAAATTGTCATATTCAATGTTCTACATATGTATTGAAGTGTACACTCTGGCTGGAACTTTATTAAAACACGTAACAAAATTTGAATCGGTGCGTTTTCACTTCCCTTGTCAAAGCTCATATTGCTGCTTTGTTGTCTTGAATTGCAATGTCCCCAAAGTCTTTGATTTAAGAAATAACTTCCATCACTTGAATGTAATAAAATGATATCATTATATGCCAGTATTATTCAACACACAGAACGTTTGCAAGAGAAACATTTCTTTCTCCAATGCTTCCACCTTTATCCAGCTGAACACACATCTGAATGGTCATTATGCTTCTATTCGCATTCGCCACGCGAAGATATTATGTTATCAGTAAGAATCAAATGCAAAATACTACGTTGACGAATTTGTAGCACATATTATTTGGAAGTCATATGACAATCTCCTTC
Source organism: Sinohyriopsis cumingii (assembly GCA_028554795.2). Lineage (NCBI taxonomy): Eukaryota > Metazoa > Mollusca > Bivalvia > Unionida > Unionidae > Sinohyriopsis > Sinohyriopsis cumingii. Next base: position 102,199,511 of record CM068828.1, on the reverse strand, counting down.
ATTTCTGTTAACTGTGTCGGCTCTGGCACATAAAGAAAAGGTCACTGATGATTGCACGAGGAATATATCATTGCAGACAAGTAACTGGATGTCTTATATCCTTCGAAATTACTACCTTCCCTTTAAACACTTTTTAAATCTATCATAAGCTATTGTGTCTCAGTCACACCCCTCGGTCAGTCCAGAATATTCATAAATATGATAGTACAAAGAAATAGTTGAAGTGCACATCCATTCCACATTCCACATTCAAGTCTTTGAATTTGCAGTACCTTTATGGTCTTGTATGTCTTCGTTTCCTGTATGCACAGAGTGCGTTACCTTTTTATTTGCAATATTTTCTGATATGATCAAAACAAAGTGGGTTCCAGCCTGGAATGATGTAACCATGGATTGACGCGAATTTTACACCAGCCAATTCCCTCCGCATAAAGTGTTAAAATTAATTTCAAAATGTCATCCAAATTGCATTCAAGCTTTGTCTGTTCTACTGTGTTCATTTCTATAAGTTTTAAGCCACTATTTCGGATTGTGTTGGAATATATGTAAACCCGTTATTATCTTTTGAAATACTAAGTCCAGAGTTCAACAGTGCAAGTTGTACTGCTTGGTTCACATTGGTGACTTTTCTGTTTTTCCGTCACGATGCTTCACGCATGATGTACATAGTCAGAGTAATTATGTTTTTTCTCTTTATCTCCACACCGAAGCAGAATTAAGTCTTCAGAATAAATTCATGTCACAATCTTTCAGTTCTTTGCTATGTGCTCCTGTCGCAGCATTGACGAATTCACACATCTATTTCAATTTGTTACGTTGCAGTATGTTTCTACAAATATCGGCTCAAAAATAATATCCAATTAAAGATTTATAAGGCTATAAAGTTCCATTATATGTTCACTGATGGAAGAATTATTTTTATCTGGAATGTTATGTATTGCGAACTTGACAATTTATATTTGAGGACACTACGGTCTCGATACATCGCAGCCTCTGCACACCTTTCGTTTTCAGTAGAAAGGACTGCGATAATGTCCGCCAGAACCATTACATTCTCTTGACGTTATGGAAGCAAAATCAGCATCAATAGCGCTGTTTGGCTGTATTTATCAATGAGTGATAGGATGCAAATGGCAACAGATAAAAAGATGTGATGAGTTCAGCAGACTTGAGTCGGATGTACATCTGAGGATCGTATTTATATATATAAATAGTTGATATTTTAGTTCCCTCGTAGCAGAGTCTTAAACTCGCTAAAGAATGCATCATCTATCCAAGTCATTTCGTCTTGAACATTTGAACAACAGATCTAAAGAAGGAAAAGAGGACATGCAAACTATCGAAGTGGCGAACTCTCTTTTTTCTTCAAGGTAAAATGAATATCGCGCGCATTGCGCCACAACAAAGATTGTCGCCACTCCTAATCTACTCTTTATTTTCCTATTCATCTTTTAGTTCTTTGAAATCTTAAAGACATATAAGCACTGAGAACATTTCGGAAATTGGGTGACGTTAAGGAACATTCGTTGAAGATGTAATCAATTTGTTGAAGATTGAGGCAATCAGCGAGCATGATTGTACATCAGGTGGAGGAACATATACAAATAACTGTACATTTAGGATCTGTATCATGCATATGCATACATTTCTTTTGTTTTCGACGTATTTAAATTTGCAAGATACCATTCGTTTATAATTTCGTTAATTTCTAATGCGATGTAAAAATATTACTAATGTTTTGCTTCTGATTGTATATGTAGGAATTCTATACATATTTATAGGTATATAGAATTGTTCATTCATTCGATGAAAAAGATAGCAAAATCATCCTCAGATCAAAAACATCAAAGACAACGATATGGAAATTGTGTCTTTGTCTGACGATCCATTATACTTTGAATTCGCTGGAAGAATCTCAGCTCCAAGCAGTTATTGTGGCCGCACTGGCGAGAAACATGTACAGTCTTTTTTGAAGAATAATTGTCAGGATATACGTCACGATGGCCATCTTCAATTTGTAATTGAGACAGTAGGAGGGTGCAAATGTACAGAGAACAAATCCCAAATTTGATTCTATGAAATGTTACACAATGTTTCCACGATTGTCAGCTTTTATGCACAGATTGATATACATTTCTGAATAGACCTATATTGTACCATCCATCGACATCCACAAGAATTCCATAATGATAAGGAAATCCGCTCAAATTAAATGTGTTTCTCAGAATACTGTTAATTTATGTCCTATCTGCAGTGTTCATTTCCATGAGAATCTTAGTCATTATGTTGAGTTGTTGTGGCAATCAACATAAAGATGGTGCTGGGACGTTTGCATGTGTAATCAAATTATTAAATTTGGATCAAGAAATTCCAGAGTTCCTTTGTCCCTTATATATTTAAAGAAGATGTATCACATTTGTGCCGGAAACATTTCCATTTGGAATCTGTGATAATTCATAAAACTGCATGTACTTTAGACGTTTGGCCACATGATACATTTGATATGGCGCTGTTCAAAAATAAATTGTAACTACCTTCAAATTGTCATATTCAATGTTCTACATATGTATTGAAGTGTACACTCTGGCTGGAACTTTATTAAAACACGTAAAAAAATTTGAATCGGTGCGTTTTCACTTCCCTTGTCAAAGCTCATATTGCTGCTTTGTTGTCTTGAATTGCAATGTCCCCAAAGTCTTTGATTTAAGAAATAACTTCCATCACTTGAATGTAATAAAATGATATCATTATATGCCAGTATTATTCAACACACAGAACGTTTGCAAGAGAAACATTTCTTTCTCCAATGCTTCCACCTTTATCCAGCTGAACACACATCTGAATGGTCATTATGCTTCTATTCGCATTCGCCACGCGAAGATATTATGTTATCAGTAAGAATCAAATGCAAAATACTACGTTGACGAATTTGTAGCACATATTATTTGGAAGTCATATGGCAATCTCCTTCATTTCTGTTAACTGTGTCGGCTCTGGCACATAAAGAAAAGGTCACTGATGATTGCACGAGGAATATATCATTGCAGACAAGTAACTGGATGTCTTATATCCTTCGAAATTACTACCTTCCCTTTAAACACTTTTTAAATCTATCATAAGCTATTGTGTCTCAGTCACACCCCTCGGTCAGTCCAGAATATTCATAAATATGATAGTACAAAGAAATAGTTGAAGTGCACATCCATTCCACATTCCACATTCAAGTCTTTGAATTTGCAGTACCTTTATGGTCTTGTATGTCTTCGTTTCCTGTATGCACAGAGTGCGTTACCTTTTTATTTGCAATATTTTCTGATATGATCAAAACAAAGTGGGTTCCAGCCTGGAATGATGTAACCATGGATTGACGCGAATTTTACACCAGCCAATTCCCTCCGCATAAAGTGTTAAAATTAATTTCAAAATGTCATCCAAATTGCATTCAAGCTTTGTCTGTTCTACTGTGTTCATTTCTATAAGTTTTCAGCCACTATTTCGGATTGTGTTGGAATATATGTAAACCCGTTATTATCTTTTGAAATACTAAGTCCAGAGTTCAACAGTGCAAGTTGTACTGCTTGGTTCACATTGGTGACTTTTCTGTTTTTCCGTCACGATGCTTCACGCATGATGTACATAGTCAGAGTAATTATGTTTTTTCTCTTTATCTCCACACCGAAGCAGAATTAAGTCTTCAGAATAAATTCATGTCACAATCTTTCAGTTTTTTGCTATGTGCTCCTGTCGCAGCATTGACGAATTCACACATCTATTTCAATTTGTTACGTTGCAGTATGTTTCTACAAATATCGGCTCAAAAATAATATCCAATTAAAGATTTATAAGGCTATAAAGTTCCATTATATGTTCACTGATGGAAGAATTATTTTTATCTGGAATGTTATGTATTGCGAACTTGACAATTTATATTTGAGGACACTACGGTCTCGATACATCGCAGCCTCTGCACACCTTTCGTTTTCAGTAGAAAGGACTGCGATAATGTCCGCCAGAACCATTACATTCTCTTGACGTTATGGAAGCAAAATCAGCATCAATAGCGCTGTTTGGCTGTATTTATCAATGAGTGATAGGATGCAAATGGCAACAGATAAAAAGATGTGATGAGTTCAGCAGACTTGAGTCGGATGTACATCTGAGGATCGTATTTATATATATAAATAGTTGATATTTTAGTTCCCTCGTAGCAGAGTCTTAAACTCGCTAAAGAATGCATCATCTATCCAAGTCATTTCGTCTTGAACATTTGAACAACAGATCTAAAGAAGGAAAAGAGGACATGCAAACTATCGAAGTGGCGAACTCTCTTTTTTCTTCAAGGTAAAATGAATATCGCGCGCATTGCGCCACAACAAAGATTGTCGCCACTCCTAATCTACTCTTTATTTTCCTATTCATCTTTTAGTTCTTTGAAATCTTAAAGACATATAAGCACTGAGAACATTTCGGAAATTGGGTGACGTTAAGGAACATTCGTTGAAGATGTAATCAATTTGTTGAAGATTGAGGCAATCAGCGAGCATGATTGTACATCAGGTGGAGGAACATATACAAATAACTGTACATTTAGGATCTGTATCATGCATATGCATACATTTCTTTTGTTTTCGACGTATTTAAATTTGCAAGATACCATTCGTTTATTATTTCGTTAATTTCTAATGCGATGTAAAAATATTACTAATGTTTTGCTTCTGATTGTATATGTAGGAATTCTATACATATTTATAGGTATATAGAATTGTTCATTCATTCGATGAAAAAGATAGCAAAATCATCCTCAGATCAAAAACATCAAAGACAACGATATGGAAATTGTGTCTTTGTCTGACGATCCATTATACTTTGAATTGGCTGGAAGAATCTCAGCTCCAAGCAGTTATTGTGGCCGCACTGGCGAGAAACATGTACAGTCTTTTTTGAAGAATAATTGTCAGGATATACGTCACGATGGCCATCTTCAATTTGTAATTGAGACAGTAGGAGGGTGCAAATGTACAGAGAACAAATCCCAAATTTGATTCTATGAAATGTTACACAATGTTTCCACGATTGTCAGCTTTTATGCACAGATTGATATACATTTCTGAATAGACCTATATTGTACCATCCATCGACATCCACAAGAATTCCATAATGATAAGGAAATCCGCTCAAATTAAATGTGTTTCTCAGAATACTGTTAATTTATGTCCTATCTGCAGTGTTCATTTCCATGAGAATCTTAGTCATTATGTTGAGTTGTTGTGGCAATCAACATAAAGATGGTGCTGGGACGTTTGCATGTGTAATCAAATTATTAAATTTGGATCAAGAAATTCCAGAGTTCCTTTGTCCCTTATATATTTAAAGAAGATGTATCACATTTGTGCCGGAAACATTTCCATTTGGAATCTGTGATAATTCATAAAACTGCATGTACTTTAGACGTTTGGCCACATGATACATTTGATATGGCGCTGTTCAAAAATAAATTGTAACTACCTTCAAATTGTCATATTCAATGTTCTACATATGTATTGAAGTGTACACTCTGGCTGGAACTTTATTAAAACACGTAACAAAATTTGAATCGGTACGTTTTCACTTCCCTTGTCAAAGCTCATATTGCTGCTTTGTTGTCTTGAATTGCAATGTCCCCAAAGTCTTTGATTTAAGAAATAACTTCCATCACTTGAATGTAATAAAATGATATCATTATATGCCAGTATTATTCAACACACAGAACGTTTGCAAGAGAAACATTTCTTTCTCCAATGCTTCCACCTTTATCCAGCTGAACACACATCTGAATGGTCATTATGCTTCTATTCGCATTCGCCACGCGAAGATATTATGTTATCAGTAAGAATCAAATGCAAAATACTACGTTGACGAATTTGTAGCACATATTATTTGGAAGTCATATGGCAATCTCCTTCATTTCTGTTAACTGTGTCGGCTCTGGCACATAAAGAAAAGGTCACTGATGATTGCACGAGGAATATATCATTGCACACAAGTAACTGGATGTCTTATATCCTTCGAAATTACTACCTTCCCTTTAAACACTTTTTAAATCTATCATAAGCTATTGTGTCTCAGTCACACCCCTCGGTCAGTCCAGAATATTCATAAATATGATAGTACAAAGAAATAGTTGAAGTGCACATCCATTCCACATTCCACATTCAAGTCTTTGAATTTGCAGTACCTTTATGGTCTTGTATGTCTTCGTTTCCTGTATGCACAGAGTGCGTTACCTTTTTATTTGCAATATTTTCTGATATGATCAAAACAAAGTGGGTTCCAGCCTGGAATGATGTAACCATGGATTGACGCGAATTTTACACTAGCCAATTCCCTCCGCATAAAGTGTTAAAATTAATTTCAAAATGTCATCCAAATTGCATTCAAGCTTTGTCTGTTCTACTGTGTTCATTTCTATAAGTTTTCAGCCACTATTTCGGATTGTGTTGGAATATATGTAAACCCGTTGTTATCTTTTGAAATACTAAGTCCAGAGTTCAACAGTGCAAGTTGTACTGCTTGGTTCACATTGGTGACTTTTCTGTTTTTCCGTCACGATGCTTCACGCATGATGTACATAGTCAGAGTAATTATGTTTTTTCTCTTTATCTCCACACCGAAGCAGAATTAAGTCTTCAGAATAAATTCATGTCACAATCTTTCAGTTTTTTGCTATGTGCTCCTGTCGCAGCATTGACGAATTCACACATCTATTTCAATTTGTTACGTTGCAGTATGTTTCTACAAATATCGGCTCAAAAATAATATCCAATTAAAGATTTATAAGGCTATAAAGTTCCATTATATGTTCACTGATGGAAGAATTATTTTGATCTGGAATGTTATGTATTGCGAACTTGACAATTTATATTTGAGGACACTACGGTCTCGATACATTGCAGCCTCTGCACACCTTTCGTTTTCAGTAGAAAGGACTGCGATAATGTCCGCCAGAACCATTACATTCTCTTGACGTTATGGAAGCAAAATCAGCATCAATAGCGCTGTTTGGCTGTATTTATCAATGAGTGATAGGATGCAAATGGCAGCAGATAAAAAGATGTGATGAGTTCAGCAGACTTGAGTCGGATGTACATCTGAGGATCGTATTTATATATATAAATAGTTGATATTTTAGTTCCCTCGTAGCAGAGTCTTAAACTCGCTAAAGAATGCATCATCTCTCCAAGTCATTTCGTCTTGAACATTTGAACAACAGATCTAAAGAAGGAAAAGAGGACATGCAAACTATCGAAGTGGCGAACTCTCTTTTTTCTTCAAGGTAAAATGAATATCGCGCGCATTGCGCCACAACAAAGATTGTCGCCACTCCTAATCTACTCTTTATTTTCCTATTCATCTTTTAGTTCTTTGAAATCTTAAAGACATATAAGCACTGAGAACATTTCGGAAATTGGGTGACGTTAAGGAACATTCGTTGAAGATGTAATCAATTTGTTGAAGATTGAGGCAATCAGCGAGCATGATTGTACATCAGGTGGAGGAACATATACAAATAACTGTACATTTAGGATCTGTATCATGCATATGCATACATTTCTTTTGTTTTCGACGTATTTAAATTTGCAAGATACCATTCGTTTATAATTTCGTTAATTTCTAATGCGATGTAAAAATATTACTAATGTTTTGCTTCTGATTTTATATGTAGGAATTCTATACATATTTATAGGTATATAGAATTGTTCATTCATTCGATGAAAAAGATAGCAAAATCATCCTCAGATCAAAAACATCAAAGACAACGATATGGAAATTGTGTCTTTGTCTGACGATCCATTATACTTTGAATTGGCTGGAAGAATCTCAGCTCCAAGCAGTTATTGTGGCCGCACTGGCGAGAAACATGTACAGTCTTTTTTGAAGAATAATTGTCAGGATATACGTCACGATGGCCATCTTCAATTTGTAATTGAGACAGTAGGAGGGTGCAAATGTACAGAGAACAAATCCCAAATTTGATTCTATGAAATGTTACACAATGTTTCCACGATTGTCAGCTTTTATGCACAGATTGATATACATTTCTGAATAGACCTATATTGTACCATCCATCGACATCCACAAGAATTCCATAATGATAAGGAAATCCGCTCAAATTAAATGTGTTTCTCAGAATACTGTTAATTTATGTCCTATCTGCAGTGTTCATTTCCATGAGAATCTTAGTCATTATGTTGAGTTGTTGTGGCAATCAACATAAAGATGGTGCTGGGACGTTTGCATGTGTAATCAAATTATTAAATTTGGATCAAGAAATTCCAGAGTTCCTTTGTCCCTTATATATTTAAAGAAGATGTATCACATTTGTGCCGGAAACATTTCCATTTGGAATCTGTGATAATTCATAAAACTGCATGTACTTTAGACGTTTGGCCACATGATACATTTGATATGGCGCTGTTCAAAAATAAATTGTAACTACCTTCAAATTGTCATATTCAATGTTCTACATATGTATTGAAGTGTACACTCTGGCTGGAACTTTATTAAAACACGTAACAAAATTTGAATCGGTACGTTTTCACTTCCCTTGTCAAAGCTCATATTGCTGCTTTGTTGTCTTGAATTGCAATGTCCCCAAAGTCTTTGATTTAAGAAATAACTTCCATCACTTGAATGTAATAAAATGATATCATTATATGCCAGTATTATTCAACACACAGAACGTTTGCAAGAGAAACATTTCTTTCTCCAATGCTTCCACCTTTATCCAGCTGAACACACATCTGAATGGTCATTATGCTTCTATTCGCATTCGCCACGCGAAGATATTATGTTATCAGTAAGAATCAAATGCAAAATACTACGTTGACGAATTTGTAGCACATATTATTTGGAAGTCATATGGCAATCTCCTTCATTTCTGTTAACTGTGTCGGCTCTGGCACATAAAGAAAAGGTCACTGATGATTGCACGAGGAATATATCATTGCACACAAGTAACTGGATGTCTTATATCCTTCGAAATTACTACCTTCCCTTTAAACACTTTTTAAATCTATCATAAGCTATTGTGTCTCAGTCACACCCCTCGGTCAGTCCAGAATATTCATAAATATGATAGTACAAAGAAATAGTTGAAGTGCACATCCATTCCACATTCCACATTCAAGTCTTTGAATTTGCAGTACCTTTATGGTCTTGTATGTCTTCGTTTCCTGTATGCACAGAGTGCGTTACCTTTTTATTTGCAATATTTTCTGATATGATCAAAACAAAGTGGGTTCCAGCCTGGAATGATGTAACCATGGATTGACGCGAATTTTACACTAGCCAATTTCCTCCGCATAAAGTGTTAAAATTAATTTCAAAATGTCATCCAAATTGCATTCAAGCTTTGTCTGTTCTACTGTGTTCATTTCTATAAGTTTTCAGCCACTATTTCGGATTGTGTTGGAATATATGTAAACCCGTTATTATCTTTTGAAATACTAAGTCCAGAGTTCAACAGTGCAAGTTGTACTGCTTGGTTCACATTGGTGACTTTTCTGTTTTTCCGTCACGATGCTTCACGCATGATGTACATAGTCAGAGTAATTATGTTTTTTCTCTTTATCTCCACACCGAAGCAGAATTAAGTCTTCAGAATAAATTCATGTCACAATCTTTCAGTTTTTTGCTATGTGCTCCTGTCGCAGCATTGACGAATTCACACATCTATTTCAATTTGTTACGTTGCAGTATGTTTCTACAAATATCGGCTCAAAAATAATATCCAATTAAAGATTTATAAGGTTATAAAGTTCCATTATATGTTCACTGATGGAAGAATTATTTTGATCTGGAATGTTATGTATTGCGAACTTGACAATTTATATTTGAGGACACTACGGTCTCGATACATCGCAGCCTCTGCACACCTTTCGTTTTCAGTAGAAAGGACTGCGATAATGTCCGCCAGAACCATTACATTCTCTTGACGTTATGGAAGCAAAATCAGCATCAATAGCGCTGTTTGGCTGTATTTATCAATGAGTGATAGGATGCAAATGGCAACAGATAAAAAGATGTGATGAGTCCAGCAGACTTGAGTCGGATGTACATCTGAGGATCGTATTTATATATATAAATAGTTGATATTTTAGTTCCCTCGTAGCAGAGTCTTAAACTCGCTAAAGAATGCATCATCTATCCAAGTCATTTCGTCTTGAACATTTGAACAACAGATCTAAAGAAGGAAAAGAGGACATGCAAACTATCGAAGTGGCGAACTCTCTTTTTTCTTCAAGGTAAAATGAATATCGCGCGCATTGCGCCACAACAAAGATTGTCGCCACTCCTAATCTACTCTTTATTTTCCTATTCATCTTTTAGTTCTTTGAAATCTTAAAGACATATAAGCACTGAGAACATTTCGGAAATTGGGTGACGTTAAGGAACATTCGTTGAAGATGTAATCAATTTGTTGAAGATTGAGGCAATCAGCGAGCATGATTGTACATCAGGTGGAGGAACATATACAAATAACTGTACATTTAGGATCTGTATCATGCATATGCATACATTTCTTTTGTTTTCGACGTATTTAAATTTGCAAGATACCATTCGTTTATAATTTCGTTAATTTCTAATGCGATGTAAAAATATTACTAATGTTTTGCTTCTGATTGTATATGTAGGAATTCTATACATATTTATAGGTATATAGAATTGTTCATTCATTCGATGAAAAAGATAGCAAAATCATCCTCAGATCAAAAACATCAAAGACAACGATATGGAAATTGTGTCTTTGTCTGACGATCCATTATACTTTGAATTCGCTGGAAGAATCTCAGCTCCAAGCAGTTATTGTGGCCGCACTGGCGAGAAACATGTACAGTCTTTTTTGAAGAATAATTGTCAGGATATACGTCACGATGGCCATCTTCAATTTGTAATTGAGACAGTAGGAGGGTGCAAATGTACAGAGAACAAATCCCAAATTTGATTCTATGAAATGTTACACAATGTTTCCACGATTGTCAGCTTTTATGCACAGATTGATATACATTTCTGAATAGACCTATATTGTACCATCCATCGACATCCACAAGAATTCCATAATGATAAGGAAATCCGCTCAAATCAAATGTGTTTCTCAGAATACTGTTAATTTATGTCCTATCTGCAGTGTTCATTTCCATGAGAATCTTAGTCATTATGTTGAGTTGTTGTGGCAATCAACATAAAGATGGTGCTGGGACGTTTGTATGTGTAATCAAATTATTAAATTTGGATCAAGAAATTCCAGAGTTCATTTGTCCCTTATATATTTAAAGAAGATGTATCACATTTGTGCCGGAAACATTTCCATTTGGAATCTGTGATAATTCATAAAACTGCATGTACTTTAGACGTTTGGCCACATGATACATTTGATATGGCGCTGTTCAAAAATAAATTGTAACTACCTTCAAATTGTCATATTCAATGTTCTACATATGTATTGAAGTGTACACTCTGGCTGGAACTTTATTAAAACACGTAACAAAATTTGAATCGGTACGTTTTCACTTCCCTTGTCAAAGCTCATATTGCTGCTTTGTTGTCTTGAATTGCAATGTCCCCAAAGTCTTTGATTTAAGAAATAACTTCCATCACTTGAATGTAATAAAATGATATCATTATATGCCAGTATTATTCAACACACAGAACGTTTGCAAGAGAAACATTTCTTTCTCCAATGCTTCCACCTTTATCCAGCTGAACACACATCTGAATGGTCATTATGCTTCTATTCGCATTCGCCACGCGAAGATATTATGTTATCAGTAAGAATCAAATGCAAAATACTACGTTGACGAATTTGTAGCACATATTATTTGGAAGTCATATGGCAATCTCCTTCATTTCTGTTAACTGTGTCGGCTCTGGCACATAAAGAAAAGGTCACTGATGATTGCACGAGGAATATATCATTGCAGACAAGTAACTGGATGTCTTATATCCTTCGAAACTACTACCTTCCCTTTAAACACTTTTTAAATCTATCATAAGCTATTGTGTCTCAGTCACACCCCTCGGTCAGTCCAGAATATTCATAAATATGATAGTACAAAGAAATAGTTGAAGTGCACATCCATTCCACATTCCACATTCAAGTCTTTGAATTTGCAGTACCTTTATGGTCTTGTATGTCTTCGTTTCCTGTATGCACAGAGTGCGTTACCTTTTTATTTGCAATATTTTCTGATATGATCAAAACAAAGTGGGTTCCAGCCTGGAATGATGTAACCATGGATTGACGCGAATTTTACACCAGCCAATTCCCTCCGCATAAAGTGTTAAAATTAATTTCAAAATGTCATCCAAATTGCATTCAAGCTTTGTCTGTTCTACTGTGTTCATTTCTATAAGTTTTCAGCCACTATTTCGGATTGTGTTGGAATATATGTAAACCCGTTATTATCTTTTGAAATACTAAGTCCAGAGTTCAACAGTGCAAGTTGTACTGCTTGGTTCACATTGGTGACTTTTCTGTTTTTCCGTCACGATGCTTCACGCATGATGTACATAGTCAGAGTAATTATGTTTTTTCTCTTTATCTCCACACCGAAGCAGAATTAAGTCTTCAGAATAAATTCATGTCACAATCTTTCAGTTTTTTGCTATGTGCTCCTGTCGCAGCATTGACGAATTCACACATCTATTTCAATTTGTTACGTTGCAGTATGTTTCTACAAATATCGGCTCAAAAATAATATCCAATTAAAGATTTATAAGGCTATAAAGTTCCATTATATGTTCACTGATGGAAGAATTATTTTGATCTGGAATGTTATGTATTGCGAACTTGACAATTTATATTTGAGGACACTACGGTCTCGATACATCGCAGCCTCTGCACACCTTTCGTTTTCAGTAGAAAGGACTGCGATAATGTCCGCCAGAACCATTACATTCTCTTGACGTTATGGAAGCAAAATCAGCATCAATAGCGCTGTTTGGCTGTATTTATCAATGAGTGATAGGATGCAAATGGCAACAGATAAAAAGATGTGATGAGTTCAGCAGACTTGAGTCGGATGTACATCTGAGGATCGTATTTATATATATAAATAGTTGATATTTTAGTTCCCTCGTAGCAGAGTCTTAAACTCGCTAAAGAATGCATCATCTATCCAAGTCATTTCGTCATGAACATTTGAACAACAGATCTAAAGAAGGAAAAGAGGACATGCAAACTATCGAAGTGGCGAACTCTCTTTTTTCTTCAAGGTAAAATGAATATCGCGCGCATTGCGCCACAACAAAGATTGTCGCCACTCCTAATCCACTCTTTATTTTCCTATTCATCTTTTAGTTCTTTGAAATCTTAAAGACATATAAGCACTGAGAACATTTCGGAAATTGGGTGACGTTAAGGAACATTCGTTGAAGATGTAATCAACTTGTTGAAGATTGAGGCAATCAGCGAGCATGATTGTACATCAGGTGGAGGAACATATACAAATAACTGTACATTTAGGATCTGTATCATGCATATGCATACATTTCTTTTGTTTTCGACGTATTTAAATTTGCAAGATACCATTCGTTTATAATTTCGTTAATTTCTAATGCGATGTAAAAATATTACTAATGTTTTGCTTCTGATTGTATATGTAGGAATTCTATACATATTTATAGGTATATAGAATTGTTCATTCATTCGATGAAAAAGATAGCAAAATCATCCTCAGATCAAAAACATCAAAGACAACGATATGGAAATTGTGTCTTTGTCTGACGATCCATTATACTTTGAATTCGCTGGAAGAATCTCAGCTCCAAGCAGTTATTGTGGCCGCACTGGCGAGAAACATGTACAGTCTTTTTTGAAGAATAATTGTCAGGATATACGTCACGATGGCCATCTTCAATTTGTAATTGAGACAGTAGGAGGGTGCAAATGTACAGAGAACAAGTCCCAAATTTGATTCTATGAAATGTTACACAATGTTTCCACGATTGTCAGCTTTTATGCACAGATTGATATACATTTCTGAATAGACCTATATTGTACCATCCATCGACATCCACAAGAATTCCATAATGATAAGGAAATCCGCTCAAATTAAATGTGTTTCTCAGAATACTGTTAATTTATGTCCTATCTGCAGTGTTCATTTCCATGAGAATCTTAGTCATTATGTTGAGTTGTTGTGGCAATCAACATAAAGATGGTGCTGGGACGTTTGTATGTGTAATCAAATTATTAAATTTGGATCAAGAAATTCCAGAGTTCCTTTGTCCCTTATATATTTAAAGAAGATGTATCACATTTGTGCCGGAAACATTTCCATTTGGAATCTGTGATAATTCATAAAACTGCATGTACTTTAGACGTTTGGCCACATGATACATTTGATATGGCGCCGTTCAAAAATAAATTGTAACTACCTTCAAATTGTCATATTCAATGTTCTACATATGTATTGAAGTGTACACTCTGGCTGGAACTTTATTAAAACACGTAACAAAATTTGAATCGGTGCGTTTTCACTTCCCTTGTCAAAGCTCATATTGCTGCTTTGTTGTCTTGAATTGCAATGTCCCCCAAAGTCTTTGATTTAAGAAATAACTTCCATCACTTGAATGTAATAAAATGATATCATTATATGCCAGTATTATTCAACACACAGAACGTTTGCAAGAGAAACATTTCTTTCTCCAATGCTTCCACCTTTATCCAGCTGAACACACATCTGAATGGTCATTATGCTTCTATTCGCATTCGCCACGCGAAGATATTATGTTATCAGTAAGAATCAAATGCAAAATACTACGTTGACGAATTTGTAGCACATATTATTTGGAAGTCATATGACAATCTCCTTCATTTCTGTTAACTGTGTCGGCTCTGGCACATAAAGAAAAGGTCACTGATGATTGCACGAGGAATATATCATTGCAGACAAGTAACTGGATGTCTTATATCCTTCGAAATTACTACCTTCCCTTTAAACACTTTTTAAATCTATCATAAGCTATTGTGTCTCAGTCACACCCCTCGGTCAGTCCAGAATATTCATAAATATGATAGTACAAAGAAATAGTTGAAGTGCACATCCATTCCACATTCCACATTCAAGTCTTTGAATTTGCAGTACCTTTATGGTCTTGTATGTCTTCGTTTCCTGTATGCACAGAGTGCGTTACCTTTTTATTTGCAATATTTTCTGATATGATCAAAACAAAGTGGGTTCCAGCCTGGAATGATGTAACCATGGATTGACGCGAATTTTACACCAGCCAATTTCCTCCGCATAAAGTGTTAAAATTAATTTCAAAATGTCATCCAAATTGCATTCAAGCTTTGTCTGTTCTACTGTGTTCATTTCTATAAGTTTTCAGCCACTATTTCGGATTGTGTTGGAATATATGTAAACCCGTTATTATCTTTTGAAATACTAAGTCCAGAGTTCAACAGTGCAAGTTGTACTGCTTGGTTCACATTGGTGACTTTTCTGTTTTTCCGTCACGATGCTTCACGCATGATGTACATAGTCAGAGTAATTATGTTTTTTCTCTTTATCTCCACACCGAAGCAGAATTAAGTCTTCAGAATAAATTCATGTCACAATCTTTCAGTTTTTTGCTATGTGCTCCTGTCGCAGCATTGACGAATTCACACATCTATTTCAATTTGTTACGTTGCAGTATGTTTCTACAAATATCGGCTCAAAAATAATATCCAATTAAAGATTTATAAGGCTATAAAGTTCCATTATATGTTCACTGATGGAAGAATTATTTTGATCTGGAATGTTATGTATTGCGAACTTGACAATTTATATTTGAGGACACTACGGTCTCGATACATCGCAGCCTCTGCACACCTTTCGTTTTCAGTAGAAAGGACTGCGATAATGTCCGCCAGAACCATTACATTCTCTTGACGTTATGGAAGCAAAATCAGCATCAATAGCGCTGTTTGGCTGTATTTATCAATGAGTGATAGGATGCAAATGGCAACAGATAAAAAGATGTGATGAGTTCAGCAGACTTGAGTCGGATGTACATCTGAGGATCGTATTTATATATATAAATAGTTGATATTTTAGTTCCCTCGTAGCAGAGTCTTAAACTCGCTAAAGAATGCATCATCTATCCAAGTCATTTCGTCTTGAACATTTGAACAACAGATCTAAAGAAGGAAAAGAGGACATGCAAACTATCGAAGTGGCGAACTCTCTTTTTTCTTCAAGGTAAAATGAATATCGCGCGCATTGCGCCACAACAAAGATTGTCGCCACTCCTAATCTACTCTTTATTTTCCTATTCATCTTTTAGTTCTTTGAAATCTTAAAGACATATAAGCACTGAGAACATTTCGGAAATTGGGTGACGTTAAGGAACATTCGTTGAAGATGTAATCAATTTGTTGAAGATTGAGGCAATCAGCGAGCATGATTGTACATCAGGTGGAGGAACATATACAAATAACTGTACATTTAGGATCTGTATCATGCATATGCATACATTTCTTTTGTTTTCGACGTATTTAAATTTGCAAGATACCATTCGTTTATAATTTCGTTAATTTCTAATGCGATGTAAAAATATTACTAATGTTTTGCTTCTGATTGTATATGTAGGAATTCTATACATATTTATAGGTATATAGAATTGTTCATTCATTCGATGAAAAAGATAGCAAAATCATCCTCAGATCAAAAACATCAAAGACAACGATATGGAAATTGTGTCTTTGTCTGACGATCCATTATACTTTGAATTGGCTGGAAGAATCTCAGCTCCAAGCAGTTATTGTGGCCGCACTGGCGAGAAACATGTACAGTCTTTTTTGAAGAATAATTGTCAGGATATACGTCACGATGGCCATCTTCAATTTGTAATTGAGACAGTAGGAAAGTGCAAATGTACAGAGAACAAATCCCAAATTTGATTCTATGAAATGTTACACAATGTTTCCACGATTGTCAGCTTTTATGCACAGATTGATATACATTTCTGAATAGACCTATATTGTACCATCCATCGACATCCACAAGAATTCCATAATGATAAGGAAATCCGCTCAAATCAAATGTGTTTCTCAGAATACTGTTAATTTATGTCCTATCTGCAGTGTTCATTTCCATGAGAATCTTAGTCATTATGTTGAGTTGTTGTGGCAATCAACATAAAGATGGTGCTGGGACGTTTGTATGTGTAATCAAATTATTAAATTTGGATCAAGAAATTCCAGAGTTCCTTTGTCCCTTATATATTTAAAGAAGATGTATCACATTTGTGCCGGAAACATTTCCATTTGGAATCTGTGATAATTCATAAAACTGCATGTACTTTAGACGTTTGGCCACATGATACATTTGATATGGCGCTGTTCAAAAATAAATTGTAACTACCTTCAAATTGTCATATTCAATGTTCTACATATGTATTGAAGTGTACACTCTGGCTGGAACTTTATTGAAACACGTAACAAAATTTGAATCGGTACGTTTTCACTTCCCTTGTCAAAGCTCATATTGCTGCTTTGTTGTCTTGAATTGCAATGTCCCCAAAGTCTTTGATTTAAGAAATAACTTCCATCACTTGAATGTAATAAAATGATATCATTATATGCCAGTATTATTCAACACACAGAACGTTTGCAAGAGAAACATTTCTTTCTCCAATGCTTCCACCTTTATCCAGCTGAACACACATCTGAATGGTCATTATGCTTCTATTCGCATTCGCCACGCGAAGATATTATGTTATCAGTAAGAATCAAATGCAAAATACTACGTTGACGAATTTGTAGCACATATTATTTGGAAGTCATATGGCAATCTCCTTCATTTCTGTTAACTGTGTCGGCTCTGGCACATAAAGAAAAGGTCACTGATGATTGCACGAGGAATATATCATTGCAGACAAGTAACTGGATGTCTTATATCCTTCGAAATTACTACCTTCCCTTTAAACACTTTTTAAATCTATCATAAGCTATTGTGTCTCAGTCACACCCCTCGGTCAGTCCAGAATATTCATAAATATGATAGTACAAAGAAATAGTTGAAGTGCACATCCATTCCACATTCCACATTCAAGTCTTTGAATTTGCAGTACCTTTATGGTCTTGTATGTCTTCGTTTCCTGTATGCACAGAGTGCGTTACCTTTTTATTTGCAATATTTTCTGATATGATCAAAACAAAGTGGGTTCCAGCCTGGAATGATGTAACCATGGATTGACGCGAATTTTACACTAGCCAATTTCCTCCGCATAAAGTGTTAAAATTAATTTCAAAATGTCATCCAAATTGCATTCAAGCTTTGTCTGTTCTACTGTGTTCATTTCTATAAGTTTTCAGCCACTATTTCGGATTGTGTTGGAATATATGTAAACCCGTTATT
This sequence comes from Sinohyriopsis cumingii, assembly GCA_028554795.2. Taxonomy (NCBI): domain Eukaryota; kingdom Metazoa; phylum Mollusca; class Bivalvia; order Unionida; family Unionidae; genus Sinohyriopsis; species Sinohyriopsis cumingii. Next base: position 102,181,125 of record CM068828.1, on the reverse strand, counting down.
ATCTTTTGAAATACTAAGTCCAGAGTTCAACAGTGCAAGTTGTACTGCTTGGTTCACATTGGTGACTTTTCTGTTTTTCCGTCACGATGCTTCACGCATGATGTACATAGTCAGAGTAATTATGTTTTTTCTCTTTATCTCCACACCGAAGCAGAATTAAGTCTTCAGAATAAATTCATGTCACAATCTTTCAGTTTTTTGCTATGTGCTCCTGTCGCAGCATTGACGAATTCACACATCTATTTCAATTTGTTACGTTGCAGTATGTTTCTACAAATATCGGCTCAAAAATAATATCCAATTAAAGATTTATAAGGCTATAAAGTTCCATTATATGTTCACTGATGGAAGAATTATTTTGATCTGGAATGTTATGTATTGCGAACTTGACAATTTATATTTGAGGACACTACGGTCTCGATACATCGCAGCCTCTGCACACCTTTCGTTTTCAGTAGAAAGGACTGCGATAATGTCCGCCAGAACCATTACATTCTCTTGACGTTATGGAAGCAAAATCAGCATCAATAGCGCTATTTGGCTGTATTTATCGATGAGTGATAGGATGCAAATGGTAACAGATAAAAAGATGTGATGAGTTCAGCAGACTTGAGTCGGATGTACATCTGAGGATCGTATTTATATATATAAATAGTTGATATTTTAGTTCCCTCGTAGCAGAGTCTTAAACTCGCTAAAGAATGCATCATCTATCCAAGTCATTTCGTCTTGAACATTTGAACAACAGATCTAAAGAAGGAAAAGAGGACATGCAAACTATCGAAGTGGCGAACTCTCTTTTTTCTTCAAGGTAAAATGAATATCGCGCGCATTGCGCCACAACAAAGATTGTCGCCACTCCTAATCTACTCTTTATTTTCCTATTCATCTTTTAGTTCTTTGAAATCTTAAAGACATATAAGCACTGAGAACATTTCGGAAATTGGGTGACGTTAAGGAACATTCGTTGAAGATGTAATCAATTTGTTGAAGATTGAGGCAATCAGCGAGCATGATTGTACATCAGGTGGAGGAACATATACAAATAACTGTACATTTAGGATCTGTATCATGCATATGCATACATTTCTTTTGTTTTCGACGTATTTAAATTTGCAAGATACCATTCGTTTATAATTTCGTTAATTTCTAATGCGATGTAAAAATATTACTAATGTTTTGCTTCTGATTGTATATGTAGGAATTCTATACATATTTATAGGTATATAGAATTGTTCATTCATTCGATGAAAAAGATAGCAAAATCATCCTCAGATCAAAAACATCAAAGACAACGATATGGAAATTGTGTCTTTGTCTGACGATCCATTATACTTTGAATTCGCTGGAAGAATCTCAGCTCCAAGCAGTTATTGTGGCCGCACTGGCGAGAAACATGTACAGTCTTTTTTGAAGAATAATTGTCAGGATATACGTCACGATGGCCATCTTCAATTTGTAATTGAGACAGTAGGAAGGTGCAAATGTACAGAGAACAAATCCCAAATTTGATTCTATGAAATGTTACACAATGTTTCCACGATTGTCAGCTTTTATGCACAGATTGATATACATTTCTGAATAGACCTATATTGTACCATCCATCGACATCCACAAGAATTCCATAATGATAAGGAAATCCGCTCAAATTAAATGTGTTTCTCAGAATACTGTTAATTTATGTCCTATCTGCAGTGTTCATTTCCATGAGAATCTTAGTCATTATGTTGAGTTGTTGTGGCAATCAACATAAAGATGGTGCTGGGACGTTTGTATGTGTAATCAAATTATTAAATTTGGATCAAGAAATTCCAGAGTTCCTTTGTCCCTTATATATTTAAAGAAGATGTATCACATTTGTGCCGGAAACATTTCCATTTGGAATCTGTGATAATTCATAAAACTGCATGTACTTTAGACGTTTGGCCACATGATACATTTGATATGGCGCTGTTCAAAAATAAATTGTAACTACCTTCATATTGTCATATTCAATGTTCTACATATGTATTGAAGTGTACACTCTGGCTGGAACTTTATTAAAACACGTAACAAAATTTGAATCGGTACGTTTTCACTTCCCTTGTCAAAGCTCATATTGCTGCTTTGTTGTCTTGAATTGCAATGTCCCCAAAGTCTTTGATTTAAGAAATAACTTCCATCACTTGAATGTAATAAAATGATATCATTATATGCCAGTATTATTCAACACACAGAACGTTTGCAAGAGAAACATTTCTTTCTCCAATGCTTCCACCTTTATCCAGCTGAACACACATCTGAATGGTCATTATGCTTCTATTCGCATTCGCCACGCGAAGATATTATGTTATCAGTAAGAATCAAATGCAAAATACTACGTTGACGAATTTGTAGCACATATTATTTGGAAGTCATATGGCAATCTCCTTCATTTCTGTTAACTGTGTCGGCTCTGGCACATAAAGAAAAGGTCACTGATGATTGCACGAGGAATATATCATTGCAGACAAGTAACTGGATGTCTTATATCCTTCGAAATTACTACCTTCCCTTTAAACACTTTTTAAATCTATCATAAGCTATTGTGTCTCAGTCACACCCCTCGGTCAGTCCAGAATATTCATAAATATGATAGTACAAAGAAATAGTTGAAGTGCACATCCATTCCACATTCCACATTCAAGTCTTTGAATTTGCAGTACCTTTATGGTCTTGTATGTCTTCGTTTCCTGTATGCACAGAGTGCGTTACCTTTTTATTTGCAATATTTTCTGATATGATCAAAACAAAGTGGGTTCCAGCCTGGAATGATGTAACCATGGATTGACGCGAATTTTACACTAGCCAATTTCCTCCGCATAAAGTGTTAAAATTAATTTCAAAATGTCATCCAAATTGCATTCAAGCTTTGTCTGTTCTACTGTGTTCATTTCTATAAGTTTTCAGCCACTATTTCGGATTGTGTTGGAATATATGTAAACCCGTTATTATCTTTTGAAATACTAAGTCCAGAGTTCAACAGTGCAAGTTGTACTGCTTGGTTCACATTGGTGACTTTTCTGTTTTTCCGTCACGATGCTTCACGCATGATGTACATAGTCAGAGTAATTATGTTTTTTCTCTTTATCTCCACACCGAAGCAGAATTAAGTCTTCAGAATAAATTCATGTCACAATCTTTCAGTTTTTTGCTATGTGCTCCTGTCGCAGCATTGACGAATTCACACATCTATTTCAATTTGTTACGTTGCAGTATGTTTCTACAAATATCGGCTCAAAAATAATATCCAATTAAAGATTTATAAGGCTATAAAGTTCCATTATATGTTCACTGATGGAAGAATTATTTTGATCTGGAATGTTATGTATTGCGAACTTGACAATTTATATTTGAGGACACTACGGTCTCGATACATCGCAGCCTCTGCACACCTTTCGTTTTCAGTAGAAAGGACTGCGATAATGTCCGCCAGAACCATTACATTCTCTTGACGTTATGGAAGCAAAATCAGCATCAATAGCGCTATTTGGCTGTATTTATCGATGAGTGATAGGATGCAAATGGTAACAGATAAAAAGATGTGATGAGTTCAGCAGACTTGAGTCGGATGTACATCTGAGGATCGTATTTATATATATAAATAGTTGATATTTTAGTTCCCTCGTAGCAGAGTCTTAAACTCGCTAAAGAATGCATCATCTATCCAAGTCATTTCGTCTTGAACATTTGAACAACAGATCTAAAGAAGGAAAAGAGGACATGCAAACTATCGAAGTGGCGAACTCTCTTTTTTCTTCAAGGTAAAATGAATATCGCGCGCATTGCGCCACAACAAAGATTGTCGCCACTCCTAATCTACTCTTTATTTTCCTATTCATCTTTTAGTTCTTTGAAATCTTAAAGACATATAAGCACTGAGAACATTTCGGAAATTGGGTGACGTTAAGGAACATTCGTTGAAGATGTAATCAATTTGTTGAAGATTGAGGCAATCAGCGAGCATGATTGTACATCAGGTGGAGGAACATATACAAATAACTGTACATTTAGGATCTGTATCATGCATATGCATACATTTCTTTTGTTTTCGACGTATTTAAATTTGCAAGATACCATTCGTTTATAATTTCGTTAATTTCTAATGCGATGTAAAAATATTACTAATGTTTTGCTTCTGATTGTATATGTAGGAATTCTATACATATTTATAGGTATATAGAATTGTTCATTCATTCGATGAAAAAGATAGCAAAATCATCCTCAGATCAAAAACATCAAAGACAACGATATGGAAATTGTGTCTTTGTCTGACGATCCATTATACTTTGAATTCGCTGGAAGAATCTCAGCTCCAAGCAGTTATTGTGGCCGCACTGGCGAGAAACATGTACAGTCTTTTTTGAAGAATAATTGTCAGGATATACGTCACGATGGCCATCTTCAATTTGTAATTGAGACAGTAGGAAGGTGCAAATGTACAGAGAACAAATCCCAAATTTGATTCTATGAAATGTTACACAATGTTTCCACGATTGTCAGCTTTTATGCACAGATTGATATACATTTCTGAATAGACCTATATTGTACCATCCATCGACATCCACAAGAATTCCATAATGATAAGGAAATCCGCTCAAATTAAATGTGTTTCTCAGAATACTGTTAATTTATGTCCTATCTGCAGTGTTCATTTCCATGAGAATCTTAGTCATTATGTTGAGTTGTTGTGGCAATCAACATAAAGATGGTGCTGGGACGTTTGTATGTGTAATCAAATTATTAAATTTGGATCAAGAAATTCCAGAGTTCCTTTGTCCCTTATATATTTAAAGAAGATGTATCACATTTGTGCCGGAAACATTTCCATTTGGAATCTGTGATAATTCATAAAACTGCATGTACTTTAGACGTTTGGCCACATGATACATTTGATATGGCGCTGTTCAAAAATAAATTGTAACTACCTTCAAATTGTCATATTCAATGTTCTACATATGTATTGAAGTGTACACTCTGGCTGGAACTTTATTAAAACACGTAACAAAATTTGAATCGGTACGTTTTCACTTCCCTTGTCAAAGCTCATATTGCTGCTTTGTTGTCTTGAATTGCAATGTCCCCAAAGTCTTTGATTTAAGAAATAACTTCCATCACTTGAATGTAATAAAATGATATCATTATATGCCAGTATTATTCAACACACAGAACGTTTGCAAGAGAAACATTTCTTTCTCCAATGCTTCCACCTTTATCCAGCTGAACACACATCTGAATGGTCATTATGCTTCTATTCGCATTCGCCACGCGAAGATATTATGTTATCAGTAAGAATCAAATGCAAAATACTACGTTGACGAATTTGTAGCACATATTATTTGGAAGTCATATGGCAATCTCCTTCATTTCTGTTAACTGTGTCGGCTCTGGCACATAAAGAAAAGGTCACTGATGATTGCACGAGGAATATATCATTGCAGACAAGTAACTGGATGTCTTATATCCTTCGAAATTACTACCTTCCCTTTAAACACTTTTTAAATCTATCATAAGCTATTGTGTCTCAGTCACACCCCTCGGTCAGTCCAGAATATTCATAAATATGATAGTACAAAGAAATAGTTGAAGTGCACATCCATTCCACATTCCACATTCAAGTCTTTGAATTTGCAGTACCTTTATGGTCTTGTATGTCTTCGTTTCCTGTATGCACAGAGTGCGTTACCTTTTTATTTGCAATATTTTCTGATATGATCAAAACAAAGTGGGTTCCAGCCTGGAATGATGTAACCATGGATTGACGCGAATTTTACACTAGCCAATTTCCTCCGCATAAAGTGTTAAAATTAATTTCAAAATGTCATCCAAATTGCATTCAAGCTTTGTCTGTTCTACTGTGTTCATTTCTATAAGTTTTCAGCCACTATTTCGGATTGTGTTGGAATATATGTAAACCCGTTATTATCTTTTGAAATACTAAGTCCAGAGTTCAACAGTGCAAGTTGTACTGCTTGGTTCACATTGGTGACTTTTCTGTTTTTCCGTCACGATGCTTCACGCGTGATGTACATAGTCAGAGTAATTATGTTTTTTCTCTTTATCTCCACACCGAAGCAGAATTAAGTCTTCAGAATAAATTCATGTCACAATCTTTCAGTTTTTTGCTATGTGCTCCTGTCGCAGCATTGACGAATTCACACATCTATTTCAATTTGTTACGTTGCAGTATGTTTCTACAAATATCGGCTCAAAAATAATATCCAATTAAAGATTTATAAGGCTATAAAGTTCCATTATATGTTCACTGATGGAAGAATTATTTTGATCTGGAATGTTATGTATTGCGAACTTGACAATTTATATTTGAGGACACTACGGTCTCGATACATCGCAGCCTCTGCACACCTTTCGTTTTCAGTAGAAAGGACTGCGATAATGTCCGCCAGAACCATTACATTCTCTTGACGTTATGGAAGCAAAATCAGCATCAATAGCGCTATTTGGCTGTATTTATCGATGAGTGATAGGATGCAAATGGTAACAGATAAAAAGATGTGATGAGTTCAGCAGACTTGAGTCGGATGTACATCTGAGGATCGTATTTATATATATAAATAGTTGATATTTTAGTTCCCTCGTAGCAGAGTCTTAAACTCGCTAAAGAATGCATCATCTATCCAAGTCATTTCGTCTTGAACATTTGAACAACAGATCTAAAGAAGGAAAAGAGGACATGCAAACTATCGAAGTGGCGAACTCTCTTTTTTCTTCAAGGTAAAATGAATATCGCGCGCATTGCGCCACAACAAAGATTGTCGCCACTCCTAATCTACTCTTTATTTTCCTATTCATCTTTTAGTTCTTTGAAATCTTAAAGACATATAAGCACTGAGAACATTTCGGAAATTGGGTGACGTTAAGGAACATTCGTTGAAGATGTAATCAATTTGTTGAAGATTGAGGCAATCAGCGAGCATGATTGTACATCAGGTGGAGGAACATATACAAATAACTGTACATTTAGGATCTGTATCATGCATATGCATACATTTCTTTTGTTTTCGACGTATTTAAATTTGCAAGATACCATTCGTTTATAATTTCGTTAATTTCTAATGCGATGTAAAAATATTACTAATGTTTTGCTTCTGATTGTATATGTAGGAATTCTATACATATTTATAGGTATATAGAATTGTTCATTCATTCGATGAAAAAGATAGCAAAATCATCCTCAGATCAAAAACATCAAAGACAACGATATGGAAATTGTGTCTTTGTCTGACGATCCATTATACTTTGAATTCGCTGGAAGAATCTCAGCTCCAAGCAGTTATTGTGGCCGCACTGGCGAGAAACATGTACAGTCTTTTTTGAAGAATAATTGTCAGGATATACGTCACGATGGCCATCTTCAATTTGTAATTGAGACAGTAGGAAGGTGCAAATGTACAGAGAACAAATCCCAAATTTGATTCTATGAAATGTTACACAATGTTTCCACGATTGTCAGCTTTTATGCACAGATTGATATACATTTCTGAATAGACCTATATTGTACCATCCATCGACATCCACAAGAATTCCATAATGATAAGGAAATCCGCTCAAATTAAATGTGTTTCTCAGAATACTGTTAATTTATGTCCTATCTGCAGTGTTCATTTCCATGAGAATCTTAGTCATTATGTTGAGTTGTTGTGGCAATCAACATAAAGATGGTGCTGGGACGTTTGTATGTGTAATCAAATTATTAAATTTGGATCAAGAAATTCCAGAGTTCCTTTGTCCCTTATATATTTAAAGAAGATGTATCACATTTGTGCCGGAAACATTTCCATTTGGAATCTGTGATAATTCATAAAACTGCATGTACTTTAGACGTTTGGCCACATGATACATTTGATATGGCGCTGTTCAAAAATAAATTGTAACTACCTTCAAATTGTCATATTCAATGTTCTACATATGTATTGAAGTGTACACTCTGGCTGGAACTTTATTAAAACACGTAACAAAATTTGAATCGGTACGTTTTCACTTCCCTTGTCAAAGCTCATATTGCTGCTTTGTTGTCTTGAATTGCAATGTCCCCAAAGTCTTTGATTTAAGAAATAACTTCCATCACTTGAATGTAATAAAATGATATCATTATATGCCAGTATTATTCAACACACAGAACGTTTGCAAGAGAAACATTTCTTTCTCCAATGCTTCCACCTTTATCCAGCTGAACACACATCTGAATGGTCATTATGCTTCTATTCGCATTCGCCACGCGAAGATATTATGTTATCAGTAAGAATCAAATGCAAAATACTACGTTGACGAATTTGTAGCACATATTATTTGGAAGTCATATGGCAATCTCCTTCATTTCTGTTAACTGTGTCGGCTCTGGCACATAAAGAAAAGGTCACTGATGATTGCACGAGGAATATATCATTGCAGACAAGTAACTGGATGTCTTATATCCTTCGAAATTACTACCTTCCCTTTAAACACTTTTTAAATCTATCATAAGCTATTGTGTCTCAGTCACACCCCTCGGTCAGTCCAGAATATTCATAAATATGATAGTACAAAGAAATAGTTGAAGTGCACATCCATTCCACATTCCACATTCAAGTCTTTGAATTTGCAGTACCTTTATGGTCTTGTATGTCTTCGTTTCCTGTATGCACAGAGTGCGTTACCTTTTTATTTGCAATATTTTCTGATATGATCAAAACAAAGTGGGTTCCAGCCTGGAATGATGTAACCATGGATTGACGCGAATTTTACACTAGCCAATTTCCTCCGCATAAAGTGTTAAAATTAATTTCAAAATGTCATCCAAATTGCATTCAAGCTTTGTCTGTTCTACTGTGTTCATTTCTATAAGTTTTCAGCCACTATTTCGGATTGTGTTGGAATATATGTAAACCCGTTATTATCTTTTGAAATACTAAGTCCAGAGTTCAACAGTGCAAGTTGTACTGCTTGGTTCACATTGGTGACTTTTCTGTTTTTCCGTCACGATGCTTCACGCATGATGTACATAGTCAGAGTAATTATGTTTTTTCTCTTTATCTCCACACCGAAGCAGAATTAAGTCTTCAGAATAAATTCATGTCACAATCTTTCAGTTTTTTGCTATGTGCTCCTGTCGCAGCATTGACGAATTCACACATCTATTTCAATTTGTTACGTTGCAGTATGTTTCTACAAATATCGGCTCAAAAATAATATCCAATTAAAGATTTATAAGGCTATAAAGTTCCATTATATGTTCACTGATGGAAGAATTATTTTGATCTGGAATGTTATGTATTGCGAACTTGACAATTTATATTTGAGGACACTACGGTCTCGATACATCGCAGCCTCTGCACACCTTTCGTTTTCAGTAGAAAGGACTGCGATAATGTCCGCCAGAACCATTACATTCTCTTGACGTTATGGAAGCAAAATCAGCATCAATAGCGCTATTTGGCTGTATTTATCGATGAGTGATAGGATGCAAATGGTAACAGATAAAAAGATGTGATGAGTTCAGCAGACTTGAGTCGGATGTACATCTGAGGATCGTATTTATATATATAAATAGTTGATATTTTAGTTCCCTCGTAGCAGAGTCTTAAACTCGCTAAAGAATGCATCATCTATCCAAGTCATTTCGTCTTGAACATTTGAACAACAGATCTAAAGAAGGAAAAGAGGACATGCAAACTATCGAAGTGGCGAACTCTCTTTTTTCTTCAAGGTAAAATGAATATCGCGCGCATTGCGCCACAACAAAGATTGTCGCCACTCCTAATCTACTCTTTATTTTCCTATTCATCTTTTAGTTCTTTGAAATCTTAAAGACATATAAGCACTGAGAACATTTCGGAAATTGGGTGACGTTAAGGAACATTCGTTGAAGATGTAATCAATTTGTTGAAGATTGAGGCAATCAGCGAGCATGATTGTACATCAGGTGGAGGAACATATACAAATAACTGTACATTTAGGATCTGTATCATGCATATGCATACATTTCTTTTGTTTTCGACGTATTTAAATTTGCAAGATACCATTCGTTTATAATTTCGTTAATTTCTAATGCGATGTAAAAATATTACTAATGTTTTGCTTCTGATTGTATATGTAGGAATTCTATACATATTTATAGGTATATAGAATTGTTCATTCATTCGATGAAAAAGATAGCAAAATCATCCTCAGATCAAAAACATCAAAGACAACGATATGGAAATTGTGTCTTTGTCTGACGATCCATTATACTTTGAATTCGCTGGAAGAATCTCAGCTCCAAGCAGTTATTGTGGCCGCACTGGCGAGAAACATGTACAGTCTTTTTTGAAGAATAATTGTCAGGATATACGTCACGATGGCCATCTTCAATTTGTAATTGAGACAGTAGGAAGGTGCAAATGTACAGAGAACAAATCCCAAATTTGATTCTATGAAATGTTACACAATGTTTCCACGATTGTCAGCTTTTATGCACAGATTGATATACATTTCTGAATAGACCTATATTGTACCATCCATCGACATCCACAAGAATTCCATAATGATAAGGAAATCCGCTCAAATTAAATGTGTTTCTCAGAATACTGTTAATTTATGTCCTATCTGCAGTGTTCATTTCCATGAGAATCTTAGTCATTATGTTGAGTTGTTGTGGCAATCAACATAAAGATGGTGCTGGGACGTTTGTATGTGTAATCAAATTATTAAATTTGGATCAAGAAATTCCAGAGTTCCTTTGTCCCTTATATATTTAAAGAAGATGTATCACATTTGTGCCGGAAACATTTCCATTTGGAATCTGTGATAATTCATAAAACTGCATGTACTTTAGACGTTTGGCCACATGATACATTTGATATGGCGCTGTTCAAAAATAAATTGTAACTACCTTCAAATTGTCATATTCAATGTTCTACATATGTATTGAAGTGTACACTCTGGCTGGAACTTTATTAAAACACGTAACAAAATTTGAATCGGTACGTTTTCACTTCCCTTGTCAAAGCTCATATTGCTGCTTTGTTGTCTTGAATTGCAATGTCCCCAAAGTCTTTGATTTAAGAAATAACTTCCATCACTTGAATGTAATAAAATGATATCATTATATGCCAGTATTATTCAACACACAGAACGTTTGCAAGAGAAACATTTCTTTCTCCAATGCTTCCACCTTTATCCAGCTGAACACACATCTGAATGGTCATTATGCTTCTATTCGCATTCGCCACGCGAAGATATTATGTTATCAGTAAGAATCAAATGCAAAATACTACGTTGACGAATTTGTAGCACATATTATTTGGAAGTCATATGACAATCTCCTTCATTTCTGTTAACTGTGTCGGCTCTGGCACATAAAGAAAAGGTCACTGATGATTGCACGAGGAATATATCATTGCAGACAAGTAACTGGATGTCTTATATCCTTCGAAATTACTACCTTCCCTTTAAACACTTTTTAAATCTATCATAAGCTATTGTGTCTCAGTCACACCCCTCGGTCAGTCCAGAATATTCATAAATATGATAGTACAAAGAAATAGTTGAAGTGCACATCCATTCCACATTCCACATTCAAGTCTTTGAATTTGCAGTACCTTTATGGTCTTGTATGTCTTCGTTTCCTGTATGCACAGAGTGCGTTACCTTTTTATTTGCAATATTTTCTGATATGATCAAAATAAAGTGGGTTCCAGCATGGAATGATGTAACCATGGATTGACGCGAATTTTACACCAGCCAATTCCCTCCGCATAAAGTGTTAAAATTAATTTCAAAATGTCATCCAAATTGCATTCAAGCTTTGTCTGTTCTACTGTGTTCATTTCTATAAGTTTTCAGCCACTATTTCGGATTGTGTTGGAATATATGTAAACCCGTTATTATCTTTTGAAATACTAAGTCCAGAGTTCAACAGTGCAAGTTGTACTGCTTGGTTCACATTGGTGACTTTTCTGTTTTTCCGTCACGATGCTTCACGCATGATGTACATAGTCAGAGTAATTATGTTTTTTCTCTTTATCTCCACACCGAAGCAGAATTAAGTCTTCAGAATAAATTCATGTCACAATCTTTCAGTTCTTTGCTATGTGCTCCTGTCGCAGCATTGACGAATTCACACATCTATTTCAATTTGTTACGTTGCAGTATGTTTCTACAAATATCGGCTCAAAAATAATATCCAATTAAAGATTTATAAGGCTATAAAGTTCCATTATATGTTCACTGATGGAAGAATTATTTTGATCTGGAATGTTATGTATTGCGAACTTGACAATTTATATTTGAGGACACTACGGTCTCGATACATCGCAGCCTCTGCACACCTTTCGTTTTCAGTAGAAAGGACTGCGATAATGTCCGCCAGAACCATTACATTCTCTTGACGTTATGGAAGCAAAATCAGCATCAATAGCGCTGTTTGGCTGTATTTATCAATGAGTGATAGGATGCAAATGGCAACAGATAAAAAGATGTGATGAGTTCAGCAGACTTGAGTCGGATGTACATCTGAGGATCGTATTTATATATATAAATAGTTGATATTTTAGTTCCCTCGTAGCAGAGTCTTAAACTCGCTAAAGAATGCATCATCTATCCAAGTCATTTCGTCTTGAACATTTGAACAACAGATCTAAAGAAGGAAAAGAGGACATGCAAACTATCGAAGTGGCGAACTCTCTTTTTTCTTCAAGGTAAAATGAATATCGCGCGCATTGCGCCACAACAAAGATTGTCGCCACTCCTAATCTACTCTTTATTTTCCTATTCATCTTTTAGTTCTTTGAAATCTTAAAGACATATAAGCACTGAGAACATTTCGGAAATTGGGTGACGTTAAGGAACATTCGTTGAAGATGTAATCAATTTGTTGAAGATTGAGGCAATCAGCGAGCATGATTGTACATCAGGTGGAGGAACATATACAAATAACTGTACATTTAGGATCTGTATCATGCATATGCATACATTTCTTTTGTTTTCGACGTATTTAAATTTGCAAGATACCATTCGTTTATAATTTCGTTAATTTCTAATGCGATGTAAAAATATTACTAATGTTTTGCTTCTGATTGTATATGTAGGAATTCTATACATATTTATAGGTATATAGAATTGTTCATTCATTCGATGAAAAAGATAGCAAAATCATCCTCAGATCAAAAACATCAAAGACAACGATATGGAAATTGTGTCTTTGTCTGACGATCCATTATACTTTGAATTCGCTGGAAGAATCTCAGCTCCAAGCAGTTATTGTGGCCGCACTGGCGAGAAACATGTACAGTCTTTTTTGAAGAATAATTGTCAGGATATACGTCACGATGGCCATCTTCAATTTGTAATTGAGACAGTAGGAAGGTGCAAATGTACAGAGAACAAATCCCAAATTTGATTCTATGAAATGTTACACAATGTTTCCACGATTGTCAGCTTTTATGCACAGATTGATATACATTTCTGAATAGACCTATATTGTACCATCCATCGACATCCACAAGAATTCCATAATGATAAGGAAATCCGCTCAAATTAAATGTGTTTCTCAGAATACTGTTAATTTATGTCCTATCTGCAGTGTTCATTTCCATGAGAATCTTAGTCATTATGTTGAGTTGTTGTGGCAATCAACATAAAGATGGTGCTGGGACGTTTGTATGTGTAATCAAATTATTAAATTTGGATCAAGAAATTCCAGAGTTCCTTTGTCCCTTATATATTTAAAGAAGATGTATCACATTTGTGCCGGAAACATTTCCATTTGGAATCTGTGATAATTCATAAAACTGCATGTACTTTAGACGTTTGGCCACATGATACATTTGATATGGCGCTGTTCAAAAATAAATTGTAACTACCTTCAAATTGTCATATTCAATGTTCTACATATGTATTGAAGTGTACACTCTGGCTGGAACTTTATTAAAACACGTAAAAAAATTTGAATCGGTGCGTTTTCACTTCCCTTGTCAAAGCTCATATTGCTGCTTTGTTGTCTTGAATTGCAATGTCCCCAAAGTCTTTGATTTAAGAAATAACTTCCATCACTTGAATGTAATAAAATGATATCATTATATGCCAGTATTATTCAACACACAGAACGTTTGCAAGAGAAACATTTCTTTCTCCAATGCTTCCACCTTTATCCAGCTGAACACACATCTGAATGGTCATTATGCTTCTATTCGCATTCGCCACGCGAAGATATTATGTTATCAGTAAGAATCAAATGCAAAATACTACGTTGACGAATTTGTAGCACATATTATTTGGAAGTCATATGACAATCTCCTTCATTTCTGTTAACTGTGTCGGCTCTGGCACATAAAGAAAAGGTCACTGATGATTGCACGAGGAATATATCATTGCAGACAAGTAACTGGATGTCTTATATCCTTCGAAATTACTACCCTCCCTTTAAACACTTTTTAAATCTATCATAAGCTATTGTGTCTCAGTCACACCCCTCGGTCAGTCCAGAATATTCATAAATATGATAGTACAAAGAAATAGTTGAAGTGCACATCCATTCCACATTCCACATTCAAGTCTTTGAATTTGCAGTACCTTTATGGTCTTGTATGTCTTCGTTTCCTGTATGCACAGAGTGCGTTACCTTTTCATTTGCAATATTTTCTGATATGATCAAAACAAAGCGGGTTCCAGCCTGGGATGATGTAACCATGGATTGACGCGAATTTTACACCAGCCAATTCCCTCCGCATAAAGTGTTAAAATTAATTTCAAAATGTCATCCAAATTGCATTCAAGCTTTGTCTGTTCTACTGTGTTCATTTCTATAAGTTTTCAGCCACTATTTCGGATTGTGTTGGAATATATGTAAACCCGTTATTATCTTTTGAAATACTAAGTCCAGAGTTCAACAGTGCAAGTTGTACTGCTTGGTTCACATTGGTGACTTTTCTGTTTTTCCGTCACGATGCTTCACGCATGATGTACATAGTCAGAGTAATTATGTTTTTTCTCTTTATCTCCACACCGAAGCAGAATTAAGTCTTCAGAATAAATTCATGTCACAATCTTTCAGTTTTTTGCTATGTGCTCCTGTCGCAGCATTGACGAATTCACACATCTATTTCAATTTGTTACGTTGCAGTATGTTTCTACAAATATCGGCTCAAAAATAATATCCAATTAAAGATTTATAAGGCTATAAAGTTCCATTATATGTTCACTGATGGAAGAATTATTTTGATCTGGAATGTTATGTATTGCGAACTTGACAATTTATATTTGAGGACACTACGGTCTCGATACATCGCAGCCTCTGCACACCTTTCGTTTTCAGTAGAAAGGACTGCGATAATGTCCGCCAGAACCATTACATTCTCTTGACGTTATGGAAGCAAAATCAGCATCAATAGCGCTGTTTGGCTGTATTTATCAATGAGTGATAGGATGCAAATGGCAACAGATAAAAAGATGTGATGAGTTCAGCAGACTTGAGTCGGATGTACATCTGAGGATCGTATTTATATATATAAATAGTTGATATTTTAGTTCCCTCGTAGCAGAGTCTTAAACTCGCTAAAGAATGCATCATCTATCCAAGTCATTTCGTCTTGAACATTTGAACAACAGATCTAAAGAAGGAAAAGAGGACATGCAAACTATCGAAGTGGCGAACTCTCTTTTTTCTTCAAGGTAAAATGAATATCGCGCGCATTGCGCCACAACAAAGATTGTCGCCACTCCTAATCTACTCTTTATTTTCCTATTCATCTTTTAGTTCTTTGAAATCTTAAAGACATATAAGCACTGAGAACATTTCGGAAATTGGGTGACGTTAAGGAACATTCGTTGAAGATGTAATCAATTTGTTGAAGATTGAGGCAATCAGCGAGCATGATTGTACATCAGGTGGAGGAACATATACAAATAACTGTACATTTAGGATCTGTATCATGCATATGCATACATTTCTTTTGTTTTCGACGTATTTAAATTTGCAAGATACCATTCGTTTATAATTTCGTTAATTTCTAATGCGATGTAAAAATATTACTAATGTTTTGCTTCTGATTGTATATGTAGGAATTCTATACATATTTATAGGTATATAGAATTGTTCATTCATTCGATGAAAAAGATAGCAAAATCATCCTCAGATCAAAAACATCAAAGACAACGATATGGAAATTGTGTCTTTGTCTGACGATCCATTATACTTTGAATTCGCTGGAAGAATCTCAGCTCCAAGCAGTTATTGTGGCCGCACTGGCGAGAAACATGTACAGTCTTTTTTGAAGAATAATTGTCAGGATATACGTCACGATGGCCATCTTCAATTTGTAATTGAGACAGTAGGAGGGTGCAAATGTACAGAGAACAAATCCCAAATTTGATTCTATGAAATGTTACACAATGTTTCCACGATTGTCAGCTTTTATGCACAGATTGATATACATTTCTGAATAGACCTATATTGTACCATCCATCGACATCCACAAGAATTCCATAATGATAAGGAAATCCGCTCAAATTAAATGTGTTTCTCAGAATACTGTTAATTTATGTCCTATCTGCAGTGTTCATTTCCATGAGAATCTTAGTCATTATGTTGAGTTGTTGTGGCAATCAACATAAAGATGGTGCTGGGACGTTTGTATGTGTAATCAAATTATTAAATTTGGATCAAGAAATTCCAGAGTTCCTTTGTCCCTTATATATTTAAAGAAGATGTATCACATTTGTGCCGGAAACATTTCCATTTGGAATCTGTGATAATTCATAAAACTGCATGTACTTTAGACGTTTGGCCACATGATACATTTGATATGGCGCTGTTCAAAAATAAATTGTAACTACCTTCAAATTGTCATATTCAATGTTCTACATATGTATTGAAGTGTACACTCTGGCTGGAACTTTATTAAAACACGTAAAAAAATTTGAATCGGTGCGTTTTCACTTCCCTTGTCAAAGCTCATATTGCTGCTTTGTTGTCTTGAATTGCAATGTCCCCAAAGTCTTTGATTTAAGAAATAACTTCCATCACTTGAATGTAATAAAATGATATCATTATATGCCAGTATTATTCAACACACAGAACGTTTGCAAGAGAAACATTTCTTTCTCCAATGCTTCCACCTTTATCCAGCTGAACACACATCTGAATGGTCATTATGCTTCTATTCGCATTCGCCACGCGAAGATATTATGTTATCAGTAAGAATCAAATGCAAAATACTACGTTGACGAATTTGTAGCACATATTATTTGGAAGTCATATGACAATCTCCTTCATTTCTGTTAACTGTGTCGGCTCTGGCACATAAAGAAAAGGTCACTGATGATTGCACGAGGAATATATCATTGCAGACAAGTAACTGGATGTCTTATATCCTTCGAAATTACTACCCTCCCTTTAAACACTTTTTAAATCTATCATAAGCTATTGTGTCTCAGTCACACCCCTCGGTCAGTCCAGAATATTCATAAATATGATAGTACAAAGAAATAGTTGAAGTGCACATCCATTCCACATTCCACATTCAAGTCTTTGAATTTGCAGTACCTTTATGGTCTTGTATGTCTTCGTTTCCTGTATGCACAGAGTGCGTTACCTTTTCATTTGCAATATTTTCTGATATGATCAAAACAAAGCGGGTTCCAGCCTGGGATGATGTAACCATGGATTGACGCGAATTTTACACCAGCCAATTCCCTCCGCATAAAGTGTTAAAATTAATTTCAAAATGTCATCCAAATTGCATTCAAGCTTTGTCTGTTCTACTGTGTTCATTTCTATAAGTTTTCAGCCACTATTTCGGATTGTGTTGGAATATATGTAAACCCGTTATTATCTTTTGAAATACTAAGTCCAGAGTTCAACAGTGCAAGTTGTACTGCTTGGTTCACATTGGTGACTTTTCTGTTTTTCCGTCACGATGCTTCACGCATGATGTACATAGTCAGAGTAATTATGTTTTTTCTCTTTATCTCCACACCGAAGCAGAATTAAGTCTTCAGAATAAATTCATGTCACAATCTTTCAGTTTTTTGCTATGTGCTCCTGTCGCAGCATTGACGAATTCACACATCTATTTCAATTTGTTACGTTGCAGTATGTTTCTAGAAATATCGGCTCAAAAATAATATCCAATTAAAGATTTATAAGGCTATAAAGTTCCATTATATGTTCACTGATGGAAGAATTATTTTGATCTGGAATGTTATGTATTGCGAACTTGACAATTTATATTTGAGGACACTACGGTCTCGATACATCGCAGCCTCTGCACACCTTTCGTTTTCAGTAGAAAGGACTGCGATAATGTCCGCCAGAACCATTACATTCTCTTGACGTTATGGAAGCAAAATCAGCATCAATAGCGCTGTTTGGCTGTATTTATCAATGAGTGATAGGATGCAAATGGCAACAGATAAAAAGATGTGATGAGTTCAGCAGACTTGAGTCGGATGTACATCTGAGGATCGTATTTATATATATAAATAGTTGATATTTTAGTTCCCTCGTAGCAGAGTCTTAAACTCGCTAAAGAATGCATCATCTATCCAAGTCATTTCGTCTTGAACATTTGAACAACAGATCTAAAGAAGGAAAAGAGGACATGCAAACTATCGAAGTGGCGAACTCTCTTTTTTCTTCAAGGTAAAATGAATATCGCGCGCATTGCGCCACAACAAAGATTGTCGCCACTCCTAATCTACTCTTTATTTTCCTATTCATCTTTTAGTTCTTTGAAATCTTAAAGACATATAAGCACTGAGAACATTTCGGAAATTGGGTGACGTTAAGGAACATTCGTTGAAGATGTAATCAATTTGTTGAAGATTGAGGCAATCAGCGAGCATGATTGTACATCAGGTGGAGGAACATATACAAATAACTGTACATTTAGGATCTGTATCATGCATATGCATACATTTCTTTTGTTTTCGACGTATTTAAATTTGCAAGATACCATTCGTTTATAATTTCGTTAATTTCTAATGCGATGTAAAAATATTACTAATGTTTTGCTTCTGATTGTATATGTAGGAATTCTATACATATTTATAGGTATATAGAATTGTTCATTCATTCGATGAAAAAGATAGCAAAATCATCCTCAGATCAAAAACATCAAAGACAACGATATGGAAATTGTGTCTTTGTCTGACGATCCATTATACTTTGAATTCGCTGGAAGAATCTCAGCTCCAAGCAGTTATTGTGGCCGCACTGGCGAGAAACATGTACAGTCTTTTTTGAAGAATAATTGTCAGGATATACGTCACGATGGCCATCTTCAATTTGTAATTGAGACAGTAGGAAGGTGCAAATGTACAGAGAACAAATCCCAAATTTGATTCTATGAAATGTTACACAATGTTTCCACGATTGTCAGCTTTTATGCACAGATTGATATACATTTCTGAATAGACCTATATTGTACCATCCATCGACATCCACAAGAATTCCATAATGATAAGGAAATCCGCTCAAATCAAATGTGTTTCTCAGAATACTGTTAATTTATGTCCTATCTGCAGTGTTCATTTCCATGAGAATCTTAGTCATTATGTTGAGTTGTTGTGGCAATCAACATAAAGATGGTGCTGGGACGTTTGTATGTGTAATCAAATTATTAAATTTGGATCAAGAAATTCCAGAGTTCCTTTGTCCCTTATATATTTAAAGAAGATGTATCACATTTGTGCCGGAAACATTTCCATTTGGAATCTGTGATAATTCATAAAACTGCATGTACTTTAGACGTTTGGCCACATGATACATTTGATATGGCGCTGTTCAAAAATAAATTGTAACTACCTTCAAATTGTCATATTCAATGTTCTACATATGTATTGAAGTGTACACTCTGGCTGGAACTTTATTAAAACACGTAACAAAATTTGAATCGGTACGTTTTCACTTCCCTTGTCAAAGCTCATATTGCTGCTTTGTTGTCTTGAATTGCAATGTCCCCAAAGTCTTTGATTTAAGAAATAACTTCCATCACTTGAATGTAATAAAATGATATCATTATATGCCAGTATTATTCAACACACAGAACGTTTGCAAGAGAAACATTTCTTTCTCCAATGCTTCCACCTTTATCCAGCTGAACACACATCTGAATGGTCATTATGCTTCTATTCGCATTCGCCACGCGAAGATATTATGTTATCAGTAAGAATCAAATGCAAAATACTACGTTGACGAATTTGTAGCACATATTATTTGGAAGTCATATGACAATCTCCTTCATTTCTGTTAACTGTGTCGGCTCTGGCACATAAAGAAAAGGTCACTGATGATTGCACGAGGAATATATCATTGCAGACAAGTAACTGGATGTCTTATATCCTTCGAAATTACTACCTTCCCTTTAAACACTTTTTAAATCTATCATAAGCTATTGTGTCTCAGTCACACCCCTCGGTCAGTCCAGAATATTCATAAATATGATAGTACAAAGAAATAGTTGAAGTGCACATCCATTCCACATTCCACATTCAAGTCTTTGAATTTGCAGTACCTTTATGGTCTTGTATGTTTTCGTTTCCTGTATGCACAGAGTGCGTTACCTTTTTATTTGCAATATTTTCTGATATGATCAAAATAAAGTGGGTTCCAGCATGGAATGATATAACCATGGATTGACGCGAATTTTACACCAGCCAATTCCCTCCGCATAAAGTGTTAAAATTAATTTCAAAATGTCATCCAAATTGCATTCAAGCTTTGTCTGTTCTACTGTGTTCATTTCTATAAGTTTTCAGCCACTATTTCGGATTGTGTTGGAATATATGTAAACCCGTTATTATCTTTTGAAATACTAAGTCCAGAGTTCAACAGTGCAAGTTGTACTGCTTGGTTCACATTGGTGACTTTTCTGTTTTTCCGTCACGATGCTTCACGCATGATGTACATAGTCAGAGTAATTATGTTTTTTCTCTTTATCTCCACACCGAAGCAGAATTAAGTCTTCAGAATAAATTCATGTCACAATCTTTCAGTTTTTTGCTATGTGCTCCTGTCGCAGCATTGACGAATTCACACATCTATTTCAATTTGTTACGTTGCAGTATGTTTCTAGAAATATCGGCTCAAAAATAATATCCAATTAAAGATTTATAAGGCTATAAAGTTCCATTATATGTTCACTGATGGAAGAATTATTTTGATCTGGAATGTTATGTATTGCGAACTTGACAATTTATATTTGAGGACACTACGGTCTCGATACATCGCAGCCTCTGCACACCTTTCGTTTTCAGTAGAAAGGACTGCGATAATGTCCGCCAGAACCATTACATTCTCTTGACGTTATGGAAGCAAAATCAGCATCAATAGCGCTGTTTGGCTGTATTTATCAATGAGTGATAGGATGCAAATGGCAACAGATAAAAAGATGTGATGAGTTCAGCAGACTTGAGTCGGATGTACATCTGAGGATCGTATTTATATATATAAATAGTTGATATTTTAGTTCCCTCGTAGCAGAGTCTTAAACTCGCTAAAGAATGCATCATCTATCCAAGTCATTTCGTCTTGAACATTTGAACAACAGATCTAAAGAAGGAAAAGAGGACATGCAAACTATCGAAGTGGCGAACTCTCTTTTTTCTTCAAGGTAAAATGAATATCGCGCGCATTGCGCCACAACAAAGATTGTCGCCACTCCTAATCTACTCTTTATTTTCCTATTCATCTTTTAGTTCTTTGAAATCTTAAAGACATATAAGCACTGAGAACATTTCGGAAATTGGGTGACGTTAAGGAACATTCGTTGAAGATGTAATCAATTTGTTGAAGATTGAGGCAATCAGCGAGCATGATTGTACATCAGGTGGAGGAACATATACAAATAACTGTACATTTAGGATCTGTATCATGCATATGCATACATTTCTTTTGTTTTCGACGTATTTAAATTTGCAAGATACCATTCGTTTATAATTTCGTTAATTTCTAATGCGATGTAAAAATATTACTAATGTTTTGCTTCTGATTGTATATGTAGGAATTCTATACATATTTATAGGTATATAGAATTGTTCATTCATTCGATGAAAAAGATAGCAAAATCATCCTCAGATCAAAAACATCAAAGACAACGATATGGAAATTGTGTCTTTGTCTGACGATCCATTATACTTTGAATTCGCTGGAAGAATCTCAGCTCCAAGCAGTTATTGTGGCCGCACTGGCGAGAAACATGTACAGTCTTTTTTGAAGAATAATTGTCAGGATATACGTCACGATGGCCATCTTCAATTTATAATTGAGACAGTAGGAAGGTGCAAATGTACAGAGAACAAATCCCAAATTTGATTCTATGAAATGTTACACAATGTTTCCACGATTGTCAGCTTTTATGCACAGATTGATATACATTTCTGAATAGACCTATATTGTACCATCCATCGACATCCACAAGAATTCCATAATGATAAGGAAATCCGCTCAAATCAAATGTGTTTCTCAGAATACTGTTAATTTATGTCCTATCTGCAGTGTTCATTTCCATGAGAATCTTAGTCATTATGTTGAGTTGTTGTGGCAATCAACATAAAGATGGTGCTGGGACGTTTGTATGTGTAATCAAATTATTAAATTTGGATCAAGAAATTCCAGAGTTCCTTTGTCCCTTATATATTTAAAGAAGATGTATCACATTTGTGCCGGAAACATTTCCATTTGGAATCTGTGATAATTCATAAAACTGCATGTACTTTAGACGTTTGGCCACATGATACATTTGATATGGCGCTGTTCAAAAATAAATTGTAACTACCTTCAAATTGTCATATTCAATGTTCTACATATGTATTGAAGTGTACACTCTGGCTGGAACTTTATTAAAACACGTAACAAAATTTGAATCGGTACGTTTTCACTTCCCTTGTCAAAGCTCATATTGCTGCTTTGTTGTCTTGAATTGCAATGTCCCCAAAGTCTTTGATTTAAGAAATAACTTCCATCACTTGAATGTAATAAAATGATATCATTATATGCCAGTATTATTCAACACACAGAACGTTTGCAAGAGAAACATTTCTTTCTCCAATGCTTCCACCTTTATCCAGCTGAACACACATCTGAATGGTCATTATGCTTCTATTCGCATTCGCCACGCGAAGATATTATGTTATCAGTAAGAATCAAATGCAAAATACTACGTTGACGAATTTGTAGCACATATTATTTGGAAGTCATATGACAATCTCCTTCATTTCTGTTAACTGTGTCGGCTCTGGCACATAAAGAAAAGGTCACTGATGATTGCACGAGGAATATATCATTGCAGACAAGTAACTGGATGTCTTATATCCTTCGAAATTACTACCTTCCCTTTAAACACTTTTTAAATCTATCATAAGCTATTGTGTCTCAGTCACACCCCTCGGTCAGTCCAGAATATTCATAAATATGATAGTACAAAGAAATAGTTGAAGTGCACATCCATTCCACATTCCACATTCAAGTCTTTGAATTTGCAGTACCTTTATGGTCTTGTATGTTTTCGTTTCCTGTATGCACAGAGTGCGTTACCTTTTTATTTGCAATATTTTCTGATATGATCAAAATAAAGTGGGTTCCAGCATGGAATGATGTAACCATGGATTGACGCGAATTTTACACCAGCCAATTCCCTCCGCATAAAGTGTTAAAATTAATTTCAAAATGTCATCCAAATTGCATTCAAGCTTTGTCTGTTCTACTGTGTTCATTTCTATAAGTTTTCAGCCACTATTTCGGATTGTGTTGGAATATATGTAAACCCGTTATTATCTTTTGAAATACTAAGTCCAGAGTTCAACAGTGCAAGTTGTACTGCTTGGTTCACATTGGTGACTTTTCTGTTTTTCCGTCACGATGCTTCACGCATGATGTACATAGTCAGAGTAATTATGTTTTTTCTCTTTATCTCCACACCGAAGCAGAATTAAGTCTTCAGAATAAATTCATGTCACAATCTTTCAGTTTTTTGCTATGTGCTCCTGTCGCAGCATTGACGAATTCACACATCTATTTCAATTTGTTACGTTGCAGTATGTTTCTACAAATATCGGCTCAAAAATAATATCCAATTAAAGATTTATAAGGCTATAAAGTTCCATTATATGTTCACTGATGGAAGAATTATTTTGATCTGGAATGTTATGTATTGCGAACTTGACAATTTATATTTGAGGACACTACGGTCTCGATACATCGCAGCCTCTGCACACCTTTCGTTTTCAGTAGAAAGGACTGCGATAATGTCCGCCAGAACCATTACATTCTCTTGACGTTATGGAAGCAAAATCAGCATCAATAGCGCTGTTTGGCTGTATTTATCAATGAGTGATAGGATGCAAATGGCAACAGATAAAAAGATGTGATGAGTTCAGCAGACTTGAGTCGGATGTACATCTGAGGATCGTATTTATATATATAAATAGTTGATATTTTAGTTCCCTCGTAGCAGAGTCTTAAACTCGCTAAAGAATGCATCATCTATCCAAGTCATTTCGTCTTGAACATTTGAACAACAGATCTAAAGAAGGAAAAGAGGACATGCAAACTATCGAAGTGGCGAACTCTCTTTTTTCTTCAAGGTAAAATGAATATCGCGCGCATTGCGCCACAACAAAGATTGTCGCCACTCCTAATCTACTCTTTATTTTCCTATTCATCTTTTAGTTCTTTGAAATCTTAAAGACATATAAGCACTGAGAACATTTCGGAAATTGGGTGACGTTAAGGAACATTCGTTGAAGATGTAATCAATTTGTTGAAGATTGAGGCAATCAGCGAGCATGATTGTACATCAGGTGGAGGAACATATACAAATAACTGTACATTTAGGATCTGTATCATGCATATGCATACATTTCTTTTGTTTTCGACGTATTTAAATTTGCAAGATACCATTCGTTTATAATTTCGTTAATTTCTAATGCGATGTAAAAATATTACTAATGTTTTGCTTCTGATTGTATATGTAGGAATTCTATACATATTTATAGGTATATAGAATTGTTCATTCATTCGATGAAAAAGATAGCAAAATCATCCTCAGATCAAAAACATCAAAGACAACGATATGGAAATTGTGTCTTTGTCTGACGATCCATTATACTTTGAATTCGCTGGAAGAATCTCAGCTCCAAGCAGTTATTGTGGCCGCACTGGCGAGAAACATGTACAGTCTTTTTTGAAGAATAATTGTCAGGATATACGTCACGATGGCCATCTTCAATTTGTAATTGAGACAGTAGGAAGGTGCAAATGTACAGAGAACAAATCCCAAATTTGATTCTATGAAATGTTACACAATGTTTCCACGATTGTCAGCTTTTATGCACAGATTGATATACATTTCTGAATAGACCTATATTGTACCATCCATCGACATCCACAAGAATTCCATAATGATAAGGAAATCCGCTCAAATTAAATGTGTTTCTCAGAATACTGTTAATTTATGTCCTATCTGCAGTGTTCATTTCCATGAGAATCTTAGTCATTATGTTGAGTTGTTGTGGCAATCAACATAAAGATGGTGCTGGGACGTTTGTATGTGTAATCAAATTATTAAATTTGGATCAAGAAATTCCAGAGTTCCTTTGTCCCTTATATATTTAAAGAAGATGTATCACATTTGTGCCGGAAACATTTCCATTTGGAATCTGTGATAATTCATAAAACTGCATGTACTTTAGACGTTTGGCCACATGATACATTTGATATGGCGCTGTTCAAAAATAAATTGTAACTACCTTCAAATTGTCATATTCAATGTTCTACATATGTATTGAAGTGTACACTCTGGCTGGAACTTTATTAAAACACGTAACAAAATTTGAATCGGTGCGTTTTCACCTCCCTTGTCAAAGGTCATATTGCTGCTTTGTTGTCTTGAATTGCAATGTCCCCAAAGTCTTTGATTTAAGAAATAACTTCCATCACTTGAATGTAATAAAATGATATCATTATATGCCAGTATTATTCAACACACAGAACGTTTGCAAGAGAAACATTTCTTTCTCCAATGCTTCCACCTTTATCCAGCTGAACACACATCTGAATGGTCATTATGCTTCTATTCGCATTCGCCACGCGAAGATATTATGTTATCAGTAAGAATCAAATGCAAAATACTACGTTGACGAATTTGTAGCACATATTATTTGGAAGTCATATGACAATCTCCTTCATTTCTGTTAACTGTGTCGGCTCTGGCACATAAAGAAAAGGTCACTGATGATTGCACGAGGAATATATCATTGCAGACAAGTAACTGGATGTCTTATATCCTTCGAAATTACTACCTTCCCTTTAAACACTTTTTAAATCTATCATAAGCTATTGTGTCTCAGTCACACCCCTCGGTCAGTCCAGAATATTCATAAATATGATAGTACAAAGAAATAGTTGAAGTGCACATCCATTCCACATTCCACATTCAAGTCTTTGAATTTGCAGTACCTTTATGGTCTTGTATGTTTTCGTTTCCTGTATGCACAGAGTGCGTTACCTTTTCATTTGCAATATTTTCTGATATGATCAAAACAAAGCGGGTTCCAGCCTGGGATGATGTAACCATGGATTGACGCGAATTTTACACCAGCCAATTCCCTCCGCATAAAGTGTTAAAATTAATTTCAAAATGTCATCCAAATTGCATTCAAGCTTTGTCTGTTCTACTGTGTTCATTTCTATAAGTTTTCAGCCACTATTTCGGATTGTGTTGGAATATATGTAAACCCGTTATTATCTTTTGAAATACTAAGTCCAGAGTTCAACAGTGCAAGTTGTACTGCTTGGTTCACATTGGTGACTTTTCTGTTTTTCCGTCACGATGCTTCACGCATGATGTACATAGTCAGAGTAATTATGTTTTTTCTCTTTATCTCCACACCGAAGCAGAATTAAGTCTTCAGAATAAATTCATGTCACAATCTTTCAGTTTTTTGCTATGTGCTCCTGTCGCAGCATTGACGAATTCACACATCTATTTCAATTTGTTACGTTGCAGTATGTTTCTACAAATATCGGCTCAAAAATAATATCCAATTAAAGATTTATAAGGCTATAAAGTTCCATTATATGTTCACTGATGGAAGAATTATTTTGATCTGGAATGTTATGTATTGCGAACTTGACAATTTATATTTGAGGACACTACGGTCTCGATACATCGCAGCCTCTGCACACCTTTCGTTTTCAGTAGAAAGGACTGCGATAATGTCCGCCAGAACCATTACATTCTCTTGACGTTATGGAAGCAAAATCAGCATCAATAGCGCTGTTTGGCTGTATTTATCAATGAGTGATAGGATGCAAATGGCAACAGATAAAAAGATGTGATGAGTTCAGCAGACTTGAGTCGGATGTACATCTGAGGATCGTATTTATATATATAAATAGTTGATATTTTAGTTCCCTCGTAGCAGAGTCTTAAACTCGCTAAAGAATGCATCATCTATCCAAGTCATTTCGTCTTGAACATTTGAACAACAGATCTAAAGAAGGAAAAGAGGACATGCAAACTATCGAAGTGGCGAACTCTCTTTTTTCTTCAAGGTAAAATGAATATCGCGCGCATTGCGCCACAACAAAGATTGTCGCCACTCCTAATCTACTCTTTATTTTCCTATTCATCTTTTAGTTCTTTGAAATCTTAAAGACATATAAGCACTGAGAACATTTCGGAAATTGGGTGACGTTAAGGAACATTCGTTGAAGATGTAATCAATTTGTTGAAGATTGAGGCAATCAGCGAGCATGATTGTACATCAGGTGGAGGAACATATACAAATAACTGTACATTTAGGATCTGTATCATGCATATGCATACATTTCTTTTGTTTTCGACGTATTTAAATTTGCAAGATACCATTCGTTTATAATTTCGTTAATTTCTAATGCGATGTAAAAATATTACTAATGTTTTGCTTCTGATTGTATATGTAGGAATTCTATACATATTTATAGGTATATAGAATTGTTCATTCATTCGATGAAAAAGATAGCAAAATCATCCTCAGATCAAAAACATCAAAGACAACGATATGGAAATTGTGTCTTTGTCTGACGATCCATTATACTTTGAATTGGCTGGAAGAATCTCAGCTCCAAGCAGTTATTGTGGCCGCACTGGCGAGAAACATGTACAGTCTTTTTTGAAGAATAATTGTCAGGATATACGTCACGATGGCCATCTTCAATTTGTAATTGAGACAGTAGGAAGGTGCAAATGTACAGAGAACAAATCCCAAATTTGATTCTATGAAATGTTACACAATGTTTCCACGATTGTCAGCTTTTATGCACAGATTGATATACATTTCTGAATAGACCTATATTGTACCATCCATCGACATCCACAAGAATTCCATAATGATAAGGAAATCCGCTCAAATTAAATGTGTTTCTCAGAATACTGTTAATTTATGTCCTATCTGCAGTGTTCATTTCCATGAGAATCTTAGTCATTATGTTGAGTTGTTGTGGCAATCAACATAAAGATGGTGCTGGGACGTTTGTATGTGTAATCAAATTATTAAATTTGGATCAAGAAATTCCATAGTTCCTTTGTCCCTTATATATTTAAAGAAGATGTATCACATTTGTGCCGGAAACATTTCCATTTGGAATCTGTGATAATTCATAAAACTGCATGTACTTTAGACGTTTGGCCACATGATACATTTGATATGGCGCTGTTCAAAAATAAATTGTAACTACCTTCAAATTGTCATATTCAATGTTCTACATATGTATTGAAGTGTACACTCTGGCTGGAACTTTATTAAAACACGTAACAAAATTTGAATCGGTGCGTTTTCACCTCCCTTGTCAAAGGTCATATTGCTGCTTTGTTGTCTTGAATTGCAATGTCCCCAAAGTCTTTGATTTAAGAAATAACTTCCATCACTTGAATGTAATAAAATGATATCATTATATGCCAGTATTATTCAACACACAGAACGTTTGCAAGAGAAACATTTCTTTCTCCAATGCTTCCACCTTTATCCAGCTGAACACACATCTGAATGGTCATTATGCTTCTATTCGCATTCGCCACGCGAAGATATTATGTTATCAGTAAGAATCAAATGCAAAATACTACGTTGACGAATTTGTAGCACATATTATTTGGAAGTCATATGACAATCTCCTTCATTTCTGTTAACTGTGTCGGCTCTGGCACATAAAGAAAAGGTCACTGATGATTGCACGAGGAATATATCATTGCAGACAAGTAACTGGATGTCTTATATCCTTCGAAATTACTACCTTCCCTTTAAACACTTTTTAAATCTATCATAAGCTATTGTGTCTCAGTCACACCCCTCGGTCAGTCCAGAATATTCATAAATATGATAGTACAAAGAAATAGTTGAAGTGCACATCCATTCCACATTCCACATTCAAGTCTTTGAATTTGCAGTACCTTTATGGTCTTGTATGTTTTCGTTTCCTGTATGCACAGAGTGCGTTACCTTTTCATTTGCAATATTTTCTGATATGATCAAAACAAAGCGGGTTCCAGCCTGGGATGATGTAACCATGGATTGACGCGAATTTTACACCAACCAATTTCCTCCGCATAAAGTGTTAAAATTAATTTCAAAATGTCATCCAAATTGCATTCAAGCTTTGTCTGTTCTACTGTGTTCATTTCTATAAGTTTTCAGCCACTATTTCGGATTGTGTTGGAATATATGTAAACCCGTTATTATCTTTTGAAATACTAAGTCCAGAGTTCAACAGTGCAAGTTGTACTGCTTGGTTCACATTGGTGACTTTTCTGTTTTTCCGTCACGATGCTTCACGCATGATGTACATAGTCAGAGTAATTATGTTTTTTCTCTTTATCTCCACACCGAAGCAGAATTAAGTCTTCAGAATAAATTCATGTCACAATCTTTCAGTTTTTTGCTATGTGCTCCTGTCGCAGCATTGACGAATTCACACATCTATTTCAATTTGTTACGTTGCAGTATGTTTCTACAAATATCGGCTCAAAAATAATATCCAATTAAAGATTTATAAGGCTATAAAGTTCCATTATATGTTCACTGATGGAAGAATTATTTTGATCTGGAATGTTATGTATTGCGAACTTGACAATTTATATTTGAGGACACTACGGTCTCGATACATCGCAGCCTCTGCACACCTTTCGTTTTCAGTAGAAAGGACTGCGATAATGTCCGCCAGAACCATTACATTCTCTTGACGTTATGGAAGCAAAATCAGCATCAATAGCGCTGTTTGGCTGTATTTATCAATGAGTGATAGGATGCAAATGGCAACAGATAAAAAGATGTGATGAGTTCAGCAGACTTGAGTCGGATGTACATCTGAGGATCGTATTTATATATATAAATAGTTGATATTTTAGTTCCCTCGTAGCAGAGTCTTAAACTCGCTAAAGAATGCATCATCTATCCAAGTCATTTCGTCTTGAACATTTGAACAACAGATCTAAAGAAGGAAAAGAGGACATGCAAACTATCGAAGTGGCGAACTCTCTTTTTTCTTCAAGGTAAAATGAATATCGCGCGCATTGCGCCACAACAAAGATTGTCGCCACTCCTAATCTACTCTTTATTTTCCTATTCATCTTTTAGTTCTTTGAAATCTTAAAGACATATAAGCACTGAGAACATTTCGGAAATTGGGTGACGTTAAGGAACATTCGTTGAAGATGTAATCAATTTGTTGAAGATTGAGGCAATCAGCGAGCATGATTGTACATCAGGTGGAGGAACATATACAAATAACTGTACATTTAGGATCTGTATCATGCATATGCATACATTTCTTTTGTTTTCGACGTATTTAAATTTGCAAGATACCATTCGTTTATAATTTCGTTAATTTCTAATGCGATGTAAAAATATTACTAATGTTTTGCTTCTGATTGTATATGTAGGAATTCTATACATATTTATAGGTATATAGAATTGTTCATTCATTCGATGAAAAAGATAGCAAAATCATCCTCAGATCAAAAACATCAAAGACAACGATATGGAAATTGTGTCTTTGTCTGACGATCCATTATACTTTGAATTCGCTGGAAGAATCTCAGCTCCAAGCAGTTATTGTGGCCGCACTGGCGAGAAACATGTACA
Organism: Sinohyriopsis cumingii; assembly: GCA_028554795.2. NCBI lineage: Eukaryota > Metazoa > Mollusca > Bivalvia > Unionida > Unionidae > Sinohyriopsis > Sinohyriopsis cumingii. The sequence continues at coordinate 102,150,012 of CM068828.1, read as the reverse complement.
GTCTTTTTTGAAGAATAATTGTCAGGATATACGTCACGATGGCCATCTTCAATTTGTAATTGAGACAGTAGGAAGGTGCAAATGTACAGAGAACAAATCCCAAATTTGATTCTATGAAATGTTACACAATGTTTCCACGATTGTCAGCTTTTATGCACAGATTGATATACATTTCTGAATAGACCTATATTGTACCATCCATCGACATCCACAAGAATTCCATAATGATAAGGAAATCCGCTCAAATTAAATGTGTTTCTCAGAATACTGTTAATTTATGTCCTATCTGCAGTGTTCATTTCCATGAGAATCTTAGTCATTATGTTGAGTTGTTGTGGCAATCAACATAAAGATGGTGCTGGGACGTTTGTATGTGTAATCAAATTATTAAATTTGGATCAAGAAATTCCAGAGTTCCTTTGTCCCTTATATATTTAAAGAAGATGTATCACATTTGTGCCGGAAACATTTCCATTTGGAATCTGTGATAATTCATAAAACTGCATGTACTTTAGACGTTTGGCCACATGATACATTTGATATGGCGCTGTTCAAAAATAAATTGTAACTACCTTCAAATTGTCATATTCAATGTTCTACATATGTATTGAAGTGTACACTCTGGCTGGAACTTTATTAAAACACGTAACAAAATTTGAATCGGTGCGTTTTCACTTCCCTTGTCAAAGCTCATATTGCTGCTTTGTTGTCTTGAATTGCAATGTCCCCCAAAGTCTTTGATTTAAGAAATAACTTCCATCACTTGAATGTAATAAAATGATATCATTATATGCCAGTATTATTCAACACACAGAACGTTTGCAAGAGAAACATTTCTTTCTCCAATGCTTCCACCTTTATCCAGCTGAACACACATCTGAATGGTCATTATGCTTCTATTCGCATTCGCCACGCGAAGATATTATGTTATCAGTAAGAATCAAATGCAAAATACTACGTTGACGAATTTGTAGCACATATTATTTGGAAGTCATATGGCAATCTCCTTCATTTCTGTTAACTGTGTCGGCTCTGGCACATAAAGAAAAGGTCACTGATGATTGCACGAGGAATATATCATTGCAGACAAGTAACTGGATGTCTTATATCCTTCGAAATTACTACCTTCCCTTTAAACACTTTTTAAATCTATCATAAGCTATTGTGTCTCAGTCACACCCCTCGGTCAGTCCAGAATATTCATAAATATGATAGTACAAAGAAATAGTTGAAGTGCACATCCATTCCACATTCCACATTCAAGTCTTTGAATTTGCAGTACCTTTATGGTCTTGTATGTCTTCGTTTCCTGTATGCACAGAGTGCGTTACCTTTTTATTTGCACTATTTTCTGGTATGATCAAAACAAAGCGGGTTCCAGCCTGGAATGATGTAACCATGGATTGACGCGAATTTTACACCAACCAATTTCCTCCGCATAAAGTGTTAAAATTAATTTCAAAATGTCATCCAAATTGCATTCAAGCTTTGTCTGTTCTACTGTGTTCATTTCTATAAGTTTTCAGCCACTATTTCGGATTGTGTTGGAATATATGTAAACCCGTTATTATCTTTTGAAATACTAAGTCCAGAGTTCAACAGTGCAAGTTGTACTGCTTGGTTCACATTGGTGACTTTTCTGTTTTTCCGTCACGATGCTTCACGCATGATGTACATAGTCAGAGTAATTATGTTTTTTCTCTTTATCTCCACACCGAAGCAGAATTAAGTCTTCAGAATAAATTCATGTCACAATCTTTCAGTTTTTTGCTATGTGCTCCTGTCGCAGCATTGACGAATTCACACATCTATTTCAATTTGTTACGTTGCAGTATGTTTCTACAAATATCGGCTCAAAAATAATATCCAATTAAAGATTTATAAGGCTATAAAGTTCCATTATATGTTCACTGATGGAAGAATTATTTTGATCTGGAATGTTATGTATTGCGAACTTGACAATTTATATTTGAGGACACTACGGTCTCGATACATCGCAGCCTCTGCACACCTTTCGTTTTCAGTAGAAAGGACTGCGATAATGTCCGCCAGAACCATTACATTCTCTTGACGTTATGGAAGCAAAATCAGCATCAATAGCGCTGTTTGGCTGTATTTATCAATGAGTGATAGGATGCAAATGGCAACAGATAAAAAGATGTGATGAGTTCAGCAGACTTGAGTCGGATGTACATCTGAGGATCGTATTTATATATATAAATAGTTGATATTTTAGTTCCCTCGTAGCAGAGTCTTAAACTCGCTAAAGAATGCATCATCTATCCAAGTCATTTCGTCTTGAACATTTGAACAACAGATCTAAAGAAGGAAAAGAGGACATGCAAACTATCGAAGTGGCGAACTCTCTTTTTTCTTCAAGGTAAAATGAATATCGCGCGCATTGCGCCACAACAAAGATTGTCGCCACTCCTAATCTACTCTTTATTTTCCTATTCATCTTTTAGTTCTTTGAAATCTTAAAGACATATAAGCACTGAGAACATTTCGGAAATTGGGTGACGTTAAGGAACATTCGTTGAAGATGTAATCAATTTGTTGAAGATTGAGGCAATCAGCGAGCATGATTGTACATCAGGTGGAGGAACATATACAAATAACTGTACATTTAGGATCTGTATCATGCATATGCATACATTTCTTTTGTTTTCGACGTATTTAAATTTGCAAGATACCATTCGTTTATAATTTCGTTAATTTCTAATGCGATGTAAAAATATTACTAATGTTTTGCTTCTGATTGTATATGTAGGAATTCTATACATATTTATAGGTATATAGAATTGTTCATTCATTCGATGAAAAAGATAGCAAAATCATCCTCAGATCAAAAACATCAAAGACAACGATATGGAAATTGTGTCTTTGTCTGACGATCCATTATACTTTGAATTCGCTGGAAGAATCTCAGCTCCAAGCAGTTATTGTGGCCGCACTGGCGAGAAACATGTACAGTCTTTTTTGAAGAATAATTGTCAGGATATACGTCACGATGGCCATCTTCAATTTGTAATTGAGACAGTAGGAAGGTGCAAATGTACAGAGAACAAATCCCAAATTTGATTCTATGAAATGTTACACAATGTTTCCACGATTGTCAGCTTTTATGCACAGATTGATATACATTTCTGAATAGACCTATATTGTACCATCCATCGACATCCACAAGAATTCCATAATGATAAGGAAATCCGCTCAAATTAAATGTGTTTCTCAGAATACTGTTAATTTATGTCCTATCTGCAGTGTTCATTTCCATGAGAATCTTAGTCATTATGTTGAGTTGTTGTGGCAATCAACATAAAGATGGTGCTGGGACGTTTGTATGTGTAATCAAATTATTAAATTTGGATCAAGAAATTCCAGAGTTCCTTTGTCCCTTATATATTTAAAGAAGATGTATCACATTTGTGCCGGAAACATTTCCATTTGGAATCTGTGATAATTCATAAAACTGCATGTACTTTAGACGTTTGGCCACATGATACATTTGATATGGCGCTGTTCAAAAATAAATTGTAACTACCTTCAAATTGTCATATTCAATGTTCTACATATGTATTGAAGTGTACACTCTGGCTGGAACTTTATTAAAACACGTAACAAAATTTGAATCGGTGCGTTTTCACCTCCCTTGTCAAAGGTCATATTGCTGCTTTGTTGTCTTGAATTGCAATGTCCCCAAAGTCTTTGATTTAAGAAATAACTTCCATCACTTGAATGTAATAAAATGATATCATTATATGCCAGTATTATTCAACACACAGAACGTTTGCAAGAGAAACATTTCTTTCTCCAATGCTTCCACCTTTATCCAGCTGAACACACATCTGAATGGTCATTATGCTTCTATTCGCATTCGCCACGCGAAGATATTATGTTATCAGTAAGAATCAAATGCAAAATACTACGTTGACGAATTTGTAGCACATATTATTTGGAAGTCATATGACAATCTCCTTCATTTCTGTTAACTGTGTCGGCTCTGGCACATAAAGAAAAGGTCACTGATGATTGCACGAGGAATATATCATTGCAGACAAGTAACTGGATGTCTTATATCCTTCGAAATTACTACCTTCCCTTTAAACACTTTTTAAATCTATCATAAGCTATTGTGTCTCAGTCACACCCCTCGGTCAGTCCAGAATATTCATAAATATGATAGTACAAAGAAATAGTTGAAGTGCACATCCATTCCACATTCCACATTCAAGTCTTTGAATTTGCAGTACCTTTATGGTCTTGTATGTTTTCGTTTCCTGTATGCACAGAGTGCGTTACCTTTTCATTTGCAATATTTTCTGATATGATCAAAACAAAGCGGGTTCCAGCCTGGGATGATGTAACCATGGATTGACGCGAATTTTACACCAGCCAATTCCCTCCGCATAAAGTGTTAAAATTAATTTCAAAATGTCATCCAAATTGCATTCAAGCTTTGTCTGTTCTACTGTGTTCATTTCTATAAGTTTTCAGCCACTATTTCGGATTGTGTTGGAATATATGTAAACCCGTTATTATCTTTTGAAATACTAAGTCCAGAGTTCAACAGTGCAAGTTGTACTGCTTGGTTCACATTGGTGACTTTTCTGTTTTTCCGTCACGATGCTTCACGCATGATGTACATAGTCAGAGTAATTATGTTTTTTCTCTTTATCTCCACACCGAAGCAGAATTAAGTCTTCAGAATAAATTCATGTCACAATCTTTCAGTTTTTTGCTATGTGCTCCTGTCGCAGCATTGACGAATTCACACATCTATTTCAATTTGTTACGTTGCAGTATGTTTCTACAAATATCGGCTCAAAAATAATATCCAATTAAAGATTTATAAGGCTATAAAGTTCCATTATATGTTCACTGATGGAAGAATTATTTTGATCTGGAATGTTATGTATTGCGAACTTGACAATTTATATTTGAGGACACTACGGTCTCGATACATCGCAGCCTCTGCACACCTTTCGTTTTCAGTAGAAAGGACTGCGATAATGTCCGCCAGAACCATTACATTCTCTTGACGTTATGGAAGCAAAATCAGCATCAATAGCGCTGTTTGGCTGTATTTATCAATGAGTGATAGGATGCAAATGGCAACAGATAAAAAGATGTGATGAGTTCAGCAGACTTGAGTCGGATGTACATCTGAGGATCGTATTTATATATATAAATAGTTGATATTTTAGTTCCCTCGTAGCAGAGTCTTAAACTCGCTAAAGAATGCATCATCTATCCAAGTCATTTCGTCTTGAACATTTGAACAACAGATCTAAAGAAGGAAAAGAGGACATGCAAACTATCGAAGTGGCGAACTCTCTTTTTTCTTCAAGGTAAAATGAATATCGCGCGCATTGCGCCACAACAAAGATTGTCGCCACTCCTAATCTACTCTTTATTTTCCTATTCATCTTTTAGTTCTTTGAAATCTTAAAGACATATAAGCACTGAGAACATTTCGGAAATTGGGTGACGTTAAGGAACATTCGTTGAAGATGTAATCAATTTGTTGAAGATTGAGGCAATCAGCGAGCATGATTGTACATCAGGTGGAGGAACATATACAAATAACTGTACATTTAGGATCTGTATCATGCATATGCATACATTTCTTTTGTTTTCGACGTATTTAAATTTGCAAGATACCATTCGTTTATAATTTCGTTAATTTCTAATGCGATGTAAAAATATTACTAATGTTTTGCTTCTGATTGTATATGTAGGAATTCTATACATATTTATAGGTATATAGAATTGTTCATTCATTCGATGAAAAAGATAGCAAAATCATCCTCAGATCAAAAACATCAAAGACAACGATATGGAAATTGTGTCTTTGTCTGACGATCCATTATACTTTGAATTCGCTGGAAGAATCTCAGCTCCAAGCAGTTATTGTGGCCGCACTGGCGAGAAACATGTACAGTCTTTTTTGAAGAATAATTGTCAGGATATACGTCACGATGGCCATCTTCAATTTGTAATTGAGACAGTAGGAAGGTGCAAATGTACAGAGAACAAATCCCAAATTTGATTCTATGAAATGTTACACAATGTTTCCACGATTGTCAGCTTTTATGCACAGATTGATATACATTTCTGAATAGACCTATATTGTACCATCCATCGACATCCACAAGAATTCCATAATGATAAGGAAATCCGCTCAAATTAAATGTGTTTCTCAGAATACTGTTAATTTATGTCCTATCTGCAGTGTTCATTTCCATGAGAATCTTAGTCATTATGTTGAGTTGTTGTGGCAATCAACATAAAGATGGTGCTGGGACGTTTGTATGTGTAATCAAATTATTAAATTTGGATCAAGAAATTCCATAGTTCCTTTGTCCCTTATATATTTAAAGAAGATGTATCACATTTGTGCCGGAAACATTTCCATTTGGAATCTGTGATAATTCATAAAACTGCATGTACTTTAGACGTTTGGCCACATGATACATTTGATATGGCGCTGTTCAAAAATAAATTGTAACTACCTTCAAATTGTCATATTCAATGTTCTACATATGTATTGAAGTGTACACTCTGGCTGGAACTTTATTAAAACACGTAACAAAATTTGAATCGGTGCGTTTTCACCTCCCTTGTCAAAGGTCATATTGCTGCTTTGTTGTCTTGAATTGCAATGTCCCCAAAGTCTTTGATTTAAGAAATAACTTCCATCACTTGAATGTAATAAAATGATATCATTATATGCCAGTATTATTCAACACACAGAACGTTTGCAAGAGAAACATTTCTTTCTCCAATGCTTCCACCTTTATCCAGCTGAACACACATCTGAATGGTCATTATGCTTCTATTCGCATTCGCCACGCGAAGATATTATGTTATCAGTAAGAATCAAATGCAAAATACTACGTTGACGAATTTGTAGCACATATTATTTGGAAGTCATATGACAATCTCCTTCATTTCTGTTAACTGTGTCGGCTCTGGCACATAAAGAAAAGGTCACTGATGATTGCACGAGGAATATATCATTGCAGACAAGTAACTGGATGTCTTATATCCTTCGAAATTACTACCTTCCCTTTAAACACTTTTTAAATCTATCATAAGCTATTGTGTCTCAGTCACACCCCTCGGTCAGTCCAGAATATTCATAAATATGATAGTACAAAGAAATAGTTGAAGTGCACATCCATTCCACATTCCACATTCAAGTCTTTGAATTTGCAGTACCTTTATGGTCTTGTATGTTTTCGTTTCCTGTATGCACAGAGTGCGTTACCTTTTCATTTGCAATATTTTCTGATATGATCAAAACAAAGCGGGTTCCAGCCTGGGATGATGTAACCATGGATTGACGCGAATTTTACACCAGCCAATTCCCTCCGCATAAAGTGTTAAAATTAATTTCAAAATGTCATCCAAATTGCATTCAAGCTTTGTCTGTTCTACTGTGTTCATTTCTATAAGTTTTCAGCCACTATTTCGGATTGTGTTGGAATATATGTAAACCCGTTATTATCTTTTGAAATACTAAGTCCAGAGTTCAACAGTGCAAGTTGTACTGCTTGGTTCACATTGGTGACTTTTCTGTTTTTCCGTCACGATGCTTCACGCATGATGTACATAGTCAGAGTAATTATGTTTTTTCTCTTTATCTCCACACCGAAGCAGAATTAAGTCTTCAGAATAAATTCATGTCACAATCTTTCAGTTTTTTGCTATGTGCTCCTGTCGCAGCATTGACGAATTCACACATCTATTTCAATTTGTTACGTTGCAGTATGTTTCTACAAATATCGGCTCAAAAATAATATCCAATTAAAGATTTATAAGGCTATAAAGTTCCATTATATGTTCACTGATGGAAGAATTATTTTGATCTGGAATGTTATGTATTGCGAACTTGACAATTTATATTTGAGGACACTACGGTCTCGATACATCGCAGCCTCTGCACACCTTTCGTTTTCAGTAGAAAGGACTGCGATAATGTCCGCCAGAACCATTACATTCTCTTGACGTTATGGAAGCAAAATCAGCATCAATAGCGCTGTTTGGCTGTATTTATCAATGAGTGATAGGATGCAAATGGCAACAGATAAAAAGATGTGATGAGTTCAGCAGACTTGAGTCGGATGTACATCTGAGGATCGTATTTATATATATAAATAGTTGATATTTTAGTTCCCTCGTAGCAGAGTCTTAAACTCGCTAAAGAATGCATCATCTATCCAAGTCATTTCGTCTTGAACATTTGAACAACAGATCTAAAGAAGGAAAAGAGGACATGCAAACTATCGAAGTGGCGAACTCTCTTTTTTCTTCAAGGTAAAATGAATATCGCGCGCATTGCGCCACAACAAAGATTGTCGCCACTCCTAATCTACTCTTTATTTTCCTATTCATCTTTTAGTTCTTTGAAATCTTAAAGACATATAAGCACTGAGAACATTTCGGAAATTGGGTGACGTTAAGGAACATTCGTTGAAGATGTAATCAATTTGTTGAAGATTGAGGCAATCAGCGAGCATGATTGTACATCAGGTGGAGGAACATATACAAATAACTGTACATTTAGGATCTGTATCATGCATATGCATACATTTCTTTTGTTTTCGACGTATTTAAATTTGCAAGATACCATTCGTTTATAATTTCGTTAATTTCTAATGCGATGTAAAAATATTACTAATGTTTTGCTTCTGATTGTATATGTAGGAATTCTATACATATTTATAGGTATATAGAATTGTTCATTCATTCGATGAAAAAGATAGCAAAATCATCCTCAGATCAAAAACATCAAAGACAACGATATGGAAATTGTGTCTTTGTCTGACGATCCATTATACTTTGAATTCGCTGGAAGAATCTCAGCTCCAAGCAGTTATTGTGGCCGCACTGGCGAGAAACATGTACAGTCTTTTTTGAAGAATAATTGTCAGGATATACGTCACGATGGCCATCTTCAATTTGTAATTGAGACAGTAGGAAGGTGCAAATGTACAGAGAACAAATCCCAAATTTGATTCTATGAAATGTTACACAATGTTTCCACGATTGTCAGCTTTTATGCACAGATTGATATACATTTCTGAATAGACCTATATTGTACCATCCATCGACATCCACAAGAATTCCATAATGATAAGGAAATCCGCTCAAATTAAATGTGTTTCTCAGAATACTGTTAATTTATGTCCTATCTGCAGTGTTCATTTCCATGAGAATCTTAGTCATTATGTTGAGTTGTTGTGGCAATCAACATAAAGATGGTGCTGGGACGTTTGTATGTGTAATCAAATTATTAAATTTGGATCAAGAAATTCCAGAGTTCCTTTGTCCCTTATATATTTAAAGAAGATGTATCACATTTGTGCCGGAAACATTTCCATTTGGAATCTGTGATAATTCATAAAACTGCATGTACTTTAGACGTTTGGCCACATGATACATTTGATATGGCGCTGTTCAAAAATAAATTGTAACTACCTTCAAATTGTCATATTCAATGTTCTACATATGTATTGAAGTGTACACTCTGGCTGGAACTTTATTAAAACACGTAACAAAATTTGAATCGGTACGTTTTCACTTCCCTTGTCAAAGCTCATATTGCTGCTTTGTTGTCTTGAATTGCAATGTCCCCCAAAGTCTTTGATTTAAGAAATAACTTCCATCACTTGAATGTAATAAAATGATATCATTATATGCCAGTATTATTCAACACACAGAACGTTTGCAAGAGAAACATTTCTTTCTCCAATGCTTCCACCTTTATCCAGCTGAACACACATCTGAATGGTCATTATGCTTCTATTCGCATTCGCCACGCGAAGATATTATGTTATCAGTAAGAATCAAATGCAAAATACTACGTTGACGAATTTGTAGCACATATTATTTGGAAGTCATATGGCAATCTCCTTCATTTCTGTTAACTGTGTCGGCTCTGGCACATAAAGAAAAGGTCACTGATGATTGCACGAGGAATATATCATTGCAGACAAGTAACTGGATGTCTTATATCCTTCGAAATTACTACCTTCCCTTTAAACACTTTTTAAATCTATCATAAGCTATTGTGTCTCAGTCACACCCCTCGGTCAGTCCAGAATATTCATAAATATGATAGTACAAAGAAATAGTTGAAGTGCACATCCATTCCACATTCCACATTCAAGTCTTTGAATTTGCAGTACCTTTATGGTCTTGTATGTCTTCGTTTCCTGTATGCACAGAGTGCGTTACCTTTTTATTTGCACTATTTTCTGGTATGATCAAAACAAAGCGGGTTCCAGCCTGGAATGATGTAACCATGGATTGACGCGAATTTTACACCAACCAATTTCCTCCGCATAAAGTGTTAAAATTAATTTCAAAATGTCATCCAAATTGCATTCAAGCTTTGTCTGTTCTACTGTGTTCATTTCTATAAGTTTTCAGCCACTATTTCGGATTGTGTTGGAATATATGTAAACCCGTTATTATCTTTTGAAATACTAAGTCCAGAGTTCAACAGTGCAAGTTGTACTGCTTGGTTCACATTGGTGACTTTTCTGTTTTTCCGTCACGATGCTTCACGCATGATGTACATAGTCAGAGTAATTATGTTTTTTCTCTTTATCTCCACACCGAAGCAGAATTAAGTCTTCAGAATAAATTCATGTCACAATCTTTCAGTTTTTTGCTATGTGCTCCTGTCGCAGCATTGACGAATTCACACATCTATTTCAATTTGTTACGTTGCAGTATGTTTCTAGAAATATCGGCTCAAAAATAATATCCAATTAAAGATTTATAAGGCTATAAAGTTCCATTATATGTTCACTGATGGAAGAATTATTTTGATCTGGAATGTTATGTATTGCGAACTTGACAATTTATATTTGAGGACACTACGGTCTCGATACATCGCAGCCTCTGCACACCTTTCGTTTTCAGTAGAAAGGACTGCGATAATGTCCGCCAGAACCATTACATTCTCTTGACGTTATGGAAGCAAAATCAGCATCAATAGCGCTGTTTGGCTGTATTTATCAATGAGTGATAGGATGCAAATGGCAACAGATAAAAAGATGTGATGAGTTCAGCAGACTTGAGTCGGATGTACATCTGAGGATCGTATTTATATATATAAATAGTTGATATTTTAGTTCCCTCGTAGCAGAGTCTTAAACTCGCTAAAGAATGCATCATCTATCCAAGTCATTTCGTCTTGAACATTTGAACAACAGATCTAAAGAAGGAAAAGAGGACATGTAAACTATCGAAGTGGCGAACTCTCTTTTTTCTTCAAGGTAAAATGAATATCGCGCGCATTGCGCCACAACAAAGATTGTCGCCACTCCTAATCTACTCTTTATTTTCCTATTCATCTTTTAGTTCTTTGAAATCTTAAAGACATATAAGCACTGAGAACATTTCGGAAATTGGGTGACGTTAAGGAACATTCGTTGAAGATGTAATCAATTTGTTGAAGATTGAGGCAATCAGTGAGCATGATTGTACATCAGGTGGAGGAACATATACAAATAACTGTACATTTAGGATCTGTATCATGCATATGCATACATTTCTTTTGTTTTCGACGTATTTAAATTTGCAAGATACCATTCGTTTATAATTTCGTTAATTTCTAATGCGATGTAAAAATATTACTAATGTTTTGCTTCTGATTGTATATGTAGGAATTCTATACATATTTATAGGTATATAGAATTGTTCATTCATTCGATGAAAAAGATAGCAAAATCATCCTCAGATCAAAAACATCAAAGACAACGATTTGGAAATTGTGTCTTTGTCTGACGATCCATTATACTTTGAATTCGCTGGAAGAATCTCAGCTCCAAGCAGTTATTGTGGCCGCACTGGCGAGAAACATGTACAGTCTTTTTTGAAGAATAATTGTCAGGATATACGTCACGATGGCCATCTTCAATTTGTAATTGAGACAGTAGGAGGGTGCAAATGTACAGAGAACAAATCCCAAATTTGATTCTATGAAATGTTACACAATGTTTCCACGATTGTCAGCTTTTATCAACAGATTGATACACATTTCTGAATAGACCTATATTGTACCATCCATCGACATCCACAAGAATTCCATAATGATAAGGAAATCCGCTCAAATTAAATGTGTTTCTCAGAATACTGTTAATTTATGTCCTATCTGCAGTGTTCATTTCCATGAGAATCTTAGTCATTATGTTGAGTTGTTGTGGCAATCAACATAAAGATGGTGCTGGGACGTTTGTATGTGTAATCAAATTATTAAATTTGGATCAAGAAATTCCAGAGTTCCTTTGTCCCTTATATATTTAAAGAAGATGTATCACATTTGTGCCGGAAACATTTCCATTTGGAATCTGTGATAATTCATAAAACTGCATGTACTTTAGACGTTTGGCCACATGATACATTTGATATGGCGCTGTTCAAAAATAAATTGTAACTACCTTCAAATTGTCATATTCAATGTTCTACATATGTATTGAAGTGTACACTCTGGCTGGAACTTTATTAAAACACGTAACAAAATTTGAATCGGTACGTTTTCACTTCCCTTGTCAAAGGTCATATTGCTGCTTTGTTGTCTTGAATTGCAATGTCCCCAAAGTCTTTGATTTAAGAAATAACTTCCATCACTTGAATGTAATAAAATGATATCATTATATGCCAGTATTATTCAACACACAGAACGTTTGCAAGAGAAACATTTCTTTCTCCAATGCTTCCACCTTTATCCAGCTGAACACACATCGGAATGGTCATTATGCTTCTATTCGCATTCGCCACGCGAAGATATTATGTTATCAGTAAGAATCAAATGCAAAATACTACGTTGACGAATTTGTAGCACATATTATTTGGAAGTCATATGACAATCTCCTTCATTTCTGTTAACTGTGTCGGCTCTGGCACATAAAGAAAAGGTCACTGATGATTGCACGAGGAATATATCATTGCAGACAAGTAACTGGATGTCTTATATCCTTCGAAATTACTACCTTCCCTTTAAACACTTTTTAAATCTATCATAAGCTATTGTGTCTCAGTCACACCCCTCGGTCAGTCCAGAATATTCATAAATATGATAGTACAAAGAAATAGTTGAAGTGCACATCCATTCCACATTCCACATTCAAGTCTTTGAATTTGCAGTACCTTTATGGTCTTGTATGTCTTCGTTTCCTGTATGCACAGAGTGCGTTACCTTTTTATTTGCAATATTTTCTGACATGATCAAAACAAAGCGGGTTCCAGCCTGGAATGATGTAACCATGGATTGACGCGAATTTTACACCAGCCATTTCCCTCCGCATAAAGTGTTAAAATTAATTTCAAAATGTCATCCAAATTGCATTCAAGCTTTGTCTGTTCTACTGTGTTCATTTCTATAAGTTTTCAGCCACTATTTCGGATTGTGTTGGAATATATGTAAACCCGTTATTATCTTTTGAAATACTATGTACAGAGTTCAACAGTGCAAGTTGTACTGCTCGGTTCACATTGGTGACTTTTCTGTTTTTCCGTCTCTTTATCTCCACACCGAAGCAGAATTAAGTCTTCAGAATAAATTCATGTCACAATTTTTCAGTTTTTTGCTATGTGCTCCTGTCGCAGCATTGCAATATTTTCTGATATGGTGTAGACAAAGTGGGTTACAGCCTGGGATTGAGACAACAAATCCTAAATCCAATGTAGGAAACGCTTCACAATTTTTCCAATATTGTTAGATGTTATCTACAGATTGAGATACAGCACTGAATTGACATATGTTGTGACATCGATTCACATTCACGTGAATTCCTTTTTAATATGTTTCTCAGTTTGCTGTTTTTTTCTGTCATATATTCAGTGTTCATGTCTACAAGAATCTCAGTCGTTATTTTGAGTTGTTGTTGTAATCAACATAAAAATTGTGCTGGGACGGTTGTATGTGGAATCACATTAATAACGTTTATTCAAACAATTTCAGAGTTTCTGTGTCCCTTTATCCTTAAAGAAGTTCACTTATACTTTGGCTGGGAACCTACCCATTCTGAATCTGCGATAATTTATAAAGGTGCATGTAGTTTAGAAGCTTGGCATGGGTATATGGGAAGGCTTGCCTGTAGCTTCCGGTTGGTCGTTTCTCTTTCAGGGGATCTTTGTCTGGTTCTTCCATCGCCATATAATGGCCGTCATGTATAGACTATCTTGTGTTGTAAAACAGCGTTACAACCCAAAACAACGACAACTTACTTGCATATAATTAACAGCTAGAATTTAGTACGATTTAGCATTAGCAGTAGCGTTCAGTATTCTGCATTACATTTCGTGCATCTGTAGTGTAAATACACTAATCCATCATTTACTACCATAATATGTGAACAGTGAAGGTTCAGGTTGAGGGAAAAAGAGACGATTAAATTTGTAGGATGAAAGTGTGATTCATTACCCTTGTTTTATCCCAAAGATTATGATTATAGGCTGATGACTTTTAAAGATTTACGTAAGGAAATTCTGACTCAACCGTACCTTATAACAACTGATGGAAGACACGTGTAAACAAGTACCTGACAAATGCAACGAAAGTCTTAAGTCTTAAGAAATATTTTCAAGCTCCAATATACGGGAAGAGTGAAGATGAGAAAGAAAAGTTCAAGCAGTAAGAGCATGAGGAGGTAAACAAATTCCAAGCGAAGCAATGTTACCACATCACGCATCTTTCTCCTTATGTACCCTAAATTGGTTTCTTGATGTTCCTGTAACTATTCAGCAGAGATAGATTCCGTGCATGGCGAATGTTAGGCCTACGTAGCGAACGAATTATATATGGGATGGCATTTATATAGCATGCATGCAATGCCAAAGATCATACTTACAGACTCTAGGTTTCTCCTTTCTTGTACAGATGTATGAAGATGATGCACATCAGGTATGAACTTTACTTTTATATATTCCTTACACGACAATTAATGCATGAAGACCATGCTCTAATATCACTTAAAGGTAATATGTAAATGCCCCTGAAAACAACACTGTGTTTCTGTATCAAGCCTTCAATACATTTGGAATTTTCAACAATCAAAAGCCTTGGCTAAGTTATATAACTAGGTGAAATAAAAAAGAACGATATAACTTATTATCTAAGAATGTGCTGAACATGTCGTATGAGAATGTACGTAATAAAAACAGTGTCGAATAATTATAATTAGTATTTTATACAATATTTATATGACTCATGTATGCAATGTCTTTCTGGCCTATCCGAATTTCCAATAGAATACTCGTTTAACATTGTTTTATTTATAAAAGGACTAAAAGTCATATTAGAGGCGAGACAATACCCTTTCTGACAGGCGTGTAGGAGCTAAAAATAAAGCACTTGACTCTTCGACATAAAGGTTGAAATACGAAATTAAAGACTTTTCAACAACGATATATAATATTTTATCCCGGTGCTTGATTTACTTAAGAAAACAAATTTATCACACACATATATTAAGGTGGGATGGTTTAGGCACGAGAAAACTACTTTGAATGTTAATAAAATTAAAACAATGGGGAAAATAAAGTTTTATAACAGGCTAGCTTTTGATCATATGGATATATTTGACTGAAAACCTGAAATAGAAAGAATAGAAAGCACTTTGTACAAATAATAACACGGGAATTACTACTAACAGAATAAGTTCTGCATCTATCGTGTAAACCAATTAACGCTGTGACCCTTACGAAATAAGGCTTGCTTATTAACATTTCATCTACTTTCATCAATTAACTAAAACACAAACCAGGGTCTTGGATAGCCGATTGGTTTAAAGCGGACGCGCTTACCGATCATTGCCATCTGACATCTGTCCATTTCGAGCTCGGACAATGTGGGTATATGAGAAAGTATACTAGTAGCTTCCAATGTGTCCTTCATTCTTCATCGAAATGTTATATTGACCGTTATATATGCACCTAAACAACAAATACAACCGATATCTAAGGCGAATTACAATATTTCGTGGACTCATGAAAGATGGTTTAAAAGATTTTAAAAATATTGAATATCGCAGATTCGCATGGAAAATTAGTGCGATCTTGGGACTGTAAAATCTTTTGGTTAGCAGTCCGTTTATTGGATTGTGATACTAACTTACAACCCTGTCTCAAAAATTACTTGAAAGGTTCCATGTATATTTTTTATTCAAATAAAAAGATGATTACTCCTTTATTTGTTGATTCACCGGTAACAGTTATAATAGCAACAATGTTAACGATACTACTACACTAACTATTCTAATAGAGTTACAACTATATTCCTGTCAGTTATTTATTTATAGGAAGAGTCACATCAAATCACATATTGATTTTTTATTTTATTTTAATTATATTTATCGGCGAAATCCAAACTTGAAGTACCTGTGTAAATATATTAGGAGCGGTGGTAAGTGGATAGGCATTATAGAGACTTAAGTTTTCAGCATTTATGATTAGTTGCAAATTAATAGTGAAGATTTGATATGCGTATTTCATATTGTATTGTACGGATTTTCAAGTACAGTGCACAATTACAAATCAGTGCACGCAATCAAATATAATAATTAAAAATAAAAATGAATCAATGCGTTTATTACCGAATAATTTTATCTTTATTATAGACACCAAAAAATATGGACACAAGCCAACAAGACAAGAAAAACAATGCAACGGCAAACGATATAAACCAGCAACATCCTTTTTTGATCTACCAAACGTAAGGTTTATTTTTGTTTAGCTCCTAGACGTGCAACGCAGTTTACAATATAAGTCTGTCTTCACCTAACTATGTTAAATTTGGCATCAATAGTCAAATAAAACCGTTTAAAACAAGCGGGTCAGTTAGTGCATTCCATGAGATAGACATCAGAAGACTAATTAATAATTATGCAGGGTATAATTCTCGAACCAGAAAGACATTGCATACCGTACTTAGTTATTGGAAATCATAGCATTGGCTGTTATATCCGCATATAATCTCTTTTTACATTTTTCTGACTGTAATCAGTGCATTCAGCTTTTACATATATTAGTCATGCGGATGTACATTTTATTTGTTTTTGTTTATTGAATACTGATGGTATTCCTAGGCAGTGCTTAATGGTCGTATAAGTTTGGCTTTACCAGCATACTGCTTTAGGGACATTTATCTGAAAACAATTACTTCAAAGCACATACTAATGATTGTGCAAATCGTTTGGTATAAAAACAATCAAGTAGTACATGTACTGCGTACTAGGACATTTAATACACAAACTATTTTCGTTTTTTCTAACGTTAACATTAAAATCATTGGATTTTGTTGTGGTATGATCCCTAGATTGTTAAAACAAATATTTGTACATTTTAACTGGTATTTAAAGAGAATCATCCAATTCTTTGTGACATTTAGACAGACACACACACATTTACACACATCCACACACATAACTGCACACACACAAAAACACACATAAATACTCACACGACATAAAGGTGACATCAGAATAAATTACGTTCTTTAAAATAACGTTAACATATATAATATTATGTCAAGAGCATAAAGTAATTTAATCTTCATTTCATTCAGATTCTCGATAAGCACTTCCATATAATGAAAGTAAAAAATGGCAAAAGATATGAATAAGTACATTGATAATGGATTTAATAGTCATACATGAATCAAAAATAGATTTTAGTAACATTTTCCAATTGTCTCTTCAAATAGAAATTTTATATAATTGTGATTATGATACTTCAGACAATATCAATATGTTTGGCATGTGCATATATATTGGAAAGTAACTGTCTAATTTAATTATTGAAAACATATAAACCTTTTATAACTGAAAAAATGTTGGATTCCTAAAAATAGAGGATACCGTTCAAATATTCTCAGATATAGAGCAACACAGTTTGAAGGATAATTCAAGATATGATTCCCTAGTTCTGTTGAATGTTTTTTTCAAAATTAATTATTACCAATAAAGCAACAAGAATGATAGTCAAAACTCTTATTTATATTTAGTGAAACTGAGGCTTTTTCGTGCGTCTTTAATTGGTATTTGAATAGATATACACATATATTACACGTGCTTGAGACATTTATGCAAATTTTGTAGCTTTCCATCAGTCTGTGAATTTTCCCGGAATTTTCTCGATAGTTTCTCCACAAATTATTGACTGGACGCCATATATATCCTATCATACGCTGAAAACTGCTGTTAATCAACAAGCAACAACACAAAATATCAATTATCCTTGACTCATATCTATATTTATGTCAGTGTGCTTCATGCAACAAAAGTCTATATTTATAAACCCGGCTAAAGTTTACTTTAGATATTAGCAAACTCCAGTTATTCTATCAGCACCAATAAAAATAATTTTCTTTATGAAAATTGAAAAAGACATAATGCATATAATTAACAGCTTCAGACAACCTGTACAATCGCTCACATTTATAAAAGAGTTACATGCAAATCTTTGCAAAATATCAACCAAAATATTTGCAATTTATTTTGATGCAATTTATGCTATGTATGATTAAACTCTAAATGTTTTGAAAATGATTCACTGACGTATATTTTTTCGAAATATCCTTTTTAACGTAACAAATCATTAAACAGAGAAACCCCCAAAATAACATTTTGCAAAATAAGTCAGAATTCGGCAGAAAAAAATCTAAACAAGAATATATCCATTTTTCGTGTCTTAATGATGTCTTCCTCCTTCTCAAAATTTGCATTTTTTATATCCGCGAATTTAAAAATGAAGAGACTGCTGGTTCTTGCTCAAAAGGTACCATGGATGAATGACAGATACTTAAGCTAAGTTAATCTATGTGTTGAAGCAATTGGTGATTTTCCCCACATTTATTCAACATTTTCTTTCTTATTTCTATCATCAATACATAAATTTATTATGTTCTCCATGTTACGTGTTTAGGTTCGAACAAACAGTTACAAAAGAACGCGAAAGCAGCAAGCTTGTAAACATTTGACAAATAATTCATTTCCATGAAACAAAGACTGTGACGAAAAATAAGAACTTACGGTTTTAAGAATCAAGTCCAAAAATAATCAAAGAATAATCCACGAATTAAATTTTTGAAGTCTTATAAATGAAATGTTCTAATGAATTCAAGTTCGAGTCCGGACAAAGAATCAAAACTGGAAAGCGATGACGTATACTGTAGCTATTATTGTGTTGATGTGTCTACAATTATGTGGTATTCATAAACAATTATCCAGTGTTTGAATTCCGAATAAAACGTAGAGAAATATCTTTGGCCAATAATTTTGTGTGAGCACTCCAGGAAACAGAATTATCGTTTAGATTCCAAATAATCTGATTGAAAATGTAATTCCAAAACTGTGCAGAAACAAACGAAGACCTTGACATCAAGTGGTATACGCCCAAACTGAGAAAAATCTCTATAAACAAAGATTATAAAGTAACTCGAGACGCAAAACAGATTCCCTGATGAGGGTCACGTGATAATATTCTAGAACGATTTCGAAGGTATACACAAATCTAATAGCACGTAGCTCATTACAGCCTATTTATCACTATTTACACACCAAAATTAATAAAGAAAAGAAGATGTTTAACTAAGTCGAAAATAGAAACAGTATTTCTGTTATTAAGTATTTATTAAAATATTCAGGTCAAACTGAAGTTTGACATGTAATGAAATGAAACAATTTTAATTTTTTGTTACAAACAGACAAATTAAATCCAGTATAAATTAAGTCAAATAAATGAAACACTCCAGGCTTTCAAAGGATTCCACAGCTTTCCATTATCTTCTTGCAGTGTTTATCTTCACTACTCTATCATGGTCTAACTGTTAGTAGAATGAGCAAACTATCAGTTGATTAAGTACAATTTGATCTTTTCCCGTTATTGTGTAAAGTCTTTCAAAGCAGTTCTTTTGATAGTTGCTTGATCATTCTTTTTGTGATTATCTCGTTTTAAAACCTTTCAGAATGCTCAATAGTTTCTGTTTTCGCAAGAACTTTGACTATTCAGTCCTTCTGGAGTGATAACACCCCGGACAGCTTTCTTCGGTGTACCTGTTACACGTGAAATTTGGATTGACAGACACTAGTTTTAATATCGCTTTCGACTTATTATTTACATTTGTTATTTTTATATATTTTTAAAATGTTTTTCTCATTTCATGGTGTTTGGTTTTGTAATAATATTATTATATGTTTTGTATCTTAAAGGTGTTGTCTAATGTTGTAAAGCGCTCAGAGCTTCTAAAGATTAGGCGCAATACAAAATCCTCATTATTCTTATTCTTATTATTATATATATAATATAAATCATTTGGCGAATAACAGTCCTTTAAAAAGTACTGGATCCAGGAAGGGATCACATGTGTGTCAGAGATTGATTACGATAAATGCAATACTCTTACAACGAACAGTGTGAAGCTAGTATCTATCTAGCCTGGGCACTTTCGACTCTTTAATGACTCTTTTTCAAAGGCAAGTACAAAACATAGACAAGACAATCAAATAAAAAAGAAAAACGGTTATATCTGCGAATCTTACATGAATGTTTCTACAGGAATTTAACCATTTAACTATATTATGTGTCAACTAGTATAGTCAGCTTGTTACTGATACTGGAAAATATTTGTATTTACCTAGAAATTAATAAGCCATAACGACATCTGTTATTTTATGTAAATGTCTGTAAGCGCATATTAAAGCCGGATATTCCATTGCTATAGTTGCCATAGGCTATTAAGCAAATTTAGAGAATTATTTAAAAGAAAATGATCTTACATGTGGTGAGATATATGAAGAGAATAAGGGGAAACACTAAAGGAAAGAAGATAGTTTGTCTGCAGTGTGTTGCTATCTTTAGCTTTTAGTCCCATTGGTCTTGTTTTTTAAACGCTGCTGTTCAAGCATGCGGAAATATTCAAGTTGGTCACCTCTCCAGGCTTCAACCAAACCTTTGGGGAACATAACAACATCATATCTTCCATATAATCGCCAGAGTATTATGCTAAGTACTGCCTGATCAAAGCGTTGACATGCTCCAAGCGCCCAGTTGTTCTCACCCGGACAATCCATCATCTGTTTGGATCTATTATTAACCATACAGCCGAAGGTTAAAGCGCAAGATATCCAAGGACGCATAATGTACTCCAAAGTAAAATTGCTTCTCTTGACCACAATTCCTCCACCTCCTGCTGAAGGTTTGTTCACAAACAAACAGGGGTCTTCCTTAAGAAAGTGATATGTGTCGGGGTCAATTGTAACTGCTAGAGAGAATCCGAAATCCCAAGAAGATAATCCATATTTTTCGACCTTTGTCTCTAGGTCAGCAAATAAATTCATATTTTTGAATCTCATCGATGCATCCAACCAAAATACATAGCCAAATTCATTTAAAACGATCTGAAAAAAATAATGATGATGTTGGTGATATTGATGGTGATGATGATGATGCTGGTGATCATCAGCATCATTATCAACATCATCATCAAATCAATACAGTAATACTAGCTATTGCTACAAGTAGTACTACTACAACAAAAACAACTACTACTAATAATAATAATTATGATGATGGGCCAGGACCAGAAGATTTAGAAACATATTTTTGTCATGGTAATGGCATAGTTGTGTGCTTCTATACATGACATTGTCTCTTACTTTCGGGTTCAAAGTAGTTTATCCAATTTTCATTGCAAGCAATGATCTTCGTTTCGAAATTAATGCTTCTACTTTGTTCACGTATAAACATTCCCTGCAGATCTTGACACTTAAACATATATGTTGCACATTAAGCAATTTGGGAAACGGGGACAAAATCTGTGTATTATGAATTCCATAGTCTGAATTTCGCCCATACTTCTGTACGGAATATGAAAATTGGTTGCTACCTTTCTCATAGTAAAAGGTGTGGTTTCCTACACATATGCCTGGACAAAATGTACAATTTCGGTCAAAAAGAATCTGTTTGGCCAACTCTTTTAATGTTATCGTTAACATAATCCTTGCCGTCACTTGGAGCATTTTAGCCATCTTTGATTCCAGATTTAACAAAGTGCTCGTTTCTCGTCAGTGGCTTTAAAACTCATTGGCCCACGCCTTGATTTACCCCGTAGTATGCTGGGAAATCGTTTAGTTTCAAATTTGACAATATAAGGATATATCATTTGTATGTGAAAATATAGGAAAATATAGTATATATGATATCATATATTATCACATAGTCGGTACAGGTTTCCTATTCTATGTGCAATTTCATGTTTCTGATATCACAACGTGTTACGTTTTACTTTATGTAATACTGATTGGTCCAAGAAATGCCATGAAAAAAATGTGCAGTATCTCTTTACACATTGGCTTGGATCGTGGGAGATCCTTTTTAACCTCGATTCCTGAGACTGTTGTTCTTTTCAATGAATATTTCGGCGGCCCTTTTCGATTCAAGTCACGAAAGGGAATTGGGGGAAAATAATCACGTATGTCTG